>CM075504.1:14980000-16180000 GCA_037950675.1 Hypophthalmichthys molitrix
TGTAAAAAATACAGAAAAACTGTAAACACATTTACAGAACAAACTGTAATTTTTACAGTATAAATCTGTAATTTACCAACAAGAACATTTGAATGTAAACCAGTAAATTCAACAATGCACACTACTACTAAAATCTGTTTTGTACCTTTAACATATACTGACAACCACATTATAATGCAGGTGGGTAAAAGAGAAAGCCACATGAAGAATCAGAGTTCATCACAAGTAGCTTTTCCACGAGCTGAAGTATGTAATATAAAGAAGGTGCACAGAGTCGTTCACGCAAATGCAAAACACCATCATGGTAACCCACAACACTTACATAATGCAATAAACATTCATTAAACAACAGAAGATGTAACATAAAACCCTAACATACATAACTGATAACAAAAACTATTAAGAAACATGATTATTTAAACAAAATGCTTTCAAATCTGGAGTGTTACACAGGGAATTGTGGAAATATCAGTTTACAGTTTTTGACTAAATTATACATTGATCTGTTCTTGTTTACTTTTTTACAGCATTTTACTGTGAAAATTACATAAAACGTCTGGTAAGAGCTTTTACAGTTTTTCCCTGTATATAGTACGGGAACTTACTGTTAACCTATTTACTATTTTTTTTCCCGTAGCGTTTTTACAATATTTTACCGTTAAAATCACATTCATTTTTTACTGTGTAAAATTACTGTGTATATATATAATAACAATATCTTACTGACCCTAAACTTATTGTTGAAACTATTTTTTTTTAATGTGATTAAATTTTTATATACACATTATATTATATATTAAAGCCATAGAAGAGCATCCAAAGCTAGCACAGCTACTCTGCAGGCTACTCCATAATCCCGTAAAACATTTCTGACGGACTCTGCCATCCAACACCAACAATTACCTCAAAGGTGGGTGTTTGTGCTAGTGGTTTGTCAATGTTTTAACTTATTCTCCCATAAGGTCATGGAAATCTCCAACAACCCAGTGTAGAAATGTGACATAAATCTGTGTTCAGAAGGAACGAAAGCCACAGAGAGAGTACGAGAAGTCAATTAACTGCTGTGTAGGGGCCTTTTTTCCGCAGAGAAGTGAAGGAGAGCTGGTTTTGAGATGCATGTAAGGGTGAGGGTCACCCTTGGAGAATTGATCAGAAGTGACTATTCTGAGAAGAGGTTTTGGTTATTAAAAGGCCACACTTGAGGATTAAAAGCACATTTTGAAAATGTTCAAAATGAGGCTTTTAAATCTCAAGGACCTCGGGGTGATTACGACCTGGAAAGTAGTGGCTGTCAGTGGTACAACAACAATGAACACCACCAGGCAATGGCACTGCCATTATATATCCTTCTGAAGTAGCTTGATCCATGTGTTCCCATGTACAGAGTTCCCACTATAGTGATAAAAAGAAAGCCAGGAGAGCTGGATTTAAAATAGATACAATAGGTATGTCTTAAACTAATAGTTCACTCAAAATTTTAAATGGTCTCCCCCTCATGTTGTTCCAAAACCCCAAAATCTTATGTAATTCTTCCATGGAACACAAAAAGGGGACATTTTGAATTTTCCCCTGCTTTTGCCCAACGTTTTTTCCATGCAGTTACAATGAAAAGGGACAGAAGCTTAAAGAAAATGATATAAAAGCACCATAAAAGGTTATCTGAATTTCTATATTCCAAATCTTTTGAGGCCATGTTACTGCTTTGTATAGGGAATAGACTAAAAAATTAAGTTGTTATTGACTAATAATATTCATAAAAATGTGATGAGAAAATGAACACTATCCAATTTATAAATGAATAATTCTTCTGAATCAGATCTTTTCAATGAATCAGTTGGTTTGTTTTTCACATAAAACTATTGACTTAAAAAATAGTGTCATAAGATTCTTCATTTCAGTGATACTTTTTTTAAGCTTGAAAGATTCCATCTCTGTTCATATGCCTGGAAAAGAAAGATCAGTAAAGTCTTTTTCTCCTTTTATTTTACACAGAATAAAAAAAGTCTTATAGGTTTAGAACAAAATGAGGGTGAGTAAATAATGACAGAATTTACATTTTTAGATGAACTGTCCCTTAAAGTGAACACAGCAGGATTTATATTATATCTAGAAACTGTAGAATAAACCGCACCATATAATCTCACTCTGGAATGTTTTTAACTAGTAGCGTCAGCTGCAGTATTTCATAAATGTAACTGTTTTTTCTCTGAAACCTCCTAGTATCGCAGCAATAAATAAATGTCTGCTACTGATAACTTTTATGTCATGTAAATGATGCGGTCATTGTGTAAGTCTGCCATGGTACACAATGATTTGCCAGAGAGCACATTTACTATGTCTCTGTTAATGAGACAGCTGTTTGTTATTTAAGTAAATATGGCAATTACCAGCTGTTCAAAAGACTCACTGCAGGCGTTAGAACTACATTGCCGCATTTTTTAATTCCTGAAACAAACCATATTCTGAATCTTTCCTTGTTTAGTCCTTGTATGTGATGCAGTTTCTTTATTTCTCTTTCTCAGGCAGATGTTATAATCAGCAGAGCATGCATTGCTGTCCTTTAACAATGCAAATGTGTCCAGTTAATGACCTCATAGTTCTTAAACAAAGAGAGGGAGTACATCGGAGTGGGAGAGAGAGAGAAAGAGCGGAGCCCACGGGGGAGCTTGCAGGTGCGTTGGGACAGCTCCAAAACCATCGCGGGTACATTTCTAGGCTGCTGCTTCACCACTGAACGGCGTCCAACCTCACAGTAAAAAAACAGCTTTGTGATCAGGGACTATTTAAGAGCAGGTCCCCTCCTCCCCACCACTGCAGCTCTGCCAACTGGCCACGGGAAAAACACGTGGGGCGTCTCCTCAAAGCCGAGTAGCCAGTTTTACTGAAGCCAAACAGAACTGAATTACAGCAACGGGACATTTTACACAGCGTGCGAAATAAAACCGTGATTGAGAGCCCTCAAGCTCGGGGCTCAGTGCAAACGCACCTCTGTCCGTCTCTCCTGTTTACATGAAATGCTGTCAGAATAGATAGGTATGATGGGATGTATTCTGACAGTAACATTTGATTGCCAATATAAATGTATTAAAAATCTAGGCTGCTAACATTCGGTTAAAGACTATCCTTAAGACTATTCAACTCTACATAGAATCATTTCAACTAACATGGAGCGTTTTCATTCACTTTCAAAATCAGTTTCTGTAACCATTGTTATCTTGGTTAAATCTATATGTTCCATGTGTTTGGAAAGTTTTACATGCTCAAAATATCCAAAAAGATAGTCAAATGTTGTTGCTGGGTTTTGGGATAGTGACTGAAGATACCCTGGGAGATTACAAATGAGATTTATTATTTATATAATAATTATAGTATTATATAAATCATATATTAAATAAACATATTTTTACAATAATTATTAGTAATAACAATTCAACAATAAAAACAGAAATTGCTATAAAATATAATAATTTTGAAACAATAATTATAATACAAAATCCTCATATTTTAATACTTACTTTTAATACTAAAACTACTACTACTATTAATAATAATAATCATTGTTGTTATTCATAAAGAAAAAAATAATAAAATAAATATATAAATTAATACAATATTTTCCTTTTCTAAATGCTTAAAAATGGTTAATTTCTTATTTTTAATAATATAGCATTTAATATACATTTATTATATATTTGCTAACAATGCAGTAAATAAGTTCACAGACCGTAATTAGTATTTTATAGTACGGCTAACCATGTTAAACAACAACAAAGTTGCTTTAGTTGATTACAATAAGCATTTGTGTCTATTCTGAAGTATCTTCGCCTGTTATTTAATAATTTCCATGTTTGCCAGCAGCATAGCAAGTGTTAGTAGGAAAGTATGACCAAATTAGCAAGAGTAACTTGGTGGGTGTGGGTTAGCTAAGGGTCAGTTGTTGGGCGAGGAGGGTGATGGTTTGTGGGAAGACTATGCTCTTTAAAATACGAAATACTGATGTATTTATGTTGCCAGTGCTGCTGATTCAGATTTGAATCATTAGTGGTCAGTGGCTGAATTTGGTCAATGTCTTTTTTTTTAATATGAAATGCAGATGTTATACGGCTGCAGACAAATGTCTCCAATTTGGAGGAATAAGTTGTCAGCATACAGAAATCTTTTAATTCGGTTAATCACATTCATCACCTCACTGAGTTTGAACTAAGGTGACCAATTTATGCAATCAAAATTTTTGTTCAGAGTTTGGGGGGGGGGGGGGGGGGGGGGTTCTTACCATTTTTCTCTTTCATACAACACATACACACAGAAGAACTCATTTTCTTGAACTATTAAAAGCAGACAACTAGTCTGGCTCTCCCCCTTGGCTTTCTTTGACAGATTTTATACCACAAGGATTTTAAGACAGGTGTGTGGGTGTGTAAATCTCTCTTTCTTTCTTTTAATGACTCTCTCTGTTTTTTGCCCTATTGGAGCCGTTTATGCTTAGTCTCAGTGATGGTTATTGCAGGCAGAGTTAAGTCTATCTGATAAGGGCCTGTCGTAATGAAATATCTTTAGATTCTCAGGTGCTCGGTAGTTCTGGGTGGTTCAGTTTCAGACGCTCCATCTTAAATTACATGTTTGATCTAAAGCCAAAGACATGTCAAATACATTGTCCATTGACTTATTTTCTGAAAGATTTCTGAGGGTCAGTGAAAATGTTATTTTTCTTAATTGAAGTTGTAGTTATAAAAGTAAAGTTGTGATCTCATTTAGTCTCATTGTTTGAGGGATTGACTACTTGGCTCATCTGGTGTTACATCTTGAGTCCCGTTTTGTCTCAACTCACATTGATGAGGGTTGGGGATAATTTATTTTTCCATTACTAAAGGTTCATCCCATTGCTTATGTGCAGACCTCTTGTTCTAGGCCTATTTTAAAATGTAATGTGATGGCAAAGCTGAATTTGCAACAGTCTTCTCCAGTCTTACTCTAGACTTTAGTGTCACATGATCCTTCAGAAATCATTCTAATATACTGATTTGGTGCTCAAGAAACTTTCTTTCTTATTATTGTCAATTCTCTAACTGGCTAATGGCAAAATACTAACTGTAGAGACTAATTTCTGTCCTATGGACTTAAACCGTAGGTGTTGAAATAATGGATTCTACTATATAGCCTCTTTATTTACAATCTGTCATTGACACTGCCGTCGCTAGTGGGGAGAAAGGTGGTGACGATTCTAGGGGGGTCCTGCGATTTCAACCGAGGGGGACCCATATACCATCCCAGCCAGGAACACGATTTCAACCGAGGGGGACCACCCCGATATGCGATTTCAAGGGGGCCCACAGCAACAACCTGCAATGGGGCCCCAGATACCCAGCCCTGGTCACTGATAAAGCTTTTGATTAATATTAAGGGCTGTATATGTGTAGAGACTCTCAATGTGTGCTGTTATGCTTTATCATTGAGTTAAACATACACATATAGCCAAATGTGACAAAAACTAGCACTTTTCTGTTGTTTTATGGTTTTTATGTTTGGAGTTGGAGTGATTAGAAACAGGAAAAAATACCAGAGGAGATGAAGCTCTTTTAACCTCTGACCTCTGCCAACACAAATCTAAGAAATAAAGAGACAGCTTATGTTCTCCTTTCCTCTTACATGACAGATATGGCTAATAAATGCTAAACGACAGTTTCAGGGATGGTGTCTCTCTTATTCTGACTCTTTTCTTCTGCTCATTTCCCATGTTGTGGTGTGCTTTGTTTTGTACAGCCACAGTGACATGGTCCATTTCAGGAGGGCTGGTGTTGACGCTATGCAGGGACTTTCCTCATCCTGTTGGGCCGTGGTTCAAACGTTCGCTCTCCATTTTTTCTCTTTCCTTTTCTTTTCTCTCTTTCATTTTTCCAAGGAGCTGGACATACTTAATACACATTATCTCTCACATCCATCACTCAGCTATGTGCTAAATGACATCACCCAGGCAACCAATGTAAAGAGAGAGAGAGAGAGAAGAGAAGAACTGAAGCTCTGAGGACAAATGTGTCTACCGCTTATGTTGCTTTCTTATAAACCAATTTAAAACATGTCATAATTGTTTGAAATACAACAGCTCAATGAGACATTTCTGGTTATGCATTTTAGTTACAAACAACATTTGAGATTTTTGAGAACTGTTTGTTCAAATGGGGAGTCAAACAACCACCAAATTAAGTTGACAGTTTGTTTCTTTGTACTGGACTTGATTTGGTTTCTCTGGCTGTATGCTGGTTTGGCTTTATACTGTGCCGAATGCTTTGCCACTTTATTGTCTCACATTTTTTACGAGTGAGAAACACCCTGATCTCCAGCTCTCTGGAGGGTTTTAGTTGAGGGGAGTTGCCCTGAAACACAAGCTAAGAAGCACCAATACTGGTCAAAGGCTAGCTTTTTTTTTAGCCAATCAACTCATTTGTAAATATCATGTGACTAATCACTTTGGAGCTGCAGAAAAATAATGTCATATAAATACATATATTATTAAAGAAAATAATAATACAAATACATTTAGTCAGAAAGGATGTATTAAATTGATCAAATCTAATAGTAAATGTTTAAAATCATATAAAAGATTTCTAATTTAAATAAATGCTGTTTTTTTTTTTAAACTTTCTATTCACCAAAGAATCCTGAAAAAAATAAAAAATAAATGTATCATACAGTTTATAAGCATCTTTGAGCATTGTTTCTACAGAACACTTCTATTGTCATTGACTGTGTCGTGTATGAAATATAGCACTATTGTGAACAGAGCCATTAGCAGCTTCTGGCTGTGCATCAGAGAGTCTTAAAGGTCCAACTGCTGCTCTGTGGGGGTTTGGAGTGTATTTCACATGTGAAAAAAAATCACACGCACTCTTGATGAATGCGTTAAAGCGGCAAGAGCGACTGCAGCAAGCTGAATATTAGCCTCTGTGGCACCATAACAAAATTATGGCAGAACGTTTACTAAACGCTCACTCAAAGGACCCCCATAATGCCAGAGGCCCCAAATCTCTCCCTGCAGCGTCCCAGCAGGAAAACACCGGCTCTCTGGCCAAGCTGCATTCCTCATAATGGCTTTTTACCTTCCAGACTCACAACCACAGAGCTGTGAATGTGACTTGATTTTAATCATGCGACTGCATCTTTCAAAGCGTTCTGCTGCGCAATTAAAAAAATAGAAAAATCAAGACCTCTCCGATTTTTACAGGGGTGAGAAAGCAGCCAGGCCGCCCAGTGTGTGTGTGGGGGGGAAATGAAGTATGTTTGGTAGGAGAAACCATGCTGGTTATGGCTCTGTAAATGTGCATGGTTTGTTGCGTCTTCAAAGAACTGAGATGATTTGACTACGGAGAGAGAAAAATGGCCTTTGTTACGTTTTTTGGATGGAGAATGGTTCTGTTTTAGATCTTTGGTGAGGGGGTGACTTTCAACGAGCTGCTGAATGGCTGTCCTTAAGATTGCAGATAAGGTCTGTCAACAAACCGCCTGACCCCGTTTGATGGATATTGTCTTGGTGTTTGATTATTTGTAATGTCAATACATCACCATTACCAGATCATGCGCTATTGTGAAATAGTGATCAGTCTTTGGTTGAATCATTCCTTTGTAATCTTTCATTGGTTAAAAAAAAGCATCTTCCAGAAGTATAAATGTAAATAATGTCGTTAAAAACAGACCGAAACACGCAAGAGCAACGGCTTCCGCTCATTACATCATCAGCACAGTTGTGGTGTGTCCTGGCGCTGCTGTTAGAATGAAAACAGCACTGGGCTCTGACCTCGCTGGTACCCAGAACACACCACATAAAACCTCACCAACCAGCATCTTTTTCCTTAAGCCAACTCCATAAAACTCCATTTCACCCCTTACAAATACACACACTCTTTCTCTCCCTCCTTTAACATACTCCTTCTCTCTTTCTCTCTGTCTCTCTCCCTTACATTTTTCCTTTTACACACAAACCACTGAATACACTTCATTAGAATGGTCTTTAAAGAAGAGTCATCATTTACTATCATCATTACTCATCCTCAACTCATTCAAAATCCTTATGACTTTCTTTTTAGGATCAATTTTGAATAATGTTCTAGTATGTCTTTTCCATGCAATTGCAATAAAAGGAGACTGGAGCTTTCAAGCATCAAAAAGGACACAAAAGTACTAGTAAAAGTTTTATAATAATGTCCATACGACTCATACTTTGTTTTCAAAGTCTTTCGATTGGTTTGTGTGATGAACAGACAATTTAAGTCATTATTCACTTTCACGGATTAAAGGGTTAGTTTACCCAAAAATGAAAATTCTGTCATTTATTACTCACCCCCATGTCATTCCACACACATAAAACCTTCGTTCATCTTCAGAACACAAATTAAGATATTTTTGATAAAATCTGATGGCTCAGTAAGGCCTGCATTGCCAGCAAGATCATTTCCTTTTTCAATGCCCAGAAAGCTAAAGACATATTTAAACGAGTTCATGTGAGTACAGTGGTTTAATGCTATAAAGCGACGAGAATACTTTTTGTGCGCCAAAAAAAAAACCAAAATAACGACTTTATTCAACAATCTCTAATGATGGGTGATTTCAAAACACTGCTTCATGAAGCTTCAAAGCTTTACGAATCTTTTGTTTCGAATCAGTGGTATGGAGCGCGTATCAAACTGCCAAAGTCATGTTGAACTACTGAAATTTCGAAACACTTCATTGACATAATGAAGCCTCTTTTTTCTGAAATCGCATGATATTGGCGCTCCAAACCACTGATTCGAAACAAAAGATTCGTAAAGCTTCAAAGCTTCAGGAAGCAGTGTTTTGAAATCACCCATCACTAGATATTGTTGAATGAAGTTATTTTTGCCACACAAAAAGTATTCTCGTCGCTTTATAATATTAAAGGTGAACCACTGTACTCACGTGAACTGTTTTAAAAAAATTTTTAGTATCTTTCTGGGCATTGAAAAAGGAAATGATCTTGCTGGCAATGCAGGCCTCACTGAGCCATCAAATTTTATCAAAAATATCTTAATTTGTGCTCTGAAGATGATCGAAAGTCTTACGGGTGTGGAACGACATGAGGGTGAGTAATTAATGACTGAATTTTCATTTTTGGGTGAACTAACCCTTTAATGTGTGGTCACACTTACCATTGTTCGGTGAAATTTTGTGGCCGATATCCAGTCATTTAAATAGGAATCCACACAATTGAGAGTTTCACATGAGGGTGAAAAGCTTCAGGTTGGTCTCATGAGTATGCAGCTTTGACCAGCAGAAAAAGTGTGGTTCAAAAGTGACTTCTGTGCAAGTGGGGCTTCACACATCACTACGCTACTGCAATGGACAATAGACCGTTTTTGCCCAAGAAATTTTACTGAAATGTCACTAATGTGACCGCACCTTTAGTCTGATTTGTGAACAAATCATTCCGATGTGAATCACATCAACAGAAAAAAAAAAAATCTGACTGAAAAGAGCAATGTTTTTAAAATCAAACATTGCTATGTCTATCATGAACAAGCCAAGAAGGTCTAGGGCAAATGTCAAAATTTTCAGTTAATAATGACTTAAATTTTAGTCTTTTCTTAACACTTCTTTTGTACAGGTTTGGAATGACATGTGGGTGAATAAATGATGGCAGAATGACGGCTGTTTTATATAACTGTCAAGATGTAGACTTTATAACTGAAATAAGAGCACTGGAGACTGAATGTATCACCTGATCTGAAGACAGAAGGGGACAGATTAGATGTAGAGCAGGTCAATGTTGGAATAAGCTAATAAGACTCATTTAAGATCTGTGCTCTAAGAGATTCTATGGCTTTCTATTAAAGGGACAGCACTGACAGTTCCCCCTGGTGGACAGTGACTTATCTGCACTGATGGAGTTCACGCTCTTCTGCTGAAAAATGCTACCTGGACTTTAGCCAATAAAAGCAGCTTCATTTGCTCTCTTACAGATATGTATTCAGTATAGGGGAAGAGAGGCTAGAGACAGCCTTATAGAGACAGAGTGGTTAGAACAAATAAACAGTACCATAAATATCGCTTTCTGAGTAATCTTCTGATTTCTTTTCTGTCAGTCTTTAAGTTTGGCCAGCATGTCGCATGCCAAGCATGTAGCCTTTGCTTTAATATGGAAATGAGACGCAAGGCTGAATTCCCATCGGCCATACTGATAGTGAGCTTTATCAGGGTTTTTATACCAGAGTAACATTTTAAAGAACAAACAAAGGGAGTGCTGATATTCCCGCTGATGTTTATAGAAAGATTCTGGTTCTGTTGACCAAACGTCTCACTCAGATAAGGAATAATGCTTTTGGCTTAGAGAATTACCCACAAACATACGCAAAATCTCAAGAGGACGTATTTGTTGCCACTAGGTTCATAATGAGTTGACCCAGTGAGATGGAGTTTCCCAATATAGTTTTTGACCTTTGACCTATGTCATTTACTTAAGCCAAGTTTGCTACTGTATGATTTAAAAACATCTCATGTCAAAATTTAAAGGTATAGTTCAGCCAAAAATTACATTTCTGTCATTATTTACTCACCCTTATGTCATTCCAAACCTATATGACTGACTGACTTTGGAAGACTTTTGGTCTGTTTCTCACACAAAGATCATTATGTGGCTTCAGAAAACTTTGAATATATAGTGTGGACTACCTTTTTTGGGGATGCAAGTCATAGGGGTTTGGAATGAGATTAAGGTGAATAAATGATGACAGAATTGTCATTTTTGCGTGAACCATTCCTTTAAGGATGAATAAGTAGAGCTCACACACTTTTTGAACACACACATACTGTACATCCCAACACACTGTTCGATGGCCCGGTCATCTGTAACAGCAGAGCAAAAGAAGCCTACTCTGCAAAATAACTCATTGCACATACACATACAAACACACACACACACACACAACACTGTCCCAGCAGTGACCTGAGGCTCTGGTGTCTGTGGTCCATGTAACACGGGCCCCTCCAGAGTGCACAACCAGCTAGAGCACCACAGAAAATAGACACACATAGAGATGCACACGAGCAAACATACACTCACTCATACTCAAACTCTCATACATACACATACTGTGACACGGCCCAGCTGGAGGCAACACACCGCGGTTGGCCTGTCGCTATGGAGCTTCCTTCTCTGTGCTGTGCTTGGCAACCGATCACAGCACCCCCCACATGCTGCTGAACTGGAAAGCTGCCTTACAAACACACACGCTCATATTTACTCCATCTCTATGTGTACTGACCATGGCATTCTGGGATAAAATGATGGAATTAGATTTCAAAAAAAAAAAAGTTTGAATTGTAATATGTAAGTTTTACTATTTAGTATTTTATTATATATATATATATATATATATATATATATATATATACACATACATACACACACACACACACACTATATTAGTATGTATATATGGTTAGTATGTATATGTATTATATACTGCATATTTATACATATGTATGTGTATATGTATAGCACTGAGACCGCTCTTGTCCGGGTCATGAATGACCTTCTCACTTTTGCTGACATGGGTGTTTGTAGCATTTTAGTTTTGTTAGACACAGTATGTCATACTATCCTTCTTGGAAAGATGTGCAAGTGTTTAGGCATTTCTGGTGTTGTGTTAGGTTTAAAACTCACTGTTCATTTTCAGTATGTATGTTTGCAGAAAAATAAATCTGAACCAACATTATTACAGCAGTGTGTCCCGCAGGGGTCTGTGTTAGGGCCCATTCTCTTTAGCATATATCTGTTACCTCTTGGAGAGATCTTTTGAAAGTTTGATCTGGGGATTCATTGTTATGCTGACGACACACAGATTTATGTCAGTAGACACCCTGACCTTAACTCTACACTTACAGTTCTTACAAATTGTTTGGATGAAAACAAACAAACATACATGCATGTAAGACAATTTTCTTAAACTCAATGAGTCAAATACTGAAATTCTACTTGTTGGTATGCCGACTGCTCTGCATAAACTTAATAATTTAATTTTGCTAACCGATTCCAATTCAGTATCTCCATTGCTTCAAGTGCTCAATTTTGGCATTATTTTCCAAATATTCCCAGACTTAGACCGTCTCTTACCTTGCCTGATGTGGAAAGGCATGTTAATGCTTTTAATAACCCATAAGGTCTCTTTTGAATGGCAAGTGTACCACAAGCGGTACATTGAATCGCTAACAGGTTAAGCCTAGGCTTGATTATTGCAATGAACTTTACTCTGGTCTTCCTGGTAAATCCATTAAGAAAATGCAATATATTCAGAATTCAGTTGCCCGGGTACTGACTCATACAACTGTTCACCAGCATACTTCCCCTGTACTTTATCAATTACATTGGTTACCCATACAGGCACATATCGATTTTATTCATGGGACAGCTCCTGCATATCTCTTTAACCTAGTTACTCCTTATATTCGAACTCAGTCTCTTCGCTCTTCTGGTTCTTGTACTCTTCAACAGCCCTCATTTAAATTAAAGTCTATGGGGGGTCAAACATTCTCTGTTTCAGCTCCACAGTTATGGAATGCTCTTCCTTTGGTGATTAGAACTTCCCCAACACTGGAATATTTTAAAAAGCTTATTGTCTTAAAGTGTTTTTTCTTTTCTTTTGCTTGTTTGTATTCTTTGTAATCTTGCTGTATTACAGTTGTAGTATTGTATAATCACAGCCTGATACAGCCATATCGCATGACTATGAGTGTGATATTGCATTTATACAACAATTCGACGGCACGAGTGTGTAAATAAATAAGAAATAATAATGGAGTGTTTTTAAAATCTTCTTCTGTGCAGAACTAATTCCTTCCGCCACGGATTCAAGTTGATAGTCTGACCACGGCTCCGTTACTAATTCTAAAACATCACTTTAGAACTAGTAACGAAACAATTTTGTGTCCCTCCATTGAAACCCGTTGTATTTTGTACAGTTAGAGAGAGAGAGAGAGATCGCCTAAGTGAGCATTACCTGTGTCTGATATTTGTCACGATTTGCTTGACGTAAGGTGTCGCGGTGATTCGTAAATGACAATGGGCGTTGGGACGCAAGATTCGATCGTTTCAGCTCGTGTAGTATGTCATAGTGGATGACAACAGATGCTTCATGACATCATGACAGAAAGACTAGCATGTTTAATTTTTTTCTCAGTTGTCCACACAAAATCCGCGCACATGCGTGACACTGGCCAATAGAAGCACAGAAGCGCCTAACTACATGCTTTCAAATATGCCGAAACTAAAGAGAGACAATGGCATCTTTCCTGCTAGGTGAATTTTACAAAGGAGGAAATGTTTATGGAGCTATGGCAACAATACTCTTGCGTTCATGATGTTTCCTCAAGGGACTAAGTTACCGTGATAGAGTGAAAAAAAAGGTAAATAAAACGTTACCTCAGTTCTCTTTGGATGAAATCCATATATCCATGCAATCCACATATGTGTCCACTTTTGGGCTTTTCTGACGACAAAACAGAGCAAAACACGCTGCTAGCCATTGTTTGTTTGTTTATGCTCATGGCACCTTCTGTCAGTCGATGGTCCCGCCTTCTCGATGACAGCACGCGCGCGGTTAAAAATGGAAAGTCACCACTCCCGAATGAGTTCGCGCGTAATCTTTTAGTTTTAAGTCGGTTTTAACAATCGGATAAGCGTAAGTAAGTACCATTTTGATTAGCCGTCGTACCTACAATGTTTGTGCACTGTGTAAACAATGAGTGACGTATCCGCACGAGAGATCACTTCCGGCACTTGCATAACCTAGCCAGAGCGCGTACACACCTCATGCACCGGATGCTGTGCACACGCTCAAGGCAGTTGGACATAGTGGTGTATAGAGGTAAAAAAATGATATAAATACTGTTCGGGTTCTCACACAAACCAATCGTTTCGTGTCTTATAGGACATCAGTGTGTCGTAACGAGCCGCAGGGTTTAATTTAGATTCGTCTGTGTATGTTTTTTTTATCCTCATAGATTTTGTTACCATTGGCATGCATTATACGACTGACAGACTGCAACGGTTGGAGTTAAAAAAATCATCATTTGTGTTCTACTGAAGAAACAAAATCACCTACTGTACATCTTGGATGCCCTGGGGGTAAGCAGATAAACATCACATTTTCATTTTTGGGTGAACTATCCCTTTAACGTGTCCGTGTATGTAAGAAAAAAAAATCACACACAAAAAAAATCCAAAGTCATGATTTGGGGCAGCCTAGCGTCCTGGGCCCATATGCCTGGCATACTCTGCATCCCCTCATAACGGCACCCCTGGGTACAACAAGTGCTGTTATCACTAGAATATTGCACGGCTCTCAGCCAATCAGATCAGAGAACCAGAAAGAACTGTTGTATGTGTGTGTGCATATATATATATATATATATATATATATATATATATATATATATATATATATGTGTGTGTATATATTGCTAATATCTTATGTCTTGTATGTTTAGAGCATAAGAAACAAATTAAAAAATGGGTGCAGCAGGTGCGATGATATTACGCAGTGGCTGTGACCCCCTGCTTGCACAGGGAGCGTACCTTGCAACCATGGAGACATTTATGAGAGGCGCTGCGTAATATCATTGCGCCTGCTGCACCCATGATACGGCAGCAAAGTTCCTTGATTATTTCCGTCGGTCTTAGTACACGATGTAACTACAGAAGAGTCAAGTTTTAAATAGGAAAAATATCGAAACTCTTTGGTCATTTTTTTGAGCGAGATGTTATTGGTCTCATCAGATTCAATGAACTATGCTAAGCTATGCTAAAAGTGGTACCGCCAGACCCGGAGATCGGCTGAATGGATTCGAAAATGGTAAAACTCAACTGTTTAACTGTAGGGGAGTTGGAAAATGAGCTTATTTTCAAAAAAAGTGGAGTGTTCCTTTAAGTCCTGGTGTCCTCTACAGTGGACATGTATGAAATCAATGCCCTTTTTTGTAAAAGAAAGTCATATTTTGATTAGAAACCACATAATATTTCATATGTTGATTTATAACAAACAATTTGAAAAATAATCCGATTTAAATGATAATTACAAAATATTATCATATTTCTATAAGAGTGGTCATTTTAATAATTAATTTAATGTCAGTCATATCTAAAGACCAAGGAGTTGTTGCATGGTGAAACCTCCAAATATTTGGCATCTCTGCAAAGCCCTGAATGTGCTCTTTACAGGACTCCTGAGTTAAAACTGTGACATGTATGGTGTCAGAGAAAATCACTAAAATATAATGTCCACTACAGAGGACAAAAGTCTATTCCTGAGTCCCAGGAGGATATGGATATGTTAATCATTCAATAACAAATGGTTCCTTAACAGGGGTACATAAGCTTAGTGTGTGGAATTGGCCAGCCAATGAGAGAAGAGATCTTTGCTCCATGTCCATCTCAGAAATCTGTTTATAAAAGTGGTGAGCGGGATTTCTGCGGAAGAGCTGTGAGACTTAACGAGTTTATAACTCCTTTGCAGCATATGTAATCAAAGGTTTAGAGTTCAGTCCTTTGTATATGAGTGAGAGTTTGATCAAAGCTGATTTTCATCTGGCTGATTTTTCTTCAGCCTAGAGGATGAGCAGGAAATCAGGCTGAAATCTCACAGGGCTGTTCTTTTTTCCCCCTCCTTTTCAGCCACTATTATCTCCCTCTCTTACCCATGAGAAGGCAATCGAGCAGGAGTACACACAAGCAAAGAGTGGGAGGAATAGAGCCCTTTCTCTCTCTTTCGCTCTCTCTCTTTCTCTACGGGAGGGCAGCTTCAGGGCTACATTCAACCCTTGTGGCTTCTCCTAAACACTTGCACGCCTGTCAGTGGAAAGAGAGAGAATACAGAATGAGGAAAAAAAAAAGATATAAAGATGCAACTGATATCCCTCTGAGGCACTGGGTGTTTGTTTTTCGTTGTGGGTGTCCTGTTTCCAAAAGCTGTGATTCTGTAGGCCGTGTTCTGCTCCTTACAACCATCCGTTGTTTGAAACACATTATTCAGCAGATGGAGTTTGTCCACATACAGGAGGTCGGGTAGACAACAGAACCAAGTTCATAGCGACCAACCTGCCAGGAAAGAACAGTGCATGTCAGTGACATGACTGATGTATCTCCCAGCCCCGGGGTTGGTTTACTTTAGAAAACATGACAGTGAAGGAATTTCATAACAAGAAAATGAAGCTTTCTGAAAGCGTTTGTTTCGTTTTTGGCCCCTAGCGTAGTCTCGTGGTTACACAGCATGTGTGTGTTTGTATGCTGCAGTCACATCAAAGCATCTTTGTGTCAAATGAAGTTTTAGCTGCTTTGGTTAATGAATGGAGGTCTTTCATTGTCTACAGTAGCAACACAGTTCAAAGAACCTAGTGAGTGAGTATATAAAAACTTGTAGGCTAGAAAGTGCAGTTCAGTCCGTGTTGTCAATTGCTTCTGATGCATATTATCAAATTGAGTCTGATCTAATGGTACATTCAGTTCAAAATACACAAATGCAGTACTGGAAGGTACAGTGCACATTTTTAACAAGGAATAAGACGCATTAAATATTCGTCTCTCTTGGACATTGATCCATGAATAATGTCGGATGTGCAAATTTCAGCTGCCATGACGGCTGTTTTATTTCATTAGCCCCTTAGTTCCTGCCAAAGTGGGCCCTGATGCTCGGATTTAGCTGTGATTGGGCCTGGAGCAGCGAGGGGAGGGCACTAGAAGAATGGCGTCCTATCCAAGAACTCCTTGTCAGGAAATTCAGACCTGACTGTTTTTTTCGAGTGGCCAGGACAAAATCCTTACCATCTGCACCTTTCAGGCATTAAACTGTTCCTGCTTTATCTTTAATGGGGAAATCGAAGACAGTCCCTTTGGGATCTGACTGAAAACACACACACATACACACACTAGCATAAAAGCATTCTGCACATAAACACACTCATACTAACACTCAGACACACACAAACACGAATAAACACACTCATACAAACACTGGGGCAAAAACAGACATTCATAAACACACTCCCGACCACTCACAAAGAACATGTGCTCTAACACACACACACATCAGAAGGGAGTGCCTTTCTCTCTCTGTGCCATGTGCTCTGGCACGCCATGCCACCTCCTATTAGTGTGTTTTCAGTTCAACTTAAACTTTGGGCTTTATTTACTTTAGGTCTGATTGGTGATATCAACCATTTGTGACATTTATGTGTTTTTAGATGGAACTCATAAATAGGAAATATCTGAGAGCTTTGGACAGAGCAAAGGGAAAATATTCCGATATCGGTGATCTAGGATAAAAGCTCTTATTTTAGAACTCTTTAGCGCAGAGAATATGGATTGTCCTGACCTTTCCTTTTACACAGATTGTCTCCCGTCAGAACTCTGATCAAATACACGTAATGGGAACGTGAAGACATCAAAGCAGAACGGGGAGATGGAGAGACATAGAAGGGAAGTAACTAACATTAAGTAGGAGAGACCGGGAGCAATTGTAACATTTTCCTTCATAACTCACTGATTACTGCAAGTCTACCTCCCATCTTTTGGTATAAGAAACATTTCTATGTGCCAAAAAGTAAATATATTAATAGACTTATAAGGGGATCATAATATTGAATTTAATAAAAAGGTCAGAGGGTTACAATCACTCCCATTACATCAAATTTAACATGTTTAATCCATTGTATTTTTTTTAAACACACAATGAAGTAATAATAATTGATTCACTATTTATTGAGTAGTTTTTGCAGCAAGTGGGACTTTATTGTATTTAACTTTTCTGAAGCAAGTTCATTTTTGTTTTACTAAAGTATACCCTTGTGAAAAAAGATGTGATTTAATGTGCACTTGTACTGTACTTTAAATTTTAAAAATATATATTTAAAAAAAACTGTACTTGCAGAACATTAATAAAATAAAAGCCCACTTACATGTACTGTAAAACAAAGATTTTAATTCTTTGTTTTAATTATTTTGTATTGCATTACATTCAGTTTGCAGTATTTGCAAGTACTTTTGAAATGTATGCTAAAATGTACTTTTTCACAAGGTTATTGATTAGCTGATGAGTCAGAAACTATATTTTAATGGTATAATGTTTATTTTGTATTTTAATATGTATTTTTTTAAAATAAATTCAGTTTTATTACATCACTTGTGTTACAGTTGCCTTGACCTCAGTCATACAATCTTGGAGAAGAGAAATAATATTATAAAAAAAAAAAAAAAAAACCCTTTCATTTCATCATCTCATTTTTATTAAATATCTCACCAAGTAAAGTGTTCCCACTATTTTTCTCAGATAGATATCTTGATTGAGCATGTGTTGAGTAAGTGTCATCACTCTGGCTTATTTGTAATTGAAGAAATTTAGTGTTACAAATCATCCCCTGTTGTAATTGCTCCCGGTCTCTCCCATGCTTCATTTTCTGGATTAATGATGTTCAAAGATAAACACGCATACACAAATTGTTTAAGTGTGTTTTGACTTTTCCCAGCTTGGGAATCTCAGAGCAGTGTGGTGATGATGCTACGTTATCTTCTGCTCCCAGGTCAGTTAAAGGATACAGTCCAGACAGTGGATCTCTTTCACTGCACTGTCTGCTTGATTTTTTTTTTTTTTTTTTTTTGTCCTTTGTCTGATATCAGCATGAGTCTCTGAGACCCCACATGTGAGGGTCTTCAGTGTGAGATTGGGATTACTTTCTGTAGAAACGGTGAAGGTTTTATCATACAGATGATAACTTCTGTGTGTATGTGTGTGCCCATAGCATCCTTTTACTGTGAGGGCTGTCTGAAAAGGAAATTAATTCACAAGCACTGATAAACTGGGAATATATTTTGATGTGCTCAGTCTAGACTGGATCATCATATCAGCTCTGATGTCAGAACCCTGGAACATCCAATCAGGCGACCCAACAACCAGCGTTTATGTTCTCTATTCTGTTTCTCGCTCTTTCTTCTCATCCAAGTTTTATTTAGAAATTTTCTTTTCCAGTTGTGCTGTGGTATTAAAGATGTGTGTAATGGAAGTAGCGATAGATATTTTCTTATTTATTGTGAGGGAAACGGATTATCAAAAAAGAAAAAAATGTAGGGCAGTGACTTGGTTCTATCCATTGGTTGTTGATTGAATGGAGATTGATCTGAATGCGAGCTTGAGGTTTGAATTTAAGAAAGAGCCGGGTTTAAGTGGACTAAATGACTGGGGATGTCTATGACACCAGAAGGAAATCTGCCATTTCACCGGAAGATCAGGTAATGACATTTTGAGTAAGAGAAAGGATAAAAAGTGAAAAAAAAATAATCCTTTAAATTCTTTCAGCAGGCTTGAAGTCCCTAAATGTTCTAGCAATGCTAATTCGGAAGTGACATTCAAAAATGAAAAAAAAAAAAGCATATTTGCTCATGTTGTTCTAGTCCATTCTATATATTTCTTTGGTAAAACACAAAACAAGATGTTAGGCAGAATGTCTAATCTTTTCAATACAACAAACTTTGATTTTGATTTACTTTTAGTGTTTCACAGAAGAACATTTTGCGTGACTGGAACTACGTGAGGGTGAATAAACGATGACAACATTTACTTTTGGGTGAACCATCCATTTAATATCAACAATGGGTGCACACGTCATATTTACCTATCATGTACAATGCTATGATAAATATTTTATTCTAAGCTGTCTTTCATACAATCAAATAGAAATGAACTCAGTGATTTGTAAAACATATTGTTAAATCTTTCTGATCTGAATCCTTCATCAGACGCTGGAATCCTCTGAGCAGCAGAGCCGAATGGTAAACACACAGGGTACTTTAAGGCCATTATGTTCTCCGCTCCCTGGAAATGATTTCTAAACACTGTCGTAAATCCCAACACTCATCACGGAGACCAGAAGAGAGCCCTCTCCTACTTCAGACCCAGATAAACACTTCAAAGCGGACCGGGCGCTCAAATTTGAGAGTGGAATTATACGTAAGGCATGTTGGGTTTACTTTGCCACTGAAACTTAAACAGACCGTACACTAAGAGAGGTGTCTATTAATATTACCGCCACCCACATGCTAATGGCTCCTGCCAGCTCTACCCTCATTGAGTACTAAAGCAGCTTTTTAATAGGGGACGTCTCTTGAGTAAACAGAGCCGGAGAAGAGCGATGACATGACTCGCTGAAGTACAGGAGGTTTCCTTTTTCTCTGGAGTTAGCGTCAGCGTCAATACATCCATCATTCAGATGACTGGATCGGCAGAGACTAATCGCGCCAAGGGCACACGTACTCTGTTACTGGTAACGGCTTGGCAGACCTTCGGCTCTCTGGAGGCAAATTTGCCATTCACAGTGTTCCGCCGGCTTGTACGCTGTTCCCTCCCAAGGAATAATGAATGTTGTGGCAATGACTAGAACATCACTAGAGAACACTATTTCCCAGAGTTCTCAGAGGTCACTGTACTGCTCTTGGGATTCTTCCACCGCTGGAGAAGTGATCAGGTTCTCCCCCGAAGTTATTAATATTGTCATTAATAATTGCTAAGAGACGGTATAAGCATTACGAAAACGGAAACTCTAATCCAGATCCCGGATTTGGTTAAAAAAAAAAAAACTGCATAGTCAACGTGCCAACAAGGGGAAGAAACACAAGACTGGGGGGAAAATGCTTCTGACAATTTGATGGAAAAATGAGCTGTCATTTTAAAGACTGAGGGCTGTTTTCCCAGTCGTTGCCCAGTGGCATGAAGAAAGATGTCTGAGCTGGCTAATAATACCACAAAGGGCACTTCCATTCAGAAATGATTCCACCATTCCACAGGTACTTCTAATGATGTGGTCAACTTGGCTGGGCACTTTTCATAGAAACTGCATGGTCATGGTAACTCTAGATTTGAACAACAGATTGACTGACTGTGTTGCGGAGACAGAGAGTGGAGCACTTTCACACACGTTTAAGGCCGCAGAAGACAGAACGTCAACCCTGGACCCTTATTCACCTGAGGAAAGAGAATAACACTAAGACTTGATCCAACATCTCTGCAGGAGATTGCAGTGTTCCTCCCTTTCTCCCATCTCTTTTCTCCGAGAGTTGCTTGTTTCTCTCCAGGGAGCCATATACAAGTGGAGGAGGGAAAGGAACTTGAACCAACCAAATTAAACACATGAAATAAGAGGGAAAGTGTTGTCATAGCATCCTAATGACTCAATGAAACTGCTGTAAACCCTGTTGAATTCAGGCCCTGCGCTGTAAATTGAGATGTCCTCACAGGCTTTTGATGTCATGCTACCCTTGGGCTCTATCATGAGTAAATTTGGAGTGTCTTATCATTGTTATGCAGACGACACACAACTCTACATACCCATAAAACGTAAAGATAAGCTGGCATATAAGAGATTGGAAGCCTGTCTCCACGAACTCAAATTGTGGCTCACAAGCAACTTTATGCTTCTAAACAATGATAAAACCCAAATCATCCAATTTGGGCCAAAAGTGCACTCGGATGGCAATCTTATTGATCTTGGCACCCTTACGCCTTATCTCACCTCAGACGTCAAAGACCTAGGATCGTACCTTGACAATAGTCTTAAATAAACAAATCCTAAAAAAATGCTGTAGTTAGTGCTAGTTGTTACCATCTTCGCTGGTTAGCTAAAGTTAAACCGTTTTTAAGCAGGAAAATCTTTGAAACCGTCATTCACGCTTTTATCTCTATATGCTTAGATTATTGTAATATATACATTGGATTACCTCTTTCCTCAATTTAACGCAGCGGCCCGTCTACTCACGGGAACCCACAAACGTGACCATATTACACCCATTCTGTGTTCTTTGCATTGGCTGCCAGTCAGTTACCGAATCGAGTTCAAAACTCTTTTATTCGTTTATAAAGCTCTTAATAATTTAGCCCCAAAATATCTTCTTGTTTCTAATAACGGAATGGTCACCTCCTGTTTGTTCCACGATCCTGCCTACAAAGCAGGGGAGACTGAGTTTTCGCAGTAGCTGGCCCCAAGCTGTGGAACAAATTGCCACTGTTTGTCAGAACAGCTCTTTCGATACCCAAATTCAAATCCTTGTTTAAAAAAAGTATCTTTTCTCCCTTGCTTTTAATTGTTTATGATTTTATTCTTTCTGCTCTGTTTTCTGTTTTTTGTGTTTATTATTTTATTATCTGTATTTTTCTATTCTATGTACAACACTTTGGCCAACCAAGGTTGATTTTAAATGTACTTTATAAATACATTGAATTGAAATGTGAAATTTAAGAGTATTTTGAAAAGGAAAAATTGCCCTAAAGTACTCAGTTTGGTGCAAATTTGAATGACAGGTACGTTTACCATACCACAAATCGAGAGATTTTTGCCAAATTTTTAAGAGATTTGCGAGGGTAAGGATGTGCTTTAAAAGTTATTTTAAACATGTTGATTTAACATAATCTTTTTTTTTTTTTTTTATCCATAAATACATGTTTTCTCCAAAAAGATTTTAAATTTAAGTTACAGTCATCCTTTGAATTAACCAAATCAGGTAAACTGATGATAGAAGTACTTCCATCAGGAAAGTCATGCAGTTCTTTGTCCATTTTACTTGAGCCAAATAAATACTTTTACTTAGATTTGCTTAGAATTTTGAATGCTGTTCAAAGTTTTTCCCCCTCAGTTAATGAACTGAATTTGAAGATTGTGGGCATGTTACTATCGTTCAAGGATTTTGTTTACATCTTTGGTCCATTAGTCGAGTGTTCTGGAATGGTCTTGCAATGGATACATGAGGATATTTGTTAGTAAGTTTTCCATGTAGGACATTCATAATTGTTGCTGCAATACAGGCCCTGTGGATTGTTTTCTTTTGTGGCAAATGTTTTGTTATTGTGTATCCACCCAATCAATATATTCTGGCCCATTAAAGTCACATTTCATTCTTTTCATGTAGTTGTGCTTGAACATACACTCTGGGTTCCAGAGCCAAAATGTAATGGAGGCATAGATTCAGATCCATTCACTGACTCAGTCGAACAGTGCAAGGAAATGCTATTAGCCCTTCAAGGCAGTGGTTCCCCGCTACAGTCAGCAGCTAGCAATTAGTGAACAGGAACGTTGAACGTTTCCCATCGTTTTGACCCTGAACTCCTCCCTCTCTTCTCCTCAGCGTCATTCAGTGTGTTAGTGAAGTAACCCTCGATTGGTTTTCCATATGTTTGCAGCCTAATGGCGGTCTTTATCCTATAAAATGTCTTTGTTGACCACTGAAGGAAGTTTCCTCATTATTTGCTACCATTTGTATGCTTAGGGACTTTACACTGGGGACAGACACATCAAATTAGTTTAACATCATTAGCATACCTGTATCAAGATGTCACCATGCTGCGCAGCTACAGAAAACTGATGTTGAAAATATAAGTTGCTATGTTATTATGCACAGTAAAAATATTGTACTGTAGAATGGTGTGCGGTCAGTAACTCTTTGACCTTATGAAAGATTGACACAAATTGTTGATAGCTGCTATGTCAGGCCTTGGAAATATTGCTTTTGGGATTTGAAACATATAATTAACAATCAGACCAAACACCAAATAAGGCCAAGTAAGACCAGTTTCAAGTATAACCAGTGCCATCTTATTATTTGAACAATCTTTTTGTTTTATAAATGATATAATCCACAAATTAGAAAGAATAGTGTACCATTTTCTCACCAAAAAAAAAAAAAAAAAAAGAACTGAGGACTTAAATGAGGGAGATAATTAACAGAACTAAGAACAGGTGAAGTACTAATTAGGAACCATGGAAACAAACTAGTGCATGATAAGTAAGTATAGAAACAAACAAGGATCAGGTGAACAGGCACAGGGAAAACCAAACTAATGCGTACACACCACAAGATGATCGGGCTGATTTTGGGCCCGATTTCTCCCCTTCCGACAATCCTAGGTAAAGTCCTGATTATCTTGATGGTTTTACAGATTATCTTATCAGATTTTCCTGTGGTTTGAGGTGTGTTAAGAGTGATTGAATCTGCTCGGAAGAACGTCAGAGCCACCCCGATCGCAAATCATAAATATTCAACATGTTGAATATTTACGATCAGAAATCCTGATGTGTGGGGGGAACCCCAAGGACAAACACGCGCACGATCTGGAGATTATCACGTGAAACGAAACAATATCCAATCAGAAAGCGAGCTGACGGAAGACAGAAGCAAATGCAGTCATGGCACAGCACAAAGTAAAGACCATGTTCCCGCCGTCTCCATGAGGCGGTCTCATTTAAGAAAAGTAACCGTTAGATTGTAAAGTAAGAAAGAAATTACAGTATTTTACACCTCACAAGGAATAACAGTCAATTTTATTACAATTACTTTTCTTAAATATGAAATCCTTGATGATGTATGCAGCCTTCAAATGCGACCTCCGGAGGACACAGCAGCTCATGACTTCACCCTTTTCTTTTTTGGTGAATTTTCTGTCAAAATCATTCCAAACACTATCATCAAATTTTTTTCCTGCCTATCGTCCACCATGTTTATTCTGAAGTCTCAAGAGATTTTTCAAGATCTCCCGTGTTCACAGTCGGGACTCTGGTTGAAAATCTGTTCATGGAGGTTTCACTATAGGTGGTTAAATCTAGTATTTTTTGTCCTCATGTTTGTGGTCTCTCACATTTTGAAAATCTTATAAGATTTTAAAAATCTTTCAGTGTGTACCTAGCATAAGAGGCCATTTACACGTCACAGTTTTCAACTAAAAACGGAAAACTTTTTATGCGTTTTGGCCGTTCATTTACACGACAACAGCGTATTTGGAGCCTGAAAATGCACGCATTTGAAAACGGGTTTCAAAGTGCAAGTTTTTGAAAACTATACTGTTATCGTCTTTGTGTAAATGACAAAAAAAGCGAGTTTGTGAAAATGGTGATGTCATGTGCATGTGTATTACATGTTCAGTCTATTGGCGCATAGTTTTTCTTTATAAAGTGACATCGCCAACTTTTGGCCTGGCATGAATACAGCAGTTTTAGTTGTTTTTGCAGATTGTTTTGACAGCATTGTTGTCTGTACACGAAAAACACAAATTAAAAACTTTTTAGCTTTTAGTACATATTTGTCGTGTAAACGTACCCTTAAATGCAATGAAACTAAACAGAACCAAAGCATGAACCTGACACTTACTTGCATCATTTTGTTTTGTGTCTTTCAGGGTTTAATCCAGAAGTCTGGCACTGGGAAAGAACAATATCTATAATATATCCTAACAAAAGTACAATTAAAGCCAAAACACCCCCCTACAGTTTTCTCCATTGCTGGAATAAATCAACAAATTGGCAAGCCCATCCTAACCGCTCTAATAAAAAAAAATGATACAAAATCCTGACCTGGCCACATAATTTATAATTGATAAATGGGAAAGAGATCTCAATATCGTGACCATTTACAAATCTGTAAGTAAACCTCCATTGTGTCCAAGAATACAAACATAAAGCTAATCCAATTTAAGGCTGTTAGCAGAATAAATAACACAGAGCACAAGATAGCTTACACATCATGGGATTCACAGATTCATATAAATTGACATCATTCACTTAATACGACTAACAACTGCAATCTGGTTCTGCCCTGCAATGCATCACTTTTGGAAAGGAACTGTCAGTTGTTTTTTCTTGTTTTGTTGTATTTCCTCATGCCATTGCGAATGGAAAAAGAACATGTTAGTGCTGTTGATATTTGCTTACAATATGAGCATGTTGTGATATTCTGTGTGTATGTCTAAGGAATATTATAATGTGATCTCATTTGTAATCGTAGTTGTTCATACATTAAGTGTTGTTCTAGCATGAATATGTTTGAATAGACATAGTATTGTATATTATTAATGTATTGGCAGCATCTAAAGCATAAGAATTTTAAATGAATAAATAAATTATAGCTTACATAAATACTTTTAGGTTTAAGATGCTGTCAATACATTCGATATACAAACATACAGAAATGAAAGGTATGTGTAAATGTTACATGCAAATACCTACAAATACTAATGAGATCAGATTGTTAGCATATTTAATTGCCCTGTGAGTTTTATTTGCAGAGTGAAACAAATATATTTCTTTTTCACTTTACGTGAAGGGGTCCACAAGGATGTTTAAAATCTTGTTGAAAATTCATGCATGGTGTGAATAAGCCTGTGTTCACAAAAATGAGTTACTGCATCTCTGCTCACAAAAAAACTGCCTATATTTTTTCAGCTCCATCAAACACAAATGGTTCACCTGCTAGCGCCAAAAGAGCCAAACCGTGTCCCCACTGTTTTAAGAGGAGGACATTACTCTCCAGGAGCATTTTACACTTTAGGGAGGATGTCAGTGAATGATTTGGGCGTCTCTGAGTTTTTCTTGGCCTCGGACGGTCACTGTTTTGCTGCTTTGATGACTTGCTTGTGTGTAAAGGGTCAGCATTGAAAGGAGAGCTTTACGAGGGAAATGAAACATTGGTCATTAGGATGAAATCCAGCTTCACTCCCTCTCAGCTGATACATTACCGAGTGATTAGTGAATAAATTCATCTTTAATATTCATTTGCATGAGCAATCCGGTTATGTCCATTTATTGCATTGCTCGGGTCAGGAGCGACATTCATATACGTTAAGAATGCGCATAATTCTTAGACTCGAGAGATTCCGTGAAAATTACTTGACACCATCATGGAACTTTATCTTGAATATGTATAGCCAGGGTTGGCAGCACAGTGTAGAAGGTGTAGATAGATATTTATCTCTACAAAGAGGTTCATCTGAGTCCATATGGCTGACATGAGAGCTAGCATTGTGTGTCTCCATTGTTTAACAAGGCAAGCAACTGAGTCCAGCTTTAGTCACCTTGTCAAAAGTAATGATCCACCACATTACTGTTGCACACTGAATACTGCTGTCAGCTTGAGCTGAAAAGCAGCAAGCTTAAGTTGCCTATTTCCTGGAGTGAAATATCACCGTTAATTTCCTTAAAGGAATAGTTTACCTGAAAAATAAAAATCCCGTCATTATTTATTCAACCTCATAATAGTCCAAACCATTTGCTGTTTTTTTTTCTACCTTTTTTTTTAACTTCGGGTTTCCGTGTTTTATGGGGACTTTCCATAGACAAAATGATTTTTATACCATACAAAGTGTATATTCTGTACCCTAACCCTAAACATACCCATTATAGAAAACTTTTACATTTTCAAAAAAACACATCATCTAATATGATTTATAAGCTACTATTGACAGTAATTATGTATGGTTAAACTCCAAAAAGGACACAAAGGCCCTGGTAGTTAAACTTGCAGGCCATATGGACCACACTTCTCTGTTTTATAAATCATGATTTTTTTCATTGATTAGCAGGATAAAACGTTACAGTTTTCTTGGTAATATTTCAGCAAAAGACCTGTGTACAGCATTCTGTCATCTCTTTAAAACAAGTGATTTGGGAAATGAATGACTCTTTTGAATCAGTGCTTTTTAGTGAGTTTCAATTGATCAAAGCAGTTCCAGCAAAAATGACTCACTCACTCAACTGAATACCCCTCTCTCTCTCTCTCTCTCTCTCTCTATGCAGTACCTGTCAAAAGTTTGGAAACATTTCAATTTTTTCATGTTTTTAAAAGAAGTCTCTTATGCTCACCAAGGCTGCATTTATTTAATCAAAAATACAGTAAAACAGTGATATTGTGAAATATTATTACAATTTAAAATAATTTTCTATTTTAATAAATTTAAAAATGTAATTTATTCCTTTGATGACAAAGCTGAATTTTCAGCATCATTACTCCAGTCTTCAGTGTCAGATGATCCTTCAGAAATCATTCTAATATGATGATTTGCTGCTCAAGAAACGTGTATTATTATTATTGTCAATGTTTTATGTATTATCAAACACTTTTGTGGAAACAATGATACTATTAAAACTTTTGTGTCAAGAATAAAAAAGAGAGAAGTCATTATAATGTTACAAAAGATTTCTATGTAATAAATGTAAATAAATGCTGTTCATTGAACTATTCATCAAACAATCCTGAATAAAGTATCACCATTTTCAAAAAATGTTAAGCATCTGTTTTCAACATTGGTAATAATAATAAGAAATGTGTCTTGAGCACCAAATCAGCATATTAGAATGATTTCTGAGGGATCGTGGGACACTGAAGACTGGACTCAAATAATAATGATGCTGAAAATATTTTTGATTAAATAAAAGCAGCCTTGGTGAGCATAAGATAATAATTGTAATGTTTCCAGACTTTTGGCAACTTTTGACACATGACTTTTTGTGTGTGTGTGTGTGTGTGTGTGTGTGTGTATATATATATATATATATACAGGTGCTGGTCATATAATTAGAATATCATCAAAAAGTTGATTTATTTCACTAATTCCATTCAAAAAGTGAAACTTGTATATTATATTCATTCATTACACACAGACTGATATATTTCAAATGTTTATTTCTTTTAATTTTGATGATTATAACTGACAACTAAGGAAAATCCCAAATTCAGTATCTCAGAAAATTAGAATATTGTGAAAAGGTTCAATATTGAAGACACCTGGTGCCACACTCTAATCAGCTAATTAACTCAAAACACCTGCAAAGGCCTTTAAATGGTCTCTCAGTCTAGTTCTGTAGGCTACACAATCATGGGGAAGACTGCTGACTTGACAGTTGTCCAAAAGACGACCATTGACACCTTGCACAAGGAGGGCAAGACACAAAAGGTCATTGCAAAAGAGGCTGGCTGTTCACAGAGCTCTGTGTCCAAGCACATTAATAGAGAGGCGAAGGGAAGGAAAAGATGTGGTAGAAAAAAGTGTACAAGCAATAGGGATAACCGCACCCTGGAGAGGATTGTGAAACAAAACCCATTCAAAAATGTGGGGGAGATTCACAAAGAGTGGACTGCAGCTGGAGTCAGTGCTTCAAGAACCACTACGCACAGACGTATGCAAGACATGGGTTTCAGCTGTCGCATTCCTTGTGTCAAGCCACTCTTGAACAACAGACAGCGTCAGAAGCGTCTCGCCTGGGCTAAAGACAAAAAGGACTGGACTGCTGCTGAGTGGTCCAAAGTTATGTTCTCTGATGAAAGTAAATTTTGAGTCAGAGTCTGGAGGAAGAGAGGAGAGGCACACAATCCACGTTGCTTGAGGTCCAGTGTAAAGTTTCCACAGTCAGTGATGGTTTGGGGTGCCATGTCATCTGCTGGTGTTGGTCCACTGTGTTTTCTGAGGTCCAAGGTCAACGCAGCTGTATACCAGGAAGTTTTAGAGCACTTCATGCTTCCTGCTGCTGACCAACTTTATGGAGATGCAGATTTCATTTTCCAACAGGACTTGGCACCTGCACACAGTGCCAAAGCTACCAGTACCTGGTTTAAGGACCATGGTATCCCTGTTCTTAATTGGCCAGCAAACTCGCCTGACCTTAACCCCATAGAAAATCTATAGGGTATTGTGAAGAGGAAGATGCGATATGCCAGACCCAACAATGCAGAAGAGCTGAAGGCCACTATCAGAGCAACCTGGGCTCTTATAACACCTGAGCAGTGCCACAGACTGATCGACTCCATGCCACTCCGCATTTCTGCAGTAATTCAGGCAAAAGGAGCCCCAACTAAGTATTGAGTGCTGTACATGCTCATACTTTTCATGTTCATACTTTTCAGTTGGCCAAGATTTCTAAAAATCCTTTCTTTGTATTGGTCTTAAGTAATATTCTAATTTTCTGAGATACCGAATTTGGGATTTTCCTTAGTTGTCAGTTATAATCATCAAAATTAAAAGAAATAAACATTTGAAATATATCAGTCTGTGTGTAATGAATGAATATAATATACAAGTTTCACTTTTTGAATGGAATTAGTGAAATAAATCAACTTTTTGATGATATTCTAATTATATGACCAGCACCTGTATGTATATATATATATATATATATATATATATATATATATATATATATATATATATATATATATATATATATATATATAATACATACATACATATATATATACAGGGTTTGAAATTAACAACCGCCAACCCGCCTAATGATGCGGGTGAAAATCGGACCGATGTTCAATATGGCCTACCTGTGAGATGTCCAAGGCACGACCGGTTAATGCTCCAACCTGTTCTCATGTGCTGTAAGACTGTTGCCCAAAAATTGTCTTTATACACGCAGGTAAGTTTAAAGCTTTCATTGAGAGACAGTTGCCGTCAATACTAACGCGAAGGGCATACTAATTTTGGGCATGATTTTCATTATTATCCAACGCCTTTGGAATGAGAACAGGTTGGCTTTTTTGAATGGATATCAACAGAAGAGACTTTGACTTTTACATTTCCTTTATTCTACACAAAAATAAATCACATTAAATATATAATCACATTCACATAATGTATTCCTACACATTATAATGTAGTGTGAGCTATATTTAGTGAATGAGACTTTTTTTTTCTATTTTATTGTATTTTTGTATTTTAGTGGTATCTGCTGTGATTATATATATATATATATATATATATATATATATATATATATATATATATATATATATATATATATATATATATATATACACGTCAGATTGGATGTATTGGCTTTTTTTAATTGATTGATATTATTTTTTATCAAACTTTTTACATATAGCTATCTACTTTTTCTTAGCTTATCTAATGTTTCTATAGAGTAATTTCTAGCAAGCTAGCAAACCTTAGTAGCTTGCCCAACACTACAAATATGGTACCTGTGACTCAGATTGGATGTCAGTAACATCAAATGTCATTGGTTCTTGAGTTATCTCATAACCAAATCCCATGATATCAAACCTGTCATAGGCACCAACGACTGTTCCTATTCCTTTAATATGAAGCAAATTAAAATGGAAAAAATGTGCTTGATGAACATGAACAATACTAATGAGCATGACACATTCATTGCTATAAAGAGCTGCACTAAGTCCAGTTTACAACCAGTGATCTTTGACATCACATCTATGGGGAGTTCTGTGTATATTGGAAGGCTTGGCTTTAGTTATCTGGCTGCTGTGGTAGTAAATATTTCACATTTGTGTAGCAGTAAAGAACATGTAGTTGTTCATTTTTCCATTTATTGTGTTCAAAAGTTGTCAGTAAGCCTGAAATTCACTTTTCTATGAATTGAATGCAATTGAAAATGTCTCTTAGCTAGACAAAGTGGAGACCCAGACTATGGTCGCTTGTATATCAAGCCGGCATAGAGCAGACAGGGTCGGACATTGAGGCTGAACCAGAATCTGTTGGAGTTGCCAGAAGCCTTGAGCAGCTTTGAGAATGACAGCGTCTGGTTTCTCTCTCCCTGATATGAGGCCACTTCACAGTTTCTGAGGCTGGACTTATATCAAATCTGGACTGAAGCCAAATTTGCGCTACAGTTAAATCTCAACATTCGAGATTTCCTCTGTATTTCCCATGGGTTTGCAGACACCAGGCTCATTGGTGTCTTCGGACAGACAGATTTAGGCTCCTGAGAGCGTAGGTTCTGGAGTGGAATTACACAGATCACAGCCATCTGGATAAAACATTCGCTCTTCCGTCCATTTGTTATAAAATATATACTGTTACTGGAGCAACTTTAGCCTTAAGTGACAGGTACCAGATAAACTCTACATGTTCGCTAAACCCCTGACATACCTTTTTTCACCTCTCAACCGAAAAACAAGTTATAGAGAGCCCTCTAGATGACTCTGAGACCTTCAGAAAGCAAGGAATTGAACCTCAGCCCTCCCATATGGGCTGCATGTGCTGGGAACTCCTCACTGGGCTCTGCTAGTGCCGCCCAAATCCTGCTGCCATCGGCCGTCATAAAAATCACTGCATAAACTACACAATCTTTAAATTTTAATACACCACTCAAATGTCAACTGTAGACTCAATCAATAAAATAATGTGACTCATTGAATCATAAAATGGATGAAACGATGAAATAATTAGATGCAGATAATCTACTTTCTCATTATGAGTGTGAATAAACAAATCCAGCTGCCCTCGAGACAGCTGCCCTTTCGAGGCTCTATGGGATGCCTTGAAACTCAACAACCACGGTGAGTTACTGTGACTCTCTCATGGGATAAAGGAAGGCAGAATGGATAGCATAGTATTGATGACTATATTTAAATATCATTATTTATAAGCCAAAGGACTGTCACTGTTTTTCTATAGTGTATAGGGAAGCAGACAGGTTTATCAAATTTCTCTGCACTGGAAATTAACCAATTTCCTTCACACTATCATTAAACCAATACTTCCTTTAGATGTTTCAGAATTTTCTGATATTGGTTTGTGCTGGAAAAAGGCTTTCTTATCTTTTTACTGTCATTCACACTGTAGGACAGGCACGTATACATGTTTTGGGGGTGATATTCCCTTTTTCTGCCCTTTTGATTCCCTTTCACCTTTAAATATTATTTTTTTCTTTTTTTTTCTTTCTTTTTTTTTTAAAGCTGTGGTAAGTAGATTTTGAACAACGCTGTTGGACATTGTTGATATTTGAAATCAACCAAAACAAACCCATCCCTCTCTTCATTGCTCCGCCTCCAAAACTTACACTCCAATCCTAACCACCCTGCTCTGAGTCGGTCTCGAATCCTGGCCCGATCGCTGTTGGCATGCGAAGTGAGTGCACTAACAATGACGCTAAACACCTCGTTCTCTAGCGGTTGTCAGTGTGCAGTGGTTTGACAGCAAAACTCTCACTATCTGGCCACTGTTACACATGCAATGTGAGTGGATATCTGTTTATCACAGCTGATGCGCTACAAAATAATGCTTCACGAAAAATAAAGTGCAGTTGATGAACGAACAAGGAAGCACAAAAAATGAACATACAGTACACAAGAGTAAATACAAGGTGTTCATTGTTAGTCGCAAACAGCAGCTCCAGACAAACAAAACCGTGTTACTCACATGAAAAGCGGATCAAAGCAGCCTCCGTATCTGTTTTTAAGCCTTCCTGCTTAGCTCTCTCCAGCGCTGTAAAGCTTTTCTAATATAAATGTGGGTCCCTAAAGCGCTTGCCCAGTCATAAACCTTCATTCCAGTGATATTCTTTTGAGCTCTTTTTTATTGTGTCCCATCTCTTGTTCTGCAGTTTTTTTGTCTCTTATTTTCAAATCTCCCTCTTGCTCGTTCTCTCTCCTCGACCTTCATACGCCCCCTAATGCTGATTGGTTAGACGTTTATTGGGCCAACACCAACAACGTCCAAACAGTGTTTTTGAAATTCTACCTTTAATTCTTTTTTTTTTTCAGGATTCCTTGATGGATAGAAAGTTCAAAAGAACAGCATTTATCTGAAATACAAAGCTTTTGTAACATTATACACTACTGTTCAAAAGTTTGGGGTCAGTAAGTATTTTTATTTTTATTTTTTTGAAAAGAAATTAATACTTTTATTATCAAAAGTGACAGTAAAGACATTTATAATGTTACAAAAGATTATATTTCAAATAAATGCTGTCCTTTTGAACTTTCTATTCATCAAAGAATCCTGAAAAAAAGAAAAAAATATATTGTACACAAATATTTTGTACAATTGTACACAATAAATGTTTCTTGAGCAGCAGATCATCATATCAGAATGATTTCTGAAGGATCATGTGACACTGAAGACTGGAGTAATGATGCTGAAAATTCAGCTTTGATCACAGGAATAAATTATTTTATAAAATATATATTTAATCAGAAAACAGTTATTTTAAATTGTAAACATATTTCACAATATTACTGTTTTTACTGTATTTTTAATTAAATAAATGCAGCCTTGGTGAGCAGATGAAACTTCTTTTAAAAACATTAAAAATCTTACCGATTCCAAACTTTTGACCGGTAGTGTATATATATATATATATTAATTATCACTGTTTTGCATGCAGTTGAAATAAATGGAGACTGAAGCTTAAAGTACCATAAAAGTATCATAAAAGTGGTCCATATTATGTGTGATGAACAGACCAAAATGTTATTATTAATTGAAAATCTGCCCTAGCACCTCTTGCAATGTTCATGACAGAGGTAATGATGTCTGATTCATTCTTTTGAGTCTTTTTAATGAAACAGTTGATCCAACTCACCAAACTGATCTGGGCTGCTTTTCCCAAAAGCATCGTAAGCCTAAATTGATCAACTTAGGCTTACAATGCTTTTGGGAAGTGCAATCCTGTATAATTACTTAAAAAAACAACATTATATTCATTATGTATGACCCATGCTGGCAAAATGCTTTGGAATGTGCGTGGGCTAATTTTGAACTACAGGCAAAACAAGTGAAATATGTAAATTTTGCTCAAAATTGAGTTTTTCCACAAAAAATTAGTTAATTAAGCCCTCGTCTAGCGATCCCAGTGCTTCAAATAGCAATTAAACATCTAAAAGTATCTTTATTTGTGCATTTTCTGAGAGGAGTACCTTTCCTTTGACCATGAAAAATGTTGTTTTCTCTGTTCGCTTCTCGACTACTGGCGCTTCCCTCAGCGCAAGTTTGGTATCGTTTTAAAGTGCAGAATTCCAACTTTGTGAATATTCATAGCAAATTCTCGATGGCATAAGTCTGAACCAATGAAATCTTATTTTCAGCTCATGCTGATGTAAACAAAACAATCTTACTCGTGCTGACTGACAGATCCGAAGCGTGTGAACAAAGATGCCTCAGACAGCGCTTGATCCCGATATACGCATTTACACAAAATTACAGTATTTCAAAAAAATCTGTCTTGGCGAGTATTCACGCAAACATTATCTGTTATGTCTTGAGTAAATATTTGGTTAACTGTTGGGGAAAAATATCTGATGTGTAACATTATATTAGAGCTGTGCGGTATAGTAGGTCTTAATATAGGCTAGGCTGTCTGTTTTATTAATGTTAATCAAACAATATATACATACATATATATGCATATATATATATAATTTTTTTTTTTTTTTTTCCCTATAGATATGGGTTTTGACTTGGTTTGTTAACAGGGATTTTAAGGTATGGTTCCTAGATGATTTTGTTTTGGAACCTTCAGAAAACTTTAACAAGATTTTTCTCAAAATTGACTTTGCTGACTCTATCAAATTCAAACAGGTGTAGCTCAGTCATTTTAGAATTCCAACCATTCATACATCATTTTGAAGGTTTTTTTAATAGAGAATGTGAGAATAACAATAACTCATTTTTGAAAATTTGCTCATTGTGACTCATTTTGCTAGCACAGGTCACAAACTGTATAGTATATTTCAAAGTTTATCCTTGAGTTCCACAGAAGAAAGAGATACAGGTTTGTTATGACATGAGGGTGAGTACACTTTTGAGCAAACAATAGGACACAAGAAAGATCAACACAAGACACACAGTACATCTTTAAATGTGTATTGTCCTGGATAGATATATATAATGCTAAGAAGCGTGTGACGCAATAATGGCTCCTAGTTTAAAGGCACAGTATGTACGTTTGAGCTCCTCAGTCATTTATTCAAAACAATAACAAAGGCGTAGCTTGATGATGCCGTAAATGAGTGTGGAATACTAGGAATTGTTGCCTTCACCTCAACAGCCGATGGAAAGCAATCCATTGGGACTCGGGCAGAAATCATGTTTATGGATGAGCCAATAAAGTTTTATTAACATTACTGTGGTATGAAGCAGGACGGAGCCGAGAGCCTGTGATATTTTAGGTTGCTGTTTTTAAAATGCTTATCCACCTTTTTACTATGCCCCACGAGGCTTTGCACGAATTGTGGGTGTAACTTCCGTTAAGCTTTAAACAACCATTGCAAGGCTTGTTCAATGAATGCAATAATAGTTTTTTTTTTTTTGTTTTTTTTTAAACTGGGTGCAATGAGATGACATTATTCTACTCACCCTTCAATTATAAAAGGACATTTAAAAGTGTAAAAGCATCAACAAGGTGCCTTCAACAGACCATGAATAACCCCAAAAGCGTGATTCTTTCCACAGCAATAACAGATGGGTTAAATAAAAGAATGCAGTGCCTGAAAAGAACTCTTGTCATAGATATTCTTGTTATAACATGTCACTTTAAAATAACAAGCATTACATTATTCTCATCATGTCTGAAAATAAAACATGAAGGAAAATTGACAGCTCATTCACTCTTTTTGAATGGAATTTCCCAAAACCGGAAGTGTCACCCATAATTCAAAACGCAGTAGGCTTGTCAGGAATGAGGTGGATATGCCGCTGCTGCTTCTTTTGTTTTGTTGTTTGTTTATTTTATGATTAAAGTTACGTTTAACACCCACCTCCTTCCCTGAACTTGAACTTTGTTACAGTTACGTTTGATCACTTAAATTCACATTATTTTATTTCATTCTAATGAAATAGCCACAAGCCACAATAGCCACTCAAACAGGTTACTTTATTTGACAAATTAAAATTGTGAGGTAAAGCAGCTCTGTTTTACTTGGTCAGAAAAATCATACTAAAAGTACATTTGAGTTTGTTGAAAGTTATATTAACATTACTTGTGCTTTAGCTCAGTGGCTGGTATGAGACACTTGTTGCACATTGTAGTAAGCTAGATCAATATTAGAATATCATATATTAATAAAAGCTGGATGACTTGTGTTGCTAAATGGCATACAATTAATTTTAAAATATATTGTATGGTAGAGAAATGCTATACTGTTACTACAAATAAAGCTCTTTCTGATTATGCTATGTTAGACACTTGACAAAATAGTGTTGTCTCTGAGGCATGGTACAAACATGTTACTCGCAGTAAAGAAAACAAGAGATTCAAACAATAAGACTAATCGTGTTGTTTTCTGTCGATAAAGGTATCCAAATAGTTGCTCACCTGTCTATTAAAACACCTAATATATTAAAGCATCTTTCGAGTGATGCAAGTACACGAGTCAACAAAATATATAACATTGTTCTAGTGTTTTTTAGATATGTTAATCCAAAAATGTTGCTTTTAACTCCACTGTCACAAGACTTGAGCCCCTGACACTAACCGGCTGGAAGTAAGTGTCCTCCTGTAAAATCATGTAAAATCCAGAATGTTCACACACGACACGCAAGCACGTGCAAATTTCCACTGAAGTATCTGTTCAGCTTCTCTGTCCTTTTTACCTCATTTGTTCCCTTTCTCTCTCTCTCCTGTGCTTGGCCCTGTGCCCACTCTACAGATCAACTTCACTGAGCCAAAGATCCTGTATCTCTTCCTGTTTACATAGTGGCCTGTGGAATGAGATGTGTGGATTGCTTGGCCTGTTCAGCACTATAGGAATGCAGCTTGTGCTGAGCATGAGAGAACGATCACACGGCCAAGGTTAGGGATGTAACACTTCACCAGATCAGGTGAGATACATATACTTGGTTCATTATACAGTATATACAGTCAGTTAATCTGGGGTATTTGAGAGGTTTTACAACAGTGGTCCATAGACACAGACGTCCAGTACAGTGTATGCATGCTACAACAAGCTGAAGTCTGATCATAGAAAAAAAATATTTACAATTTGATGAAACTGACAGAGAAAGAACTAGTTAAACTACGTGTCATGAGACTGTAGTGCTCATAAACGTAATAAAAATATTATTAGCCCTTTTAAATATTCTTCCGCATTTTTCCCTTGTGCTTGTGTTCATATATTAATATTCATTATTCTGTATAATGAGTGTGTTGTAGGCCTGTGTTTCATTGATTGTCCTCCCCCCTCTTTCCCCCCTCTACACTCCCACTTTTCCAGAGCTTTACATGCCCATTTTCTCAGACTTTTCCAGCTTTGAGGTGTGAACGACCAGGCTAAAACAGGTTTCATGACATTTTAAAGCTGCAGTGTGTAAATTTTAGCCGCATCTGGCGGTAAGGTTGCAAATGGCAAACCAATGGCTCAGTCCACTGCTCACCCCTCCCTTTCGAAGCACATAGAGAAGCTACGGTGGCCGACACAGGACAAACATGTCATCATTTGAGACAGCAGAGAGTGGCCAGTCAAGCAAACGTGCTCAGAGCAGTTTGTCCATTTAGGGCTACTGTAGAAACATGGAGGCGCAAAATGGTGAATTCGATGTAAGGCGGTGTATGTAGATTTTATACACCACTGAAAACATAGTTATGTATATTATATTGCATTTCTGTCAATAGATCCTCCTAAAAATTACACACTGGACTTTTTAGACAGAGGCAATTATGAGATTAAAGTTTATTTACCTTTTTAAGTTGATTTGAAATCAGTGCGATATAATGGAGAATGGATATTTGATTTATTTGATGTGCAAAAACAATAGCAACAACAACAAAGCAATCACTATGTAAAATATATTTAGATTGTGTTTCTTTAAAACAAATACACTGAAATTGTCACATAGAAATGAATGGGTAACTTTGGTAACGGTGATTTGTTTCTCCTACTAGTTGACAAGGCCTCCTTGCCTTGACTGTATCTATAGAAATATAATTTTCGACACCACCTGTGTTTATTACTAATTCTGCGTGAAAACGGTAATGACCTCATTGGTTGCATCTGGAATGAATGGAATGGAGAGAATCGTAATGAGACTTTCTGCCTGCTGTTTTCGAGTTGATTTTGGGGTGAAACTGCTTATGTTTGAATGCATGTAATGTTTCCATAAGACACCAGAGCGGACTGATGCTCCACTCTGGCCTTTAATCTGTGTTTCAGAGAGTGTGGATTCCCCTCAGCTCTCTCCTGGATAAACACCATTACAGGCTGATGCTGAGGAGCTCAAAGTTGAGTCAATATTATCCAGAGCAATAAAGTCCTGCACAGTGCGCTCTGCTCCCCCTGTGAGACCAGGATGAGTTCATTTCTTAACTGCTGAGGTCTGGGAGGACCTGGACTCTGTGTATGAGCAGTAGAGTTTGAATGCAAGAAAGTATGTACCGTAGAAAGCTTCTATGATTCTAATCCAGACTATGTTCAGTAACATTTTACTTCTTCAGATTCCATAAACCCTTAAAATGATTCAGGCAAAATTGAGAATTTTGGAAGATATTTGGAAAAATGTCAGTAACCAAACAGATCTCGCCCCCCATTTACTACCATAGTAGGAAAAATAAATACTGTAGTAGTCAATGGGGGGTGAGATCTGTTTGGTTACTAACATTTTTTTTTACAAATATCTTCATTTGTGTTCAGCAGAACAAAGAAATTCATACAGGTTTGGAACAACTTGAGGGGTAGTAAATGATGACAAATTTCATTTTTGGGTGAACTATCCCTTTAATCTTATCTCAACTGAGAGTAGGCCTACATCCTGTATTTTATTGTATTATAATGACTGTTTAATTTTACCTCTAAACTTTGATTACTAGGCATGTTGCATATTAATTGCTAGGAACCTCAAAGCATTTTTTATTTTTTATTTTTTTCCCCATGATGTTCTTGTTGAGGTCAGTTGTAGCATATAGAGCCCAAACATAAACTCAAGCCCCCTAAGTTCTGCCCTGATGAAGACTGTTGCTGTGAAGCTTCAAAAAGTATGAAAAAGCATTATTCACTGATAGTCTTATTCTTCAGTGAGCTGTTAACTACAGAGACCAGGTCATTGAGTCATTGAGTTGTGAAAAAATCATTCAAACTGATTTTGTGAACTGGATCGACTGATTCATTGAAAAGATCTAACAAAAAATTATAAGTTCACAAATTATGATTTCGTTTACAAATTGTGAACCAAACAATGAACGTGGAAGGCAGACCTACGACAGATGTCAACATTTTAAGTGAATAACCACTTAAATTTCAGGCAGTTAATCACACAAAATATTGAAGTAGTTCTGAAGAGTCATATGGTACAAATTTATTAAACTTTTATGGTGCTTTTATGTCATTTTGGAGCATGACAGCCCAGGTCCTTAGTCACTTTCATTGTTGTACCACAAAGAAGATCATACAGGTTTAGAATGACACGAGGGTGAGTAAATGATAACAGAGTTTTTGGGTGAAGCTCATATTAATATTGTTTACTAAGTGATGAGCTAATGCTCACAGCCTCTCTGACTGCCGACAGATCTCTCATGCCAGGCCAATCCAAGGCGCTTAATATTCTTAATAACAAACTCTCTGTTATTCCTCATTATCTCTGGTTTGGACTTTGATCGTTCCTCGCTTCTCTGACAGCAGGATATCAAGGATCAACTAAAGGTCATCAAAGCCTAGTTTGACGGTGTGAACCCATCCCTGGCAAAACTTCTGTGTGAATTCAGATCAACCCTGTCATCCAATTCTCCCAGTGGACCTCACTTCTTAAGAGTTGCCCTACTGCTCTAACCTGTGCACACTTGTTTGTTCAAATATCTCACTTTCACAGCAGGAACATTTTTCCCCATCATACCTTGGGCGGGCAGGCCAACAGAAACACGGCTGAGCCCTGGAATAACACCCAGTGAAAGCTGCTGGTGTTTCTTAATTGGACTCAACTCTTTCGACATTGAATTCTTTTGAACTGAAACAGTTTAACCACAATACAACTTCTGTTCTGCTTGCAACAATGGGCTGTTGTGTTATCTTCCTGTTGGCTTAGGTGATATTGCCCCAGGACTGCACACTTATGCTGTCAGAGTTTTAACATTGTTTAAATATTACAGTCATTGAAAAAAATTTCAAGAAACTTCTGGTTCTGTCAATCATGTTTGTTGGAATGAAATAATAAATGAATTCAGCATTGACTTTGAAATATCCCAGGAGAAAGAATGAATAAACTGAATATTATAAAATGCAATTTTTAAAAAAATCAATTACAGGTGCTGCAATTGGCCAACATATTGCTTTTCGCTTGCAACTAGTTTCCAGACATTTGAAAATTGTACTTACTTCTTTGGCTAAAATTGAGCTTTTGCTTGGCATCTAGATGAGTCATGGGATCTAGTGTGCGTGTGTGTGTGTGTGTGTGTGGGTGTGTGTGTGTGTGTGTGTGTTTGTGTGTGTGTGTATGTGTAAAAGCAGAGTGGGTCTGCTGCTGTGTGTGCTACATCTCCTGACAGGGGTCCTTCTGACGGGCTTTAAAAGCCAACAGTCATCTCTTATAATAACAAACACACCAATCCAGCCCATCACTGTGCAAGACTTGAAACACCTTTCTTTTGTGTTTTCATCCAGGAGACATGCACGACCGAACACGTTGAATGTCTTTCGATAACACGTCAGAAGATCTGCCTGGTATGTTCCTGTTCAGCAACAGTGTAGTGTATATTCAGTCTCTAATATCACAAAAACAATAAAAACTCAAGCGTGTGAACGGTAAACTCTAATGCATAGTAATGAACTTACAGTAAATACACTTTCTAATTATGCGCTGTCATTTTTGACAACTGACGTACATATAACAGGAAAACGGATCCACCCTGCACTAAAACATTTTTTGATGGTGACATCTGCCAAAAACACTTTTTGAGGTCAAGTTAGCATAGCCTCAAAATTACCAGTGTATTCTGTCAATAAATAAATAAATAGTGTATTTGCTGTTGAAATAGTGTGTGTGTGTGTGTGTGTGTGTGTATATATATATATATATATATATATATATATATAATATACACACACATTCCATGGGGTACACGAGCACTGAACTGCAGCTGATGGCCTGGAGCTCGCATCTCCGAAAACGTCTAACATATTGTAAAATAGGCCCTATGATTGAATAAGAGTCATACATTTTAGGTCTAAAGAGCTACATTCTCACCTAAATACGGTGGATTTGCTCCACCTTCTGTTTGAGGATGCCCCACAGATGCTCAATAGGGTTTAGGTCTGGAGACATTCTTTAGCAAGGCAGTAGTCGTCTTGGAGGTGTGTTTGGGATTATTACCATGTTGGAATACTGCCCTGCAGCCCAGTCTCTGAAAGGGAGGGGATCATGCTCTGCTTCTGTATGTCACGGTACATGTTGGTATTCATGGTTCCCTCAATGAACTGTAGCTCTCCAGTGCCGGCAGCACTCATGCAGCCCCAGACCATGACACTCCCACCACCATGCTTGACTGTAGGCAAGACACACTTGTCTTTGTACTCCTCACCTGGTTGCTGCCACACACGCTTGACACCATCTGAACCAAATAAGCTTATCTTGGTCTCATCAGACCACAGGACATGGTTCCAGTCATCCATGTCCTTAGTCTGCTTGTCAGCAAACTGTTTGCGGGCTTTCTTGTGCATCATCTTTAGAAGAGGCCTCCTTCTGTGACGACAGCCATACAGACCAATTTGATGTAGTGTGCGGCGTATGGTCTGAGCACTGACAGGCTGACCCCCCACCCCTTCAACCTCTGCAGCAATGCTGGCAGCACCCATACATCTATTTCCCAAACACAACCTCTGGATATGACGCTGAGCACGTGCACTCAACTTCTGTAGTCGACCATGGCGAGGCCTGTTCTGAGTGGAACCTGTCCTGTTAAACTGCTGTATGGTCTTGGCCACCGTGCTGCAGCTCAGTTTCAGGGGAGTCTTCTTATAGCCTACACCATCTTTATGTAGAGCAACCATTCTTTTTTTCAGATCTTCAGAGAGTTCTTTGCCATGAGGTGCCATGTTTAACTTCCAGTGACCAGTATGAGAGAGTGAGAGCGATAACACCAAATTTAACACACCTGCTCCCCATTCACACCTGAGACGTTGTAACACTAACGATTAATGGCTGTGTGTTGAGTTATTTTGAGGGGACAGCAAATTTATACTGTTATACAAGCTGTACACTCACTACTTAGATAGATAGATAGATAGATAGATAGATATAACTACTGTTTCAAAAGGAATATAGCATATTAAACAGTGTATTTGCCAAGACAGTTAACCACATGTTGAAGAAATTCTTGGTTATCTGCCTTCACATATTCTTTGCTGTCTTTTCTCTAATTAACCTGACAAGCAGCTGCACATCAAATAGCATGTGGATGTTTTGTGACGCCACCCAGCATTTGCATATAAAGCAGCTTAGACGTTTACCTGATAGACGCGGGATCAAGTCTCGGTCCAAGTGATGCAGCGCTCTATCTTTTCATCTGTTATCGGACTCTAGATCTGAGCAGAGGGAAGAGACATAACTGGGAGACAAAAGCAATATTGTCCATTCGCTGGCAGCCGAGCACAATTCCAAGCACTTTGAAAGAATGAGAGGTGTTTTCCAAACACAACACGCACAATTCCGCATTGTCTATGATTTGGCAACTGTGCGTTGAAGATGTTGCAAAAAAGAAAAACAGAGTAACATACCTCTTCTTTTGTTACTCCCTTTCTTCATACACTTCATCATCTGTTATTAAAGCCGTAAATTCCGTAAAGACACCATGGGTTATTTGCTCTTTATGAATGTAAAAATGTAAACAGCAGGACAGGCGCATGTATCTGAATCTTTAATCTGATTCATTGTGCTTCATTATCACTGCTTTGAAAGAGGCTGCATATAGAATTTATTATTATTATTATTTAATGCCATATACATTCCTGCATTAAGGCCAGCCAGTCTCTCTCTATTTCCTTCTCTCTGTCTCATACTATTTCTTCCTTATGCAGCTGCTCTGGCTCTGATAACCACTGACAGTTTGAATTTCATTTGGCACAATGGTTCTAGATTCAGGGGTTTTCAAACTGGGGCCCAGGGACCCCCAGTGGACTGCAAGGGAGTTCTAGGGGCTCATAGAAAATTTTAGAGAGAAAAAAAAAGATTTTACAAAATATATTTTAGGGATGTCAGAGTTAATGTGTGGACTTAAGATATTGATTAAATATGTTAGTGTAATTATGTTAAGCATTCTATCTATCTATCTATATCTATCTATCTATCTATCGTAAAGTTTGAAAACCCCTGCTTCTTTTAGAGTTATAGGGGCCATGACACGAGAAATTTGATATGGATCATGTTCTCAAAACATGTACTCACGTGCAATAGCGAGTGGTCGTTGATGCTTGGGGTATAACGATACATGTCTTTGTACTCCTCACCTGGTTGCTGCCACACACGCTTGACACCATCTGAACCAAATAAGTTTATCTTGGTCTCATCAGACCAAGATACATGGTTCCAGTAATCCATGCTTGGGGTGTAACGATACATGTATTCATCCCGAACTTTAGTCAGACAACTTACAGTCAGTCACAGGCGATTCACACTCCAATCCAGAAGGGGGCACACGCAGTAATGCAACGCTGTTTGCTAGCAGCCACAACAGGAAAAAGAGTGAACGAAAAAGAGACAATCTCTTGTCTATTAAAATATATTATATGTGGCCCGCCATGCATAATTTACAAATCGTGCAGTTTCACAAGGTGGCAGTACTAGATTTTAGGCCAGGGAAACAACGCAAAAAGAAAAAAACACTGCTAGATGCGCAGCGCGCAACTCACGAGCTCACAAATGTGTTTACTTGTCTTGATCACACGACCACTAAACAGCCAGTGAGAAGTGTTCGAGTTCGGCGTAGAGGTCTCAGGGTCAAGCTGCAAATCTCTCTGTGATTTCTGTCAGGAATGTAGGTTAATATCTCATTTTATTTTAATTTTTAATGTAGACATGTATTAATTGGGTAATAAAGGCCTTTACAGACTATTTTTGTCATAAACTTGCAGTTTTGTGCATTCGTATTTATATTAGATGTGTTTGTAGACTACGACTTTTACCTGCGGTGATCTAATTGGAGTACTTTTTTAATTTAAATAAGAGTAGCGTTCTAACTCAGTAATATTATTTAAATTTCACCCTTTAAAAACAAGGTTTTTAAAAGTTTTACAGATATTGTTTGTGCAATAAATTTACATCTGTCCTGCTACTCTACTGTCAGCTCAAGCCTGTCAAATCTGTCATGTTTTCAAGAAACAAAACATGTTTTATATATATTTTTTTATGTTTTATATAAAAGTTTATTTTTTCGTTTTATAACACAAGAGATGCTTTTCAGTTTTGTAGCTGATTGTGACTAAATAAATACAAAAAATTAAAAGAAACCTAGAATTGGGAATTTGTTGCTTTTTCCTGTTGTACCAAACCTGTATCGAACCGTGACCCCAAAACCAAGGTATGTACCGAAACGTGACTTCTGTGTACTGTTACACCACTAGTTAATACTGTTTCCTATGAAATGACATTAGCCAATCATAACTGTGTGTAATTATTAACTGTACTAAACTGTACTAAACCCTCTCTTAAGTTTTCTGTGATGGTTAGGTTTAGGGGTAGTGTAGGGGGATAGAATATACGATTTGAACAGTATAAAAACCATTATGTCTATGGAGAGTCCCCTTAAACCACATTTACAAGTGTGTTTGTGTGCGTGTATGTGCGTGCATGTTTTTGTGACATATCAGGACACAAATTTGTATAATGACATGGGTATGACATAGGTATTACAAGGAGGCTTATAAATCATACAGAATGAGATTTTGTGAGAAAGTAAAAATGTGCACAGTTCCCTTTCAGGCAGTCACGTTCGACGTACGTTAGTAGTGACCGACGAATTGGGATATCGCTAGAGAGCCCTATCTGCTTCGAGTAAACTAAAACAAGCCAATGGAATTGGCGTGCGATATTTGCATAATGCGCACCGCCCCCGCCAGGTGGTATAAATAGGGGAGCAGATGCAATCGCATTCTGTCTTTCGCTTCGGAGCCAACCGTGGTGTTCCTGCCTTTGGTTCTCAGCTATTTGACTGGAATTAACTCTTACAAGCCTGTGAAGAGATTTGTCAGTGATCTGGTGTTGATGTCACGGCACTTTACAGCGAGGTCACAAGCTGCAGAGGAGCTTGTGTGCTCTCAACTGCTGTTCTCACAGCATATTTCCCAAAAAAACCTGTCTTTGACGGTTGCGATTTGGGCCGGTTCCCTGCTTTGTGATTGGGGAGTGGTGTAATCGCGACTGATCCCTGTGTGCTTCGGCACGAGATCGATTCCCCTGATTGACGCTGATTCCCCTTCTAAAAGAGCTTCACAGACGAACCCTGAGTCTGGTTCAAGATGTCATTTCGTCGATGAACCGCGTCTCCCATCCCGGGCCTGTAAATTCTCCTCAGGATTGACGGAGAAAGCTTACAGAGCCTGTGGACAGGCCGCTTTGCCCTGCACGCCATGGCCCTTTTGCAGGTTTACCAGGCAAAGGCGCTCATGGAGATGCCCCAGGGTGGTCTTGACCAACAGCTGCTGGGGGAGCTGCTCGCCGCCACTGACCTCACCCTCCGGGTGACGAAAGTGACGGCACGTTCTGTTGGTCAGGCGATGGTTATGCTCTTGGTCCAGCAGCGCCACCTTTGGCTGACCCTTGCTGACATGAGGGAGACCGACAAAGCTCGGTTCCTGGACTCCCCCGTGTCTCAGGTCGGCCTCAGGCTTTGCCCAGCAGTTCTCGGCCGAACAGAAGCAAGCTGAGGCTATTAAACACGTCTTGCCCTCAGTCTGCTCTTCGCCGAGGGCGCCAATCTGCGTCGTCCTCTGCCTCTGCTAAGTCGGCGAAGCAGCAGCCTACACCCGCCAAACAGCAGGGAGCCGGTCGCGGATGTGGCGCCCAGCCCGCTCAAGCCAAGCCAGGTGGCAAGAGGTTGAGGAAGCAGCCCTGAGACGGGCGACCTGGAGGAGAGGGATTCAGCTCTTTGGGAGAGGATTCCAGCAACTCTCCCACCCCTGGAGGAGGGCCGGGGGGGAATTTGTGTCTTGTCTTGTCCCGCCGCTGGCTCTCCGGAGTCCAGCAGTACCCACTTTTTCACAAAAAGAGCAGTTTCTCAATCCTCCAGGTCTCAAGAGGGCGCGGCTGTCAGTGTCCGAGGCCCCGCCTTGCCACTCTCAGCCCCCTATCATCTCGCCAGCAGGTCCCAGTGTGAAGGTCGAGGCCGCCTCCCAGCCGTCTCCCATGCACACTGCCCCCTCGCAGAGTCGGACCCCACTTTGGGCCGCTATGCCGTCCGAGTCGGGTCCCAGTACTCTGCTTTGCTGCCCCACGCCCGGTACGTCTGTGGTGCCTTTGGTCCCGCTAACTTGGTGTCTGGAAGCCTGGATAGTCACGTTGGCTCATTCGCACTCGGCTATGCTCATCAGACTCGGCTATGAGATTCAGTTCGCCCGGGCTTCCCCGGTCTTCAGGGGTGTCCACTACACTCACGTGTCCCTGGACAATGCACCTGTTCTCTGGGCGGAGATTGCTGTCCTCCTGGCGAAGTATGCAATCGAGCCAGTCCCTCCAGCCGATATGGAGTCAGGGTTCTACAGCCCTTACTTAATTGTACCCAAAAAAGGCGGTGGGCTACGGACAATCTTGGATCTGCGTGTCCTGAATCGGTCCCTTCACAGGCTGCCGTTCAAGATGCTTACGCATAAGCGCATTTTCGAATGCATCCGTCCCCAGGATTGGTTTGCAGCAATCGACCTGAAGGACACATACTTTCATGTCTCGATTCTGCCTCGACACAGACCCTTTCTACGGTTTGCGTTCAAGGGTCGGGCATATCAGTACAAGGTCCTACCCTTCGGGCTGGCACTGTTGCCCCGCGTCTTTATGAAGGTTGCGGAGGCGGCCATTGTTCCGCTTAAGGAACAGGGTTGTTCACATCCTCAACTACCTCGATGACTGGCTCATTCTGGCCAGCTCGTGGGAGCAGTTGTGCGAACACAGGGAAATGGTGTTAGCTCACCTCAGCCGGTTGGGTCTTCGGGTCAACTGGGACAAGAGCAAACTCGCCCCTTATCTCGGTATGGAACTGGACTCGGTCGCCCAGACAGCGCGCCTCACAGAGGAGCGCGTCCAGTCAGTGTTGAACTGCCTGAGTACGCTCAAGTGCAGGACAGCGGCCCCACTGAAACTTTTTCAGAGGCTCCTGGGGCATATGGCATCCGCAGTCACGCCGCTTGGATTGCTTCATATGAGGCCGCTTCAACACTGGCTTCACGGCCGAGTCCTGAGATGGGCGTGGCAGCGCGGTACGTTCCGTGTCCCCGTGACACCGAACTGCCGTCGCACTCTCACCAAGTGGTCGGACCCTTCATTCCTACGGGCTGGAGTTCCCCTCGAACAAGTGTCCAGGCATGCTGTCACACAGATGCTTCTGCCACGGGGTGGGGTGCCACGTACAATGGGCATGCAGTGTCAGGTCTGTGGACGGGGCCTCAACTGCATTGACATATCAGTTGCCTCAAGTTTCTTGCAATACGTCTTGCACTGAGCCGCTTCAAGGAGCTGTTGACAGACGAGCACGTACTGGTCTGCTTGGACAGCACTGCGGCCGTTGCGTACATCAACCATCAGGGTGGTCTACGCTCCCGCCGCATGTCCCAACTCACCCGCCATCTCTTGCTATGGAGTCAGAAGCATCTGAGGTTGTTTGTGCCGTTTCATGCCATTCATGTCCCAGGTGTGCTCAACCGTGCAGCCGATGAGCTCTCACAGCAGCCTCCGCTTCCGGGTGAATGGAGACTCCATCCCCAATAAAAACTCAAGCGTGTGAACGGTAAACTCTAATGCATAGTAATGAACTTACAGTAAATACACTTTCTAATTATGCGCTGTCATTTTTGACAACTGATGTACATATAACAGGAAAACGGATCCACCCTGCACTAAAACATTTTTTGATGGTGACATCTGCCAAAAACACTTTTTGAGGTCAAGTTAGCATAGCCTCAAAATTACCAGTGTATTCTGTCAATAAATAAATAAATAGTGTATTTGCTGTTGAAATAGTGTGTGTGTGTGTGTGTGTGTGTGTATATATATATATATATATAATATACACACACATTCTTCGTGGGTACACGAGCACTGAACTGCAGCTGATGGCCTGGAGCTCGCATCTCCGAAAACGTCTAACATATTGTAAAATAGGCCCTATGATTGAATAAGAGTCATACATTTTAGGTCTAAAGAGCTACATTCTCACCTAAATACGGTGGATTTGCTCCACCTTCTGTTTGAGGATGCCCCACAGATGCTCAATAGGGTTTAGGTCTGGAGACATTCTTTAGCAAGGCAGTAGTCGTCTTGGAGGTGTGTTTGGGATTATTACCATGTTGGAATACTGCCCTGCAGCCCAGTCTCTGAAAGGGAGGGGATCATGCTCTGCTTCTGTATGTCACGGTACATGTTGGTATTCATGGTTCCCTTAATGAACTGTAGCTCCCCAGTGCCGGCAGCACTCATGCAGCCCCAGACCATGACACTCCCACCACCATGCTTGACTGTAGGCAAGACACACTTGTCTTTGTACTCCTCACCTGGTTGCTGCCACACACGCTTGACACCATCTGAACCAAATAAGCTTATCTTGGTCTCATCAGACCACAGGACATGGTTCCAGTCATCCATGTCCTTAGTCTGCTTGTCAGCAAACTGTTTGCGGGCTTTCTTGTGCATCATCTTTAGAAGAGGCCTCCTTCTGGGACGACAGCCATACAGACCAATTTGATGTAGTGTGCGGCGTATGGTCTGAGCACTGACAGGCTGACCCCCCACCCCTTCAACCTCTGCGGCAATGCTGGCAGCACCCATACATCTATTTCCCAAACACAACCTCTGGATATGACGCTGAGCACGTGCACTCAACTTCTGTAGTCGACCATGGCGAGGCCTGTTCTGAGTGGAACCTGTCCTGTTAAACTGCTGTATGGTCTTGGCCACCGTGCTGCAGCTCAGTTTCAGGGGAGTCTTCTTATAGCCTACACCATCTCAGCTGATTTGGCAGTGCTTCGGGGCCGCACAGATAGATCTGTTTGCCTCCCCGGACACTGCCCACTGCCAGTTGTTCTATTCCCTGATCGACAGCACGCTCAGCACGGATGCTCTGGCACACAACTGGCCCGGGGCCTACACAAATATGCGTTTCCCCCAGTGAGCCTTCTCGCACAGCTCCTGTGAAAAGTCAGGGGGGACGAGGAGCATGTCTTGCTAGTAACTCCGTATTGGCCCACTCGGACCTGGTTTTCGGTTTTCTCCTCGCGACAGCACCTCCCTGGCCCATTCCTCTGAGGAAGGACCTTCTGACTTAGAGATGGGGCACCCTCTGGCACCCGCGTCCCGACCTGTGGAAACTCCATGTGTGGTCCCTGGACGAGGCGCGGAGGTTCTAAGTGATCTCCCCCAGGCGGTTGTAGACACTATCACTTCCGCTAGAGCTCCTTCAACTAGGAGCCTCTATGCGTTGAAGTGGAACCTGTTCGTCGAATGGTGTTCCTCTCGCCGAGAGGACCCCCGATCATGTTCGGTCAGGTCTGTGCTTTCCTTCCTGCAAGAGGGCTTGGAGCGAAGGCTGTCTCCCTCCACCCTCAAGGTGTATGTTGCCGCTATCACCGCACATCACGATGCAGTTGAAGGTAGGTCGTTGGGGAAGCACAACCTGGTCGTCAGGTTCCTGAGGGGGGTGAGGAGACTAAATCTGCCTCACCCTTCCTCTATACCCTCTTGGGATCTCTCCCTGGATTTAACTTCTCTCCGGGGTCATCCCTTCGAGCCTTTGCAATCAGCCGAGTTAAAAGTACTGTCCCTTAAGACCATCCTCCTGGTTGCATTGGCCTCGGTGAAGAGGGTAGGGGACCTGTACGCATTTTTGGTCAACAAATCGTGCCTGGAATTCGGGCCCGGTGACTCTCACATTATCCTGAGACCCCGGCCTGGATATGTGCCCAAGGTTCCTACCACTCCCTTCAGAGATCAGGTAGTGAACCTGCAAGCGCTGCCTTCGGAGGAGGCAGACCCAGCCCTGGCTTTGCTCTGTCCCGTCTGAGCTCTGCGCCTGTACATGGATAGAACGCGAAGCTTTAGGACCTCAGATCAGCTCTTTATCTGTTATGGAGGCCAGCAGAAGGGAAAGGCTGTTTCCAAGCAGAGGATGGCCCACTGGATAGTGGACACCATTGCCTTGGCTTATCAGTCCCAAGGCGTGCCTTGCCCGCTTGGGTTGAGAGCTCACTCCACCAGAGGAGTTGCCTCTTCCTGGGCGCTGGCGCACGGCGCCTCGCTGACAGATATCTGTAGAGCTGTGGGCTGGGCGACACCCAACACGTTCGCTAGATTCTATAGCCTTCGTGTGGAACCGGTATCCTCCTGTGTACTCGCTTCCAGTAGCTGGTAAACGCGAGGAACCCATTCTAGTGTTGGCTTGCAATGCCATTCCCGCCCCCTGGGCCGGATAAATGCATCCATTACTCCAGTAGAGTTCCCTGCTTGGCGAACCCTGTCAAGGTCCTCCGCCTCCCCTTGCGGCTCAGACATTGCGGAGTGTCTGATGCCAGGCCAAACGTCCGTCAACGACGTTGATGTTTGGCTGGGTGCCATATGTCGCGACCCCTTCACATGAGTGGTCCCATATGTGTATTGTCCACGGTCAAACTCCCCACGGTGAGCCTGTGTCTTTCCCTTAGCAGAGCCAGCTCTGCTGTCACCTGTCAGATGAGTCTCCCCCTATCTAGGCTGGAGCCATCCCAGGGACTCCATATGCGTACTGCCCATGGCCAGTCCATATGTGTATTTCCACGTAAATTTCTCCCCTGCAGGGTAGGATGTGGCCTCCGCAGCGTCCCCTACGGGTTCACTTCCCCAGTGTTGTCTAAGTCTTACTGTAGTGGGTCTTGCGGAACAGCAGTAGACTCTCTCAGTGTAAGCTCGCCCCCTTCTCCGTTCCCCAGGTGCGGCGGGTGGCTGGAGCTTGCGCTGGGCGCTGGAAGGGCTCTGTAACTGTGGCGTTTTATTTGGGATTCGTCGGTCACTACTGACGTACGTCGAACGTGACCAACTGAAAGGGAACGTCTCGGTTACGTATGAACAGTAGTTCCTTCAGGGAACGAGGGTTACATACGTAACCGAGACGTTTTCTGTGATGGGTAGGTTTAGGGGTAGGGGTAGTGTAGGGAGATACGGTTTGTATTAAAAACCATGGAATGTCACCACAATTCACAAAAACAAACCTGTGTGTGTGTGTGTGTGTGCGCGCATGCAAAAAATAAAAAAAAACTTTATTAACATTATAAGTGAACCTCAAGTAACTTATTAAAATAATAAAAAAGTCTTCAGCTGCTTCAGCCCAATCTAAGACTTTCATTTATACTCAAATACAACCACAAGCATTTGAGAGAACACATTTGTGTGAATGTTTAGAATTTAGTCCAATATGTGCAAATTAATTTGTTAAAAAGTAATAAAAGCAAAAACATGATCTACACCCACACACCAATCACTGGTGACATCATCCCATTGCCAAAAGTTCCCTTAAGGCCAGTGAAGTGCTTGTTCCCTACATCCCACTGCTTTTATGAACCAACACAGGCCTGGATCTCTGCATCATCACCACTTTTATGAACACACACACACACACACACACACACACACACAGACAGAGAGAGAGATGAACAAAGGCCAGGTCACCTGCTGCACCACTGCTCTTAGTTATATTTTCATCTGTTCATAAATTTAAAATGTAATGCAGCTGCCACAATGTGTGTGTGTATGTGTGTTTGAGAGAGTGAGACTAAGGGGTTTAATCTATGATGCAAGTTTCATTTTCTCCCTCACTGATATTAAATTATGTGTTAAAATGGGATCACGATTGAACAATGTTAGGCTTGGTCCTTCACTAATACAATTTGAACATAAAGGAATCCGGGAACTTTTCGGTCCAAATGTAGAGTTCTCACAACTGTGGGTCGGGTAGCTTGTTAGCGCTCTATCAAGAGCAAGTAACTTAGTCTCTGTATTTTATGTTAAATTCCTGGCGTATGATGCTGGATATACTAAAGGTTCATGTTCTACAGCACTTGGCAGGTGAATGTTTTTATAAGCAATTAATTATGGCTCTGTCTGGCCTGGATTTCTGCTATCAAATATTTTCTCGTCTTATGTTGCCATGGCGAACAATCAAGCTAAACAGAGTAGTGAGTGTCTCAGGCCGAGCAAAGGACAGAGCCGAGCTCATATCTGTCTTCAACGTGCCGGTTCAGAGGGTTAGACATCTTATCTGCTGTCTCTTCACTGTAAGGTCAAACTCTCCATCCACCAACACCAGCTGAAAGACGTTTGACTTCTCAGAGGGATTTTGAGAAAGCAAACAAAATGTCTATTGGACTACTGTTGTCAGAGGCAGGGATTTGATGATTCTCTACAGCAGAGATGATTCTCTGCCGGTTCCCAGAGCTGAAATTGTTTTATACTCTAAAGAAAAATGGTTCTAAACAGTACCAAATTAGGGTTCTTCGGCTGGTAACAATATCAGAACCCATTTTGTTAAATAGAACCCCTTTTATAAGGTTCTATAAAGAACCATGCTTTGAAAGTGTAATAGGACCTCAATAGTGTCATAAAGGTGACAGATACAATTTGAAAGTTAAAATTTGTAGACATTTTAAGAAAGAAATCATTTACCTGTTGAGAGTGTATGTGTATGTATTTGAATGGCTAAGCTCCAGAAAACCAGTAATGATGTGGCTTTGACAGTTACAGATTTGAAAAGCAAAAAGGCGGGAAAAAAGAACCCTAAACTCTAACACAAAGAACCATTTCAGCATGTAAAGGTTCATGCGGTTCTAAATAGAACTGTTACTACGTGTAAAGAACCTTCAAAGAACCATCTTTTTTTAGAGTGTATAATTGCTTGAGAATTATGTGTAAAATTGCATATACAGTCAAACCAAAATGTATTCAGACACCTTGAACATTTCATTCATTAGTACAGTTCATTCACTATAGTGATGGTAATAATGGTAATAAAATATGACAAGATCTCAGAGTTAATGTCCCAGCATTGATAGGCCAAGTTTTTAAACTTTCAAAAGGCTAGAGTAACTGACGTTTCTAGAAAGTTTTGTTTTTAAGCTCTCAAATTGTGTCTCATGTGAGTGTTCTGTGTTTCTTCTACCCTGGTGCTTGTCTGTATTGGATAAGTTATAATATTGAGGAAGTTATAATAGTTAAATGTTATAACATTGAGGAATATTAAGGAAAATTTGAAACTGTAAAAATGACAATTTATATGCAGGTATAAAGTGTCTTGTAAATAACATAGCTGACTTGTTGCGTGATGATGCTACAATATCTTTTTTCAACTTAGTGGATATGCATGACACGTATCTGACCCCATATTTCCATGATTTGTGAAACAGGAAGTGGAAGTCAGTAAGATTCTTACAAATGAGTTACAGTAGAAAGATACGCCCTTCACAGAGAGAAAGATTTAAATCATCCCTAAGGAAAACTGCTCCCTTTAAAGGAATTACTATAATAGAAAATAACAGGTTTCCGATCAGTAGATCTCAAAAAGTTTCATCAAAACAATCAAGCTTACCAAGAAAATGATGGTGAGATTGGTTGGTTTGCTAACGTATATCACCATATTGTCCAGCAGTATGTAATACAGGGTAAAAGATGATTTTAATAGCAGAGTATCTGTCAGAATCTCAAAGATAAAGTGCTTCCAATTGAATGCAGATGTGTTTACGCCATAATTTTTTTAACCTGGGTTCATCTGTGGTACATTCAACCCGGACCACTTTTGATGACTGGTAGGAGAACTTGGTTTGTGTCATTCGCAAATCTATCCCTCTTCATTCGTCCACCTCCTCGCTGAACTGCCCGGCATCTCCTGCTGTGGCTTTTCTAACTCCCATGTTCCTGTCTGCCTTTCTCCGAGAGTAGCAGTGCGGTTCTCGTTTCGTTGTTGAGTGGTTTTCCCCTCTGTGTTTCACATGTAATCAAATCGCCATCCAAACCACACACCTCACCACAATGTCAGCGAATCACCATCACTCGCTACCAGAGCTGTGACCAATCACATCAGGCCTGTCCGTCACACAAGGGGTGAACCGTGGGGCGATGCATCCACATTAATCATACCTGACAGGGTTAATGGACGCCTGACGTTCCCCCCTCAATTACCAGACGCAGGTTCTGATATTAACGCTGAGAGAAACTGTATTTTCCTAGCAGCGGTTCTTCCAGGTTTTTTGTTTTTTAATGTGACATTTTCCCAAGACTTTAACTGTGTCTGAATTGAAGCAATTTTGTAATTTGAATGTTTTTTTTATGCATTATTGATGCTGACATTCACACTATATACCTTAAATACCTGTTAGCATGAACAATGTTTCTTTGTGTAGATGTGTCAGAAATTGTATTTGTATACATAATTATGTGTTTAAACCCAATGTTCTGTATGTGGTCTGAGTCACCCAAGGCTGTTTTAATTGCATTTAGGTATCATGTTAATATTTATTAGAATACTTAATATATCTTATAAGAATGGATTTTTTTTTTTTAAATTATAGCATGCTTTAAACGTTATCCATATGTTTGGTGGCATAGAGACAAACCCTGGCTAGAACACAGAGATAAATTTGAGTTTTATTTTATTTTATTTTTTATTTTATTTATTAGATTTTTTTATTTTATTTATTAGATAAGCATGGATAAATTTGAATTTGATTGGCGTACACAACAAATTTTTACTGTAGATTTTTTTCTCTGCTAAGTTTATTAATACATTAATAAATGTATTTAAATATACAGTTGCAAGAAAAAGTATGTGAATCGTGTTTCCTTCTGAAGCATCAGTGAATGTTTGAACCTTTTTTAATAGTTGTGTTTGAGTCCCTCAGTTGTCCTCCATGTGAAAAGATGGATCTCAAAATCATTCAGTCACTGTTGTAAAGGGTTCAAATATGCAAGAAGGTGGTGGAAAACTGAAGAATTTTTGGGACCTGGAGATTTTTTCTGAAGAACAGAGCTCAGTTTAACTGCTCAGAATAAACAAGGGACTCATGAACAACCATCACACTACAAAAAAACAGTCGTAGATCATTTAGGTAATGACACACAGTATTAAGAATCAATGGTTCACAAACTTTTGAACTGGGTCATTTTAATAAATTCAGCTATTTTTTTGTCTTATGGATTATATGTAAACATCTTTTATGTAAAATATCTTACTCAGGACAGTACTAAATAAAAAATAACATGCATTAAAATTTTGCACATTTTCACAGATTCTGCAAGTGGTTCACATACTTATTCTTGCAACTATATATATATATATATATATATATATATATAATATGGATTTTAATTAAAAACTAAGAAACGTGTTAGAAGGATAAAGGTTACAATCTAAAGAGTAAACATGGAAAAACAAAGAAGAAACATGTTAGAAGGATAAAGGAAGTTAGAATCTAAAGGGAAAATTTCATTTTAAAATTGTTATTTTTAAATTTACAGCACTGGGGTCTCTGGTACCCAACATAGAAAAAAACATACAGTCAGCTTTCACAGAAAATCAAGAGGGAATAGTTCATTAATATAATTATTATGCTTATATTTATTGTAATTGCCTCATTTGAGTATAATCTCACATGTGGAAATGAGACCAAATTCAAATTCTAATGTTTATGAATTTCATTACATTTGGGGTCATCTGGTAATGCAACACATATTTTCATGCAAAGCCTCTGTTAGTGTATAATTGCTCTAAAATATGACCTTGTTCTTGGCTTGTGGGGTTTTCATCAAAGTTTCACTGTGCCTCTAGAGAAGAGTGCTCTGGGAACATGCCAGTCTGAATCTACTCATAACTGAACAAATTTCTAGCGCTCATATGTCGAGGTACATGGTGTTCTGCACATTTGGAAACAATGACACATGAACATATCACCACACAATAGTAAAACCGCTCTGTTCTGTACACACAAATACACCTTGTGAGCCAGATTTGTGTTTGAGAGGAAATGGGTTGCTCTAAACAGTGATCGCTTGAGTATATCATGTGTACAGTGGAAGTCTGTGAGGCCCTCATACTGTAGCCATTACACTGCATATGTTAGCATTCAGAGAACTTCCTAAACATTTCCCATAATTGACCTTAAAGGCAGTGTTACTATAACCTGACAGGAACCATTCTGCATTCACTGTGGCACTATACTGGATGTCAATTGCAGTGGGAAGTGTCAAATTCACACATATGGTACCTTACACGGTGGAGGTTTATGTTTACTCAATCAGTGGTTTTCTTGGGGTTTGCTCTTAGATGAACAAGAATAAACTAAACCCTGATTGCGCTTCTGACAGCACATTGTGGATGGAATGTGCTAATTTAACTGCGTCTGCTGATAGAGTGGTTTATTTGTGCACACTGTCTGCATTAAATCAGAGAACATTTAGCAAAGCATCAGGTAATGATGCAAACCTGCCCAAAAAATTAGTGCTGAACCTAATTTGCATGATGCATTTTCCCATCTTACAGGCTGCTTCTGAGTGCTAAGTTGTGGAGGATGTAGCGGAGTACGGAAATTTGGCATATCAAGAACCCATTTCACGGTTAAAAAAAAAAAAAAAAAAATACTGGAAATTATGAGGTTTAGTTCCACTAACGTTTCTGAACACCCTAATGTATGTGAAACGGAGAGTGTGATCAGAGAATTACTTATATGAATTGGTTTCTTGTTAGTGATTTGAAAACATTAAGTACAAACAGTGTAGTCCATTCCTGAAAAAAATGACTGTTATGAGTTGATTCTTTTTATTTAATCGAAGACATGCAGCACAACTAGTGTAGTCCATTTCCTTAACGAGAAACTGTAATCGGTCGCTTCTTTTTAGTTAATCAAAGGCATGCAACACAACCATAATAAATGATTGAATAAATGAATAAATGATGATGATTATTGAATAAATGATTCTAGTGAGTCAATTCGTTTTAGTTAATTGAAGACATGCAGCCCAAACAATGTAGTCAGTTTCTTGAATAGAATTCTTGAGGAAAAAAAAAAAAAAAAAATTGTATTAATTAATTTATTTTTAATTTAGTGAATCAAACACATTCAGCTTAACTGAGACTTAAATCTGTGTAGTTACTGACTGGTTGTCCTTTAAAAGTGCATATTAAAGCTGCAGTCCGTAAGTTTTGCCTCTTTGTCGCCATCTCTGTTTGAAGTTGCAGTTATTTGCGGAATTATCATCTTTATGTGGGTTGTGTATCGGCACGGCTCCTCAGCACGGATGAATCTAATGTTTGCTGTCAGTCACCACATCGGTGTGGATATTGTACTTCGGAATCACAGATTCTACGTCTTGGAAGTATGACCAAAATAAGATTTTTCACTGGAAAATGTAATCTGAACAAGTCATGTTACTTGTTCAGATGACATTTTCCGGTGAAAATTCGTATTTTTGTTCTGACCAACTGAAAAAACAAGCATTACAATAAATCGCTCTGCTAACGATCGCTTGCTTTGGATCACGTCAAACCGTGCAAATTATTATTGTTGTTATACTTTGTTCTCAAATTGTTAATGTTAACAACATCAGCATTTCGTGACTACGTGTATTTAGTGTGTATTAGCGTTACCTGTAGATTTCAATTTCTGTAGCCACTCGCAGTCCGAAGTCTTTTGCTTTTGACTACGGGTGAATCTCCAGTTGTCACTGATGATTGTTATTTGGACCTTTCTGGATTGCAATCCGCCATCAAAATGATAAGTTCAATTATTGCAGCTGCTGTGAGAAAAGGCTATAAATGATCTGCTACCTGCAGCATCCTCCACATGCCATATAGCCTACTAGCTGGGACTCCTTCTTTATGTAAACAGACGTGACATAATGACACAAAGACGAACGGCTACATGAAAGAATTTCCCGCTGAAACCTATTAGTACCACCTGAATTATAAAACATTATTACAAGAGTTTGGATAATTTTTAACTAAAAAAAAGTTATGGACTGCAGCTTTAAGATTATGATTAAGATACATATTATGAATTAAAAAAATAAATAAATGAATGAAATGTATATGTTACCACATGTTTTGTTTTAGTATTTATATATATATATATATATATATATATATATATATATATATATATATATATATATATAGGATTGCATTTATGCCTAAAAAATCTGTGTGAACACATTTTGCAGGAATTTACAATAATTATTGATTTATTATTGAAATTATTTCATCATTTGGCAATGAAATTGCTGGGTTTAATCCCCAAATATATATTCCTTACAATTGCTAAAAGAATGAATGTCTTTATGATTGAAAAGTCTTTATGATTTTCATCCCTTGTGGTTAGCAACTAAGATGTGGTGCAATGGTTTAGTGGATTCATCCCTGTGTGATCCTTGTTTATGTGCAGGGTAATTTTATTCATCTGGGATTTAATTGTCTTTTTAAAAGTGATGAAAGTTTGGATTTGAGAAGATTTGCGAACGATATTCTAGCTCTGAAGAACAGAAGCTCTGTTGTACTCATCCTTTTATTCTCCTCCATCCTCTCGCAGAAGACAAGAGCCTCTAACACTCCTCGAACACACCCCTTCCTCTTCCCCCTCGTTCCTCAACTCGAAACATGTGCGGGTCTGATTTCCATGCCCTCGGCAAACCACTCCACCGGGAGCTTTTGTGGAAAACTTCATACTTTTAGCAATCATTTGTGGCCGACTAATTTGCTCCCTAGTTTGAGTTTACATTCCGGAGTGTGACATGATCTATTTTTGCAGAGATCCGGAGTGAGAGAGCGCTTACATGTCATGTTTGGCCTCCAGACCTGGAGAAAAGAAGTGAGATATTTACATTTTAAATGCATAGTTCTAACACTGCTTAACTAAATCACAAACGTAATCTCTCTCACACACTCTCTTTAACATCAGTCTGTATACATTATGGAAGGCTCGGAACAGCTGTAATGAAGCAAAACTATGACCAAAAATGTGAAATTTTGTCCGTTTAAATCTAACGAACGATTTGAATCAAACATGACAATGAAGATCACCCTTGTTGCGTGTATTTACATCGGAAGAAATGCTTTGTTTAGACTCTGTTTGGTATGTGAATTCTCCATCTCTCGTCAATCCAGAACTTGTGCAAGGGGAGTTTTTGTTGGATGCTTTCATCCATCCACAACAACAGCGGGAGATTATTACTTACCTCCTTCTCTAAATCCTATTAGAGCATATTGAATATCCAGCATTTGGTTTAGTTTTTTTCGTGGCTTGTGGATGTGTCCATTTGTAAGGTCACTGGCAGACCTCATATGTCCTACCGTCTCAGGAGTTTCGTACTGGAAAGTGGCTTGTCCCGGCCAAGTCAAACGAGATGACGTAGGTTTATTTGTTATGGTCAGTAATCCATTTATCCTGTCATCCCAAACCGCACACACGCCCACACCCTCACCCTCGAAACCTCAGAACTCTGTACGCTTTCTTTTGGCAAAGTTTAAGCAAATATCAGCACAGGCTGGGTCCCCTTGTTAAACACACTCTCTGATCTTTGTGTTTCCTCCCCCTCTCTTTTTCTCCATCATCTCTTTCACCCTTTGTCCACTTTCACAACATTTTCTGATGGATGCAGTGGCCAAATTCTATCTTATTGATTTATTGATCAATGCAGTGTGTGTGCACGTAAGTGAACCAGACTGCTTGTGTATTCCAGCTCTGTTGTGAGTGATGTTGTGAAGGTTTAAGGTTTGTCTCTCCTCTCTAAATGTGTGTGATCTCTCACCAGCTGAGGTAATTGTTTAGCATAATCACCAGGGAGCCTCTTCACAAGTCACAGGTATTTATCCTAAAGTGGCACTGAGCTTCACATTCACCTTCCCGCTGTGGTCTAGCGCGTCCCCTGCAGCCCCGACGCTCTCTGCACCTTCTATGAATAACTACGGCTATTTTAGGTCCAATACCCATCCACCCATAATTCCATTCACTGTGGTTTTGTTTAAAACTCAGATAGGCCTACAATCCAATCAATCAATTTAACTCAATCCTTTACATGCTGAAATGGTTCTTTGTGTTAGAGTTTAGGGATCTTTTTTCCCGCCTTTTTGTTTTTTAAATATGTAACTGTCAAAGCCACATCCTTACTGGTTTTCTGGAGCTTAGCCATTCAATTACATAGACTATCAACACACTCTCAACAGGTAAATAATGTCTTTTTTAAAATGTCTACAAATTTTAACTTTCAGATTGCAACTGATTTCCTACCAATCACCTTTATCACATTATTGAGGTCCTATAGCACTTTCAAAGCATGGTTCTTTATAGACCATATATAAAAGGGTTCCATTTAGCACCAAAAAGGGTTCTGCTATCGTTACAAGCCAAAGAAACTTAATTTGGTTTTGGTACTGTTTAACATTTTTCTTTGTAGTAATTTTTCAGTGTAGTAATCTTAGATTTTGATCACTGTGTATAATAATAATAAACACTGTTTATACTATGCAGAAGTATTAAATACTTAAAACTGGACAGATTCCATTGATGACAGATGGAAGAGCAGTATTAGCCAGAAGTACAGAACAAGTTTTCTTGTGTTTGAATGTGATGATCACAGAGAACACGAGCTACTGATCTTATCTGAGCCATTTGGTGTTTTAATCTCAGTGGGGTTCAAAATCGCCCCCAGTGGGTCTTTCTCATTCAGTCGCTTTAAATGTTCTGTCCCGTTCTGTCCATTTGCTGTTGAATTTTAGTCAGTGTGAGCTGTTCATCAACTACCTTGATAACAGAAGTGAAAGATCACAAATTGTAAGTGTGAAACACACCTTGTCACAGCAGCACATTGTGAGGGGTGACAACGTGACACTGTGGCTTGTGATTTTGTTAAACTTGACACATTACTTAGACAGTAGTGCCCATTTAACCCATAACACAGATCTAGACTGACTTACCTTTATGACAACACTAATTTCCTTTGTTAGGGAACCTTATAAGCTACTCATAATTTTAATTAAATAGCTATACTCAATCTACCCTTTTGATAAAGTTGTTAGCTATGTTATGAGTTACAAAAGAAGCTACAACTATTTTTTACACTACCGATCAGGAGTGCGTTTCCCAAAAGCATAGCCAAATAACATCATAAGTTCTGTCTTTATTAACATAGTTCAACGATTTGGTTCAAAGTTCAAATGAACATTTGCAAACTGCATCGCAAACGTGTGATGAATGACAACTCTCAAGCTGTGGTTAGAAGCATAGTTTCTTGTTCTTATGACATATGAGCCTAATAAATCGTTATCTTGAGCAAAATAAGCAAGCTGACATTCAGTACAATGTATATCTTTTCTTTTGAATATATACAAACGTCATTTACTTATATTTGTTTGTCAAGAGATTTTGAGCACCGTTTTTGAAGAGTGCGCATGTGCGTGCGTGCTCTAGTATGTAAGAACGAACCTGTGATTGAATCTGTAAATAAAGCTCACCCGAGTTTGCGGTAAGATTTTTCAATGTTTTTGCAAAAAGTCTCCTATGCTTACCAAAACTGCATTTATTTGATCAAATATATAGCCAAAACAGTAGTTTTGTCAAATATTATTACAATTTAAAATAACTGTTTTCCATTTGAATATATTTTAAAATGTAATTTATTCCTGTGATGACAAAGCTGAATTTTCAGCATCATTACTTCAGTCTTCAGTGTCACATGATCCTTCAGAAATCATTCTAAAATGATGATTTGGTGCTCAAGTAACATTTGTTATTATTATAAATGTTGAAAACAGTTGTGCTTTGAATAGGCAGTAAAAAACAAAACAAAAAAAACCCAAATTTATTATTATTCAATTAACGTTTGAATTGTAGTGCATATAATCTTATTATATACAGGTACCTCACATTTTTGAATGCTCAGGATGACCTTGACTGGATTTTGTTTCGTTTTTATTGTGTAAAATATGTATAACGATAGATAGATAGATAGATAGATAGATAGATAGATAGATAGATAGATAGATAAAGTTAAATAAATTTGTGCAAAGTTAAATAAATCAAATGAAAATTAAATACATTGCCACACCTTCTCTAAAATCACAGCAGCTCAAAGGTGTCAGAGACATTCTGTGCATAGGCTTGTCTTCGCTCCGTTTGAACCAGGGTCACAGGCAGGCGTCAGGAGGCTTGTTTGTTATAAGGTTCATATTGGTCTTTTTATTGACAGAGTCTAGAAGCTTCTGTTTGAACAGGGTCCCTGCAGAATGAAAAGACGGTATGTGGACTGCGAAGGCTGTGATAATTGCTGCTTTTGACAATCAGATGATAGAGTGCTTTAACCGAGACTTGTAAGCTCCGCGACTCTCTAACACACCTTCGCGTGCTCGTAAACACATGCACAGACATAAAGTTGATGTCTGCCCTGCATGCTGTCTTCCGCACATGTACGGAGATGACAAAAGGGTTTAGATGTTGCGCACGAGAGGAGGGATGTTGACACACATGCTGGGTGTGTTTTAGGACAAGTTATAAGACTTTACGCCCCATGCTCACAAACTACAGAGAATATACAGTAGCTTTAAAATGTATTTGGACAGCTTAGTCACACTTAAAATGTCATGTCATTACATTTGAGAAAAGAAGCATCTGCAAGCAAAAAAAAAATTTCCCGCAACATTTTTCTTTAAAACAAATCCCATTTGGTTTAATATATTGTGCTATGCAATGGCATTCGTACATTTTTAAGTGATGCTCGAATGCAGCAAAATATGTTTTGGGGCCACTGTTTGTCCAGTAAACTTAAAAATAAACTTATAAAGCAACTCCACAATCACATTTTTCCACAAGTAAGCAGATCAAATGGTTTCAGACACTGGAAAGCAGACAATACGCACATATGTGATTTGTGGAGATATTTGACATGGCACAATCCGTGTTTTCTTTTGTGAGTGTTTGAGTGATCCGCTCACAAAATGTTTAGGGGCCCATTTACGCCTGTATTTAGCGATGACCACTTGTGATCAGTTCACTCAAAGCAGATGTTAATTCCAGGTGTAAATGGGGTCTAAACGTATATCAGGGATTTAAAGAGAGTCTCTGAACATTGTCTAAAGAGAGAGAATTTTGCTTGTTAATTATATGTAGAGATTGAAGGCATTTGCTCTGTCTGACACAATCTTTCACCATGACAAATTCCTGGCAAATTATTACAGAATCCTGTTGGAATTTCATGTGGCCACAAACACCAAGCAGACATTTTTGTTTGCTTGATTTCTTTCTTTTTGAGTGTCTGGGAGCCACCCTGTGGCACATCTGTCCAGACTGTAGCTCAGCGGGTGTGTTAGTCGTGAGCACTTCTGTGGTTTTCAGATCCTGGGGATTAAATGTCGCTGGAAGAAGAGGATGAACACTTCTCTCTCCCATTCAACAGTCTCAAGAGACCTGCTTAACACTTTTCACAGAAAGAGAGAGAGAGAAAGAGACAGAGCACTCTGTTCTTTCCTTTGTCTGTTTAAGGTGCATCTCTTCGAGGAAATGAGAGAGCGATCAGGGTTTTTTCAGAGAGATCAGTCTGTCTGTCATCAGCTTACATTACATGAAGCTTTTTGTGAATGTGGAAATGTTTTGCACAGTTTATGAACTCCAGATATTCCATTTCATTAAGATGATCACTAAAATACCCTGATGTGTGATTATTTAATGGTGCTGATTGTATTCGCCCTCCCTCGTCCTGTCTCTAAACAGATGAACAACCCTGATTTTTTAACAGAAGGTCTTATTTTTTATTTCTCAGGGGTTTTTTCTTCCTCTGAAATAGAGAAAACTGTTTTATGGACCATGAGAGAAACAGTGTGTTCTCCACAGAACAGTTTGCAGACCCATCAATCTACTTACACAATGGAAATGCGCGAGTCAAAAGCACAGATGACCAGAGGACATCAATACCTTTATCTTTCATGAGTATGTACAAATTGCTAATGATCAAAAATGGAAATGAGGGCTCTCTTAAATGGATAGTTCATCCAAAAATGAAAATATGTACATCATTTATTCACTTCCATGTCATTACAAACTTTCAAGCTATAAAAATGATTTAAAAGCATTGTTAAAGCTTCATAAAATTAGTCCATTGACTCTGCATGACATTCCAGTTCTTTGGAAGTGTTGAGTAATAAGAAAAATAAAAATCTGTGAAATCACTGATATTTAAATGAATGGGTCAAACTCAGGAATCACATCACATTCGTAAACAAATCATTCAAACCAGTTTTCTGAGCTTAATCAATGTATTCATTGAATAGATCAGGCACAAATAAAACATGGCTACTTCTCACATTAACTCTCATGCTAGAATATAAGTTAAAGATTTAAATATGATTATATTATATATTCTTTTTGGTGTAACTTTGCGTGACTATTCCTTAAGATAGTGACTTTATAAATGACAGAATCATGTTGCCTGTGAGTAAGTCCTGCTGCTCTATATAGTTTGACCGAAGACACATTGTGCACTGTTTCAGCGATCTCTATAAAATGTATGCAATCTGCTTTTGCTTACAGCACGCCTCTCTCTCTCTCTCTCTCTCTCTCTCTCTCTCCCCGCCCTCCCTTTCTTTGATTCTGTCTGTAGTGTGCTTTGTCATTCCATTCAGTCTATTACAATCCCCTTCTGAAAAACATTCCTCTCACTTTCAGTATTGATAATGCTGGCTCTGAGACAACAGCACAGTACAGTACTCTTATTCTGTCCTCGCTGTTTTTTGTCTTGTTAATAATCGATTTATTTTTGCCTTTGTATTCATTTAGCACACATGTGACATGTTGTCCTTTCAACACAAAGATCATTTTCACTAGAGGAAAGCTTTGTGTTTTATTTATTTATTTATGTTTCCAAGCAAGCTGTGTTATCCAAGTAATTCGTCACAGTTAATGGCATTGGCATTGGTATTTTTATTCAGATTAATTCGATTTTCCTGTCTGAGATAGGCTAATGAGTATAGAAGGGAGTGGACGGTGGATATGCGTCGGGCCAAGAACAGATGCTCTAATGAACGTCCATGCACACGATAGCAGGAAAGCAGGATACGGCGGAAACTTTTCAAGATGGAATGCAGCAAATTGTATTCCCTTGTGCAATGAAAACACACAAAAAAGTTATTGCCACATGAGAGGTTGGAACAAAGGCCTGGAAGAGCGAACCTGTCTGAAATGATGATTAAGTTTTCTGTGAGCCACAATCGCTCCCCCACTTTCAAGCCTGTTTCGAATTTACGTAAGACAAATTCTTAGCCTGTCCGATAACACGCTTGAACATTGCCGTTCTTTACAACTATTGATGCTCTAACGTATAAGCTCTGCAGGGCCTTCGTTTGCTGTACGTTTTCAAGAAAGCGCCGTTATCATTTCCAGATGTGGGTATGGAATGAAATGCAATATTTATCAAGGACAATTTATTAATCAGGCCTGCCTGCAGAGGCAGCGGTGTGGAGAGAGAACTATGGCGTAGCGCGACGGGAAGATGAAAGCTTGTATATGATATGGGGGCCACTGTAAGCCAATCTGGCCAGCATTATAAGATCAGGTTTCTGCACTCTCTGTCTCTCTCTTTTAATGAACAGGTTCATTTTACTCAATGCTCATCAAATGCCTCTTTGGTTTTTAAAGCAAACTTTGTGTCAGAGCATATTATGGTCCAAATTATTTAAAGGAGACAGAGAAAGGGAAACCAGTGGGCTTTTTTAAAAAAAAACAAAAAAAACAAAACAATAAACTCTGTCCTATTATGCTATTTGAGTCCAGATGGTGCTCTCATGTGGTACAATGAACAGTAAATTTAAATGATGCAATTCAGCTTTCATATAAAATCAGACATAAATGAAAATGAAGCAGAAAAAAGTTATGTTGTACTTTAATAAAACCAAGAACGCTTGCAGTTTGTCTGAGCATGTTAGAATCAGCTTGTTTGTAAAAAAAAAAAAAAAAGTGCAAGTGTTTTCTGACCTTTATGGTTTTCAAAATCATGATCTAATTATCCAATCAGATCAAAGCCCCGTTTTCCAGGGTGGCTGTTACCGTAGTTCCTCTAAGTGGTTGAACACACAAGTGGGTCACACCTCAGGTGTGTGACCTCACACAGGAAAATGACAAACAACATGTCAGGGTGACACGTTCCCACCCCAGCTGCTTCTGTAAAGAGCCAACAGACTAATAGCATTACTATTACTAACCTAGTGTTAACCGTCTACTGTCGTATTATTTTAAGTTTTTAGATAGCCACTAAACATTTCTACCGCAAGTTTTCATGCACTATATATGGATATTGAAATTCTCACCAATATAAATAAGCCAATAATTGGTTTCATGTTATTGCTTATAGCTAATAAATGGCCAACATTTAAAATTCAATACTATTTTGTCTAAATTAAAAATAAAACAAAACAAAAAAAATCTATCTAAGTGAATTTAGGCATCACAACATTATATGAAAAGATATTCATTTTGAGATTTGCAGATTATAATTAGCAGAGTTAATTAAATTATTATAATTAAATTATTATTCAAATTATTATAATTAAATTAATGTTTTTAACGATTAAGTGTGTGTTTCTTGTTATTATCAATGTTGAAAGCAGTTGTGCTGCTTAATATTTTTGTCATTTCGTGATCCTTTGATGAATAGAAAGTTCACAATAACAGCATTTATTTGAAATAGAAATTTTTTATAACATTATAAATATCTTTTCTGTCATTTTTAATAAATTTAATCTTTCTTGCCCAAACTTTTGAACGGTACACTCTAAAAAATGCTGGGTTAAAAACAGTCTAAGTTGGATTGAAAATGGACAAACCCAGTGATTGGGTTGTTTTAACCCAGATTGGGTTCAATGTTTGCCCAATGTTGCTGGGCAGTTTTATTTAACCCAAATATTGTATACAAATTATATGGTTGGCTTAAAATGAACCCAGGTTGGAAATTAAAAATCAGACACATAAATACTAGAGGCAACAATAATAATCAAAAGGTGAACATTTATTAATAAGCAATGTAATAAATGTTTATTGTTTAATTATTATTCATTAAACTTATTAATAAATGTTCATTTATTAAACATATTAATAAATGTTCATTTATTAAACATATTAATAAATGTTATTTCCAACATACTTTGGGTTACAATGTTGGGAAATCAATAGTTGAGTTAGATAAAACTAACCCAGCTGCTGGGTTTGTCCGTTTTCAACCCAACTTGGGTTGTTTTTAACCTAGCATTTTTTAGAGTGTCGTGTAATATAAATGTAAAAATATGGGAAGTGACCATCAGTCAATACCAAAATATTATACAACATCTAATATTAGCCAATATTCCACTATTTTATAGTATCTAGTATAAATATTAAACATCCACAAATATCTATTTATCGTTATTTATGTCGGGTTACTTTACAACTGTACATTTTACATTTAGATATACAGATTTTATAATTAAATGTTTGATTTTTTTATTCTCTGAAGTTATACTCTGTAATGTAAACTAACCTACAAGAGGACTATTTTAGGTGCTATGAAATATGCCAGTCTCTTTTTATAAACCTTACCATACATTTGGATGTGAATTTCAAAGGCCTTAGAAACAGAGCAGCAATTTCCTGACCAACCGCTGATAAATTAGCAGTCTGCACAATTTGTTACCCAAATATCAGTGTCAGTCCCTGCCGCATGCCACACTCTCAAATGTTAACCTATTAGCCAGACAAAACACAAATGAACCTGTAATTCGGTCTGTTTTTGAGCTGTGCAACACCAAGTATGGCATACAAATGACTTCTGTGTATCGTTAGTCATTCTCATGTGTTCTCTTAGTGATCCTACTCTCTAATATTACTCAAATAATAGGGTTGAAAATGAAACCTCACCTGCAACCTATCCATGTCACTCATATTACATGCTGCTATAATTTACATAATAAAAACAACAATGTGCAATTACAAGCAGCTCCACCAAACAATTACACACAAGTACATGTAATTAAATGCAGTATTCATGTACTGTAATGTGAGAACAAGTCATGTTGGCCTCTTTTTGTTCAATAAAATACCAGTTTGATGATATATATAGTGTCACTGCATTGTCAGTAGTAATGCAACCTTCTCTTTAGTAAATGATGTTTGAGAAAGTGTCTTTACTTTTATATAGCTGTCAATCAAAAACACTGGGTGAAGCATGAGTTTGCAGCAGGAATGCTGTCTCTCTTTCACACACACACCCATGTTCTGTCATAAATCAGTTCCTGTGTGTGTCCTTGAGTCCTTTTATTCTCTTGTATCACTGTAGTTCTGTTTCAATCTGGTATGAAGAAAATGTTAAAGATTTAAACCTCGTGGTTTATTTTGATGACTGTCTTTTCTTTGGACTAAACTTCTCAGCACTGTAATCCTTCAGCAGCTTCGAACCCTGATGAAATTTCCAAACATTTATAACCGAAGCTTTTTTTATTTATTTCGTCTGTGATGGGATTTGGGTGTCCTCTTTCCATATGTATACATACAATACATCCATTGAGGGGCCATGATAATTTAATAATATCAAATACCAAAGTTATCACTGTAAAAATAGCCTTGAATTTTTGGAGTAATTCTTGTAAAATATACTCTCGCATAGTCAAAGCGGAACATTTCTCTTCGCTCCCTCGTGTCCTAGGAGCTTCTGTTAAGAAATGAAAGCGTGATTAATTAAAAGAGGTTTTGGAAAATACAACAGGCCTTTTTTTTTAGCAGTGGTTGGAATCCAAGTCAAATTTTCAGTGTGATAACTGTTGTACATTTTAAAAGTGAAACGTTTAAGTGATTAGACCGCAGGCATGTACACTATGGCAGATGAAGCTGGAGTGTGGGTGTGCAAAAGAATGTTTCTTGGGCTATTTTTACAGCTGATGAATAAAGCATTACAGTGTGGGGAAATCAAGGTGTATTATCCTGATAGGTACAGATTTGTCTTATGCTTGCAATGTAAACAGAAAACGGTCTTATGAACATCGCTCATGTATTCATCATGATAACCATACTTTTCAAAGGTTTTTTTTTTTTTTATCACAATGGTGGCTATAATAAAGTTTTATTGTAGTTAAAATCCAGCTGTACAATTTTTTTGAAGTCAACATGAAATTAAAATCCACCCTTTTAATTAATGCAAGTTCCCGAACGATTTGTCAGTACACATATTTGAATGACAAAAATAGTTTGTCTTCGTAATCTTTAATCAGAATGTAATAACTTGCTGTTCCTCTGAAATCCTCTGAGATCTATTTTGCTGATGTCACTTTATTTTTAGCAAAGTCTCATTGGATCTGGCACTATTCTTGTATGTAACAGCCACTTTACACCATTTGATTGATTCCCACCCTACATTTTTTCACATTGAACATTCTGTTTCACTTGGAAATGCATTAGGCCTATATTACGTAAGTAAAATGAGTTGCAAATGGCAGTTCACATTGACTTTAACACTATGTTGTTGGGTTTTATTAAGGTGAGATGAAAGAAATTGAGGGGTGAATTAACTGTCAGAGGTGAGTAAAGGCTGGCCTACACAACATTAAAAAAAAAAAAAAAAAAAGATCAGATTTTCAAATTGTGAGAGACCACAAACATGACAATATAACAGGTTTTTTCCCCTATAGTGTGTGGAGTGCCGCGATGTGACCAAGACAGCAAACCACACACTAACAGATTCCATTCACAAACAACCAGAATCCCAACTGTGAACACAGGAAATCTCACAAAATCTCTCGTGGTCAAACGTGACTTTAGAGTAAACAAACACGGTGGACGACAAACAAAAAGAAATGGCTAATAGTGTTTGGACTGCTTTTTTACAGAAAATTCGTGAAAAAAAGAAAAAGTTTGGATGAAGTCGTATTATGATTCTGTCTTCCGTCAGCTCACTTTCAAATTGGATATCGTTTCGTTCCATGGGACAATCTACAAAAATTCGTGCACGCTTGTCCTCGTGGTTCCCATCACACAGCAGGATTTCTGATCGTAAATATTCAACATGTTGGATATTCACGATTTGAGATTGGTGCAGCCCAGACATTCTTCCGAGCAGATTCAGTCACTCTTAACACACATCACACCACAGGAAAATCTGATAGGATAATCTGTAGAACCATCAAGATAATTCGGGACTCTACCTAGGATTGTCGGAAGGGGAGAAATGGGTTTAAAATGGACCCGATTATCTTGTAGTGTGTGGGTGCCTTTAGTTGATCTTGAACGGCCTTGTTTGTTTGTTTGCAGTGTATAGTACAATCACAAAGAATAAACGATGATGATGATGATGGTCAAGATATGATGGTCAGGAAGACCCAGGTTAGTTGGCACAGGGTTCGTTTAAGGTTTTTAATTGGATGCTGTTGCAAAAATGTGCCATCTGAATATTTAACCTCATGAACCACACGCATTCTATCAAGATGTTAAAAGATTGCAACTCTTTGTTGTAAGGGCAACTTTACCTTTGTCATATGTATATAAAATTGAATAGACCCTGAAAAATTTTGTCTAACATCGTTAATGTAAAGAGTGTTAGTTGGGAAGGATGGTACACCACTTTAAAATTTTTATATTATAATAAAAATATAAATTTTTAACATTTATTATTTTGTATTTAATTGGCATAATTATAAAACACACTTTTAGCTATGTATGAATTAACAAAAGTTTGAAAATATTTTGTGACATTGGTTATGTTTACCAAAGAATTCATTTGCACCCAATTGTGTGATCTTAACATTTGTTCCACCACAGATATTCATTAAAAACTCCAACTTACACATTACTACAGATATTCCCTTTGTCCTAGATCTCAATTAATTTATTGGTTTATGTTCACTTGCACTAGATATTTGGCTGGTATCTTGACAGTATCTTGACCAGGAGTCAATAAAACAGGTCTGTTTAATTTTCCTATTAAACATGAGGAAGCTCATCATTCCCTTTGTTTTTATAGGTGGATGGAATATCTGCAAATGTTATTTCCCACACAGTGCACATAGAGACTCATGTAATTAGACGTCTGACAGGGATTTTTACGGTTCGTCATGAGGGAGGTCAGCGAGTAAAAATTTCCAAATGCATACTGGATTGAAATACGGCTCTTTACGGGGGGAATTTTCAAACTCGGTACATTCACACAGATTTGGAAAGGTGGACTGCCATTTCAGACACCTGTATCCAGATTTCCTATCTCTCGTTTAAATAATACAGCTGTATGTTTCCATCTCAGTTCTTGGGGATGACAGCTCCATGTGAACCGAGCTGAACAAAAACATTTCCAGAGCTCAGCGCGACCACAACAAAGAGCCAAACGTTTCCACTAAAACGTCAGTGCCACCCTGCCTCTGACAAAACAACATGCTGACAAGTGTTTTGTCTAGAGCTTCACAGAGTTGCCATTTCACTCAGACACCTTGACTGAAAGGATCTTTCCAAGTATGTGTGTGTGTATGTGTGTGTTTCTCAGAGGGGTGTTGGTTTTGGAGGACAATCAAACTGGCGTGAATCGTCAGTGGTCTTCATTGTCGTTCTGTTCAACCCGCCAGTTTTATTGTGGTTAGAGTTTAAGATAAACTCCCGGGCCGGCGGAGGGGCGACTCCTCGCTGCGACCGCTTTTTTCTTTATTTACTCTCTGATGTATCTTTTGAAAGACTTTCAAACGGAGGAGAGGAGAGATAGAAGCGACTGGAGATAGAAAAGAAGGTTTTATTCTGTCATCATACATTCCTCTGCAGCCTCTGGAGGCATTGAGAGGCAATAAGCAATTCGAAGACCTGAAAGAGAGATGTTTAGTGCTTCCATAAGCAAATATGAATGTAATCTTACCTGTATCGGATCATATGAGTTTTTTGTTAACCAAATAATGTCTCTCTCTCTCTCTTTTTTTTTGCTTTAAAAAAGTATTTTCGTGCTTTCACTCTCCAAAAAAGAGGAGAGGAATTCCTTTTCTCCTGCTTTGTGTTAATCCAATTACCCAACACCTGCAGAGTACACTCATCTGCCAAATCCTCCCGTCCTCCTCCTCCTCTTGCTCCCTCTATCATCCTCCCTTTAAAAATGGTTTTGCGGAGAAATGGAATAATCTGTCAGACTGTTAACGTGGGTCCAGTTACACACCTGCCAAGTCTTAAGCTGAAAGAATAACACCAAACTGTTTTGAGGTATTTGAGAATGGATTAGAGAGAATTCAGGTACAAATCCAGAAACGCACCAAAATCCGGGGCCCTCGTGTTGTGTGATTCACAGAGTGCTTTACCTTATACATTTTCAAGACGTTTGAAGATTATATGAAACTCGGCTGGCGGCCATTTTTTTTTTTTTTTTCAGTAGAAGATGAAAAGGTGTCACCGTATCTTCCGATAACTTCTGTCCGGTGTGCTTCGTTTCACAGGAAGTTATTGATATGATGGATGGCGCAGGACGAGCTTTCAGAACAGCAAATTTACGGAAAAAATGTGTCTCTGTGACTGTTTGAGCTCACCAAGACATAAACCCGTCTGCTGAACATCTTTTATCCTGAGCTGTATCCTGAAATCTGTCGTGAGAGAATGGGGCGATCATTCAAAACAGAAGTTCCTGCTTCTACTGAAGGACGAAAACCAGAACAAGCCCAGCACACCTTGCAGGCCTCTGTTTGACTTCCTGTTTAATGTTCAGCAGACAGGTGACAACCAAACTCCGTCCACTCAGCCTGTTAATTTAGGGCCTTTTCCTTTAGGAGCAAAATGACTACAATAGGATTTGTGTTGTTTAAGAGAAAACGTGACACATCTTTCACATCTTCAGGCCAAACGGATCTAACCGCAGTGTGTGTGTGCGTGTGTGTGTAGAGAGATATATATATATATACATGCTCACACATGTTGGGTTTTCATGTTTTATAGGACATTCCATAGACATAATGACTTTTATACTGTACAAACTGTATATTCTATCCCCTACCCCTAAACCTACCCATCACAGAAAACTTTCTGCATTTTTAGATTTTTAAACAACATCACTTAGTATGTTTTATAAGCTGATTTCCTCATGAGAACCAAAAAAATATCTCTACAAGGACAAGGATTTCGGATACTGCCATCTTTGTGGGGACATTTTGTCCCCATGACGTAGGGTTTACCTGAAACCAAGGTTGCATTTATTGCAGTTATTTGCATCTATAAAAACAGTTATTATACACAATATATATTATATTTATGTTTTTAATATTTAATTATTTTGCTGTACTTTCTAGAGAGCAAAGTAGCAACAGTTGAATTTTAAATATAATCAGGACACATAATTATGTGACATAAACTGAGCGAAGCTTAGAACCAGTTTACAGTAAGAGAATGAAAGTCAGAGGTCATTCCCTTGTCATGGGGTATTTTTATGTTTTGCAAGTGTTCATGACAAAGTAAATCCATATGATTACTCACACCCTGCTCTCATAGTCCGTAATAAGCAAAATAAAATACTACTCGGAAAATAACATTAAAACTCACGTAAGGGATTGCGGAGATTGTTCCATTATACTTTTATAAGAAAAATGTGTGTAATTACACTGAAACCTGTCATAACCGACCCACGTCTTTGAATAATGTTTGGGATTGTTGAAGTGAATTTATGATTTTTTTTTTTTTTTTTTCTCGTGACACACCCTTAGTGACTGTGTTTTGTGGGTCTGTAGCAGAGGAAGTTCAAATCTTCTGTTTTTCTGAATCTTGGGCTGAATCATTTGATGAAACAGGATGGAGAAACTTAGTCTTCTGTTTCGGTTTGTTCTTCTGAGCACCAGGCCCAGGAACTGTTCAGATCAAAGGAGAGCAGAGACCCCTCTGTGTATGTGTGTGTGCGTTTATGTGCATTTCTTACTATGTCCCATTTGCCTTGTTCTTTGTTCTATTAACATGACATGTCATCAGTAATTTGACCTTGTGAAGTAGCTAACTGTCTCTCTTGCAGAGAAAAAAAAAACAATAAAAAAATCGAGAGGAAAGGACAAAAAAGCAAGCGGTGAAAAAAGATCCCCCTTGAAGAAAATGGCCATCAGCACTCGTGCCATCTGTGTTACCCACTCTAACCCTTTGTGATTCAAACTCCGTCGGCTGAAATCAAAAACAGACCGGCCGGAGCACTTAAAAACAGCTAAATTTAAAAGCCTTTTACAGAAGGAGAAGTTTAAAGTTTTTTTTTTTTCACAAGCTCTGAATCAAAAAAAGAAAGAAAAAAAAAAGAAAACTTGAAATAAGTAGAACCTCATTTCAAATGGAAATGGAAAAAAATAATGTTCGTTCTTCTGTCCTCACATTGTGAGGGCAGAATAGAAGAATATTAACGTACAAGCATGCGGACTCCTTTTATAAAGTTGAAGTAAAACTCAGTCCCATTTGCTCTTATTAAGATTGACCCTTAGAGACCATGTTTCTTCCTCATGGTGTTACGGTTCAACTTATGCGGTTTAAGGACATAAACATTGTATTTGCATTCAAGCATGTAGATTTACTTCACTGTCGTTTTCTATTAAACAGAAATCTAACAATACCTAAATCAGCTCTTGCACTGTATGAGAGCAGGGCTTCATGATGGATAGTTAGGCCTGAGGCACTCATAAGCTGATTAATATATGTGTATAACGGCTGGCAGTGAGGGGGAACCAAACTCACCCAGCACACCTGCCCCAAGACAAAATATCAACATAAGAGGGGAATGGAAGAAAGCACAAGCACATATATCTATCCCTACAAACACACATGAAATAATCCAGTTAAAAGCAACATTTTGGTCGAAATTGAGCACTGTAAAAAAAATATTTTCATGATTTGTTATCACAACATTTTTTCTTTTGTCAAATCAACTTAATGTGGTTCAGATAACATAATATTTTGAGTTTCTGTTGATTAAACGATCGCCAAACAGTCGGGTTTTCACAAAAATTAGTTCATTAAGCACTCGTCTAGCAATCCCAATGCTCCAAATAGCAATTAAACATCAAAAAGTATCTTTAATTGTACGTTTTCTGAGAGGAGTACCTTTCCTTTGACCATGAAAAATGCAGTTTTTCTTTGCTCGCTTCTAGACTACTGGCGCTTCCCTTAGCACAAGTTTGGTATCATTGTAAAGTGCAGCATTCCAACTTTGTGAATATTCATAGCAAATTCTTGATGGCACAAGTCTGAACCAATGAAATGTGATTTTCAAGCTCATGCTGATGTAAACAAAATCTTACTCACGCTGACTGACAGATCCGAAGCGCTGTCTGTTTTATTAATGTTAATCTAACAATTGTTGAATCATGGGGGGAAAAGTTGAATATATATATTTTTTTTTTCCCTATAGATTTGGGTTTTGACTTGGTTTGTGCCAAATTTGGTGGTATTAACAGGGATTTTAAGGTATGGTTGCTAGGTGATTTTGTTTTGGAACCTTCAGAAAACTTTAACTCGATTTTTCTCATAATTGACTTTGCTGACTCTATTGACTTCAAGCTCAGTCATTTTTTGTCTGATTCCAACAAACCATACATCATTTTAAAAGGTAATAGAATTTGCTCATTTTGCTCATTATGACTCATTTTGCCAGCATGCATCACATATATAGAATATAGAATATTATGTACTTGAATGTAAATGCAATGTTTATATAAATAAAATTACAAATATAGTATCTTCATACAAAAAAAAATTACATTTGACTTTCACTTGAAATTTGTGTTGGGTGGAACAAAAGTCTTATATTTATTTTCTGGATTTCTTTGAATGTGTTCAGTTAAATTGTTTGTGTTTCATGACCTTGAAAACTTTTGTGAACGTCGAACTTGGAGCGCAAGAAATCCGCGCAGGTCCCTGTACACTCCACCCCTAAGAGTGTTTCATTTCATATTCTGATGGAGCTTTATGTCACTATTAAACATAAGCCAAACAAGCTGTGAGAGAAAACACATTTCAGACAGTCCTTAAGATGGTCAAGGGCAGGTAGAAAAAGAAATTTAGGGGAAATACTTGACCAAGACACAAGTAAGTAGTTTGAACTGATGTACAGGGGAGAGTTTGTAGAAAAAAATGAGAGAGAGATTTTTTCTTTACATATCTATATGTATATCCTGGCCTCGTAACCTGTGTTCCCCGTTGCTCTCAATTAAACATTTCTGTATTCAAATAGTCTGTGGGAGGCCCCCTCCTCATGACCCTGCCAGATTGTGTGTGTGTGTGTGTGTGTGTGTGTGTGTGTATGAGAGAAAGAGAGAGAGAGAGAGAGAGGAATGAAATATCAGCGCTTTGATACCGAATCCCTCCTGTCTGTTAACTTTGGCCAAGCTGAAGGATTCTGGGGATGCTTGCCTGTATGTTCCAGTACCCTTCTCTCATATCCACCTACAGACATGGGTACACAGACACATGAATATTTATTTACATATATATATAGGAATGCACACTTACACAGTACATTATATGAACCCCTACCTAGTTCCAGGTCACACAGTTCTAAGTCAATGGGGTTTCTTTTCTTTTGAACGAGATGGTGGAGAGAGTGAGAAAGAGAAAGAAAGAGAGATTCCAAGTGAAGACAGTGTGAAGGGCTCTTGTGGTGAGCAGATATCTCATGTATCTTGAGAGAAAAGAAGGAAAACACAGCTCCCACTCTCCTCATTTTCTTTTACTCTCACTTTTTCTGATGGGGAATAAAATCTACTTAAAGGGATAGTTCACCCAAAAGTGAAAATTCTGTCATCATTTATTCACCTTCTTGTTCCAAACCTGAGGTGCGTTTCCCCAAAAGTCAACGTAGTTGGCTAACGATGCTTTTGGGAAACGCACCCCCTGAAGTTTTAAATATTGTGGTGGTCAAAATTTTACGTGCAATGAATGAGGACTGAAGATTTGAAGGACACAAATAGAAATGTCATTAAAGTACACCATATGACTTTCATTCACTTTAATTATAATGAAAAGAGAGGCCAGTATATTATTATTATTTTTAAATATTCATGTACATTTAAATACAGTTTTTCCTACTGTAGCTTATTGGCCATTACTTAGCTCAACCAACCCGATCTCAGAGCAATTCGTACTTATTTTACAAGGTGACTAATTCGTACGAATTAAAAAAAAAAAAGTTCTATATAGCACTAAAAGTGGTTCTTGGCTCATAATCATAGGGGAACCACTTTTGGTGCTAATCAGCACCATATATTTAAAGGTGCTCTACAGCACCTTTGCCATATCGCATTTTATTTCTTCATAAAAAATGGTGCTAAACAGCACCAACAGTGGTTCTTTGGCTTGTAAAGAACCTTTAAAGGGGCTTATAAGGTTCTGTATATGGTAGTGGTGTTATATAGCACCTCAGTCATCCCAAAGAACCGATGAAGAACCAGTGAAGCACCAAGATTTGGTGCTATACAGCACTTAAAGTGGTTCCTTTATGATTACGAGCCAAAGAACCACTTTTAGTACTATATAGCACCATTTTTTTGAGTGTACCTGTCACTGAGTGTACCCGTCACTGGGGTTAGACAAATTGTATGAATTTGTACAAGTGAAATCGTACGAATTTATATGAATTAGCCACCTCGTAAAATACACACAAATTGGTCATGAGATTGCGTTGGCTCAACCAATTGCAAGAGTTTGAGGTGGGCCTATCTGTTTGGCCGACCGATAGAAGATATGGGGAGTGGTCGAGGAATTGTTTAACTGTCATTAGTTGTGTTTGACCTCATGTGGCGAGGGCTGTGCATTTGACTTAAAGCAGTGCATGCTGGGACTTGAGACAAGACTTGACACTTGGCTCCAGCATGTCACTGTAACGTATTCCATTTCATTGCAACTGTAACTATATGTTTAAATGTACGCATGTTAGTGTGTGTGTATGTGAGAGTGTTGGTTTTGTGTGAGTGTGTGTCTAAATAACTAGTTTAGTTCTTAAATAATCAGTTTTTAATTTCTTTTGGTTTTAAATATTTTATATATGGCTTATTTGTGTGTCTGAAATGACATTAGCTTGGTTGCGTTTGTCTCACTTTACGTTCATATGTCTACAGCAAACTAATTAGATCTGACGCAGCGTTAACAGCCAGAGAGAACAAGCAGAAACAGCAGCAGTAATACGAGTGCATAGGTTGCAGGGGGGTAAGTGGATTGTAGGACATTCATTTGTTTTGGGGGGGATGCAGGGACGGTCCTGTAATGAAAGTTGTATAAACAAACACCTCCTCCTTTCTTGAGGAACCATCGGGGGGTCCAGAGCCAGACTACGATCCCCTGGGAGCTCACACCTCCCCAGGTCAGCACTTAACAAACTACCCCTAATTTACACCCCCAAACCCCCGTATTAACTTTACCCAGCAGCTACAGTGTACATTGACACAAATTAACACACAAATTACGTTCACTAATTGCTTTCATACTAAACTTTGCCTCTCCGAACTGCTCTGAGTTTGTTTCCAGCAATTTGTTGTGCTGTAATGGAATAATTGAAGCCTTTGGTAAAGAGATCAGTTATGGATGTGTAGTCCGGGCTACAGGATTATTGTGTTTGTATATGTGTTTGTGTGTGTTTATGCTCATGCCAGGCTGGGTTGACCCACCTCGTCTCTCACGGACCCCTGGAGGGGCATGTGGTTTTACTGGACTCATGTGTGGATATTGGGGTGGTCTGTACCAAACACTTTGAGTCTGGCTGACTCTTCCCTCACCTCTGCCTTATCAGTTGAAACCGACTGCTGAAGGGAGAGAGGGCACGCTTCTCAAATAACAGTAAATGCCGCACACACACATGTATGGACTCTTACAAGCTGACAGAACCAATAAATAGGAAGTGTGGATCAGAAGTGGACATGTGGAGAAACTTCCTGTGCGTATGCTCATGGTCACTGAAGCATGGAAACCCCTGAAGCTATTAAAGGACTGCATTCCATTGGTCAAAGAGATCTGGAGGAAAGCGTTTAGTCCACTGTAATAGTGTGCAAAGTTATCCAAAACCTTTTTTTTTTTTTTTTTAATGATTAGTGTGTTTTTCATTACTCGGATAAAAACATGAGATTTAGAGTAAAACTACACTCTAAAAATGAGTTTTTGAAGTGGTAAATAATACAAGTTTAAAGTGTACATTAATACAATATTATTGTATTATTTGTTTAAACTTAAAAATTTGTACATTTAATTCAATGTGCTGTTTCTTTGTAATTATTTGCAAAATGCACTAGCAGTTTCTTTAAACATTGTTTCAAAGGAAAATCTACACTAAAATATTTTCATTGAACATGATGTAAAGAGATCTGATGTCTGATCCCATGACTCATTCTCTGAAATCTGACAAAATCACAAAACAACCATCATATAAAATTAAATTAACTGGTATTATTATTATTATTATTATTGGTTATACTTTATTTTAAGGTGACCTTGTTACATTTAAGTACTGAGTAATATTAATTTACTACATGTACTTACTGTTGGGATAGGGTTAGGAATTGGATTAGGTTTAGTTTAGGGTTGTCATTAATTACTCAATGAGTAATTTGTCGTTCCAAACCCGTAAGACCTTCGTTCATTTTTGGAACACAAATTAAAATATTTTTGATGAAATCCGATGGCTTATGAGGCCTGCATTGACAGCAAGTTAATTTAGACTTTCAAATGCAGAGAAAGGTACTAAAAACATATTTAAAACAGTTCATGTGACTACAGTGGTTCAACCTTAATATTATGAAGCGACGAGAAACTTTTTAAAGCTTTGCAAATCTTTTGTTTCGAATCAGTGGTTTGGAGCACTGCCAAAGTTTGAGATCGTTTAAAATATACGCTCCGAACCACTGATTCGAAACAAAAGATTTGTAAAGCTTCGAAGCTTCATGAAGCAGTGTTTTGAAATCGCCCATCACTGGATATTGTTGAATAAAGTCTTTTTTTTTTTTTTTTTGGTGCACAAAAAGTATTCTCGACGCTTCATGACATGAAGGTTGAACCCCTGTAGTCACATGAACTGTTTTAAAATGTCTTTAGTGCCTTTCTGGGTGTTTGAAAGTCTAAATTAATTTGCTAACCCTTTAATTGCATGTAATTATGCATATTTTATACTTTTAATTATAGTAACTACATGTACCCTGTAACAAGGACACTGTAATAAAAGTGTTACCTTATTATTGCTGCAAAATAAGTAAATAATTTAATTAATTTGCTGCTTAATCAAAATAATTGCAGATAATCACATATCCCCCAATATAATACAAATCCAAGATAATTACAAGATCATTGTAACAGATGAGTAGCATTGACAGTAAATGAAAAAGAAAAAGAAAGTGGATTTAGAAGTCAATAGATACTTTATTAAGCCTGTCACTGGTCTGATCCACTTAGCAATCAATTTTTTCAGTCTGTAAAAGTAAAATTAGTCTTCTATTCTTGCATTCCATCAGTGCTACTTTTTAATTGTTGATCTATGTACATGTAGTTTTAGTCACTGCGTCATATACTGATATACTGTCTTTTCAGTGTCTTGCAGTATTATTACAAACACATCTGATGTTTTTGTTTTGCTCCCTTCAGTTGTGGTTTGTCTAGCTGTTTTGAATCTGGTGTGAACAGCTCCATACTCATTCTGTGTGAATTCTGTTTTTTTCTTTTCTTTTTCTTTCTTTTTTTTTAATATATATATATATATATATATATATATATATATATATATAATATTGTATAATCATTAAAAAGAAAAGTTTCAAGTGTGTGTGAATGGTCAGACTCATTCATGCAGAGAATTACCCATTTGGCTGAATCATTTAACTAGTATTGCAGTCATAGATTTGATAAGGAAAATAACCCCCACCCTTGTGTCTTGTTATCTGAATGGTACCAATCCAGAGCAGAGCAGGAACTTGTGAACTCTGTTGGCATCAAAGTGTTTCATCTTTACCATCATCAGAACATCATCTCATTGGTTTTGCTTATCAGCTCACCTGCTGGGCTACAGGACCCCTGTCATTGCAATTTCACACACTGGAAAAAACCCTGCAGATTTCTCTGTTGTTGTTTTGTGTTGTAAAGTTAATTTAAATAAAATATTGCTTTATGTTTCATCCTGTACCACCAAAACATCAATCAGTCAATCTATCTATCTATCTAGTCTGTCACTTTATTTCTCTGTCTTTCTATCTTTCTGTCTGTACGTCCGTCCCTCCCTCCGTCCTACCGTCCCTCCCTCCGTCCTGCCGTCCCTCCCTCCCTCCGTCAGTCCGTCCGTCCGTCCGTCCGTCCGTCTGTCCATCCCTCCGTCCCTCCCTCCCTCCGTCAGTCCGTCCCTCCCTCCCATTTTTGGATTCAGTTATTGTGACTCTATTGTGGTTAGGGATTCAAAAATCCTTAGTTTAATTATATTATGTTACTATATGAATTATGTTTACTTGTTGAAAGTATGCATAATTGATCCTATCCAAAGTTGTCAGAGGCTTTAATCCTCCAAACTGAGGTGAGAATGTCACAAGAGCGACATTTCTGTGGTACAAAAGACAATGTTTTCCTTTTGAGACTTCTCTGTTCATTTAAAGCCCTTGAACCAAACCAGCAGCATTTCCTCTGATCAGGAGCAGTGGGGACAGGTCCGCCTCAACAGCTGCTATTTTTAGTCCAGCAGGAGAAGAGCTCTGAGATGACTCAAAATTAGGGCAGTGTCCAACATTCTGATCAAACCGGAGGAAATCCAAAACCATCTCGAGCATGTCCATAACTGGAGCGACCATTCGCCTGCAGGCCTTTTAAAATTACGAAGCACAGAATCAGAAACAGGCAACATGGATGCCAGGTCTTCAACCAGCAGCCGTACTTGATCTCTGTCACTGCTAGTAGCCAATGGGGCTTTTCTGTTTATGTATGTCTTGAAGGGTAATTATCACTAAGCAGTGCTGATTAGAGAGAAGCCATTATTCCATTCTGAAAGAGACAGCGTTAAGATTTTCCTGCACCTACTCCAGGTATTAACTGAAGAGTTTAGTCTGGTAGTATTTGGACAGCTATTAGAATAATGGACAAGGATTAGCATGGAAGTTGCATGGCTAATCAGTAGCCTGACATGTTAGTAGCATTCAGATGTGGTACTGGCAAGCCGTCCCACACACCAGTTGTCAAACTTCCATGATTCAGACAAAACATTAGCATCAAAAAAGAAGCAAAAAGCTTTGCTGTCTATTTTTATTTCTCCTTAGAAGTTGTATGAGAAGCTTAATCGAAACATAGCTAAGAACTCTATTCAGTTTCTTAAGCTCTGAAAGACCAATAACATTTACCTCTGGCCGACTATTATTTTTATAAAGTTTGGATGAACTTAAAGTCGAAACCTTTATCTAATGCAGTCTGTTTCCCTAAAGCATGTTGACTCTACAGGTCACTATTTACTTTATTGAGGGGTGAAGACGACCCCAGGTCAAACCCACCTAAACATCTGAACTTAGATTAGAACGACTGATACTGCCTCACTTTATGGGACATCCTGAGAACACTTTCCCAACTCTGCCCCCATCTTACAAATCACTGTCTCCACTCAAGCAACAGAAATAAGGCTCGGCTTCCTGCACTGCAGTCCCAGAGGCCTTTCTCCTGTAACAAATGTTTCCTCTTTAAAATAGCATTTGTTTGTATCGGGTGTCTGATTTAAGAAGATATTCATACGGTCTCTTCTCAGAACTCATTACTGTGAACAACATCACCTGTGCCACAAAAAGAGCTAAATAAAAAAAACTGCTCACAAGCCAAAGAAATCTGGAGCCAAATCTTCATTAGTAATTTTTTATAAAAGCTGATATGTCCACTGAAAGCTGGTTTTCATATACAACAAGAGAACAGCAGTAACTGATCATTAAAACCGATTTGTCAGGAATTCAAACAGATAATCAGAGCATAAATATACAGGAGAGAACTTTTCACATGAAGTGTTATATCACTGAAATATAGGTTTTGATTAAATTTACCAGCTACACGGATGGTTGGGGCAAGTTGTCACATATTCGTTGGCGCAAATGGTTATAGCTTATAGTTTATATCCAGATTCCTCCATGTAGCAGAGCATGTTGTCACAAAAGGAAGTCACTTAGAAAGAGACCTGATGTAAATATGTTTGTAACTTTAAGGGGAAAATGGTGTTTAAAAAAAGCTAACTTGTGATAACAAATTTTAATTTCACTGTTAAATACTGTAGTTTTCTGGAAATAAAAAGTATCTATACTGCACAATGTAATTTACAGTGGAAATCTATACTATATTTAACAAGAAAATACAAAATATTGTTAAAATACTGTTTTTGAAAATAAAGTCATCTTAGAATTTACAGTTAAAATTATACAGTAACACTAAAAAGCACTCCCAGAAGTCCCTGTGTGATATTTCATTATATGTGTGATATTTCATTATATATTTCAAGTCATATTTCATAATATTTTTCATCTTAATAGTAATGTTTCTTTTCCATGTTGTGTTACACTGAAGGTTTGTGGGTAACCCTGTATTTTTTATACATGTTTATAATTGGAAAGGTCCATTTTAAAGGCCGGTAATTTTGATAATTTTGATAGTCCACTTTAGACATTCACCTAACTATAAGTAACTTTGCAACTACATGTCACCTACAAGTCATTAGAGTATTAGTAGACTGTCTGCTTAATATCTGCTTTATTTTGATGTTCCCCCAACAGACATTCTACTTGCTATAAATAACTTCGCAACTACATGTCCCAAACCCTAACACTTAACCCTAACCTAACAGTCTACTACAACTCTTAATACTAAAAGTTAGTTTACTTGTAGCTGCAAAGTTATTTATAGTTAGTAGAATGTCTAAAGTGGACCGTCGAAATAAAATGTAACCTGAAATTCTTTTTTTTTTACCACCTTATGGTGATTATGAATATGTTTTAAAGTACAGGCAGGTTTAAACAGGTTGGTACATCAATCGTATATCAGTTAATTATAAGTAATTTTATGTAATGTAAAAAAAAAAGAAAAAACTACAGGCACTAAACTGCAATCCCATAATGCCTGAAACAACACTATATAGTTCACATTATAACTTTTTTTGCACCGTAGAAAGTTTTTTGCTATTCCTCATGCACTACGTGTCCAGAATATGCTGTAATGCATTTACATTCACAACATTCACAAGATTTGCATCATTTGCAAAAGCAGTTTGAGAAGAATGCTTTTAGATACCCTTTTTTTTTTTTTTTTTTAAATCTGCAAAAGAGCTTTCTGACTTTCTCTGTCTCTTCATCCAAGATGTCCAAACCAAAGGCATCTCTGCTCGGCTAGTGTCCTCCACCCAAAGTGCCCTGCTTGCTATTATGTGTGTAACCCCATCCAGCTGTCTTGCATTCACACAACACAAACTGGACGTCTCAGCACGAATAGCATAGGCCCATGACGTTTAACAGCGGAGAGGGAAAGAGACATACGGAACAGTTTCAAAGCTCTGATGAACAGAGAAATATAAAAGCTGCAGAGATTTATGGGCTGAAGAACGCCAGAGCAGCTTCTGATGGGAGCAGCCTGCCTGTGACTTCTCAGATCTCGGGAAGTTCTGGGTGGATGATCAATTGCAAAGTTTGAAATCGCTAAACAGAAACTGATGGTTGGAGCGATTGAAATCGTCCCTTTTTTCAGTGTCACAGGACTGTTAGCATGTAAGGTATGTTCTAAACGCAGATCGTCTTCTATCTCTGGTAGACCTGTCCAGACCTTTTCCCACACTCTTTTTTTGTCTTTCTATCCCTATAGTTCCTGTTGTTGGGAAGTGTGCCAGCTTGGCCAGTGTGGTGCCAGAAAGACTTCACTGAAGAGAGAGAAGAGTGAGAATGTTTGAGAATGTAAGAGGAGTTTACTCATATATACATGGAGGGAAAAAGGATAACTTGGAATAATAATAAAAATGATAATAGCAATTATGTGGTTATTAAAATCTGATTTGTGTTCTGCTGCATGGATAATATTCCTCTCTCTCTATTTAATCTTTCTCTATCTACATTGTCTTCTTTAGCTCTCTCTTTCATTCTGTTCTGTGGTATACATTTTGCTGTTTTTGCAGTCTTTGATCTTTTACTGCACTCTCTTTTCTACATGTTCCCACTCTCAATCTCTCTCCCTCAATAAGTAAACTGTTTTTATCTTTTTTATTCCTATCTTCCTTCTTTTAATGGATCTCTCCCTTCCTGCTCTTTGGTTTGTTCTAGAGCTGAGATTTGGCAAAGCGGTGAAGCTGTAACTAACAAAAATGGAACACTTTATCATCTTTCACATTGAACAGATGACGTCATAATCTCTGTGTGTTCATGTCCCAAAAAAGTGTTCAGAGGAGAATGTGGCACTTTCCTCAATTCAAACAGTTTCTCAATTTGAATATCAGAAGTGGTAACATGCTAGTTGTCACACTTTTTAGGTCAATTTCTGTATAGACACTTACCTGATAGTCTGGGCTATGAAAAGCATCCCCCCCCCCCCTCCATTTCCTCTATTATTGCCCAGAAGAAGGTAGTGTTGTTGACTTTAAGTTGTTGCAATGGAAACCAGCCATTAAACAGCCTATAATAGATTTTTCAGCAAGCAATTATGAAACACACAAACTAATAATTAATGTAACAGTAAAATGTAAAATATAACAAAATTTGCACGCTATTTTTTGATAACAGAAATTGTAGTTGATAAATCTGATTAATATAATATAATATAATATAATAATTATTATAATTTAATAAATTATATTGCAATTTTAGTTTGGTTGTTGTTTGTTTTAATTTAAGAGGAACATAACAAAATTATCAAGTTGTTTATTATATAGTATAATATAATATAATTATTATTATAATTAAATAAATTATATTGCAATTTTAGTTTGGTTGTTTGTGTTAATTTAAGAGGAACGTAACAAAATTATCAAGTTGTTTATTATAATATAATAAAATATGATATAATATAATATAATATAATAATTATTATAATATAATATAATAATTATTATATTTAAATAAATTATATTGCAATTTTAGTTTGGTGGTTGTTTGTTTATTTTAAGAGGAATGTAACAAAACTATCGAGTTTTTTATTATAACAATAATATAATATAATAATATACTGTATGATATGATATGATATGATATTGCAGTTTTATTTTGGTTGACAAATGTTAAGATTGTTTTTTAATTTCTAATTTTATTTTTGTACATGTAAAACACTGTTTATTTACTGGAAGGATCTTTGGTAATCTAGGCTTTAGTTGAGAGATAATCAGACGGTAATTGCTCACACCTTTGCTCCCCCAAATCTCTCTTTAAACTCTACAGGAGCAGAGGCGGATGGGGGGCTGTCAGTGGGGAAGCATCCCTACCGCTGACCCTCATCAGGCAAATCACAGAGAAGCCCTAAATCATACACACACACAGAAGCAGACACTCGGAGCCAGAGGTATCGCTCAAACATTAGGGGTCATATTTACATTTGAGCTGTACATACAAAAACATGCAAACACGTCCCTCTAGGAGGGAGAACTCTCACGCTGTGAATAGGAGAAAGGAAAACATTCCCCTGTGGTTCAATGGGGCGGCCGGGTCTGTTCACTGAATCTGCTTCTAATTTGAAAATGAAAATGCAATCCGTTCTGTACGTACATGATTTTACAAGAGAAACACCAACAGATCATTTACTATCCATTGTGACGGTAGTTATAGAGTGTGTATGTTTGATTTGTATAGGTGCAGCTTAAGTAAAAGTATTTCCACCAGCTCCAGTGCTCAGAAAGTGATGATGGAAATCTTTGTTACGGCTCTGAGCTCAAGCATGCTGACTTACATAGACACTCCCATTTGCACGTACACACACACAGCTTCTGCAGATGAGGGATGCTGTGAGATCTTGTATTACTGAGGATCAGCTGCTTACAGGAGAAAGTATTTATTTGTTGGTAGTTTTTTCTTCTTTAGTTTCAAAAACAGCACATATTCCTGGCAGAGATTGCCTTCCTGTACTTTTAAACATAATTAAACAAACATGTCGGTATTGCAGTAATCTGTCCGCTTCTAGCCAACTTCTAAACCTGCAGAATGTCAGGCTCAATCCTGTTCAGATCACCCCGCAGGACTCCAAAAGCTCACCGTGTTCAGTGGAAACATTTCAGTACTGCCGTTTCAGGATGACCCTTTCTGACCCTCACTTTCAGACCCACCTGTTTGGCAGTCTGCAAAGAAACAAACTGAACATTCTCACATTTTTCAACTGTTCTTTTTTAAAGCAAATATGTGTCTGTTTTGTCCATTCAAGATATTGAAATGAAAGTGTTTGCATAAAATTTGCATACAAGTTGTGTGTGAGTAAACAATGAACACTGTACTGTTTACACCATTTCATTATCTAATGTCACAGTCAAAAAACATAATGATGTGTTTCATTTTTTTATTTTTTTTATTATGATAGACAGATTGCTGCTCGCAGCTTGGTCTGATTTCTCTGTGTATTAGGGCAAACACATGCCAACAAGTGTTGATACAAAGAGAGAAAAAAATAGAGTGTAAGAAAATCTCCGGCCTCTCTGCTGTCTTGTAAAACGCATGAACGCCTACATTATTGTGCAACCGCTCTGATTTATTTTGGCTTTTATTTTTATGGCTCCATATGTACTTCCTCTCTGCATTAGAGGGCCAAAATATGAACCATCAGTGGCAGCCAAGCCGAAGTTTGAATTCTTCAGCAATGTGCTAAACATTCGGCAGGCCCAGAAAGCCTAAACAACAACGATGGTTAACTGCTATCTACACTGGTATCAGTTATTTATAGGAAAGGCTGATGCAGAACGAGAAACTCCAAGTGTTAGAATACAGCAGGATGTGTCATGTTAACACTCTATACACTACCGTTCAAACGTTTAGGCTCAGTAAAAAAAAAATTAAAAAAGAAATTAATACTTTTATTCAGCAAGGATGCTTTAAATTGATCAAACGTGGAAGTAAAGACATTATAATGTTACAAAAGATTTCTATTATAAATCACTGCTGTTCTTTTGACATTTCTATTCATCAAAGAATCCTGAAAATGTTTTTATCATGGTTGAAAACAATAATAATAAGCAGCACATTTTAACATTGATAATAATAAGAAATGTTTCTTGAGCAGAAAATCAGCATATTAAAATGATTTCTGAAGGATCATGTGACACTGAAGATGCTGAAAATTCAGCTTTCCTGTCATAGGAATAAATTACATTTTAAAATATATTAAATATATACATAGTTCTGTCATGAAACCCTAGATGGCGCAGGCTGATGGATCTTAACGCAAGCTGATGATAATTACAGCGCTAACTACTTGGCACAAGCTGATTGGTCCATGATTGTCACATTTGCAGCCAATGAGCTTGTTGCTCACATTCATTATAGCAGTTTGCAGTGCGTTTCAGAGTTCCTCTAAGGGCTGTTAACACGATACCGTTTTCGTGTTTTGGCCATTCATTTACACAACAGCAGTGTTTTGGTGGCCTGAAAATGCAAACTTTTGAAAACGGGTTTCAAAGTGCAAGTTTTTGAAAATGGTCTCCGTGTAAACAACAAAAACGCGAATCTGTGAAAACGATTACACATGCACATTACATGTTCAGTCTATAGTGTTTCATCGCCATCTAATGGCCTGCCAGCAGAATACAGCGTTTTTACTCATTTTCACGGATTCGTATGAATGGGGATCGTTTTGACACTGGTATCATCTGTACGCGGAAAACTCAAAGGAAAAACTTATCCGTTTTAAGCATATCGTTGTCATGTAAATGTACCCTAAAACCCTCCACCTTCTCCAGCTCCACCTGTATAGATCTGCTATGGGTTATCTATTTATGCTATTTGTGCAGCAGCGCTATGTCTTATGCTGCGTTCCAGGCAACCCGTGTTTTTCCAACCTTCTACCCGTGAAAGTGCACATAGCCCGCGAAACAATAATGGCAGCCCCTACGGATAAGGTGTTTATGCAAGTGCACGGTAAAATAAAAGGTATAACAGCTTCTCTTGCCTTATGCGCCGTTTTCCTCCTCCGTTTCTCTCAAATAAGCAAGGAGTAAGCACCTTTGGCGATAGAAATAATTGTAAATGAGCCCCGTATGGTCCGCCATGCTGGTTTGTTTAGACTCAGGCAGTTTGGCGTGACTTGCCTGGAACGCTACAAAGTCGTGAATCGTGGTTTGAAGTCGTGACTTACGGCTCAAAAACCTGCCTGGAACGCAGCAGTGTATCGGCGTATGTATTGGCAATAGAAAGCTCCTGTACTTGTTCTGCAGCAGCAATTCAGCTGATCGCCAAGACCAAATACATTAACATTGTCTTATCCATTATCATGATAATCTTCCGAGAGTTGTCATGATACATACATATATATATATATATATATATATATATATATATATATATATAAATAGAAAACATTTTAAATGGTACTAAATGGTAAAATTATTTCACAATATTATTGTCTTTACTGCATTTTTGATCAAATAAATACAGACTTGGTGAGCATCAAAAACCCCAAACCCTAAAAAACCCCAAACGTTTGAACAGTAGGATGGATGGATGGATTCTTATCAAATTCCTTTGCTTTGCCCTCACACTTTAGTTAATGATATGGAAGAGATGCATGAAATGGAGAACAGGTACAGAGATAATAATTATATCTGTCTTTATGAGTTTGTAAGAGCATAACCATCAATCACAATCACTTTCAATCATCTTCACCTCAGTCATGTGTAGTCTGTGGTCAGCCAGGCCTCTGATTAGTATGGTGAAAGTGATTGTGTTCAGGTTTAATGAACAGACCGCAGTACGGTAGACGGCATACACCATTTCTGCCATGTAACAAAATCCACTGTGACAAATTGACCCAACTGCTCAACAAGGCCAGCAGAGTTCTGTAATTCTCTCTGAGACCTCAGCATTGGAATAAGTGCTCTTTTTTCTTTCTTTCTTTTTTTTTTTTTTTTTCATTAAAAAACTCCATTACTGCAGAACACAAACTGATACTGGCAAAATTGTTTATTCCTCTCATTTTCTTGTAATATGCTTGTCTGCTCGATCAGTTAGACAAACGTTTGATTGCTCTTTTTGCTCTGTCTGGGCTATTTTACTTCTTTCTGCAAATCTTTTTTATTTCTCTATGTGTCCCATTGGCTATTGAAAGCATAATTTAGCCAAAATGTTTAATATTTATCAAACAAACAAGGGTGTGGAGCATATGTACAATGTTGTAAATTATGTGCTTTCTGTTTCTGTTAAAATCTGCAGAGCTTTCTAATGATGCAGATTCCATGTGAGCCTGATTGTGACTAAAGTCCTGTTCACACCAAGAACGATAACTATAAAGACTATTATATTAGCGTACACACCAGCGGACAATATCGTTCTGTTTATTTAAAGCGTGTGCTTGTCTGTCACTTAAAATGCTCAAGCTCTTAAAGCAGGATGGATTCTGATTGGCTGTCAATGTTTTGGATAAAATTATTCAGAAAGTGATTCCAACGATATTGTTTCTCTGTGCCGTTGTCGTTAGCTGTGGTGTGAACTCTGCTATTGTTTAATATTGAGAACGATTTTTAGAACTATATCTTTATTGTTATCTTTATAGTTATCATCCTTGGTGTGAACAGGCCTTTATAGTGAGCAAAAATGGAAACGAAGGACAATAGGACATTTCTCAAAGCAAATCATTCCCATGAATCACTGAATAGGTGAGATCAGTGCCATCTGCTAAATAGGTTTTGATATGTCACCACTACTACTGTGACAGGGGCATAACTAACAAATTCTACCAGAAAGACTCGGCAGGCAAGATAACGTAACAACGATATTTATTAACAATCAGCAAGCAAAATATTGTAAGATAAAGTTCTTTTGGCGTAGGCCCCGTCCGTAGCTCACATCTTAAAGGGTTGCAGACTCTGCATTTCCTGCCTGAAGATGAAGGCAGGGGCGTAGCCGACCCCCTGGGAGGTATGGACAGGGACCATCCTGGTGGTGGTGGGGAGGATGGAGGTGAAGGTTGGCGTCAGCATCTGCGGACTCAGACATGTGTCAGCGATCTTTTATACTCCAAGTGTAAGATAATGATTGGGTAGATCTAAACTAATAGGTGACGTAACATTGAGTCTTCCTGGCAGAACTTACGCTAGAGCTTTCATTTCAAATCAGTCCATAAATAACATCTTTTTCTTCTCTAAGATCTCATTTTGGTAATATTCCTTGCTTACGAAAAGATCTCTGGCTGTTTGCAGATGAAATACTGTTCTGAGCCGTTTTGTTTTTTATCAGTCCAGCCCTGTTCTCATGCCCCGCTCTGCTGGATTCTAGTCCCCTAGATTTGTTTAAGATGAAGATATTTGCCATTTGCGTCTCATACACAAGTAATCATTATTTTAAACATGAATCCAGCCACTTGAGAGGCAATAAAAAGTAATGTTTCTCTTGTTTGCAGAGCAAATTTACAGGTGGAGTTTCGACATGTGACACCGGTGAGCCAGGGTTCATGTTAGAGTGTCCCTAATGACCAATTAAGCGATTTATTTAATCGTTTGCCTTATTTCAACTCAACCTGCCAAACAGTAATGTGTTGAGCCAGAGAGTACGGGGGTGTAATAACTTGTTTGAGGCTGTGCATACAGCGAAGGGTCCTTCCAAAGGTCTGTGAAACTGGCACGGTAGTGCTTCAAATATCAGACTGAACTAGAGTAAGACTCGTTCTGCCCATTTGTCCCGGTGGGGGAAAAAAAAGTTTATGAGGGGACTCAATGTGCTGATTTAAATGCTATTTGTCTTTTCTTCCATTAATTCACAAAACACTGGGTAAATTGCATTACACAATACAACAGCTAATATATAAGACGTTGGTCATGAGGAATTCCTCATCGCTTATTGAAAATGACACTTTTCCTTTTAAACAAGTGTTTTTTATTAATGACGTACATTGTGTGCTGTCAGTAGCCCATGAGCTAGAAGAACCTTTCTTTAGTGGGTGTTATGAAGTATTTGTGGTGTGTATGCATTTGTTGCAGAGAAATGTGCTTTGTGTGAACCGTTGGGCTGCCGTAAGACATCAGCTTGTGCTTTTAAAGGGGAACAAACTGAATCTGGGATCACGGGGTTACACTAATTTCAACTATATGAAACCTACAGGAGGACACTGAGGAAATTTATGCTTAATCGAAACAAACTGCACACAAGTTTTGCATTTGATAATATAAACGGTTAAATTTAATCAAACATCATTGATTAACTGTAAACAGTTTGTGCCATAGTGCAAAAATCAAACTGTTTATCTACTCTGTCTATATTTTTGCATTGTGAAATGAGAGGTTCTTGGTTAAATAGGGGTGAGCTCTATTAGGAGATTTAAAACTGGAACCAAATAGTCTCTCATTGTCCAAATGTACAATATCTGCCCTTCAGTTTTGATATGGAGGCTTGATAATTTAAAGGCCCAACGCAATGGTCTTTAAATGAGCTGAAATTACCAAGCAAACTGCAAACAGGGCTGTTTTACCCTGCAGTCTTTGACCAATAATACCTTGGATTTTGCTCCAGGGGTAATTGCTTTCCTTCTCTTTGGCATGCTTTAACTTTTCTCAAGGCTCCGCACCCAGTCAAATCATACTTCAATTATATTCCCCCTTGTTTCTTGAAATTATATCATAAACTGGTTTTATTGCAATAAATTTGTATTTCATCAAATAAAACCGAACCTCGGGCATGGGAACACTTCTGTGTCGGGATCAGACAGGTCTGAGGTAATGTGCGGTGTTGGACAAACATCCACCACCATCACTGTGCATTTGATATACACTTTATGAGAGTTTAAATAGGCATTTGAAGCTTTTTAATCTTTAATTTGATTCGCTATTGTTAGCCTAGTTTCTTTGTTTACGGTTTTGTTACACTGACCCACTGCTTCAGTTCAGCAGGAGCCACTTTACTCACTGTTTTCTCTGCCCATGTGCCTCTCACATGGGATCCAAAAGCATTTTCCTGCTTATTACTGGTAATTTCACTTTCAAACACACATTTACAAATGCACACTGCACATTTGAAACCAATCCGGCTGATTTGTAATTTCAGTCTCTCTATTGATAGCTCAGTAATTAAAGGGCCGCATTTGATTTCTGCAGGTGAAACGTTCTGCTTGCTTTACTGCAGTAGTGTAAAGGAACTTTAGAGGTTTACAATATGGTCGTGATCATGTGGTTGCCCTTACAGAAGCCACACACTCAGTGTATATCATTATTGGGCTGCTGTTCTGCAATTACACTCTTAACAAGATGAAATGTCTCTGGTTAATAAAAGTTTCAGATTCGGTCTACGTTTACTTATATACTCACATTGAGCCGTTTCGTGATTCTCAGAGCCACAAACCTCATTTCAGAGCAGAGTAATTTGTCTTAATTTAGACGATTGCTTCTCCAATAAACATCACCCTCGGTGAAGACACTCCCCGAATGAAATCAGCTCCGAACTGAAAATGACACCCGAATGAAATAGTGTTGTTTAAATTTTTACCTCAGACATGACCCCGAATCCGTGCCGAGTTAAATTATGTCTGTAACCAAAAACAAAGATGTTGAGGTTTGTTCTGAAATCATTGGGCTATTACGGGGCCTGAACGTTTCCCAGCCCGGTCAGCTCTAATGAGAGCTAAGCTTTCACTTGCGCCTCTGCATAAAATAAAAGTCACATCAAATTTAAGAGAAATATCTGACCGAGCTGAGGTGCATTACGGCAGCTGGCACTTACACAGTCAGATTTTTTTTTACTCAGCAATGTTAATATTATTATTATGAAATATGGCTTATTTAGGATTTAAAGCTTTATAATGTGTGAATGTGTGTGTCACTGATTCTTTAGGTCATTCCAGGGGACGTAGGAACAATTTGAAAAGTGGGGTGGACATATTAAGGCCTTTGAAAAGCACTGATTATCTCCCAAAAACTCAACAATTTATGGATTATTCCATTGTTATTCAATTAGCTTGTCACTATACATTATAACTTATACTCTCTTTCATAGCGTCCTTTTTCTCTCTTAAACTCACGCAACGATTTACCCCAAATTCACCTCTTGCACAGACAGTCTTTCCTGTTGTACAGCCGAAAGCTTCATGTAGTGACATTGTCTCAGTTTGTGAGTAAAGGTCACACGGTCAGTGAACAATTTCACTAGTCCATTTCACCAGGACCATCTTTTACCAGCTCTGACTTCCTCTTTGTGCGTGTCTGCATGTTTACATTAGTGAGCAATTTTACTGTTTGTGTAAATTTGTGTTCATTTAAAACAAATATTTTAATGAATTATTTGTGTTTTATGTATTATCTGTGCCTTAATTTATTGCAAATGTATACAGTATAGGGGAGAGCATGGATAATGCTCAATAAATTTAACATAAGTAATAACTTACACTATTCAATTCTTTAAGGTTCTTTAAGAAACCAAACCAGTTTTCAGTAAAAATTATCCTCCTTATATGTTATTTTCAGGTTTATATGAGCGTAATATTTACTTAGATGAAATTATCCATATTTATTTCTCCTAAAAAAAAAAAAAAATCATTGTTTTCTTGTCTGATTTTGTATTACAAAAAAGTCAGAAATGAGCATGAATACATACACAACAATATAAAATCATTATTAAAGCATGAGCTTTCTAGTCTTAAGATATATCTCATTGAGAATTTTTTCATTGACTAACATTAGCATGAACATGAACACATAAAATGTATTTTGTTCATTTTCCATTTACTGTTACAATTTTACTGAATAGTTAATGAATGTAACATTGACCTTAATGTACTTCAATTTAAACTGACTCAATTTAAAGGGTTAGTTCACTCAAAAATGAAAATTCTGTCATTATTTACTCACCCTCATGTTGTTCCACACCCGTAAGACCTTCGCTCATCTTTGGAACACAAATTAAGATATTTTTGATGAAATGCGATGGCTCAGTGAGGCCTGCATTGACAGCAAGAACACTTTCACTTTCGAATGCCCAGAACGCTATTAAAGGCGTATTTAAAAAAAGTTCATGTGAGTACAGTGGTTCAATTTTAATGTTATAAAGTGACGAGAATACTTTTCCTGTGCCAAAAAACAAAATAACGATTTTATTCAACAATATCTAGTGATGGGCGATCTCAAAACACTGAGCTTCGAAACACTTCGAAGCTTTACGAATATTTTGTTTCGAATCAGTGGTTCAGAGCACAGCCAAAGAAAACTTTCAATACACTTATGACGTAACGAAGCCTCATTTACTGAAATCATGTGACTGTTGCAGTTTGATACACTCTCCAAACCACTGATTCGAAACAAAAGATTTGTAAAGCTTCGAAGCTTCATGAAGCAGTGTTTTAAAATTGCCCAACACTAGATATTGTTGAATAAAGTTTTTTTGGCACATAAAAAGTATTCTCGTCGCTTCATAACATTAAGGTTGAACCACTGTCCTCACATGAACTGTTTTAAATATGTCTTTAGTGCCTTTCTGGGTATTTGAAAGTGTTAATTATCTTGCTGTCAATGAAGGCCTCACTGAGCCATCGGATTTCATCAAAAATATCTTAATTTGTGTTCTGAAGATGAACGAAGGTCTTACAGGTGTGGAACGACATGAGGGTGAGTAATTAATAACAGAATTTTCAGTTTTGGGTGAACTAACCCTTTAAAGTTATAAATTTGACACGGGCAATGACTGATATGTCAAAGATGTTGGAGGTCAAAGTTTAAAGATTTAGGCTAAATATTTTCTAAATTAATAAGCAAAATGAGTAATAATTGTCCCCGCACATTGGTATAAACTCTGTAAATGTGTGTGTCTGCATTTGTGTGTGTTTTTTAATGGCCACATCTTGCAGGCTTCACTTCCTCTTCCTCCAGTCTGAGGAAGCCATGGACTCTGGAGGCCTGTGTGTGTCCGTCTGTCTGTCAGTGTGTCCTCTCTCCATCCTGCTGGCCTGCACTTCACCCCATCCTGTGCATGTGCACTGTGGCCCACTCATGTGTGTGTGTGTCACCTGCTCCTGAGAGTTAAATGTGTCATCATAGAGCCACTGTCTGTCACTGCATTTGACCTCCTTGAACATCTCACTAAATCATACATCGATCAACGACATATGCTGAGAGTGTTCTCACTGCTTGTGCGAGTGTGTGTGTCCAGCTGATGTATTCGGTGTTGCAACACTGCATGAGCAATGTTTAGATTTACAGGAATAAGGTGGTGGTGTTATTATTCGATTCAGTTGCATCAGCGCTCACTCATGGGGTGTAAAATGTTTTGAAGTCGAAGCAATGGGGCAAGTCTGAATGTGTGTGTGTTCCTGGCTCTCTTTCAGCAGAGGGTCAGTTAGAGATGCTGATGGACTGATGTGTTCCGGGCAGCCAGAAGAATGAAGGACGGGGCACACCTCCATCCTGTAACCTCCCTCTCTCTCCTCCTCCTCCTTCTGTCCTTCTTTCTAACCCTTAGTTGACTTGCTCTAAAAAATGATTGCAGCAAATCTAACAAACGGATGCTGCTGTAATACATACCATATCTGAAGCAGCATAGAGAGTGTTTGTTTAAAAATATGATAAATACTTCTGCCAGAACTGATTTTATGCTTTAGTCTGATTTTCCTTTAAACTTTAATGAGTTTTTATGGATTTGTCTTGAAGCTTATGAAGCTAAAAATACCTGAGAATTAGTCCTGATATGTCATGAAATTATGTTGGCGTTTAAACCATCCCATATTTAAGTAGTGCTCGTCCTCAGAATTTTTTAAAGGAAAGGGAGATTTTAGGTAAAGGTTTACTGTTACAGTGGTTTTGAGATTGCAGTCAATTTGGGAAGTATATAATTATAAAGAAAAACATATTGACTTTTCCTTTGGAGGAATCTTTTTTTCCTCAGACTTAGCTTTTCAGTTTCAGTTTCTCTCTCTCTCTCTCTCTCTCTCTCTCTCACTGCACTGGATTTTAGATTACAGTTTTTAATTCATACACAGTGCTCTCTTTCTCTTCATCTCCTCCTTTTTCCTGCTGTCAGAAAGGTTGAACTTCAAGGCAGTATGTGTTCACACATAATGAAACATTTACCTGTGATGCCCATCTGATGAAATAAAATATAATATAATAATACAATACATAATATAATATAATACAATATATTGAACGTTTTTATTTTATTTTATTTTATTTTACCTGTGATGCCCATCTCACAAAAAAACATTTTTTTTATTTATTTATTAAAACACTCAGTTTGGTAAAAAAAAAAAAAAAAAATAGTAATGTATTGAATGTTTTTATTTTATTTTGTTTTGTTTTATTTATTATTATTTATTTTATTTTAATTTTTATTATTTATTTTATTTTATTATTTTATTTTATTTGTTCATAAAGTTTGCCTTTTGATTTACGAATGCCTTTTATCATTAATTAGTCAAAAATTATTTCTAAAGCTTATAGTCTAAAGGGCTGTTTACACAAGACCGTTTTCAACTAAAAACAGAAAACTTTGTTTGCGTTTTGGCTGTTCATTTACATGACATTACATTAGCGTTTTGGGGGCCTGAAAATGCAAACTTTTGAAAACAGACATCAAAGTGCAAGTTTTTGAAAACAATACAATTATCGTCTTCATGTAAACTACAAAAACACAAATTTGTGAAAACGGTGACGACATGTGCATGTGTATTGCATGTTCAGTCTATAGGCATGTGGTTTTTCTTTACAAAGTGAAATTGCCAACTACTGACCTGGCATGTATAATACAGAGTTTTTAGCTGTTTTTGCGGATCTGTGTAAACATCGATCATTTTGACAATTTATACATAAATAATAATGCTTTTTTTTTGAGAATTGCTTCATAACACAGCATTGCAGTTCTCATTATACTGTAAGATGATTCTGAGCAGAATTCTGATTCCTCTGCCCGCTGACCACTTCTTGCAAGCCAAGGGCGATGATGTCAGGGCGAAAGTAATCATGACTGTGCACGGAAACTCACATCATACACAAACCCACACACATGCTACACACTCACAAACAAATACTTCCATTCCTGTGAACAAACCCAAGAGACCAGCTCTGGGTGTAGAGCAAGAACTGTATCACAGATGTTGTGAAAGTGTTTGGCACTTTGCTTACCATAGCAGAGGCTATAAATCTGATGTTGTGGTCTGAATTTGGAATGGTGAGTTTTTAAAGATTTTTCCCCATTTGTGTTTTTAAATTGTGCGTGGGTCCGAGCACCGGTTGAGAAACGCCGTTTCTGTAATGAGCCAATTCATCTGGGCCCGTAGGAATGACTGGCTCTGATGATCCTTGTTCTTTGAAGCTTTCTGCTGCTAATTCTGGAGTTTAAAAATAGATCCGCTCAAGTTCATCTTGTTTAGTTAGAGTTTGTGCCGACTCATGGATCTAACACTCCTGATAATTCTAGACAAGTCTTTTTATCTCTCTGAACACCACATTAAACCTCTGAATTGTGTTTGCAGGTGTGTCTGTTTACATTGATTTCTCTATGAATACATGAACTTTCATGCCCTCTGATGGCTTTTTAAAGCTACAGTGATCCAAAGCTCAGAGAAAGATTCAGGATGCTTATGAGGAAAGCAGCAGATGTTGTCCCCCAGGGCAATGTGAAGTCAATCCATGTCTTCACATCACGGATCATTATTTATTGATTTATTCAGTCAAGTGTAGAGCACATTGTTTATCCCTGCTTTTTGTTTAATGTTGAATTAGTCTTTGAAGACAAACCCTCTTTATTTGTGCCAGTTGTGATCGTGTATCACCAGATTTTACATTTCAAAAACGTGCTGAGAAGAATTTTATATAGGGTGAGGATTTGCATTGACTACGACAAACATGCATTTGATACAGAAACGACTATTTATTTTCAAAAATAAGTTTAAGGAATCCAGTGATACATGTAAATAAACAATAATCAGATTAAAGTGCCAAATATCAGTTATACAAAAAGTAATCTGTACAAAAGGAGGAATTAAATGATCGAAGGTGTCTTTGGTGAGAAGAAACGACTGCTCGACTGACTTTGGGTTTTAAATGCGAGAGCTTTGGTGGGCTCTCAGTAACTGCATAGGTCCAAAGAGTCTGCCTTCATCAACGACAATGTCAACAATATCTAGAAAAATCACTGTGTTACAAAAATAAAACAACAGATCATTCGGAATGGAGCAGTGCAGACTAAAATCACAGATCTCACTATAGCTGTTCTCTTTGGTGTCGGCGCTCTTCTTGCTTATTTGTTCTTTCTTAAACAACTCAATCAATTTGATTGTCTTAAATCCATGTTAAAGCTTCTGCTCAGTTCCGTGACTTCTCATCCGGGTTCTCCATTCCTTTGTATCAGTCAAACTTTAAGGCATCATGGTTGTAGGTTATGGAAGGATGCCTTTTCAGGAAGCTCTTTGGTCAGGCCTAATCCATCTTTGGTGCGTGAAGCCGTGCGCAGAGGTCCACGGCCCTCGGATGGAGTCTCTGTGGCCTTGGAATGTCATTGGCTGGAGTCACTAGGTTTTGTTTTATAGTGTCCCCATTGATTGAAGCAGATGCCCTCACTTTATCTTGGCTGGTTTGAGCTCCTTGACCTGCATGTGTAATGTTTTGTGGACAGCAAGAGTTCTGGACTGACAGAAACCCTTTCCACACTCCTGGCATTTAAATGGCTTCTCTTTGGAATGGATGTACCTTTAGAGAACGAGAGAGAGAATAGTTGTGGTTTGTTAATAGATGTAGGCATGTTTACAACTTAAACAACAGAGATTTTAAAGTGGTCTGAGCTTTTTTTTCTAGGATTAAATATCCTGCGTTTCAGTATGCTGCCAAAAATGTGAACTATCGAAATGACGGCAATTTTAAATTGAAAATGCAATAGTTAGCTGCCTTGTTATGACAAATCTTTGGGTCTGCAAATGTTAATTAAATCTCAAACATGATGTATATCTAGTGATAATTGTCAGTGAGGAAAAGAGCCAAAATCATTACTGAAGAATTGGAGGAGATTGTTCAGCATGTCTCAACTAATTTAAATCATTCTTAGTACTGGAATATCGAATGTCATAAATCACCAGAGCAGGTGTGGTTTAAAAAAAAAAGAAAAACTTATTTGTTTCCATCTGTAGTGCTTGAGGCTTAACTTTAACCACATTAACTTTAAGCTCAAATCGTTATTTTATATATATATATATATATATATAAAAAAAATGTGAATAACATTAATAAATAATTATATATATATACACTTGTTTTTTTTTTTAATAACAAATATTTAACATCATACCCCATATCATTTTCTAACTGGAATGATGGGAGAGAATTACCAGGTGCAGTAATTCATGATGAGGTCACGATTGGAACAGAATCTGCGGGAGGTTGGGAGTTTGTGGGTGGGCCGGAATTCACATTACCGTACACTTTATGTATGAATGGGCAGGTATGAGCAGGAATGTATTTCAATATCAGCTGTAAATCATCTGATCTGTGATCAGTGTACTGATATGTCCTTACCTGTGGTCTCTCAGGTGGTCCTGCCTCCTGAAGGCCTTGTGACAGATGTCACAAGTGTACGGCCGTTCGTCTGTGTGCGTGCGCTCGTGGATCAACAGGTTGTAGGACTTAGTGAAGTGGCGGCCACAGAACTTGCACACAAACTCCTTTTTCGTCTTGGATGGGAGTCGTCCACGGCTGGGTTTTCTTTCCGGTGAGGAGAGCTTGGCCACATCCAGCAGGCAGCCTAACGAAGGCGAGCGCACGTGCCCATTGTTAGTGCTCAGATCTTCCGCCTTCAGGGCGTCGTCCTGCGTTGCGGCCGCTGCCAGGTTGGCAAAGTCAAAACGAGGTTTGCTTTTGCTGGACGCTCCAGAACCAGGCCCGGGGGATTCCTGCTTGGCGGGCTGGACGAGATGGGGGAACAGAGGGATCGAGGGTAGAGGGAAGCGGGCGTCCACCAGGCCAGGCAGCTTGGAGAAGGTACAACGTGGCAAAGTGAACGGTGGGTAGCCCAGAGTCCACTGGTGCAGGTGGACGGCATGCAGGGCACTGAAACTGTAGATGCTGGGCATGTGGTCGGCAGGCAAATGCAGCCCGTTGGAGGTCTGAAGGAATGAGTAGTTCGCCAGCTGCAGAGAGGGATGAAGAGGCACGGGTGCTGGGAGCGTCTTACTGCCCATGTCTGATTCCAGAAAGTTTCTGTAGGAGAAAAAGACTAATGAGTAAAGAAAGAGCAAAACTAATACACCTGCAGACATCCATGGAGAATACACCCACTATGTTTACATTTTCTGTTATATTATAGGCCTATATTATGCGTTACTTGGAAACAATTTGTTTTTGGTCCTTACAGGCTGAAGGGACTTCCCTGAAAAGAAAAAGAATAACACCCGCGCACACTCACGTCAAGACATAAACTGCACTTGTCAAGTGAGGCACCTTGTCTGACATATTGAAAGAGCACACTCCAACGTGAGCACAAAGCAATGCTCAAGCCTGCCAGATGAATGTGTGTGCATGTACATTTTGGCGTAGGCGTCTTCTGAATGCTGAAAATATGCCTATGGCCATGAAGACGAAAGACAGCAGGTGACATACCTGCCTCAACTGTTTAATCAGGTTGGATGAGAACAGACACAAAGCACAATAACTCCTCTTTGTCTCATCAGGAACTACAAGCGCACACACACACACACACACACTCAAACAAACAGGCTTGGTGTGTATACAGTGTTACTCATGTGTCTGGAGGATTTTTTTTTTCTCACAGTTGTATAAGTTGGCCTACCACGTGAAATGCAACAGTGTGTTGTGTGTTAGATTTTACTGTGACTACAAAACGAAACTATAGGGATGCCAGATATGGTTCTCAGGTTATGATGGATGGCTGCAAATGTTGTACAACATTTTAAAAGTCATAGCCTATGTGTCATGTTTCTAATGTTCAAGAACGGTCAAGAAAAAAAGGAAGTCACATCGCTAGAAACTTTTTCAGCTTAAAAAGTCTGAAATGTAAATGATGACGCTTATATTTCTATGTTGAATATACTCATCATGATGCGGAGAGGGTCTGATCTGCGGTAAATAAAATGTGAAATAGTCCTAATTAGTCTTTCTGAAGCTCAAAGCTCCCCCGGGGATTTGGACGCTCTGATCATGGCGCAGAAGTAATTGACTTTTACTTACGGAGGTCATTAGAGGAGATCAGGACTCGCTCCCGAGAACAGGCTCGTACCCTTAACCCTTTGAAGTCCACATACCTTTAAAACGAGTGACGGAGGGGAATGTGTTAGGGAACTATCTGCTTAACCGTTAAATCTAACGCCAGTTGAAAGTTTTGGGGGAATAGACATTTCTGAATTGTGGGATTTCACAAGTGCTTGGACATTTTTTTCCGGGACTAATTAGTCGGATTTGCGCACTGTGTCTCAATAAATCTCGCAGATTTTGTCCCGCACGCCAGGCAGAATCAGTGTTGTGGAGCTAAAGACGTCTATCCCAGACAAGGTGGTGAAAGAGTCTCGAAAATCACACCGCAATTTGCTGAGCTCGGGGTCGGTTAGGCTACCCCCATCCACCCTGGGATGTAGGTCTCTAATACGTCCCCCTCAGAAATGAAACATTTTTTAGAAATATATAAAAACATATTGTAAAGTAAAATCTAATTCGTTATGCCTAATTTGAAACCATAAACACTCATCAGAGTGTAAATACTCCAAGAATATTGTCAGACGCATGGCAAGTGCTTACAGTTTGCGCCCTCATTGTGGCCTCTGTCTATCAGTAAGCTTCCTTATCAATAACTGTGATTGCTCAGCTTTCATCAGTTGCGCGTTGAGCGCGCGGAGGTCATCAGTGTTTTATCTCTCGGTAGGTGTGAATGTGCGCCTGTCGCGAGTACTGAGATCACAGAGAAATCTCGACGTGTATTACAGGAATTAATCACGGTCTCGAGGTTCATGCGTTAACGACGAGTCTTTGGTCAATTGTGCAACGATTATCATGTAAGTGTATGTTTTCCTTTTTCCTCGCAGCCCCCCGAGAGGATGTGATCACTTAACCCTGGGGAGAGGGAAACACACCATTCATTAAGCACCGCCAAACAGTTCACTAAACATACAAATATATTTAAGTATTGTGGTAGAAGGCCTAGCTCTTTTTTGTGTTTGCAGTTTGATGTAAAATGCATTTGCCTGTATCATGAGGAAAATAATTGACTAATATTTTTAAGTAGGCCTAGCTAAATAATGGCCACAGCATATTGTCAAATTCATACTGATGCACTTTGTGTAGTCAGATCAAAATATATAACAGTTAAAGCTGAAAAGGTCACGGTCCAAATACTAAAATAGGCTACTTATTAATTTTAAATGGTTTATATTTGAACTATGGTTGTTGCAATATCGAAATTCGTTGCATTTTCTTTCTTGAAATTAAACAAATCGTGTATACCTTAAATGTTTTAATAGTAGGCTAGTCATTTCTGACAGGGGGCATCCAACAGATGTGGCAATTAATTTATGACAAAACATTTTTTACATTTACATTTTAGGCTAAAATGCTAAACGTTATTCATATCTGAAATGTTTCAATTGTTGGATAGATTTAGATTATGCTTAAATGTCTTGTAGAATACTTTAAATGCAAAACTAAATCATTACGGGACAAGAAAAAAAAACATCTATTTATACATAGGCCTGTTTTAAAATATGCCCTTATTATTTAAAAATATGTATAGGCCTATATATATATATATATATATATATATATATAGCTATAGGCTTCGGTCCATATTATTTTAAAAGAAATGACGTTTCGTTTTGTTTTTTTTTTTATATTAAAAAGTCTCTACTGTTTAGGATTAATTGTAACTGGATTTTTCTTGGCTGACAAAATATATTTCGATTTATTTTTGACAATTTTGCTGCTTCCGCGAAACAAGAGGTGAACGAATAGCGCTAAAAATAAACCGAAACAAACGAATAACTGCTCATTTTCTCAACACCGAGCATCACTGTAAAATCATTCAAATCACGACTCGAGATTACCGACCACAAGGCCACGCATGGTTTAGAAAAAAGAGAGCTTTCTACAGAGGCATAATACAATCTAAAGTTTAAAATTTGCTTGAACGAATTTGTTACGGTTTTTGAATGAAAAACATCGGGTGACATGAGAGCAGTTTCAAGGCTTTCCACAGACGACATACTTAATTTACCAGACATCTGTGAATCTTAGTTTTGTTTGAGTAACATGTATGTAGTGTAGACAAATTATTTTATTCCTACAACAACATTTTAAACGTGTTCACACCATTTATAATCAATACGAATTTGGAACGCGCATCCCACCTGTTGATCACTGACCCGATCGCCATTAAACACCATCATTTACACATTACTTTGCTGTGACTTTTAACAAATTACAGATTAGACATTGCAATTAAGTTAATTCAACAACTGTTCCAAATATTTTCCTTTAAACAGCTCAAGTGTTACAAGTTATACCCGCCATGCTTTACAAGCAATTTCTCGCTTTACTAATTCATTCTTAAATGTACTTGATCATTAGGCTACACATTTGTTGTTTACATCTAGAGCAGGAAATCACTGACAATACAATAGTAGTAAAAGCTTGTCAAAATATTTCAAAAAGCCAGAAAATATTTACCAGGTCTTGGTGAAGCAGGGCGATCCAAAATAAGAAGATTTAGAGTCACTTAGTCTTCCCACAGCGTTTTTAAATTTAGTGCAAAACTCTCAGGCGGATCGGAGAAATGTTCGTCTTGCTCAGCATGTTCTCGCAGCAGAGACACGGGAAAACCCTGAAGTTCGCACAGCTGTGGTCCAGCGGTTGTGCGCTGTGAGTATTTGGTTACTCGGGGTAGAAACTCTCTCTCTGTGTCTTACTCTAGCTCTGTCTTGTGGTCCCAAAGTCAAACCGCCTCTTTATTGTAACCCAACCCGCGACGTCACACAGCCAAACCCCCAAAATACTGAAGTGAAGTTTCCTCCACTGGTACAGCAGCCCTCGACGCTAAAGCACCAAACACATGCAGATTTTTATCCCAGTATATATGCCAGAGAACTGAACTCCACTGCAACTTTTGAAACTTTTACGTTGGCATTAAAGGTCTGATGAGATCATGATGAGAACAGTGGAAGGAAATAGAAAAACAGAAACCATTAAAATGGGAACATTTTGCATTAAATATGCTACGTTTAATGATAAACGTTATGTAGCCTACTTTTCCCCCCCACATTATTATTATTATTACCGTATATAAAGAAGTTTTAATTTCTTAGCTGAGCTTCGATAACAGTCTAATTAAATGAACGCTTTCATCAATAAGGCATAAAGCAGAAAGTTAAAGAATTCTTGTTTAAAATGAGCTTCTGTGCGAGGTGGGGGCGGCAACAAATCAAGCCTCACTTTGTATTAATTAAGGTAAATATACAACTGTCACCTTTAACTTGTGCTCTCTGCGAGAAAGAAATGAGAGACCAGTTTTAAACGTCCCAAAACCATTAGTCAATTTGTCACCCCGACCCCAGTGAAGACAGATTAAGAGCACGAGTTTCATTTTCCTTACGCAGGAAAGGTGAATTCAAGAAGCTCGAGCACTTTACGAAATGAAGTGCGGTGGAAATTCTTGTTGTAAACTTTTCCTCCTGGGGTCAAACACACCTAGGTTAGCGTAAACTGTGAAGGTGAAAAATTCACGTAATCTCACAGTTGTGTATATAAGAGAGAAAGGAAAGTTCGTTTAGTTTAAAATGAAAATAGACAAATTGTTTAAATGACATGTGTACGTTGATTTCAACCGTTTTGAATGCACTGCTGCACGCATGTAACTTTTTAAGATTTAGGCTAAATGTTAAAAATCCATCAATTTTTTTTTTTAATGGAAATAAACAGTTAATTTTCACTAACTTTGTTTTGTTGACTCGGGAAATCTCTTGTGACGTCACCCCACATAAACTCCTCTGAGATGCAGATTACAGGTTCATTCGTGCGAGACGCACAGAAACACTCAGTGGATCAGAGCAGGACAAGGACGCTGGAGCGCATCTGTTAAGCGCTCAATACGCGCCACCTGGTGGCGAGAGCGCGTAAAATTGCAATCCAGCTTCTGCAGAGGCGCTCAGCCCTACTTCTGTGGATCTACCTTCGTGCAGAATTTAGTTCCAATCATGTCTAACACAACTACCTGTAATTTTCAAGTGATCCATAGACTTTGTTGAGAGTTGGACGTGAATTTGGCGCACCTTATATTCTGAGTCATTGTTTTTGACTTGTTTGAAAAGCCTGATGAACAAAAAACAATCATGAGTAAGAATTCAAACAATCAATTTCTTTAATGGGAGTGTGTATTCATGTGTGAAGTGCTTGGAAGATTTTGTTTAAGCTTAGAAGTTGGCTTAATTCCCCTTCTCATACAAGAATGGAATTGTTACTTTTATCTGATTTCAAAAGCATAAACTATCAAACTATCCTTAAGCCAATTTTACTAATCATCTACACAGAGATAGGCCTATAAAATACTGAGTGCAAAGGCCCATGCAGTTTATTCCGGCCGAATTTGCTCTGTTGGGTTTATGAGAAAATTCTGGCTGTCTGAGTCCATGTTGCATCACTGAGCACGGCGCAATAGCCCTGACCTCAGGAAATTAATCAGCAAAACCTGCCACGGAAGCCGTGCGCCCACTCTTCGGCTGCATATAATAAAAAACAGCAGCTAGACATCATTTACATTTTTGGAGGGAAAAAGAAAACAAACTGTAAAGAATAGATTTGGTGCGAGCGCGAGCTGCGCATGTTTAAAGCGCGGCTCACACACACAATGCGCTCTGCACATGCACATGAACGCACACACGGCTGCCTGAAGATAAAAAGAACTGTTTACAGCTCACTTACATATTTCATCACGTCTATTTACATCACTTTCGCTAATCTAAACACTTCAGCCACTGAAAGTTTAACATTTCAAAGTCTGTGAAGTAAGAGAGCTGCTCTCAAATTCTGAACTACTGACGGCTGTCTAAATACAGGCCCCCTGCCTGAGTCTATCATGCTCTTTAGAGTCTTGATATAGGCCTATAGGCTACACGTTAACATATTTTTCTAAGCCAAACCTGAGTTGTAGCCTACTTAAAGTAAAAACAACCTGGGTCTTACATTTCCATTTAAATTTTACATATGATTTACTAAGGATGATTTGTCAGCCAATCGCAAGAAATTTGTTCTCAATCACACATCTCGGACTACCCTATTATCATGACAAAAATGCTTAAAGCGATAGTTCACCCCAAAATGAAAACTGTTGTCATCATTTACTCGCCCTCAAGTTGTTCCAAGCCTGTATAAGTTTCTTTCTTCTTTTGAACACAAAAGAAGACATTTTGAACAATGTTGGTAACCAGACAGTTGATGGCACCCATTGACTTCCATAGTAGAAAAAAAATACTATAGAGTCAATGGGTGCCATCAACTGACATTCTTTAAAATATCTTCTTTTGTGCTCAACAGAAGAAACTCATGCAGGTTTGGAACAACGTGAAGGTGAGTAAATGATGACAAAATTTTCATTTTGGGGTGACCTATACCTTTAAGATGACAAACGGAACTAAGGCCTCTCTATCGCCATCTGTGGTTGAAAAAAAATCGCATGTACTAGCTATTGGGTTTTACCCGTTTACGTTTGTTTGATTTATTCAGTTATATGCTAGTCAGAAATTATTAGCCGTATTTCCACTGTTGGGCCAGTGCAAGCGAGGTCTATAAACGGGCCAGCCGGGGCTAATACCCTCTGACTGCGAGCTTCCAGGCCATAATCAAACTGGTATTTATCATTATTTCACATAGAAGAAGAACACACGTATTGAATCGCGTCTGCTCCCAATTATTTGTGATCACATGGCTACTTTAAACAGCTCCATCAAGGCTTGTAGGCCAAAAGAGCGCGCATTTATAAAGATATTGATACATTCCCAAGTTCACGTCTAATTTATTTTACAGAGAATGATAATTTCTATTCATTTTCCACTAAATTATGTGATCTGAAGATTTTTAAGCACTTTCTGCCGTCAATATATGTATGTATGTATGTACTTATTTAACCCTTTCATGCATGCATTATGACAGCCTAAGTCAGGAATTTTTCTTGTGTTTTTATTGCTCTTAGGGCATGCAAAACAAGATTTGAACACATAATTTTTCAAAGATGAATAGACAGTATGTGTTTTTGGTTTTAACTGAAGAGATACTGTATTGTAAGGTTAGTTCACCCCAAAATGAAATTTCTGTCATTAAGTATTCACCCTCATGTCGTTCCAAACCCGCAAGACCTTCGTTCATCTTTGGAACACAAATTAAGATATTTTTGATGAAATCTGTGAGGATTTTTATCTCCAATAGAAAGCAATGAAATTACCACATTCAAGGTCCAGAGAAGTAGTAAAGACATTATTAAAATAGTCAACATGACTACAGTGGTTCATCCTTAATGTTATGAAGCGACAAGAATACTTTTTGTGTGCTAAAACAAAACAAAAATAACGACTTTATTCAACAATTTTTTCCTCTTCCCTGTCAGTCTTCTATGCTGTTGACACATGAACTCAGTGCAGGCTTCCGTGTTTACGTCCGAGCGCCAGCTCAGTATTGGCTGACGCTGTTCACGTGAGCACCATGACGCATGCGTGTGATGCTGACACAGGAGCCGGCCAATACAGAGCCGGTGTTCTGACGTAGAACACAGAATCTCTGCACTGTGTTCACAGTGTCAACTGCATACAGAGTTGACGCAGATTACTTTTTGATGTAACAAGTAAAGGTAATGTGATTACATTTTGTAATCAGATTCCTTTTTTGATGCAACAAGTAAAACATTGCAACTTATAATGCTTTACTCGTTACATGCGAAAAGTAATCTCATTATGTAATCAGATTACTTTTCTGAGGTAAGGAGAAAAGTAATGTCTTACAAGTAACGTACATTACATGATCACATTATTTTTTTGATGTAACTGCAAATTACTTTCTAATACATTTATTTACAGCCAAAAATAAATGTACTGCAGCTGAAATATTTTCAAGAACAACAGTCATAGTATGTAGTATGAATGGTAGCTGAAATATAGCTAGTGATGCATGGTGCCCAATTTAGTGGACAGATGATTAATCAGAAATTCCTCCCAATCTAAAATTGATACTTGAAAAATTTGACAATGATATGACTCCATAGATGTTACTTGATGCTACATCTTTTTTACCTGCAAGAGTCTGCTAGAATAGAAGGAATGGATTGATATTCCAGAGCAACTTGGCATTTCTGACTGGCTGTCGGCCATCTTGGTTTGGAGAAAAAAAAATTCCACATACAACAGCTTGCCACTTGGTGGCAGTGTATAGGATCAAAATCCATGCATACACAAAAAAAAAAGATTTTTGAATAACTGTCTTGAGACCTCTATGCGTGAGTTATCACACAAGAAAGAGTGCTTTTTTCTGACCATCTGCACAATTGCAAATGTAACATTGATTTTATACAACAGTTCAATAAACAAGTTACTGAGTAACTTTCATAGACTCACAACACATTCTGTTATTGCTCCGTCAAAGAAAATAGAACGAACAGCTCCACAAACCGCTGCGTCTCCGAGCAACACTGTGTTTTCTTCCTCAAAGAATCAGCATATTTGAACGAATCAGATGAGTAAATGATTCAATTAGGCCACCCATTCATAAATACAGTCGTTTGCTAAGTTTAATCAATTAGCATTTTGAAGTGCAATGGCGCTATATGTCGACGCTCTGCCCAAGAGACTATCGGCGGCAACAAAATTTCAGCATTTTTAAGCAAAACTTTTGAAAAAAATTGTGTTTAGCTATGATTTATTTAACTGTGGTCCGATAATTTTTTTCTTTTATAGTCATTTTGGGTTTCATTTTTTCCAGTAATGATCTTACCAGTCTCACTAGAATGCAAAAATCAGGAAGAAACTTATGCATTAGCTAATAAAAGCAATCACAGCTGTTCATATATTAGAGAAGGAGAGCTGGAGAGATGTATAGGGCTGGGTTGTGAGTCAGCTGGATGGAATGGGGCTTGGTGCTTCTCAGGGAGGTAATCCAGCACGGCTTTACGTTCAAACTGAAACCGCAAAGCCATAACGATGCCCCTTTAGGTCACTTATTCCCTCTACAAAAACAACAGGCTTTTAATGGCTAATGAAGAACAGAGGTGTAGCTTCTCTGAACCTCTCGTGGTTACGTGAAACTGCTGTGTTTTTAGCTCAGATGGCTTTGGAGGTGATTGAGATAATTGAAAGCGCTCAGAGGCGCTTCTAATACTTTATGGGTAAAAAGCTGTGTTTAGACTTAGGAAGGATCATCTTTTGACTGACCTCTCCAATAGTGACACACGCCGGATGGTATTTATGGAGGAAATGATTATGCGTTTATAGGAAGTGTTACAGCTGCTGCTGATGATGATGTTCGCAATGAATATGCACAGGTTTAGTGCTCAAATCCTAGATGAATACGGGTCAGATGTTTGTTAATGCATTTATGCTGTGTGCAGTCCACTCTCTCTTTAAGAACACGTCAGCCACTTTCACGAAGAGGGTGTGAACCGAAGGCACTTGGTTTGACCCGTTTCAACAGTATCTGCATTTAAGTCTTCGCTAAATAATTACAAACATACACCCTGTGGTTGAAGTTATGAGCCCTATGCTCTTATCCTAAGCCCGTCCTATTGAGTTTCATACCCCTGAGATAAAGCCAACATTAGAACATCGATTAAGCATGAACAAAGTCATGGAGTGTTTTAATTTGATTATGTTACATAATATCTTTAGTCTCCTTTCCACAGAAGGACTTGTTTGAGCAGACATAAATTCCTGAGGAAAATTTAGTTATTTTTGTCCTCCAACCTCATTTTATGGAATCTGTATGTTTCTTTGTGCCAACATTTGCAAAGCGCATCATACTTTTATAACAATGTCTTTCAAGTTGCACTCAATACATAGAAAATACTAATGAATGTAAAGGTTTATTGTGTTTTTGATGACAGTTTAACCACTAATTACATAAGTCACACTTTTCAAGTGCTGCTGATGCTCGTTAATGACTTTTGCCAGAGTGTTTCTATTACTGAAATCAATTTTATTGTCAGATTTATGCAAGGAATTAAAAACAAGTGAATGAGATTTAGAGTGTTATCCTCTTAATTTTTCATATATTGGAGAAACGAGTTTTAAATAAATGTAGTAGGCCTATTTGTCATGATGACCAAAGTCCAAGAGTTTTTTTTTTTTTTTTTACTGGTTAGTAAAATCGTTCTCCTATTCAACAAGTCTGTTCTTCATTTTTGCTGCAGTATGTCAGCATCCCTGTCACACTTTCTTGCTCTATGTTTCATCCTCTATCTTTGCTGACCATGTAAAGAACAGAAAAAACATCAGATGGAGCATTTGACCTTTTAAAAAAATATCCGCAGGACTTCATGAAAACAAATTCCCTTCAGCTGAGGTCTCTTTCCCTTATGTCCAGGCTGAAAGAGTGCGAGAGAGGGAGGGATAACGAGAGCAAGGGAGAGAGGGAGCTCGAAGGATAGATGTGTAACACCCCTCAGTCGCTCTTCTGACCCCTGTATGGCCAGTGATAAATGTTTTTATCATGGCTGAGCAGAAGTGTCAGCATGGGTCAAGCTCCGTGTGAGCCGAGGGAATGTTCTGCGCCAGAGAACGAGTATGGCTGAATGCAAAACATTTCAATAAAGCCGTAAAATAACAGTGTTATCAGATCTTAGGCAAACCAGAGGGGAGGAACAAAGCTGCGTTTTGATAAATTAAACAGCTGATGCTCTCAACACTCCCGGTCTCCGATTTATGCAAATTATGTTCGTAAAAGTTTCATAAAACATCACATTTCAAGAGCAAATACTTTTGGCCTACAGGCAGCCACACAAATCATGTTTAAAATCACCATAAAATCAAAATTGACAATTCTTGTTGTTTTTTTATGGAATATTGCAGTATGTATGAAAAATTCTTCTATTCTCTTCTCCTCTCTGATGGCGTTTTTCTCAGCGCGAGGGCAGGACAACCTGTCAGTCACATGAGATTGCAGCATTAGCAAACAACAATGACCCAACAATCCAGTAAATTCCTGATGGACAAAATCAATTCCCGCCCTACATTTTTTCTTGTTCGAGAAGCCATTTCACTCGGATACAGTACGTCGCAATAGGGAAGAAAAGACTATTGCAAGTTCCACTTCATGCCAACTTTAAACATAACGATCAAAATGTGCATCTTAGATTTGGGGCGGAAAGCTTTTTGTAACTGAAATGTCACATAATTATGACAAAAACACAAGTGTATGAAGTTTGTGAATGACCTTAGAGGTCATGACAGTGGATCCAAAGGTTCCAAATCAGTCTCTCCATTCATAATGTCGTCTGTACAATTTTGAATCCAGGGCAAGAGTGTCAGAGGGCAGAGTTAAAATTATGAATACAGTTAACCCTTCTTCCAAACATATAAATATGTTTCAGCATATGTGTGTTTAAAGGTCAGAAACATTTTACAACTTCTGTTCTGCCCACCCACAGAGCCTCAAGAGAATTTTGGTTTCTGATTGGTCTATTTTGAAACTGAGAGAGAGTGAGTCTCTATATAGAGTATGTATGAATCTGGGAATGGGGATCTGGTGGGACCTTCCACTTTAGAACGCCAAGAGTGTGTGTTTGTGTGTGTACACGCTTTACTTTAGACCATCAGGGAGCTGTTGATGAGCCTTTCAGCTGTGCTTGGGAAAACATAGCAAATCCACTGCTCTCACCCCAGAGTCTCACAATCCAGTGTGTTTTGCCAGAGTCAGAGTTTATAGGTACCGATCGGCTCGCTCTTTAATCTGCTGATGATTTAAGATCTGCCGACGGACGCTCCGCCACTCTGTGGGTTCACTGCACTGATGGCAGGGTGATATAAGCGGCGGCGAAAGTTAAACAATGCGGGCAACAGTAACACGAACATTAGAGCAAAGGTTCAAAAATTTGTATAATTAAAATTAGTCCTACCTTTTAGGAGCAGCTTGAGGACTTGATGTTTTCCAGATGTCACAACTTCAAAACGCTAGCATTTGCATCTTTAGCCAGGAGCGAAACAATTTAAACTTGACCTGGTTGACTGAGACATGTTTTGAGCTGTGTAAAAAATGATTTTACAGTATTTGGCCTTTGACCTTCTAAAGATGTGAGGTCCGGTTTAAAGCTGTCAGGGTCATTTTGGTAACAGTACTGAGCATTTGGTGCCTTGTAGCACTGTAAACACAGAGCGAGATCTGATGAGACCCAGTACTCTCTCAGCACATTTGATTTAGCTATGAGGTTTGGCTGCTACATTTCAGCAGATTTGTTTCTCCACTTAATATTATTTTCGTTCTGATATTATGACAGTGTAATTGCCTCTAAAAATCCCAGACCAGGGATAGCAGTCCAATGTCTTTTTATAACAAACCTGAATGGTTTCAACCATCTCCATGGCACTCAGAAAACTGTTAACAGGTTGGTTAACGTTACGTTGCCCGTTATCCGCAGTTAATAGTAAGGACATCTGGGCTAAAATGCAATATTTGAAATTCATGTTGGATCAAAAACATTAAAGTTCAGGTTTGTTTACACAAAAATGAAAATTCTGTCATCATTCACTCACCCTCATGTCGTTCCAAAATTAAAATCTGAGAGATTTTTGTCCCTCCATTGACAGTCCATGCAACAACCACTTTAACGCTTCAAAAAGTTCATAAAGAGATCATAAAACTAATCAATATGAATCGAGCGGTTTAGTCCATCATGAAGAGACATGATCGCTTTATATGATGAACAGATTTAATTTAGGCTTTTATTCACATATAAACATTATTCAACACACACATCAGTTATGGTAAATGGAGCTCAAAAATGCTTGTTTGACTTGCGAAAACCAATGATGTTCATTCTTGTGTGTCACATGGCACATTTGAGCTTCCGCAAGAACCAATGAGGATTGTTCACGCGTGTCAAGCAAGTACAGTTGAGCTTTTGTTTATGTTCGCTGATTATATTCATTTGTGAGTAAAAGCCTAGTCATCATAAAATTCTGACCAAACATATCGATTCATATGGGTTAGTTTTACAATCTATTTATGAACATTTTGAAGCAACAAAGTGGTAGTTGTTTGGTCTTCGAAGATGAACGAAAGTCTTACACGTTTAGAATGACATGATGGTTGAGTAAATGACAATTTGTTTATTTTTGGGTGAACTAACCCTTTAAGATTTTACTGTGAGTGTGGCTGCCCAGTCAACAAAAGGTTCATTTATAAGGAAGAAATTGCTCATTGTTTTTTTTTTTATTTTGTTTTTTTTTATCGCGTCAACCCTGGTTAGGACATGGTTTTAGAGAGCAAGTGCTAAATAAATTTGTTTCGGTTGGTTTGACGATTGGCCCCTCACTTTTTCTTTCACGTGTTGTGTTGTAGGCTGGTGGGATTAACAGACATGTGAAATACATGTTTAAAGCTCACTGAATAGATTTGTCATAGATTTGTTGAAATTCCGTTGCTCAGAGTAGCATGTCTGTGAGCTCACGAAATGTGAGAATTCTCCTATGTACTATTGAAAACTCTTTCTTCCTCTTTGCTTTTATTTAGCAAAATGACCTACAAGCACAAGGGACTTTTAAACTCTGAACATACGTTTTATTGAGACATTACAAACATCTCATTCTCTCTCTCTAATTTTCTCTTTTCCTTCCTCTTTTACTTTGTCACATTGGCAGTGTTTCAAAGTAACCTGAGATCCATCATTTTAAATTATGTTTTATTAAATTGGTGTTTGCATCAGTTGTACTTAGGCCCTTGTGAAATGACGAAAAATGCTCCTCTGGAGGGTGTCTGAAATGGGAAATTTCAAGATATCATGAGACCTCATTAGAAACACACATGTGCATGTTGGTGAGGGGATTTAAAGCAAATAGGATTTAATTTATCAGGAAATCAGAAATATTATGTTAAGGAAAATATTAGAATTAGAGTCCTTAAAGGACCTTCTATGCTATTCAAACAGTTAAGTAGTTCTAAAATACTCACTGCATCTTATAAGCAGACTATATTGTAAAATACACTATAAATGCAATATTTTGTAGTTTGGTAGAACACACAATTATAGAAAGGCAGCATAAAGAAAAGATTCATGCATGTAAACACACTCAGTGGCTGGTTTGGAAAGATAACAGCATGACTGATAGACAAAACAAGTGTAAGTAAAAGTCATCATCTCCTAAAAATTTTTTATTGCCTAAGATAGATATGACTTCATGATTCACAAATGTGATGTTTTTAACTATTAGGTGTGTAAAAATGTTTTAATAGGCACTTAAAAAAAAGAATAAGACAAACCCTAACAATCTCGCTCTGAATAAATGACAGGAGCGCTAAGTTCTCACACTCTCCCATTTCCCCTTTCAGTCCTTCGTTCTCTCTGTTTTCTTTAGTTCTGTTAAACGTGACAGTTTAAAGTAATAAATACGAAAAGCACAAGGGATAATATTTTGAAAAAGATATAGAGACAGAGCAAGATTTTGAGATATATATTTCTATTACTTCTCTGGTCTTGTTGGGTAAAATACATTTATAATCCTACTACTGATAATTATTAAAGATGTACCGATGCTAAATTTCTCCACCAATACTGATAGCCGAGATTAATATCTGCCGATACCGATACCGAAAGTTTGGGGGTTCTGCTTTTTTATACCTTCTTTTAAATTAATGATAATTTCATTATAATTAATAATTAATCATTATAGTTTTAATTATTATATTTTGAAAGAAATGCAAATAAAAACTTTATTCTCTCCATTTCATCAGCTTGTTTCAGATTAACTGGTATCAGTTATGAACATAAACACATTACTCAAATTAATATTAACACACATAAACTAAATTCTGAAGATTAAATTAATATTTCTTAACTTTCTGAATGTTATTAATTCATATAAATACTATTAATATTGAACATCAAACTGGTTTCTTTGCATTTTCTTTACACAAAGTGCAAATTCAGTGCATTTTCCTGCCCTCTTTTGATTGACAGGATATGTCGGCCCTGACTATCAGCTGTTTTTAAACGACCGATAGCCGATAGTGTGAAAATTTGCTTTTATCTGCCAATACTGATTATTGGGCGATATATCAGTGCATCTATAATAATTATCCAAGTAATTGATTTGCAAATAAATATATTTGGATGTGGGTAAAAGTACATTCTCCAGCTTTTTGATGGTTGTTGTTTTTGTTTTGTTTTTTAGAGTTGGAAGTCAAATCTGGAATTGTTTGAAATCACTACAGCACAAACCATCTACAAAAAATAAATGTTCAATCATATTTCATTTAATCATCATAATTAATTATGAGGCTGATATCCCATGTGTTACATCAATTATTTACATGTATAATCCTGATCATTTAATCTCTGTCTATTAATGACTGATCTGTAATCCAAAAGTGTCTTGAAAGTCTTGCTCAAAGATCCAGTGATGCTAGTTAATGACACTTCTGGGTTTAAACCTTGAATCAGTTACTAGCCTAGATCTTTAACTACTAGCCTATACCACCCCAGAAAGTCTAACACTCAGATCATCAAAGGTCTGGTGGTATGTTTTGCGTGTGTGTGTGTGTGTGTGAGAGAGAGAGAGAGAGGGAATCTTGGCATGCATGCAGAGAATAATAAATGATTATACTGCTGGCAGAAACAGTGCTTGTAAATCATGCTGTTTGGATGCTCTTATGCATCCAGTTACCAGATGAGAAACGGGAAGCATGGTATGGTTTTGTTATGCATTATAAAACAGTAAAACGCTGCCCTGAATGATAAGCTACTGAAACTACAATACGCATAGATTTATTTATTTATGGTAGCCATTTACAGTAAGGTTTTTTTAATGACATTAATTAATTGCATTAGATATCATGAACAAACAATGATCAGTATTTACAGCATATTAATATAGGTTTATAAACATACTATTCTTCATTGGTAATTCATAAAACATTAATTAATGTTAATTTATACAACATGAAATATTAAAATGTATGTAAAATTAACATTAACCAAGATGAAGAAATGCTGTAAAAGTCATGTTAGCTGTAATGTAAACATATATAACCTAATTGTAAAGTGTAAATTATATTTAAATATTATTTTAAAATAAATATTGTCTGGAAGACTATAGCCTGATTGTCTTCCTAAAAGAAAACCTTACATTTTCCTTCTTTAAATGAGAGCACAATGAAAATATCTGCGCATGTGTGCAAGTGTGCTGGCATGCTTTAAAGTTTGATGAAGAGCATATAATATGTGTGTCGTTCCATGTGATGTAGTGCACTCGGTACATATGTATGTATGCGTGTATGTTCTGCTGGTGTTTGATGTAGAGTGTGTTTTACCTGTGGAGAGTGTGTGTAGTAATCAGTCCCATCTGTACAGACTCAGCCAGTAGCCAGATTGATGTCAGGGAGTGAACACGCACACACACACACACAAAATATGAAACCTTTAATGGTGTACATGAGAGTACTTTCATGTGTGTATGTATTTTCATGTGTGTGTGTGTGCAGGTGCATTGGCTGCACAAGATCCATCAGCTGCGCCAGTGTAAACAGGTCCCATGTGCAGGAGATCGGTATCAGTTATCTGAGGGAAGTGGCATTTAACTTGAAACTCAGAAACAGTGAGTAATGACACAGGAGTGGAATATGTATAAATTAAAGAGAGAGAGGCGGTGGGGTGTGGAGGAACTTCTTGCCAGTATGTCTAAAGCACCATCAGAGGTAGCTGTCATCCTTCATTTGAATTTATTACACCATAGGACTGTCACGTTATTGATTTTCTTTGGTTCTACAAAAGCACCACCTGATAATAATAAAGTCTGTACTGTGATGTCCAAAATCACAGCATAGCATATATAGTGGTCCCTAAAAGTATTTGAACACTTAATCAAACTTAATGTCTGAATGTCATTGCATTAGATAACAAAATATCAAACCTATAGTTGAATTTAAAGGATGCAAGAGGTGTTCTCAGAACTATAACGCTGCTTTTCTGAGCCATTTTTGCAATTGCTTTTAATCATCTTGTCCTTTGGCCATTTTTAGTAAAGTCAGTTTTCATTGAGTGTCCATGCAGAGTGACCTCCAGGTATAGCTCTTCACATTAAAGGGGACATATCATGAAAATACTACTTTTTCCATGTTTAAGTGCTATAATCGGGTCGCCAGTGCATCTACCAAACCAGAAAACGTGAAAAAGGACAACCCAGTAACTTTATTTTGGTAAGCCTTTCTCTGTAAGCATGTAAAAAAACTGTCAGATTTCGCTCCCCTTGTGCTATACAGTACTAAAAGTGGTTCTTTGGCTCGTAATCATAGGGGAACCACTTTAAGTGCTGTATAGCACCAAATCTTGGTGTTTCAGTGGTTCTTCACCGGTTCTTTAGAATTACTGAGGTGCTATATAGCACTGCTACCATATATAGAACCTGTTAAGCCCCTGTATGGTTCTTCAGCAGTTCTTTGGGGTGGTTAAGGTGCACCACTGCCATACAAAGAACCTTTAAAGCCCCTTTAAAGGTTCTTTACGAGCCAAAGAACCACTGTTTAGCACCATTTTTGTTTAAGAAATAAAATGCGATATGACACCTCTTATGGGTTCTAAATAGCACCATTTGACAAAGGTGCTGTAGAGCACCTTTGAACATATGATGCTACATAGCACCAAAAGTGGTTCCCCTATGGTTACCAGCCAAGAACCACTTTTAGTGCTATATAGCACCTTGTTTTTTTTTTTTTAGAGTGAAGGGGATCTTATTATAATATTACTGCCCCCTGAATCTGTATGTTTCCGCCATTGGTGTACCAGTAACACTGGTCCTGGAGTGCAGCTGTCCTGCACAGTTTAGCTAGAACCCTGATCAAACACTTGAATGTTTTCAGGATTACTAAAGCTACATGAAGGAAGGTGAGTTGGTTCAGAGCAAAACTCTGCAGGACAGAAGCATTTAAGAAAGACCGTCCCTGAGCTTGTGATATGTCTCAGCTAGGTAAACATCATCACTGATCTGTAAACAGCTATAATAGTAAACATATGAGTCTCCACAAACTCCTGGCATCTGAGCCACTAAGGATGCAGTGGTGTAACAAAGGAAATGTGTCCAGATAAATTCATATACCGGTATGTGCAAGTCATTTTACACCAGACTGCTTTGCTCACGTGCGTCAGTAAAACACAGGATTTGCACAAAAGTTGATTCTCAAACATGGGTCGCTACCAACTGTTCATAATCCAGTTTCATATATATTTTGTGATGTTTGCAAATTGTCTTTCTGAATGTGTTTCGTTATAGCACGTTGCTAATGTACTGTTAAATGTGACTAAAGTTACCATTGTTTCTTACTGTATTCACAAGCCATGTCGTTATTTTCTTTTTTTTAACCCGAAGCTTTAGCCATGGTAGCCGCGCAGCACGCTATGAAACTCATTCAGAATCGAATGTTAGCAAACATTCCCAAAATACATGCAATACCTACGTGATCTGATATGCTGCATCATGAACATTTTGTTTATAATGATCCATTTTGAGAGTTATATTTGCTGTGTGAGCTTCTCCTGTATTGTTTATGCCTCAGTGTATTGGAATTGGGAGCTTGGGGGCGGGGAGCACGACCTCATTTGCATTTAAAGGTACACACACCAAATCAGCGCATTTTATCTCCCACCCAAAAATAGGCAGTTAAAACATGGTATAATAAAAAATCCATGGGGTATTTTGAGCTGAAACTTCACAGACACATTCTGAGGACACCTGAGACTTATATTACTTATTATATCTTGTAAAAAGGGGCATAATAGGTCATCTTTAACATGTTTCACATTTGGCATGTCCCATTTCACCATTTTGTTGTATATTAGTGCATGTACTGCTCTACAAGTAAAATATATTTAAAAAATAATAATTATAATAATTGAATATGCACAGTGTATTGTATAGTACATCTTTTATCCAAATAGGTTTTCTTTTATTTTTATGATTTAACTATAGTCAATTGGGTGTTATAATTTGTTACATAATACAGTTAATATTAACTACCTTTCAAAAGAAGTCTCTTATGCTTACTAAGGCTTCTTTTATTTGATCAAAAATACAGTGAAACAGTAATACTGTGAAATATTATTACAATTTAAAATAACTGTTTACTATTTTATTAGATTGTAAAATGTAATTTATTCCCGTGATGCAAAGCTGAATTTTCAGCATCATTACTCCAGTCTTCAGTGTCACATGATCCTTCTGAAGTCATTCTAATATGCTGATTTGCATATTAGAAAGCAAATTAGTAACATATTAGTAACTTTTTTTTATTATTACCAATGTTGAAAATGGTTGTGTTTTCAGTGTTTTCTGGAAACAGTAATACATTTTTATTCATTCTTTGATTAATAGAGAAGAACAGTATATAAAAAAAAAACATTTGAAATTTTTATAACATTATGAATGTCTTTACTGTCACTTTTGATCAATTTAATGGATCCTTGCTGAATAAAAGTAACATACGGGGCCCCAAACTTTTGAATGGTAGTGTATATATTTTTATGTGTGGTATACAATAAATGGGGCCACTGTATACACATCACTGGATTATATATGTAAATATTCCTTCCGTTTTCTAATACCATCACTCTGTCTGCTTTCATAATCACTAAAGGGCTTCTTTTTTTTTTTTTTTTTTACTGGTTATGGATATTCTTCCACACAGAACTCTTTATTTTCTCTTCCCTCCGATATAATTGTAGAGCTGTTGAATCGCATAGGGTATCCTTTCCCGAAGGCCGCTCTATGGGTTTAGAATTTCATGTCCAAATGTGTGAGGAGTGAATTTATTAAGCTATAGAAGACTTTCAGGCATTCCTTCTGGTCTGACTAGAAAGAGGGATGTGGAAAAGAATGAGAGAAGAATTGCTTTGTGGTTAATCTGAAAGATTAGTGAATATTTGAGGGATGATTATTGTGCAATTGAGCAGAGGTTCGAGCAGCTTTACGGTGGGAACGTCCACTGTAACGGGAGGCTGCTGCCCAAAAGCCCTGACCTGAGATCAGATTACGTTCCCTACGTTTCTTCATCCACAATTAACTATCAGAGGGAGCAGAGGACATAAAAGTGCACTCAGAACATTCACTTTGTCTGCTTTTTCAATCTATTTTTCATTGTTTTCCTCCGCAAATGTAAAACTTAAAAGCACAAACAAAAGTTTTTGAATTTTATGAAACTCAATAAGCGCATATTTCCTGAACCGACTGTTTTTTTGTTCTGTTCTCTCCACCGTGAGTGCTGGGAGTTTATGGGTTTACATTAGAGCAGAATTCATGGACTACAGACACTCATAAAAGTGACAGTATGCAGCACCGCCATATAAACTCTTACAAGCTCAACTGCACTGAGGCTCTCAGCTACTGGGGTCGATTTAAGAAAACCTCTTTCTCTCCCCCTCTCGTTCTCACACTGTTTACTTTACATGCCTTGGGCTGAAATATGGGAGGGAAAATAATTGAAAGCAAAGTAATTTATTAGCTGTGTTCTCCAGTTCTCTGCTAATGCCAGTGCAATAAGTAGCAGCTAATGTAGAGGGGGGAGGCGGGTGGGCTTGCAGCGCTGACGGATGAGTGCAGCTATGCTCCGAAACATTCCTGTGTTACGGCCGAACCCTGGAGAACTGTATTCTGGTCCAATACATTCCAATGCTGTGTCGCATCCACACATAAAACAAATGTATCCAAAAACAGCCCTCCTCCCTGACTCTCTCTCTTTCTCTTTTCCTGCTCTTTTTTTGTTTGTGTTTCTGTTTGTATCAGCATTTGTTACAGCCTCTCTCTTTGTGTACCATCACAAAAAAAGAGCATCTGTCTCTCACATTAAAAAAAAAAAAAAAAAAGGAAGAATATAGAATTGACTTCATATGTTATTTCTAGCGGTGATCTCTCCAGAATGTTCACACTTTCAGGTAAATGAAATATAAATATTACAAAAGTAGCATCCAAAAGTGCATGAAAAGAACATCCAAGAAGCCACAGATAGTGATGCATGATGCTATTAAGTACAGTTATATAGACTGTTATCTTCTGAAAGGAACAGAGAGATAAAATTGATAAATTAGAAGAAAGAACATTGCGCATTGCGATCTCTCTATCTGAGTTTTGGGAACCACCCTGCAAATCTCAACAGTGGTTGTCAAACCAAACAAACCTGAATGGATTGCTGTTGAGCTCAAGCTAGTTCTTAATTCTTACCAGAATTTATAAACACTTTTTAAACTGCTATATGTAATACTTGACTTCTGATTGGTCAGTTATATTCATTGTCAATTGCAATGATTTATATAAGACTGCTCATCCTGAAAATGTTGCTTCTTTCATGTCTCTCGTATCACACAGCAGACTCATGCTTTCTTGACAGAAAACACAGCTGGTGCCTTCTTGCATCCAAGTTATTGTTTCCAGTGAAAATATTCAATATTAAAGGGTTAGTTCACCCAAAAATGAAAATTCTGTCATTAATTACTCACCCTCATATCTTTCTACACCCGTAACACCTTCGATCATCTTCGGGACACAAATGAATATATTTTAGAGAAAATCCGATGGCTCAGTGAGGCCTCCATTGCCAGCAAGATAATTAACACTTTCAGATGCCCAGAAAGCTACTAAAGACATATTTAAAACAGTTCATGTGAGTACAGTGGTTCAACCTTAATGTTATAAAGCGACGAGAATACTTTTTGTCCACCAAAAAACAAAATAACTACTTTTCAACAATATCTAGTGATGGGCGATTTCAAAACACTGCTTCATGGAGTTTCGAAGCTTTACGAATCTTTTGTCTTGAATCAGTGGTTCGGAGCGTGTATCAAACTGCCAAAGTCACGCCCCCCAGTGGTGAACCATTGAAATTTTGAAACACTTATGACATAACGAAGCTTCATTTACTGAAATCACGTGATTTTGGCGCTCCGAACCACTGATTCGAAACAAAAGATTCGTAAAGCTTCAAAGCTTCATGAAGCAGTGATTTGAAATCGCCCATCACTAGATATTGTTGAATAAAGTCGGTATTTTTTTTTTTTTTTTTTTTTGGTGCCCAAAAAGTATTCTCGTAACTTCATAACATTAAGGTTGAACCATTGTAGTCACATGAACTGTTTTACATATGTCTTTAGTAGCTTTCTGAGCATCTGAAAGTGTTAATTATCTTGCTGGCAATGGAGGCCTCACTGAGCCATCAGATTTTATCAAAAATATCTTAATTTGTGTTCTGAAGATGAATGGAGGTCTTACAGGTGTGGAACGACATGAGGGTGAGTAATTAATGACAGAATTTTCATTTTTGGGTGAACTAACCCTTTAATATTTTAATGCTTCTACAGTTCACATTTATAGTGGATTATTTTGTGTCTTAGTGGATAAAATGTAGGTAAAATTATAAAATAATTTCAATATTTCATGTCTGCATTTTTGACTTATTTGGAGAGTAGCTGTGATAAGGATAATGTAGAGTCAGCAAGTCATTATTGCGAAATAAACAAGGACAGGATGACCAAGACCCTCACAGTATTGACAGGACTAGATGAACATACTCTTCCCAAACTTTTCCCAAACTCATTTGGAAATGCAGATGACACTTCTCATGGACGTCTTCCAAGGAGAACAGTACTTCCTAATTTTGTATTCGCCGTGTAATCTATCTACCTTGTGAGTTATTTAGCGCAGAAATTAATATTGGCCCAACCTCATGTGTAGGGTTGAATCTTCATGTCCTGGACTTTTACACCTGGGCTAAATGAAAAATAGACACATTCTGTGATTTAGGAACAGTTGATTTTGCCAAGACTAACAGATCACATTTTTGCCTTAATTCCTTCTGTGTTACAGCAGACCCAGAAAGCTGAAAGCTGGACTTGGATTTCATTCAGATTTCTGAGCGGCACATAGCAAGCAAATGCAGTAAATCTAGGCCGGAGTGGAAGGCCTGTTATTCCTCCCATCTCCAAAATAAATGAGATCACTAATTAATAGCAAGACGAACTTGTGTAAATCCTCTCCCATTGTTTCGCTTCAGAGAGAGAACAGCATGCACCTAAGCAACATAGAGCCATGCCTACGCACGCAATCTGAAGATGAGCTAGAGAATTGGAAGGAGAGATAAAAAGCGAAAGCAAGAAAGTGTGAGGAATTGCATGCAACTGTTATGCACAGGAGGACATATCCAAACACAGTCTGATGCTAAAGTAAACAAACATGGCTTTAAGATCAAACATTGAAATTTATTAATGTTACCGTTAACTGCATCGACACAACAGTATTCAAATTTTTTTTAACACAACATGAGAGTTGACCATTTTAGACCAGGTGTTAAGATGTCTCTTGAATTTTGATGGATTCATGCTTTTGGCTACCAATAATAACTGTGGTCATCACAAACACAAACCATGTTTATTATGTTGTTTCATGGTGTTGTTCATAGTTACTGAGCATTAAGAGACATTATGCAAGCTTTCCATGTTGGCATCTGCCTAATTTAACTGGCTAAATGAAATTGCGCCAAAATACTGCAGGTTTTGTTTGGATGCACAGCCTTTGATGTCAACAATAAAAGATGTGGAAAGAGTTTTCTTCTCCCTCTTAAAAGTTGAAAAGTCTATTTATGTTCCCTGCTTATCGTACCCGTTCCTCATTATATGGTTAGTTGCTTTTTATGACTTACATTTAGCTTAGTTTTTTCCTTGCTCTCAGGAATTGGACCTGCGATAAACCTTCAGGTTGCAGCCCACAGAACTATTATCTTAATATACACAGCACTTGGCCCATCACAAAACTCTTTGCCTCAGAATCACAGATTTAGGCTTGGGCTACATGAAGTATGCAAAATCTGTCATCACCAAGGTTTGGCCTGGAGAAGAATGCATATACTGAAATTCAAATTATTTATGACATAATCATTATGTAAGGGGTTGTGAATCTCCTCTTGCCTTCAGGTAACAGAAACATTCCCATAGTGTTCTGTGGCGAATTTGCACATATGTTTGTAGACGAAACGTTATTGCGGTGCATCTGTCAATCCAGATTCAGTGTTTACATAATTGAAATGTTAACCAATCCAGTTGTTCTTTACTGATTTGAATATTTGAGAATTTTAGGTTTTGAAGTTATGGTGACAAGACAGAAAAACCTCCCCACCCAAATCCCTCATGTGGTGATGTGTGCAAATGCACACAAACTCCTTTACAGAAACAAGAGCTATTGTCAGCAAAGATGGTTCCATAGCCATTTCAGAATCTCATTGTGAGGGTTTGAAACTTTAAAGAAGAACTTTATGGAAAACAAATGTGTCCTCTTCAGGCATGTAGTATTATATTAATATAATACACAAAATAAATTAATGCTTTTATTTAGCAAGGATGCATTAAATTGATCAAAAGTGACAGTAAAGATGTTTTCAGGACAGTATATATTTTATTTTTTATTCAGAAAAGAATCCTGAAAAAAATCTTTCCACAAAATTTTAAGCAGCCCAAATAATAATAAGAAATGTTTCTTGTGCACCAAATTCTTGACTCTGAAGATTGGAGTAATGGCTGCTAAAAATTCAGCTTTGCCATCACAGGAAAAAATGTAAAATATGTTTTAAATTGTTAAAATACACCGATCAGGCATAACATTATGACCACCTTCCTTATATTTTGTTAATCCCCCTTTTACTGCCAAAACAGCCCTGACCCATCGAGACATGGACTCCACTAGACCCCTGAAGGTGTGCCATTCATCAAACAGTTCCTGAACCATTTTTGCTTTGTGGCAGGGCGCATTATCCTGCTGAAAGAGGCCACAGCCACCAGGGAATGCCATTTCCATGAAAGGGTGTACATGGTCTACAACAATGCTTAGGTAGGTGGTACGTGTCAAAGTAACATCCACATGGATGACAGGACCCAAGGTTTCCCAGCAGAGCATTGCCCAAAGCATCACACTGCCTCCGCCTGCTTGCCTTTTTCCCATAGGGCATCCTGGTGCCATTTGTTCCCCAGGTAAGTGACGCACATGCACCCGGCCATTCACGTGAAGTAAAAGAAAATGTCATTCATCAGACCAGGCCACCTTCTTCCATTGCTCCGTGGTCCAATTCTGATGCTCACATGCCCACAAGTGATGCTTTCGGCAGTGGACAGGGGTCAGCATGGGAATCCTAACTGGTCTGCAGCCCCATACGCAACAAACTGTGATGCACTGTGTATTCTGACACCTTTCTATCAGAACCAGCATTAACTTCTTGAGCAATTTGAGCTGCAGTAGCTCATCTGTTGGATCGGACCACACGGGCCAGCCTTTACTAGCCACCTGTTCCTTCCTTGGACCACTTTTGATAGATACTGACCACTGCAGACCGGGAATACCCCACAAGTGCTGCAGTTTTGGAGATGCTCTGACCAAGTCGTCTAGCCATCACAATTTGGCACTTGTCAAACTCGCTCAAATCCTTACACTTGGCCATTTTTCCTGCTTCTAACACATCAACTTTGAGGACAAAATGTTCACTTGCTGCCTAATATATCCCACCCCACTAACAGGTGTCGTGACAAAGAGATAATCAGTGTAATTCACTTCACCTGTCGGTGGTCATAATGTTATGCCTGATCGGTGTATGATATAATATAAAATACATTTGCGCGTCCTGATTTTGCCGAGTTGGCCACGTTTCTGGGTCAAACATATATTGTTGATCCTAGAACAACATTCCTGTCTGAAAATGTAATCCAAACATATCACTACCCCTAAACCTAACCCTACCCATAAGTTATTCCTAAAATTAGAGGAAAATGATAGGTGAATAACACTGATTCTGAAACGCCTAACCCTGGTTGTCAGCCTAAACTTGACATAAGCTGTAAACTTCTCCATCAAATCTGATTGGTTTATTGTAAAGTTGCTCCAGGATCAACAAAGATGTTTATCCAGGAACATGTTGCACTTAGTGAAATCAGGTTCTGCGATATATTCAGCCAATTGGTAAGCAAGAGGCTTCTTTCAAAAGCATAAACATAAAACATTAGAACATCATTATCAGTTCTGATGTGATAAATCATCTCTCATTCTGTGACCACAGCTAATTGCTGCTTTGCCTTGGTTTGTTATTGCGTGTTAAGGAGTGTCGGCGCTGTTGTTCTGACCTGTGGTGAACTCTGGCTCACTCTGCTTGTTCCCAGGCAGTAGCAGCTGAAGTTTGGGGTCAGAATGACATCACAAATATCATAAAACTGTGTATGCCTTTCCTGTCTGAGGAATAGAACAGTCTGTTTGTCTGCCTATAAGTGTGTGTGTGTGGTCTCTGGAGCTTTGCTTAATGGAGCACAGTCTAAAGGGAGATTCAGAGCACTCATATTGTGTATTGAGAACTCAGCAGGCAGAGATGACCAGTGCAGGTGTTACTAAACACAGTGACGTGCACATTATAATGATTTTGAATATACGCTGTGGTGGAGAGTGAATGAATATCAGAAAGTAAAGTAATATATCAAATTGTATGTGTAATTATTGCATAGGCATATTTTATCCATTATTAATAGGAAGAACATATGGGATAAAATGTGTAAGAAATTCATGTCAAAAACCCTCGTGCCATTCCAAACTTGTATTAATTTCTTTCTTCTGCAGAATACAAAAGATGACATTTTGAAGAATGTTTTTGTTCATACAATGAAAGTCAACACTGAAAACAACATTGGACTTTGCAGATTTGTGCTCCCCCAATGATGATGAATTGAATCAGTGTCTCATAGAACACAAATTAAATTCTGTTATATAAGAGTGCATTGATGCAATTCAATTCTATTTAAAGACATTTAAATATTTACACTGTCTTTTCATCTCTTGCTGTGCGAATGGAAAGACCAACTGGTTCAAACATCACTTAAACCACTTCACATAACAAATGATCAGATGAATGACCTACAAAAACATGACATGTGCCAGAGTCTTTAAATCTTTACCAGACACAAAGATGCAAGGTAATGTACACACTAAAGTAACACACAACACATGACATGCCTGTGTGCTCATGAGCCCTCTCAGAGTAAAAAGTGCTGACACAGATAAATGGAGGACATTCAAATCAAACTACTGTGTATATGACTAATGATCCATTAATGAGGACCTACTCTTTTGTAAACATACACAGAGCCAGCGTCTTTAAAATCTTTAACACATGTGAATGCTCTGGCTGCTGCCTGGCCAATAACGTGCTCTCTGATTGGTGTGTAACACATTCTTCAGCCAATCGAATTTTACGGTTTTGCATCTGTAGTTGCTAAACTAAAATCATTTGTAAAATGAGCCTTGAGGAAAATTTTATTGCTTAGATGTTTCCTCCTTTCATAATTATTTCAGGAGACTTAATGAACTTATATTTCATTTCAGGATAGACTTTGTCTTAAGTATTTCATCTATAAGGAGGAATTATCACCTATATGAGGCAACTAGTACAGAGATTCGTGTAGATTACGTATCAGGGCTCGAAATGAACTTTTTTACTTGATAGCACTGGTGCTCCCAACTTCATAAAGTTAGGAGCACCAGCAAAAATTTAGGAGCACCACAACTAAAAGGCCTTGTCATTCGCTTACCCGAATAAAAAAGTTGTTTGTCTGGAAAAAATAGGATTCTTGTGTTGTAAATATAATTTATTCTAAAGCAATATTCTCATCAGTGTTCACTCAGCTTTGACATTTAAATCTGCATATTTGTGATATTTACTCTGAGGGCTTTTTTTTTTTTTACCTTTATAAAGGGCTTTTTCCTCTAATCTTATTAAATGTATGCTTTATCTTTCATTTTAAATTCTTAAATTTGATCAGTAATTTCAGTTAGAATAATAAGACACTATAGGGCTGTTACCAGTCAAATTAAATAATTTACACTGAAAAATTACAACGGAATTAAATAATGTTATGAGATTGTTTTAATTTTTGTTGAATATACAAATAAGAAATGTTGGAAAGAATGATACTTTTAAACATGAAACTAAACCGCCAGTAGGTGGCAGCAGGTGACCGTCTTAAGGAGTGAGTCATTGAGTCATTCATGCAAACGATTCGTTCAAACGGATGATTCATTCAAAACTGAGGCAGTTGTTTATGAATGGGTCATTGATTCTTTGACTCAACCGATTCGTTCAAAATGCTGAATCATTCAGTAATGAATACAGGATTGTGTTGTCATGAAATGCGCAAGGTTCTGCTGTGATCTTTGTTTGGAACTATTTTTGCTGCTGAAGCAGAACAAAAACAGCCACTATTGCGTCCAAAATGTGAGTGATTTAATTTGTACTACTTTTTACAGTTTATTGAACTGTTGTATGAAACCTGTGTTACATTTTCAATCGTGATGGTTTTATTCATGATAGGCCTACTCTTGGTTGTGTAATGTTGCTTAACTGTATCATATGTAAATATAAAAACTTAAGTGTTATTGTCGAGCCTTGTAATTCTCTTTTCATCATCTCTCTTCAGCTCTTTATATTTTGCGCAATAGTTAGTTCCTTGTCACGTGACAACGGAGCGCCATGGAAGGGAGTGAATGACTGCTAATATTAACCAAACTAAAATCTGCTTTAAACTTAAGAACGTAAAGATGAAGTTTAATTGGTTATGTGACAGAACGGTGGACCGGTTACAGCATCAGCTCACAGCAGGCACATACTGTGCAGTAATTAGCGAACGTTTTGTAGAGAAATGAAAACAGGTCGCACCTAAACAATTATTTGCACTTGCACAAATGCTCCCAAATATATTTTGAGGTCGCAAACATTACATTTAGGGCACATATGCGACTAAAATGGTCGCAATTTCGAGCCTTGCATATGTAATATGGCCTTGGAAAAATGTTGAGAAATGTTCGAGTTTGGCATTGTTAAGGTCTGAAACTCTAGAGGAGAGACAAGTCTCCATTTTCTCTCCATTTAATCTCATTGGTCTAGGACAAAGGTGTCAAAATCAGTTCCTGGAGGGGAACTGTCCTGCAGTGTTTAGCTCCAACCCTAATTAAACACACCTGAACCAGCTAATAAAAGTATTCAGGATTACTAAATACTTCCAGGCAGGCAGGACAGCGGCCCTCAGGAGCAGAGTTTGACACATGTGGTCTAGGAGATACAACTGATATGATTTTTCAGAAAACAAGATTTATTATCTTAAGTCATTTACTTTTGTACTGGAAAACAAGACAAAAATACTAAGTACAAAATATCATTTTTTGAAGTATATTAAAGAGATCTTATCTGTGATTTTTCTTTCCTTTAAGTTGAGCCAATGTTGTTCTGTTGTGGATTGATAGACATCTTGAAGACATTTTATGACTGTCTCTGTAGCCTAGGAGATACTTTAAGCTTCTTCTGGAAATCTTGACAAAATACAATGGTTTTGTTAAAGCGATCCTTTAGACCAGATTTCATATGCTGATGAAGGGTCACATTCTTCCGTTCTCTTTCATTTTGAACAAGACCAGACAACAATGCATCCCTCATGTCTCGTTTTGAATAAAACATATTGAAATGACAGTGTCCGTGCCCACAGCCCCACCTCTTTTCTAAGTTTAGCAGCTCTGAGAAGACTTAAGCGCACAAAATGAAGTCATTTCTTAATTTATGAGCTCCTCCTGTCAGATCCATGTGTTTTGAGTTGTGCTTGGAAGCCATCTTGTGAATTCCTCTCTGGTAATGGGGATTAGGAGGGCACAGCTAATGTAAACAATGCCTAAATTCTTCCATCTGATGTTGCAGTTTATCTCTGATAGAATGAAATACTGACCCTCTGCGAGCTTAGCAACCGATGAATACACCGATCACCACATGGTCATTTTGCTGTCACCCTTTTTCTACTAAACTATCTGTTGTAATTGAACAAAAATGTCAATCTGGTAATGGTTCAAAACAGAACTGTTTGTAATGGAAACGAAGCAGCATTCTTCCATTAAATATTTGAATACACAAGCAATGACCGCTTTGGAAACTCAACAAAATGCCACAGTGAGATAAACAGATGATGTTCCTGCGAGATTGAGAATGAGCTCTTCTAATCGGTGAGAAGAAGTGATTTCATTTCTTCATCATGGTTTGACACAGCTGCGCTCTTTTCATCTCCACACTTCTGCGTCTAAATGGTGGAGTTTGATGCTCTGGCCAGGTGTTTGACTTACTGTCCAGCTCTCCATGGGCAATTTTCCGCATTATTGTAATCAATGAGATAATTGAGGAGGTTGAGATGTTTGCCCTGTCTGCAAATAGCCCCAATCAATGACTGTGCTTCAATTGGGCCAATTAAAGAAATTGTGGTAACATGAGACAGATGGAGTGGGTGCTTAGAGACTGGGCTCTTCAGCATCCCCACGGTCGTTTCGAGGTAAAGAATCAAGTTTAACTTTTGACTACTTGGAGTTCTTGAACCAATCTCCCCAACGGATGTTTTTGACTACACATCTTTCTGTATACCTGTTATGTTTGTTTTTATAACATTTTGTCTGTCTTTACTATTCATTTGTTACAGATCCCAAAAGCTCAGATGAGTGATTGGATCTTTCAGTGGCGTTGGCTGAAGGTGAAGCCGTTCTCTTGTACATCCTGAGAGGGATGTAGCTCCCAAAAAAAACAAAAGTAAGAGAAAGCAGTGATTGGATTATGCGAGTGTTATATCACACCACAAATCCACAAGAAGATTGTTACAAAAACAAGATACAATTTCTGCTTGTTGATCTGTAGTTTGTGTTTGCATTCCAGTTCATATCACCTGTTGAAATGTGCATGTGTCCTTGATGTTCAGGGCTCCAACAGCGGTCTGCTTCTGTGATCCTCTCATCGGGAAATTCTGTTTGAACTGATTTTACCACAGGAATTGCCAGGGATCTGTGGTTGGACTGGACTCATCCGCAGTGTGTAAAATAATCTGACACTCCAGGATTCCAGAGCTGGTAGCGGTTTGGTGGGGAACGCTTAATGTTAAACACTATCATTTGAAAGAATGTTGAGGAGCACATGCTACTAGGTTATGTGAGAAATTGGACTGGCAATTAATTATTATTTTTTTATTTATTTAATTAGATGATGTGCTGATTGATAAATGCGTTACTTATAAGACTTTGAGTTACTTATAAGACTTACGTTTAGGATGAAAACCTCCTTCCATCCATTCTCCAAACCACTTATCCTCTGTAGGGTCGCAGGGAGGAGGAAAACAGTTCTTTTAAAAACACGTCTTAAAACTCTTAGTAAGTGTGGTTTGGCGAGGCAGTATCGTACATGATTTTTATTTTAAATGTTATATTAATTAGTTATTCATTCATTGTTAATTGACATCTTGCATTGATAGCTAGTAGGTAAAGAAGTATGCCAGAAAAAAAAAAAATTAATATGCATGAAATGGTTGAAACCAAAACAAAGGGGGACAGTTCTAGTAATAACTCATGCCATCTATCAAACTCAGCTCATGGGCTTTTGATGAACACTTGTTAGCGCTCACTAGAGCTGTTCATAGAGGTCCTCAGGTGGTCGTGTTACCTGACATCAGTCTTTAAATTTTCGCGGATATACAATTTTATTGTGTATCAAGGTGGTATCCTTTCTTCCCCATGCTGCCTTAATTTGACTGCTGATCCCACTGAAGATTCACTGGTTAAATTCAAGGCGTTCCTACAGTTTTCATTATGACTGTTTCATAACGAAGTGCTTGCTGATTTATGTCATTCTGGGGAAACATGTGAAACGCCGCTGTGCTTCTCTTCTCCTTTGAGTGAAGATCCGTTCCATAATTTCAAACAGAGCTGAATTTATACTCTAGAAGAACACCATGAGTATATTTACAGCCTAAAATGTCTATGAAAGGCATATTTAGAACATACAGTGACCCCAAAAGGTATTTTGATACATTTTTGGACACTTAAGTCATGCTTAAAAAAATGTATGAACTCTGTTGCATTAAATTAATAAAATATCAAACCATACAGAATTTGCAAAAAAGAAAAAAATAAATAAAGTGAGACCTTTTTCTCAGAACTAGCTTCAGTTTTCTGAGCCATTTTTGCAATTACTTTTAATCAGCAGGTCCCAAGGTCCCATTTTAGTGGATGTATGAAGTCAGTTCCTCTCGAGTTCACACAGGTGTCCTAGCAGAATAACCACCGGAGTAGTTCATCACATTAACTTTGAACATGTTCCACGAACATCTGACGATCAGAAAGTGTCTTCATTTGGAACGATATATTGAAGGCTAACAAACTTCTTTTTGTGAAATGTTTTTTTTTTAATCTTTTATTACATGCTTATGATATATTGCTTTTTAATGAATGCCACTTGGTTAAAGAGTTTCATACAATTATAAATGTGGCAAAAGTGTCCAAATAATTTGTATTTATATAAATAAGACCGTGAGAACATGGACTCAAAAGTGCCCTCAGCAACATGCTGGCTTTCCTCTACTGTGCTGTTTTTCATGAGGAATGCAGTCCTCCTCTTTTGAACTCTAAAGAGTTCTAATAGCCGTCTTGATCTTCCCTTTTTCAAAGAAAGAAATGTTTGAAAACTTTTCCAGCCTGAAAATACTGCTCTGTGACCCTTAAAGTAGGTCTAGTCTCAAAACTAGAAGCAGCTTAACTGCTACTTGACACCCTGAGTAATAATATGAGAATATGGATGAGTGAATAAAACCATTGGGGGGTTTGCTCTAAGACTCAGGCCCAGCTGTGGTCAGAGGAATCTGCTAGTGTAAATGATTTGCTGTCCTGTCCCGCACATGAGATAAATGCAATCATTAGACATAGCAAACTGTGCAATGTAGGGTGCCTTGGTCTGGCTTTGGGCCATAGGCTTTAGGGAGAGACAAACACAAGTTGTCTGGCCAAAACAGAAGCTTCATCACCCAAAGGCATGCTCAGCACTCTCACAGACAGCGTGCTCCTTTCACCGGACATTCTTCTGTTCACAATCAATCTCACACCCTGTAGGAAAATTAGCAAGGCTGCACGTCGTGAGAACGGACAGCTGCAGGCAGCCGCATGGAAATGAATAAGAATGAAGATCCCAGGAAGCACGAGAGAGTTCCGATGGAAAGAGAGAGCAATCGGTCTGTGGTTTTATTTATTCATTTATTTATTTTAAATCCAAGCAAACACTCCAGTTTTCTGATGTTACATAAGTAATTTATTAGAGCTGTCAAGTTGAGGGAATTTTTTCTCACACAAGTAGTGAAATATTTATTTGTAATAGCTGAACTTAAATTACATAACTTTTAGTGACTTTAACTACATTTGTTTGTCTTGCTTTCTCTTAGAAATATGACTGAAACATGTTTCATATTTTTTATGTTGCTTTTGTTGCAGCCCTACTTAGAAACACTCTGAGTTACAGCACTGTGACGTTTGAGGATTTAAAAGGATTTACACAAAACCAAAAAGTTTTTGTGGGCAAATATCTCTAAACTCATTTCCAAATGTGATGAATGAGACAGGACAGATAGCTATTACATCACCAGCTGGTGTCAGTGCGAAATCCCTACGGACGTTCTGTGGAAAACGTTTGCATTTGTTTTGTGTTGATTATCATCTTGCCGAGCACGCCGCGCCTGCGCTTGCTTGGCCGCTGCAGGTGGTAGGCCCCTCTTGGCATGGCTCTGAGATGCTGGGCTCAGTTAACGTAAAGGCTGAAGCATGCGTGTGAAAATGATCTGCTGGAGAATGTGGCCAGCCCCACTGCACCAGCTGTATGCTGCTTTAGTCTCCATCACAGTGTGGAAAGCAACGCTGTGCTGTTCGTGGGTGGAACTTGTTAAGCTTTTTTCTAAAATGAGTGAGTTTGCTGTGGGACCTGATTGAAATTGCATAAGTTTTTCTCTTTTTTTTTTTTTTTTTTTAAGACTGTGAGATATGAAAAGTATGAAAAATTAATATGATTTCTATTAATAGTCTATGCAGTATATGTAAAAAAAAAAAAAAAATCACATTATATTGTTTTAATGTGTTTGTTTTACATTTCAGAGCGATTGTGGGGTGATATCACCTGAACTGGCATATCAGAAAGAAACAACTATGGCACTATTTACAAGTTTAAAAGGGATAGTTCACCCAAAAATAAAAATTCTGTCATCATTTTCTCACCCTCATGTTGTTCCAAACCCGTAAGACTTTCATTCATCTTCGGAACACAAATGAAGATCTTTTTGATGAAATCTGAGAGCTTTCTGTCCCTCCATAGACAGCAATGCAACTACCACTTTGATGCTTCAAAAAGTTCATAAAGAGATCGTAAAACTAATCCATATGAATTGAGCGGTTTTGTCCAAATTTTCTGAATAGACTTGATCGCTTTATATGATGAACAAATTGAATTTAGGTTTATATTCACATGTAAACATTCATTAACTCACACATCAGTTGTGGTAAACGGAAGCTCAAGCATGTTCGCTTGACATGCGAGAACCAATGAGGTTCATTCTCGTGTGTTACGCAGTACGTTTGAGCTTCCACAAGAACCAATGAGGTTTATCCATGTGTTACGCAGCACGTTTGAGCTTCCGCAAGAGTTTTGTTCTCGCGCGTCCAGCAGGTTTGTTTGAGTTTCTTTTTATGTTCACTGATCAGTGCTTATATGTGAATAAAAGCCTAAATTCAATCTGTTCATCATATAAAGCGATTGAGGCTCTTCAGAAAATTTGGACTAAAACACTCAATTTATATGGATTAGTTTTAGGATCTCTTTATGAACTTTTTGAAGCGTCAATGTACTAGTTGCATAGACTGTCTATAGAGGGACAGAAATCCTTCAGATTTCATCAAAAAAGATCTTCATTTGCGTTCTGAAGAAGAACAAAAGTCTTAAGGCAGGAACATACCAAGCCTATGGTCGGCTAAGTTTTGTCAGTGTGTTCCGCACCGTCGGCTGAAGTTAGTCCTCATCGGCTTTTTTTTGGCCGATTCGACATGTTGAATCGGCGTTGGAGCTCGTTGGTCTGTCAGGCCATCTGATCATTCTGATTGGCTGTTCAGCTACCGCCACCTGCTGGTACCGAAAGGCATTTCATCTTACGCAGGCGCAGAACGGACGTGCTACTTGGCTGTCGAGCATTGGTTTGGTGTGTCAGGCCAACTTTGGACCCAGACGCTGCCGACGTGAGCCAACCCCGCAGTCTGTTTTCGTCGCCACTAGTTCGTCAGCGTTGGCTTGGTGTGTTTGGAGCGACATGGGGGTGACATTTTATTTTATTTTATTATTTTATTATTATTTATTTTATTTTACAGATTTTTAATGTTTTTGAATAGAAGTCTATTATGCTCACCAATGCTGCATTTCATAAATATATTTTAATTTAAAATATATATTTTTGTTTGTTTGTTTGTTTTTGTTTTATGTAAAATAAGTTTATAGAAGCGTTTGTGTCTCTAAGGCTAAAAAGAGGCCAATGGGCATTGATGCATATTAGGTTTCAGCACCGCAGACAGCACTAAGTAGGACTTCTTTATTGCATATGTGGATCAAAATTCTTAGACAGGTAAGTTTCCTATTAAGATTTGTGTTAGTCTTACACAGCGGTATTTATACTGAGAACAACATGGAGAGACGCAGAGTATAATAACAGAGGTGATTTTCCAGCTCCCATCTGGATAGCGCTTCCTGAGAAACGACCTGAACGACAACAGCAGTGATTCGTGAAGAGAAGCGAGCGCCGCTCACGACGCAATCTTGAACTTGTTTCCCGTCTCCCACGGGAAGTCCGCAGTGGATTCTGCTGCTTTTCTCTCACTGATGGGCCTGTCCTACGGTTAGGCAGCATGCAAAAGCCAAATTTTAACTGAAATCCCCAAGATGCAGGCCCTTCTTTACAACCCGGCACTGCTCTACTGAGAATCCAGCAGTTTTATGAATTAGTCAAATAAGTGTGGAGCCAGGACTTATTGCAGTATGATATTCTTGAATTTGACTCTGGAGGACGGTTCATGTCCACTAGACTCATCTCCACTTTAAGACTTACTTTGACTCTGACTTAATCTTTTGGGGGCTCATGGGGGTGTTCTCTGGTTTACCGCATGAAGGATGTGTGGATCAGAATGCGCACGATGAAACACATTATCATACTGGGCTAAATGATAGAACCCTGAAGTTTTCCAACAGCTCTCGTTGCATCGTACTTTTCTATTGACAGAGCACATCATATTTCTTCCGCCTATCCAATTACTTCACATTTGAGCATCATAAATACTGTGGAAGAGAGACCGAGGGAGGAAACTTTGAAGGCCCATTGTTCCTGCGTTCTGGCGTGGATCAAACTTCCCCTACCAAATCTTAATCTAAGCAGTTATAAGTGACAGACTGGCTTCAGATTAGCAACACGGGGCAAATTTTGCCAACAGCTCTGATGGAGGAAAGGAAACTGCTGAGCTCGTAAGTCATCCGAAGAGTATTCCAGACAAACACTTTATCTGACATTCAGAGAAGTACTGAAACATGTGTCTCGAGCGCAGGCAAGAGTTTTGACTTTAAGGGTCCCTGTACATGGAAAGTTTATTTCTGCATCGTGTGTCAATCTTTAGATTTATTACGTATGGCTAATTGATTTTATTGCAGGAAAGAGGAAAAACTGCCCACATGCATATGTTTAATGCATAACCCGGTCTTGACGTGAACGCACTTTTACTGGCAGTAACACGTTCGTGCTAATTCTCTGAATCAGTCAAAGCTTCTGAAGCTCTCAACAGGGACTCAAAAATACCACACCAAATTGAATGAATTTTAAATTTGCCATACCATAGTACTGAGATCCATGTGGAATATTTGAAATATGTTAAGATGAGCATGGTTCATAACTCACGGTGAAATATGGGGATGATGATCCGTGCAGGTTTAGCTGTGCTAAAGAAGCCCTTGTCTCAGAAACTGCACGTGGACAGTGTGTTGAAATTGTGGGATATGCGATTAGGAAATGGATTTGAAAAGGCCTGACCGAATTGATTGGTTCTGCTGGACGTGCGTCCCATTTGCTCCCGGTCTGAAGCAGCATATGCTGTACAGCTCAGTGTATCAGATGAAACCTGTATGCCACCGCAAAATACTGCCTGTGGCTGTATATGTGTCAAAGAAGTTTACACTGGGCTTTATAAATGAAACTATATGTGAGTCTGACTATACATTCTTTAATTCAAGGAATGAATGTGCATTATGGTCTCATGGGTAAGGATCATAATGATTTTAAATTTGGTTTAATTGTAAATTGTTTTTGATCAGTATAATTACCCGAACATTTTGATTTAAATGTCATATGGGACTTTTTTTTATTGTTTTCCCCTGAGGTCCATTTATAATGTTTTTAAAGTTGTTTGTGCGTATGTGCTACAAAGGTCCATATTTTTCTTGAGCATTTTTTCCACCTTTTCTCATATGCTTAGAATTAAACAAGCTGTTTTGTGCTGCCTTTGAGATCCTTTGCATGTAAACTTAGATACAGTGGTTTGCTGCCAGGAACAGCACAAGATTTGTCAGATTTTATTCTTATATTTTGTTTTGTTGTCTCATATCTCTTTGTTCTTCTGCAGATTATATCATTACACCAGTAAGTGGCAACAAGTGACTTTATGAGTGAGTCATTGAATCATTTATTCAACCAATTTTTCAACAACATTTGATTCATTCATGAACAAAACAAGTGACTGTCTTTATGAGTGAGGTTGCATTGCACTTTGCTTTTTTATGCCCTTCCCTTTCTAACTTCCCACCATCTCGTTGACTCAGATGAATGTCATTGCTTATGTTGCACAAGTGCCCACAACTTGTGTAACCCATAGAGTGGGCTGAATTGGAATGTCCCAAGCCCTTGATCACTTGGAATCCGCTAAGGAGCTGATTTATTTTTTCCCTTTGTGAGACGTTCCCTTTGTTTCCCTTTGTTTTTGTTGTCAAAGCAAAAATAGACAAAGTAACTGAGAATATTTTGTTTGAAATGTAGATTACTCAATATTAAGTTATATATATATATATATATATATATATATATATAAATCCACTGATATTGATATTATCCATTTTGTTAACAGTGTTCCACGCCACACCTCAGCTCATATCAGACACCACCCTGACACCTGTCAGTCATGGAGTCTGATTTTGTGCTCTTTGGTTCATCGGGGTGTGACTCTCCCCTGTAAAACACACACCGTGTGATGCACAACTTCCCTTTCCTGCCGACACACAGCTGCGTGTCTGAGGCTTGGCGCTCTGCTCTCGTAAATCAAGGCTTTCTGCAGCAGAAGGATCCAATCAGGCCCAGGTGGAGGCCCAGGGGGCAGCTCGGGGGCCAGGCCTGGGGAATACAAACTCTGTGCTGGACACCAGAAGAGACTAAAGGCCCAGTACAGGAGAAAGTGCAGAGGACCCGAGCTAGAACCCTGAGCGATGCCAACATGCTGAAAGATCTTGGGGAAGATCCATCACATCCACTACTAACCTAAAGTTTCCCTTTTACTCTTTCACAAACTCACACACACATTTTTGTGTTCTTTCTTTCTCAGTGATGTGCCCGTATATACTTCTTTCAACAACTTATCCCCCAAACACACACAGACATACCCACAGCCCTCTGTTGGTGTCTCCTCACAGGAGAGAGGGTTTGCAAGGGAGGGGTGAAGGAGGGATGTTGATGAAAAGTGGCACAGGCCCACGGAATGTGATCAGGCCTCCACATCTGCAGGAAAGACGAAACCGGCCTCCCAATTTTACAATGATGATGTCAGCCTGCCTACATGACAGTGTGTGGCTGAGGTGCCAAGTTTCTCCTCTTGCTTTGTGTTTTTTTTTTTTTTTTTTTTTCCTTTTTCCTTCCCTACCCCTTTTTTTTTTTTTTGCTGTCTTTTCTGCTCTCTGTGCTTTTTTTTTTTTTTTTTTACCGAACCCCCTTCCTTTTTTCTTTCTTTTTTTGTTTTTGTCATTTTTCCTTCTGTTCACAGAGAAGCCTAGTTTTATGTTTTATAGCATGTAACTCTCATGGGACAGTATTAACCATGCTTTCATATGGGGCGAATTGAGAGCTGGTAATTTCTAATTTCAGAAAGGACTACTCATATACTGTGTTTTTGGACTGCAATCTGCTCATCTGTATGATTAGCAGCACTGCTGACCTCAATGTCTGATTGAAACAAAACTTCACAGGTGTAAAATGTTTCACATTCTGTTTTTCTGTACTCAGAAATAGACTTTGTAGTGGCTGTATACAAGGGCCAATTATATCCTAAATTATGTAAAGGTAAAGGTGCATTGTTAATTACAGGACTCAAATAAAACAAGAAAAAAGTTATTCAAAAAGTTTTTTGAATAAGGCACAATGTATTGAGTGCAAATTTTGCATGCTAAAAAAGAATGAATATTACTTATTTGAAATACTTAAACTACAGTTCAGAAGTTTGGAAGTCAAGATTTTTTTCAAAAGAAGTCTCTTATGCTCACCAAGGCTGCATTTATTTGATCAAAAATACAGTAAAAACAGTGATATTGTCAAATATTGTAACAATTTAAAGTCCCCCTGTGGTGAAAATCAAGTTTTTAATGTTGTTTATATGTCTATGTGGTGTTTTTAATATGCTTTAAGAAAAAAAAAAACGTGCAAATTCATAAGTTAACACCATTGCTGAGTATTTTCTATTTAAAACTGCAGTGAAAAAAAATTTTTTTCTAAAGGTTTGAAATCGCTGGTGTTTCTGACGTCACAAACTACCTTGTAACCAATCATGTCAACGTGCTGGCGGCTTTAGCATATCATTAACCTTGACCGCTCAGAAGCAGGAAAGTCTCAAGAGAATATAACCCGATATATTTTTCTGTTGATATAAAAAATTGGGTAGATTTGGCAATATGGTGGGGGTGTGATTTATGAAAAACTATATGCCTTTCACCACTGACGTTCTGAGTTATTCAAAACGTTTCTAAGGATACTGATTGTTAGAAGGCAGCTGTCTGACTTGAGAATGTGAACATGGTTTGTGTAACATTAGCAACACATTATTAGCTGTTTGATAAAGTAGTCAAGCAAAAGGCTATGTGTCTGGCGTTGTAAAAAGCGATACTATTGTGCAGCCTTCACCGAGTGGATCTCTTGAGCTTGTGCGAGTGAGTGGAGGCGGGGCAAATTAGCATATTCATAGATCTGTGTATATTAAATGAGGCAAGGGTGTGTAGTTACATTCAAGCTATTTTAAGGCATGAAGAATTTTTTTTTCACAGGAAAAAAATGTTTAAATATGATCAAAGAGGAGTTTAAGGGGTAAAATTATTGACTACAGGGGGACTTTAAAAGAACTGTGTTCTGTTTTAATATCTATAAAATGTAATTTATTCCTGTGATGGCAAAGCTGAATTTTTAGCATCATTACTCCAGTCTTCAGTGTCACATGATCCTTCAGAAGTCATTCTAATACGCTGATTTAGTGCTTAAGAAACATTTTTATTATTATCAACATTGAAAACGGTAATGTTTTTTTTTTTTTTTTTTTACTTTTGTGGAAACACTTTTTTTTTCAGGATTCTTTGAATAGAAAAGAACAGCATTTATTTGAAATAGAAATCTTCTATTCCAATTTTTTTTTTTTTTTTAATCTAGATTTTTACATGAAAATACAACATGGAAAAGTGGTGCAGTTGTTTAGCAAAATCACCTTCTGTTAGATATTTTGTATAGTGATACACTAGTGCACATATTGATGTTTATTGATTTTACATGAAGGAAACAAGTAGTAAAAAAAATCCCAGTCGTCTTGTCAAGGGACTACGTTTCGCTCTCTGCTGTTATTTTAAAAAGTCATTGCTACTGGCACAAAGAGAGCAAAAAGTTTCCATCTTTATTTCAGTGAGGTAAAATTAGATGGAAGTCATCTAAATGTTTATTAATGGAAATGGAAGATCTAACTTGTTGGTGGTATGATTTTCATTGGTACTGAGAGCTCTATGGTAGTCTTTGCAAAAATCTTTGCTTAGCCAACTGGTATAGTTGGAGCAGACTCAGGATTATGAATCAGACTGTGAAGAAACTTGAATGAATAAATTAATTATATTCTTCATTCATTTCTCCTCAAAATACACTTGTAAACATCGAAGCTGGTGACCACAGATGCAGGGAAAGTCCCTCTGATTGGCATTTGGTGACACTTGCCACCCAGGGCAGGTCGACCCTGCAGAGCTTGGTAGTGCTGATGACAATTCCCGTATGTTTTTCTTGTGTGAAGTCTCTCTTTATGAGAAACAGCTTTTCTCTTGTGCTTTTCGTGGGAAAAAGGATCCAGATTCCACTTCACCGAGAATGTGTGTGGTGAGGAAGTGCGCGTTTCATCATTATTCCGATCAGTTCGTTTTAAGAGAATATTAATATAATGAAGTCATAAATTACATGCCATAACTCTCCTTTTTCGGGCGGGTAAAAGATGACTTTCATCTAATTTTACCTCACTGAAATAAAGATGGAAACTTTTTGCTCTCTTTGTGCCAGTAGCAATGACTTTTTAAAATAAGAGCAGAGAGCGAAACGTAGTCCCTTGACAAGACGACTGGGATTTTGCCAAGAAAGAAAGTGGTGAAAAATCCATTCTGCCTACCTGGGGGTCAGATGCACTTAGACTGATACTTTGATCAACAGTAAAGAAAAGTACTTTCCCTTCATTTTAAATGTCCGAGCAGCAGCTGTAGAGGGATTATATTTACATATTAAGGAAAACAGGACGAAAGGATGGAGAGATGGAGGCATGGCGAGGAAGGTTTGTGTTACAGGCCGAGGCTCCAAATGGAAGCGTTTTACTGTACTGATTCTGCTGGGCTACTTTCAACACCAATCAGTATTACAGTGTTAAAAGAGCTAGAAAGTGTGCACACACATACTCGAACACACACTTACATGCAAAATTCTGTTCACGGTTTGCTGTAGGCTACACAAACATACAAAATCTGTTTGTTGTACATTCTGTACACACACTCATTCCAAACATTTCCTCTTTAAAACATTCAGACAACACTCTGTGCCCATTATTTCGTCCACAGTTTCATCCAGTATGTCAACAGGCTTTGGATAGATCTCACTGGAAAAGTATTTTTGGTGCATTGACTTCACCATAGATCCAAGAGCAGCAGCAAATGTTTTATTTAAAGAAGGAAATAACAGGACGTGTTTCTTTTCTAGTTTGAAGCGGTAACAAGGTGCACCAGACAGCTTTTGGAAGCTTTCGCAGTCCGGTTAATTCAGAAAGTGTCCATGGCACATCTGATACGCATTATCGTACGCTGGAGTCCCTGATGCTGTAAGCGCTGAAGGCCGCAGGTGTGAGCGGGTGTGCTGTTCAAAAGAGTAAACAATATACTGTGTGGTCATAAACAGTGGACGTTATTTAGTTCAGAGCACATCTATCATCTCTAAAGCCCAGACTGCTGGATGCATCAGGTGCCGAAACCGACAGCAGCTTTAACTCTTTGACTTAGGTTTATTTAGTTTATGTAGCCTTGGTTGTCATTTCTCTGAAGCACGAATATGACCACACACACTTTTAAAGAGGGTTGCCTTGGTAAAAACGGCACGGGCTCCTAAGCACAGGCTGGTGACAGCTCTTCTCCGTATTTGGCTGTGTACTGTGGGGCTTCAACAGCATGATTGAGTTATTTTCTGGAACAATAGCACAGGATAATCTCTGTGTCCTTCACATTGATCTCGGAGTCTATATTCAAAGGAGGAATTCTCTTTTTCTCTCACTGGATGTGTGTATTTCCCTCTTTTCCTCCTCATCTGTTCTACATTTTCTTCTAATTGCCATTTTTCAAGTTACAGTCATCTGTTATTGTTAGGGTTAAAAATGTCAATCACACAAGTACCAGAGTTCTGCATGTGTATGTGTGTGGGTAAAATGTCTTGTTTCCATCTTGTTTCCACTCAGACATGTGGAGATGTGGCAGATGTGTCCTGTTTTTGTTTCAAGGTGATGTTGGTGTAAGAAAAGGCTCTTGCTAGCTTGTGGTTTTGCATTAGTACATGGTTTGTGCAATTACATCTCTTTTTGTTTCTATATGAAGTCACACCTTTAACTGAAATCTGAAGGAAAGATGTTTTGTGTTTCATTAGGATATCTAAGAAACGCAAAGGGCAATTTTATAATTGCGGATAAATATACAACATCCTCTCAAACTAAGAAATTAGGTTGAGTAACCTCTACTGTGTCCTTATGATTCGGACGCTGATGTTATTTTTAGTAAAAGATAACAACTTATTTTTATCTTCCCGTCTGTTTCTTTCTCAGCACGTTTCTGCAGGTTATGGAAAGCATGTGTGGTTGAGGCAGATATGTTACTGGGATTCATTTAGCCATGTAAGTGTTACTAATCAGATCCTGACTACTTTTGTTTTTCTTTTCTTCTTCCTTTCCTCTCTCGTTTTTTTTTCTCCTCGGTTTTGGTGGGATGATGCCAGCTTCCTTTTCCTCTCGCCATGTCGGATCATCTATGAGAGTGAAGCAGACCAGGAAAAGCTCATTAAATGGCTAAGGATATTGAGTTTATTTGGCCCAGTCAGAGCTGGTAATAAGAACTCATATATTGTGGGTCCGAGTGAGTGGGAAAAGAGGGGTCTTGCAACCTTTTTTGTTAACCTAGAAAAGTCTGTCCACATTTCTGTGTGTTTTTCTGATTAAAACAGTTTGGTGTATTAAATAGGCCTTGCAGTTACTCATGTGTCCCATTTGCTGGAACAGCCTTCCCTGGTGTTTTCTTAATAGGATGACCGACGTCCTGGCACAGTCCTGTTTTTACAAGGTGTGTCCTGATAATTATAATAATAAAAATAATATGTCACCCATTGCAGCTGATGAATGTGCATATATATTTAAATTGTTTTTACATTTCAGTGTTATTATTAATATTTTGTTAAAAATGAACTGATGAAATTTTTTGAACAATGAAATGTTTTTAACAATGAATATGCATGTAAATGTAAAATACAATTTTATGACATATACGGTTTGAGAAAAAATGAATTCTGACAGCACCTGTTTTTGATATATATACACTACCAGTCAAAAGTTTGGACGCTGTAAGATTTTTAATGTTTTTAAAAGAAGTTTCGTCTGCTCACCATGGCTGCATTTATTTAATTAAAAATACAGTAAAAACAGTAATATTGTGAAATATTATTACAATTTAAAATAACTGTTTTCTGTTTAAATATATTTTATAAAGTAATTTATTCCTGTGATCAAAGCTGAATTTTCAGCATCATTACTCCAGTCTTCAGTGTCACATGATTCTTCAGAAATCATTCTAATATGCTGATTTGCTGCTCAAGAAACATGTACAATTGTACAAAATATCTATGTACAATATTTTTTTTTTTTTCAGGATTCTTTGATGAATAGAAAGTTCAAAAGAACAGCATTTATTTGAAATATAATCTTTTGTAACATTATAAATGTCTTTACTGTCACTTTTGATTGATTTAATGCATCCTTGTTGAATAAAAGTATTAATTTCTTTAATTTCTTTTCAAAAAAAAAAAAAAAATTCTTACTGACCTCAAACTTTTGAACGGTAGTGTATAATGTTACAAAAGCTTTGTATTTCAGATAAATGCTGTTCTTTTGAACTTCCTATTCATCAAGGAACCCTGAAAAAAAAGTACACAACTGTTTTCAACATTGATAATAATCATAAATGTTTCTTGTGCAGCAAATCATCATATTAGAATGATTTCTGAAGGATCATGTGACACTGAAGACTGGAGTAATGATGCTGAAAATTCAGCTTTGATCACAGGAATAAATTAAATTATAAAATATATTCAAACAGAAAACAGTTATTTTAAATTGTAATAATATTTCACAATATTACTGTTTTTACTGTATTTTTAATAAATAAATTCAGCCTTGGTGAGCAGACGAAACTTCTTTTAAAAACATTAAAAATCTTACCGTGTCCAAACTTTTGACTGGTAGTGTATATATATATATATCAGTTGATCTTATATATCAACTGTAAAATGTACACTATCATTCAAAAGTTTGAGGTCAGTAATATTACCAAGGGGCAGCATGTATACTGAAAATAGTCAAGGGCCTAAAACAGACCCTTGTGGCACTTCATAATCTGCTGACATTAACTTGGATAATTCCCCGTTTAAATAAGCAATATGTTAATGGTAAGAAATGCTAACCATCTTAATGTCTGTCCCTGAATACCAGTGTAAATTTGTAATCAATCTAAGAGTATGTCATGATCTACAGTGTTGAATGCATTAAAGGATGCATTAAATTGATCAAAAACAACAGTAAAGTCATTTCTAAAAGTCATAAAAGATTTATATTTTAAATAAATGGTGTTCTTTTGTACTTTCTATTTACTAAAGGACCCTGAAAAACAGTTTCCACAAAAATATTAAGCAGAAACTGTTTTCAACATTGATAATAATACATTTTCTTGAGCACCAAACCAACATATTAAAATGATTTCTGAAGGATCATGTGACACTGAAGACTAAAGTAATGCAATGTCGTAATTACTCTAATTTCGAGATGACAACGTGTGACATTCTCAAAGTTTTTCACATCCTTGGACTGGGAATTATATGTTTCAATGGCAACACTATTACTGGCCAAACAAATCTGCAGCGGTCAGGTGGTACAAGTAGGAGCTCTCAGGACATTCCCAGTTTACAAGCTGCAAATCTGTTTTCTACAAGGATGTGAATGCTTTTTAAAAGTTGGAATCTCATAATTACAGTAAATTTAACATGGTGTAAATGCACGTTAATACACACCCAAACATACACACAGTAGATCTTTAGCTTTTTTCAGTTCAAATAAATTATGTTAGTCTAAAACTACCACTTGAAATTTCACATTATAGGGTAAACGTACCTATTAAGCTCAAGTACCCATTAAGCACACTACCATCTTTGAGCTCAGATTATAAAAAGAAAAAATAATGTATTATCCTACTTGATGTCTTAACCAATTGATGTGTTTGTTACTAAATACCCTTTTGTAATTTCAAGAAAATCAGACCATTGCACACTGAGATATGGGTATCCATGTGTTCACACTGTCTGGCGGCCATTTTGAAAGCTGTCTGAAAACTTTCACCAAAAGAGGAGCCTCTTAAATGTGAATTTTCAAGGTGGTTAAGCCTTTTTTGGGCATAGTTATAAGTACTTACTGCAAAATTAAGAGATTAATGTTTAGACTTTTGCATAGTATAACCTGGAACCTGCATGTGGAAAATAATTACAGTTAGATCCAAAAGATAGTTTTAGCAACATAGCGCAGATGCTACAGAACATAGTTAGCCTACTAGCTGTATAAGATTGTTTGCTACACTAATATATTACTTTTCAGGAATTACTGGCTTGTACTTCTAAATCCATAATATTATACATTTACAGTTTATTGGTGGTCTGTGGTTTTAAACTGCTGCAATTTTTAAAGACTTCATATTATTGTAAGGTGCACTACTATGAAAATCACACTGCTTCAGTGTGACATTGTAACACAGTTCGTATATACGGGAAGAAGGAGGCGGGAACCGGCGAACATTCAACACAAATTTTAATATATAAAATAAACAAATACAAAACGAAAGTAATGCCGGCAGACCCTCACGGCCGTCTGCCGGCCACACAAACATAACAAAACCATAAAATAAAGTCCAGGCCTGGTCCTCTCTCGTCTTTCACTGTCGTCGCTCCCCTTTTATGCTTCCGGAGCTCCTCCGTGAGAGATTCGAGGCCGGTGCAACGCGCAGCTGACGCTCGTTATCACTCGCGTCACCGGCCTCGCGCCGTTCCCTCATGGCTCTCGCCCGCCCTGCTCGTCACAGACATCAATAAGAAAAAGTATAATTTCATAGATATTGTCAAAAATAGTTGTTCATATTAAAATATGTATAAACTTAATACATGACCTAGATTATTTATTTATCAAAATTGTGTCCTTTAAATTTAATGTAATATTTATTAATTAAAAATTGTTGCTGCTCCAATTTAATCTCAGTGTGCTCCTTTTAAGCTCATCCACATTAAACGTCTATGTAAATACTTCATAAACAGACTTTAACTACTAACTGATACTTATACTAACTGATGGTTGTCACTTTAAGTTAATCTTTATAAAATGATTAATAACTTATTTTCACAGCCTTAAAGGGTTAGTTCACCCAAAAATAAAAATTACCCCATGATTTACTCACCATCAAGCTATCCTAGGTGTATCCTCAGAATAGTACAATTGGAGTTATATTAACATTTTTGGTATTAAATAATGTCCTGGCTCTTCCAAGCTTTATAATGACAGTAAATAGAGGATGAGACTTTGAAGCCCAAAAAAGTGCAGCCATCCATAATAAAAGATATCCACATGGCTCCGGGGGGTTAATAAGGGCCTTCTGAAGTGAAGCAATTCATGTGTGTAAGAAAAATATCCATATTTAAAACTTTAAAAACTAAAATAACTAGCTTCAAACAGACGGTCGTACATATCGATTTACAGCAAAAGAGTGAACTCTTGACTTGACGCATGACGTAATGACGAACTCGGGATTGAGCGCAGAGGATTGAGCAAAGCAAAACACCGGTCATAAATTAGAATATATAACTGATCAAATTGAATGCCTTGTTGCTTGATTTTAGTGTTCCATTTTTTTTTTTTTTTTTTTTTTTTGTGTGTGTGTGTGATTGACTCTGTACTTTCAAATTAAAAAAATTCAATTCTTTAAAAAGGTTGTTTAAAATAAACAAGATTTTTTAATAAAACAGCTTAATGGCAACAGCGGTGTGCTTAAAGGGTACAAAAATGTACCCATTAAGCACAGCCAGACTTTTTGCATTTAATGATGTACATCTTAATTATAATGCTTTTGTCATTTAAAATAAAATTAAATATTATTGTGTGAGAGATTAATTTTTAACATAACTTCTTGTACTGAAATCAATATCCTGTGCACTAAAAATGTCTCAATATAGATTTTGGTGAGTTTAATAGGTACGTTTACCCTATGCATTTATTTATTTAGATTTATCTGGTCACCCTGTTTCTTCCACACAACTCTATTTAGAATGAATGGAGAATAACTGGGAGAGACTTCATTTATTTACTCTAACTTTGCCCCACTCTATGGTACATCCCATTCCACAGTGCTCCGGCAACCATCAGGTGTTTCATTTGCTTCCCTCAGTGCTCCCTGGGAAATGTGGTTTGCAAGACACCCACACAATCAGGATGCTCATTTCACAGTTCATCCAATGGGATTTATGTCGTACATTGAGTTTTTTTCTTTCTCTCTCTCTTTCTTTGCATTAAAGCTTGTTTCTAAACTACTACTCAGAAATCCAGCCCTCTTTCTGTGAGTCTGCCTCCTGGAACAGTCTCTGGAAATGACACCTGCGACACAGCCGTGATGGCTATAAAATGACAAATTCGAAGAGGGGAAGGAAAAAAAGCGAGAATAAAAGAAAAAGCAGAAAAAAAGTGTGTGATGGGAGAGCAGGGTTTTCTCAGCGCTGGTAGGAGCAGATGGTGAGCACATTTTGCACATCATTTGTGAATGATTTCAAAATCTATTTATCTATTCCAAAGAGATCGCTGGAATCCCCATCTGCCTGTCTTTTTTCTCCTCTCTTCTATAATCATTTCCATCCCTCCATCTTACAGCGTTGCAAACGGAGAAGACGAAGAGGCTGGCTCGAAGAAGAGCTAGAGAGAGACAGAAGACAGAGAAAGAGGGGGCCTCCATCATAAAGAATGTAATACTGCCACTGTTGAACAGCAGCAGGGAGCTACAGGCAGAAGCCCTTCAGAGTGAGTGATTGACTTTAATGTAAATCACAGATCTAACAGACCACAGCACAACAGGAATGCTCGAAACCTTGCGTGTGTCTGAGCATATGTAAATACGCATGAAACTTGTACATAAACATGCCACTTTGCTTTTAAGAACTCTTCGAGACCCCCACGTAAACACACTTACCCACAGCCCCACTAACACGCACCATAACCTGCTTTACGTTTGCAAACGTTTAAGTCTGCATTATATTTCCATGCAGCTACATGTGTCTATCGAATTAGTATCTTTAAAGACACTTCATCATTACAATGACCTGCAGATATTCAGAGTCAGATATCGCTAAGCGTCCTGAACATGAACAAATCATGGTTAGTGATGGTGTTTGGACGCGTGTGTTTGTTTTGATTGGTCGCTCCAGCATGCTGGCATCCGAGCATGACTTTTCATCTTCCTGCAGACCTACGTACAGAGTCTGTGCTTTACAAATAATGCTTGTCTAGCACATCCATCAACAAGGGCTGCACTGCTGTAATGTTTTGTCCAGATCAAGCGTTTTGCGTCTTCTGGTCTCCTGCTGTCCCCATCAAACACATCAGCGTGGAGGAAAAACTATTACCACTTAGAAGGAAATGGCGAGAGAAAAGTGCGTGCTATGCAGTCCACATAGCGAGGCGTAAGGTTATAAATCTCTCTTTTATTCAAGGGCCGATGCTTTAGTGTTAAAACCCAAAGCATTGCACTGGAAAAGTGCAACAGATCTAAGAGTTCTCTGTAGAAACGGACAGCCATCAATCCCTTCTCTATGAGTTTGGAAGAAGAGAAGCAGAGCGATCGATCAAACTCCCGTTGATCGTACTGACAGATATTTCCCACTCCCGGGACATTAAGTGGTTTGATATAGCAGATTCCAGGATTAAGGCTGTTTGCAGGTTTCTCAGTAGGATCTGCGGAAGGGTTTTCTCTGGTCTGAAGGCCACATGTGCAGTGTTTGTATCTGTGTATCCTCATCTTGTCACTTTATAACCCATAACAAAATTATTACAACTCCTGACACTTAATTATCCTGATTTAATATCTTGTGGTCTCTGATGATATAACTGCCAGGGAAGCACAAGCTCATTGTTTCTTAAGCCTTTCACAATTACATCATTTCCTGTGTGAGCATCCACAGATGATGAAACGATTGTCGTATGACCCACTCTAAACGCGGACTGGACGATAATCCCAATGATAGCATAAAAGTCTATATTATGTCCATAAAAACTGTACATTTAAAGACTAAATGCATTTGCAACAATGCATTTGGCGAGAATCCCATCGCAACTTCAGTGCATCACATGCTCTTTTTTTCTGTCCCGACTATTCCTAAGCTGCCAAAATATATTTTTCCAAGAGTTATGTTCCTGTCCTTGAGAAACACAACCACTACAAAGGCTAAAAATGAGTAGGAGAAAAAAAAAAGAGAGAGAGCGAAATGAAACGGTGAAACATACGGGAGTCCGCTGAGCACAAAAGACGCCAGCGATTTAATGGGTTCCATATCGGAATTTCTCTGACTGCCAATCACAGAACAAAATGACATCATCTTAAACTCTGTTACACAACAAACATGTATTCAAGCAAATAATCTAATAGTGGAATCATTGCTGGCGTAGACAAGACAATTGATGTGTTCCATATCAGATTTTCATTACAGTACAGAATCAGAGTTTGATTGACAGTTGTAAAATGACTGGTGTAGGAATATTTTCAATATTACGGAGACATGTAAAGAATGGGTTTACATACAGCTAGCAATGACTGGGCATTGTTACAGTACATGTACAGTACTGCGCTGTTTAACAACAGATTCAAATTTCTCTGTTGCACATTTCTTTTGGATGTTTAATTTTGATGAAACTTTTTAGTAGTGACATTAAAGACAATATAGATGCTACAAGACTTTTTGATACAATATCATTTTTTGTAAAGCTGCTTTGAAACAGTGTATAATGCTATACAAACTTGAATTGACATAGTTTGAAGATGTTTTTAGGTTTAAGCAGGGGCGTCAATTGAGGATGGCACGGTTTGCGACTGCCATACCTTGGCTGCCTGGTCAGTGCAACTTATATAATTTAATTCACTGCATGCAGGATTAACGGAGGTATGTTACTATGTGTAACATATAATTTGTATTTTTAAATAAAACAGAAAAGTAAGTAAATGAAAGCGATCTGGTTGTTATATTCATGTCATGTAAGATCGCAACGTTGCTGCCAATGTGTATTCACATGAACATGAATTTGCAGCGTTGAGTATTGTTGCCAATCACAGGGAATTCTGTTGAAAATAATGACCAATCAGAGGTGTTTAAGTTACCGGTTGTCCTAACCAGCCGCGACGGTGACACTCGACGATTCTATTTTAGTCGCGGTTGGAACAACAACACAGTGTGTGGCTATGTTAATCTCAGGTAATGTTTATGTGCTTTATTTAATGTTAACGTGTACTTTGAATATCATTTAGTGCTTCCAGCTTTGTAGCCATAGTAAAAGCAACAATGGATAATTTACCTCAGATCTTGAAATGAAACAAATGGAAGCAAGAACGTTCAAACTGTGAACAAACAAGTGTATTCTATGACAAAGATTGTTATAGTAGCTCAGTATATATTTTTAATAATGTTTGAATGCTGTAATATTTGTGAATTGATTATCTAGGCTATACGTAATCCATTTCCTTGCGAGTGCTGTCAAGTTTAAAGGGATAGTTCACGCAAAAATGAAAATAATCCCATGATTTACTCACCCTCAAACATCCTAGGTGTATATGACTATCTTCTTTCAGACAAACACAATCCGAGATATATTTAAAAATGTATTATTTGTTAGGCCTTCACCTTCATCAGCATGTCCATGTATAAATTAATGCCAAACTCTCTTGGAAAACATATTTAAAGCATGTAAAGTGCAAGCGGGCTTCCAAATAACAGGTGATTTCACAGCATCGGCTGCCATCTGTGGTCTTATGCAATGAAGTGTTTATTACGTCAGCACTTTTAAGTCAGACCACCACAAAGCTTCCATCGTGCTTTTGTCTCATGCCAGTATGGACTCAACAACTGGGTGGGAATTGCAAAGCTGATACAAATAGCAGCTTTTGTGGTGGCTCCTGAAAGCATCCAAAAGTCAGTTTGTGATTCGCAGGTGGTTCAAATTGAAATGTAATCAGACTAGACTTTATTGCAATGGACATTAGAAACCATTCTATAAAAATATTAAATGTCATTATTTAAATCTTCCAGTACAGTTGTGCAAACTGCAGGCGTTGAAAGCTTATATGATTATATAACCTTATTATTTTATTTTGAGCGATTCCAAAGCCCCCACAGCCACCTGGAGTGAATAGACACCCAGCAATACTTTAATTTACAATTACTTACAGTAAATTAGAATAAAAATATATCTGCCGGACCACCCTAGCCTCTTAAATCAAACCATATGCACATATATTGCTTTAAGATCAAATGTAAAGAGCGTGATTTAGCAATCAGTTGCCTAAATTTCTCCAGAGGGCTGTTTTCACCCAATAATGTAACTGGGCTGTGGTTCAGGATGAACACCCCTCTGAGGAATGCTGGGAAATGCAGTGCACTCTGGTTAAGAAAAGAAGGAAGAATGAAGCACAAGTAGGTGTTTTCATTGGAAAGTTCCAAACACAATTACATAGGTATTGTTCATAAGGACTCAGACAAGTTCAGCTTCTTTCTTTTTGGCAAGTTTCAAGGCTTTAGGACTGCCAAAATCTATGGGTTTTATTCTGGGTTTTCATACCCTAAGGGATTTGAAAAACAAATTTGATTATCTAAATTGTAATGGCAGACATCAAATGAGTAAATAAATAAATGCAGGGGAAACGTTCATAGCATTATCTCATGGTATTTAATTTTAGCCAGATGCTCTGAGAACAAGCAGAATCAGTCTGACAGTGAACTTGTAAATCTCAGCCAGCTGGGCCAAAATAAAATCCAATATTGTTTATATATATTTATCCACTAATGTTAAGTTCAAGTTTAAATGCATGTCTTAAAAACAAAGTATGGTGAGCTTTATTTTTTATGTCTCCTGATAAGTGGCAAAAAATCACCAGCATCAGTAACTCTCTATGAACTTGAGCTAATGAGGAATGAAAGAAGACTTTCTCTGGCAGAATCTGTCTGTTTATGATGGTTATTTTTGGTTAATTGCATTAGAGCGAAAGTGCAGATTTAAAATGAGTAATTTAATTACATTTGCATTTAACAGTTGCCCAGGGAGTAGTAGCATGACACTTATTGGGTTAAAGTGTGTGTGTGTTTGTGTGTGTGTGTTGATAAAAGGTAAACTGACTCCAAAAGTTTGGAGACAGTATCTTTTTATTAAAGAAATTAATACTTTTATTCAGCAAGGACACATTAAATTGATCAAAAGTGACAAAGAGATGTATAATGTAACAAATGTTCTTTTCAACTTTTTAAAGGGTTAGTTCACCACAAAATGAAAATTCAGTCATTAATTACTCACCATCAAGTTGTTCCAAACCCGTAAGACTTTTGTTCATATTTGGAACATAAACAAAGATCTTATTAATTAAATCTGACAGCATTCTGTCCCTCCATAGACTGCCTTTGCAACTTTGTGTTTGACGCTTCAAAAAACTGTTACGCAGCACGTTTGAGCTTCCGGAAGAGGTTTGTTCTTGTGCGTCATTCATGCTCATTTGATCATCTGTTTATGTTCGCTGATCAAGGTTTATATGTGAGTAAATATCTAAATGAAATCTGTTCATCATAAAAAGCAATCGACTCTCTTCAGAAAATTTGGACTAAACCACTCAATATGGATTCGTTTTCCTATCGCTTAATGAACTTTTTGAAGCATCAAAGATTAAATTGCAAAGACGGGGGGACGGAATGCTGCCAGATTTAATCGGTAAGATCTTCATTTGTGTTCTGTATATGGAACAAAGATGGAATGGGTTTGGAACGACATGAGTAATTAATGACAGAATTTTAATTTTGTGGTGAACTAACCATTTAAAATAATTCTTTAAAAAAAAATTATCACTAATCACATACTTTAACATAACATAAATGTTTCCTGAGCACCAAATAAGCAGGGATCTTGTGACACTGAAGACTGGAGTAATGGCTGTTTTGTTGTTGTTTTTTGCTGTATCGACAGAATGATGTATCGAGTGATTCATGTAGTCACAAAATCAGAGACCTTCCCCCTGCAAGTGGTCACAGGAGACACATTTGAGACATGTTTTAAGCAGCAGTGTGTCTTGTTTGACCACATGTGATCAGATCACAAAAGACAGCTTTAGAGTGTTTCTATTCCAATTGTTAAGACTCTTGACTCCTTTTTTGTCAGGAAGACTGAGTGAGAGAGAAGTTCTCCATTGTCCATATCAGAAAACCGGCCAAGAAAATGCCCCATACCTAATTGTCCCTCTGTCCGCACGTACAACGCAAACTCACTAAACAAACACAGATGCATGTAAAACAAACATGACTGCTGTTTCTATTCTGTTGTGAAGAAATAGCGCTGATTTGTGCCACTGCTCTGAACGGATGGAATCGCAGGCTCTGTGCCGGTTTCAGTCCTGTTAGAGACGCTCGTAGCGGCCTGATGGTTAATTTCGTCACACTAAGCTCCCGGTGTCGTGTTTGTCAGTTCATCAGAATGGTGTGTGAGTTGGAAGCTGAACTTGCTTTCCAAATGACTACATTCCCTGGAGCTTGGCAGAAAAAATCTGGAATGCTTACATTCTTGGTCCTTTCTTAAATAATTTTTTCACCTGCAGTAAATTGCATGTTATTTCCAAAAAGTATCTCTCTTATGGTTTACGTAAGCTCACAAAATATGCTACACATTTCACAAGACAGTAGTTTGGCTGGCCGAAGCGCGCTTGGGTGGGGAGGTACAACATTGCTGCGCAGACACTAAAAGAACAATTCAGAACGGTCCAGCTGAAAACACCCACTTCACTCCCGTGGGTCTTAACCCCAATATGAATCCAGATGCTTTTATCAACTCTACACATACATCCAGGCTCAAGCACCTAATAAATACTACGAAGAGGGACAACAGGATCAGGAGGTCACTCAAAACATTAAGTGCGTGTGTTCAAGTGTGTCTGCGCAGGAGATGATGAGTGATCTCAGTGTTAGTTAGTCACGGTGTGAGAATGCCCACGAGGTTGTTTTGATTTAGATTTGTTCATGTGCGTGGGTTTGGGGTGAGGATGTCGCAAGTGTACGTTCAGTAGGTTTCCAGTGAACCAGAAGCTCTGAGTGACCTGATCTCATTTTCACCAACAGCATTAATCCTGTTGCTTTGCTCCTGCTGCTGCTGCTGCCACATGTGGTTTGTGTTTCTCTCCCAAAGAACCGACCTACCTATTTCCTGATTTCCAAACCCCTGATTGATAGCCACTCTTTTTTTGCCCCTTCCCTTCTTCTCTGATTCCTAGGTCTTGATCTGCGAAAGGCGAGATGGGCATAGATCTTGGGTGAGAGAGGTTGAAAAACGAGAGCCGGGCAGAAAGGTGTCCTTGGGAGACCCTGTAGCGTTTTATGAGGCGAGTTGTTTGAAACGCCATAACGTTTTATGAGGTGAAACACAGATTTCACTCTAACCTGTGAAGAGTAAACCTATAGCAAAGGGCAAGATTACATCCAGATGCATTAAAATGACCAGCAGACCCGAATCAAAACACGTGCACATGCACACACACACACATGCACTCCTGGGCTACAAACATATCTCCTTTGACCTGGGAGGTTGCGTCCCAGTTTGGTAATATATTCTCGATAAGATCCTCTCCTGTTTCAGAGCAATCTAAGACTATGATAACAGAAAAATGGAGGTCCTTGTCTGAAAAACCCCTCCCTAATTCATGAACCGGTGAGGTCATATAATTAACAGCCTAGTTATCATAATATCAACATCATCCGTCTCCAGTAGGATTGTATTGCATTGGCGCAAATAGAGGAGGAAGAATGTTAACACTAATATTTATATACAAATACGAGCTAATTCATTTGTGGATTATGTTTATGTTTTATCACTACTGTTCAAAAATTTGGGGCCATTATTTTAAATGTTTTTTTTTAAAGTCTCTTATGCACACCAAGGATGCATTTATTTGACCAAAATACAGTAAAAACTGTAATTTTATTAAATATTATTACAATTTAAAATAACTTTTTTTCCCCAAATGATCATTCTAATATGCTGTTTTGGTGGTCAGGAAACATTTCTTATTATTATCGATGTTGAAAACAGTTGTGCTACTTATATACTTAATATTTTTGTGAAAACAGTGATACATTTTATTTTAGAATTTTTCGATTAATAAAAGTTATAAAAGAACAGCATTTATTTGAAAAAGCATTATAAGTTTGTGATATTATAAATGTACTCAGTCACTTTTTTCTTGCTGAATAAAAGTATTCATTTATTTAAAAAAAAAAAAAAATTTGACTGAGCCTAAGTCTCTGAATACTATATAATTATTAACATATTAATGAGTTAATATTTTTTTTTAAATAAGCTTATAAATCATACTAAGTGCTTTTTTTGAAAATCTAGGTGTAGGGTTAGAGGATAGAATATGCAGTTTGTACAGTATAAAAATCTGGAATGTTCCCATTAAAACAATTTAGATTAATTTACATATATTCATTTAAAGCTACAGTCCATAAGTTTTGCCTCTTTGTCGCCATCTCAGTTTGAAACCTGCAATTGCAGTTATTTGCAGAATTATCATCTTTATGCGGGTTGTGCCTTGGCACAGCTCCTCAGTGCAGATGAATCTAATGTTTCACCACATTGGTGTGGATACTGTACTTTGGAATCACAGATTCTGCGTCTTGGAAGTATGACCAAAATAAGAATTTTTCACCTAAAACTGTCATCTGAACAAGAAAGTAACATGTCTGCCACTTTTGTTCTGACCAACTTAGGAAAAAAAGCATTACAATAAATTGCGCTGCCAATGGTGATTAAATCTAACGATCGCTCGGATCATGAAAAACCGTGCAAATTATTATTATTATTATACTTTCTTCTCAAATTGTTAATGTTAACAACATCAGCATTGCGTGACTACGTGTATTTAGTGTGTATTAGCGTTACCTGTAGATTTCAATTCCTGTAGCCACTCCGCAGTCCGAAGTCTTTTGCTTTTGGCTACGGGTTAATCTCCAGTTGTCACTGATGATTGTCATTTGTACCTTTCTGGATTACAATCCGCCATCAAAATGATAAGTTTAATTATTGCAGCTGCTGTAAGAAAACACTATAAATGATCTGCTACCTGCAGCATCCTCCACATGCCATATAGCCTACTAGCTGGGACTCCTTCTTTATGTAAACAGACATGACATAATGATGCAAAGATGAATGGCTGTATTCTCGAATTTCCTGTGGAAACCCACCGGTACTAGTTGAATTTGAAAACATTATTACAAGCTAACCATTGTGAAGGTAAGGAGATAGTTTTGAACATTGGCTGGTTATGTACTTGCTCAAAAATTGGCTTTGGATCATTTTTAACCAAAATAAAGTTACAGACTGCAGCTTTAAATGTCTATGAAATATTTGTTGTCACTGTATAAAGTGCAATGAACATTGCATAAAGACCCTGTAAATCATGATGCAGCTTATGTACAGTAAGTATTTGCCATTTTTAATGCAAGACTGCCTTTTGAAATATAGATGTGGAGATCAAATATTGCATTAAACAAACTCTGTAAATTACCCAAACATTCTGATTCTGTATTTATAACCTTGTGTGTGTTTGTGATTCTGGTTTTATTTGTGGGTTGGATTAAGGGAACGGGCATATGTCTGCAGGGGCTGAAACACAATCGCACAGTAAAACAAGATCACAAACTGGGACGAATTTCAGGTTTGCAAATAATGACGTTAATAAAATAGGCCTAACTGTTGGACTACTCCAAGTCTTATTCATTAAATATCATGGCAGTGATTTGAGATATGAACCACGGTCAGGAGCAGTGATACGAGCTCTTAAAGTCAATGTTGTGGAGTGCTCTGTAATTGATGTCAGGCCTCTGTTAGATGTGAGCAACAAAATGTTTACATGATAAATGAACCTCACAGGGACAATGTCCTGCATGTCCTGTGGCTCAGAAAAGCGTGCTAATTATTTTGGATGATTTGTTCGTTGGTATTATGGTGATTCAAAAAATAGGTTTTGGTCTGTAAATACATATAAAACTTTATTAGGCTTATAAAGTGCCCACTTTGAAGTCATAGGCTTCTGTATGCAGAAAGAATCCGAAAGAGAGGCCAGATCTCTGTCCCATATATGACCTAAGTGTGACCTCATTTCCCCATTAAAACATGCCAACTCTGGTCTCACACAGTAAGAGTCAACACTGATCACTTTTTTCATCGCAAGAAAAACATTGATTATACATAGAAAAATGCACATTCCTTTGCAGACATCTGTAAACCTGCACACTGTAGAGTCATAAGTTGATTTACATTACAGTGCTCAGTCATTTTATTGTCAGTGTTCTATATACAGCAGGGTTGGGCAAATTTTAAAACAGAAGAATTAATTCCCTTTCAATTGATGAGTTAAAATTTGAATCGAACTGGCAAAACCACACAGGAAGTTAAACTGGAATAACAGAAAAAGCTGCCATATGGACATTACTTTGACACTCTGACCATTATGCAGAATACTTCCTGATCGTAACTTTGAAACATGCTTTTTCTGTGAAGCTGCTGTTGACACAGTACATGTTTTGTGAAAAGCGCAATACAAATAAGCTTTTAAAGAATTATAATAAAGAATTCACTAAATTGTAATTCAAAGAAATACATTCTGGGAGATTAAGTTTAAATTCCACCCTGGTCTACAAAAATGTCATAATTTAATTTTAATTTTATAATTTATAAATTAGGGAACACTTTATTTTGATAGTCCTCTTTAGACATATACTATCTATTTATAACTAACTATACCTAACTATATACTATATATAAATATAACTTTGCAACTACATGTCAACTACCAGTCATTACAGTATTAGTAGAATATCTGCTTAATATCTGCTAATGCTTTATTTAAAGTTTTTTAAACTTTAAAATTGATTTTTTTAAGCCAACATTCAGGGACTGTCTTGACTGTCTTGTTTTTCCAAGTTAAAAATTAGTTATTTGTCAGTGTCCTGTCACCTTGGTTGGTCATATTTTTAGTTCGGTGACAGGATCCTGACACTCATGTTGTTTTTCTTGTCCTTGTGTGAGCGTACAGCTTTGAGGTTGTTCTCTGGGCTGCTCTTATGTCTTTTGTTTTGGGTGTTTGTGTGAGCACACGGTTTCTGTCATGTTTATTTGCCATGTGCTCTTCTGTCTTGTCTTCTCTTGAGTGATTGTGTAAGTACATGACTTCTGTCATGTCTTTTGCACATGGCTTTTGTTTGTTTCTGTGTGCCGTGTGCCCTTATGTTAGTCTCTAGTCTTGGCCCCACACTTTTGTTACCTGATTATTGGTTTATTTGCCCCACCTGCTCTCTCTTGTTCCCCTCCTGATTTCTTTCCCTATTTATTCTACCTTTGTTGTCTGTCCTGTGCTAATTTATTTTGTATTGATGCTCATGTCCCTGTTACTGGTCTGCGTAGTCTGTGGATTTTTTTTTTTTTTTTTGCCCTACTATGGGCCTTTTGTTTCCCAGCCCTGTTGGCTGATGTTTGTGTTTGCCCAGTTTTTTGTATTGCCCTTTATTTTTCAAATTTTTTTTAGTTTGTCTGGCTGTTCTGCTTATCTTATTTTATTGCAGCTTCCTTGTGTTTAAATTTATATTGTAATTCCTTATCTGTTAGCTACCTGTTAATTAAAGGGTTAGTTCTGAGTCATTAATTACTCACCCTCATGTCATTCCAAAACCATAAGACCTTCGTTCATTTGCGGAACACAAAGTAAGATATTTTTTATGAAATCCGAGAGCTCTCGGACTCCTCCATAGACAGCAATTTAATTACCACTGTCAAGGCCTAGAAAGGTACTAAAGACATTGTTAAAATAGTCAGAATGCCAGCTCATTATTGGCCGGCTCCTGCGTCAGCATCACACGTGTTGTACTGCTCACATGTCAGCTTTGGCCAATACTGAGCTGGCTTTCAGACGTAGAACACGGAAGCACTGCACTGTGTTTACTGTGTCAGCTGCGAAGGGGACTGACAGGGAAAAGAAGAGATTGTTGAATAAAGTCGTTATTTTTGTTTCGTTTTTGCACACAAAAAGTATTCTCGTTGCTTCATAAAATTACGGTCAAACCACTGTAGTCACCTGGACTGTTTTAACGATGTCTTTAGTACCTTTCCTGGCCTTGACAGTGGTAATTAAATTGCTGTCTATGGAGGAGTCAGAGAGCTCTCGGATTTCATTAAAAATATCTTATTTGTGTTCCGAAGATGAACAAAGGTCTTAAGGGTGTGGAACGACATGAGGGTGAGTAATTAATGACATAATTTTCATTTAGGGGTGAACTAACCCTTTAAATATATGGCGTATAATATATATGGTGTAAACTGTATGTACTGTGTACGATATCCTGTGCATTATTCAGTGTTTCTGACTTTCTGACCCATTGTTTTTAGAGAAACTAATCAGATTGGATGTTGTAAATCTTTATATTATTTACTATTGTAAATGCAAAAAAAAAAAAAAAAAATCATAAAATAAATAAATAAGTGTATGTATGCATTTCAAGACAACAACAAAAAATGCGTAAAAGTAAAATAATGTTTGCGGGCAACACAGACCTGACCCTTCACACCTTTACAGAAATGCCCTCAGGCTGATTATGTGTGAGCATAAAAAGGGACTGTGACTTCATTTGAATAATGATACAATTGGGAAATCTGATGTACATAAATGTTTTTGTATACAAACAGCTCCAGAGAAACTGTTGTATCAGGTTTCCAGATCTGCAAGCTAATCAAGCGTAAATGTTTTACAGCTCAGTGCTGTCATCTTAACATTCTCCATAGAGACATTACCTTATTCTTCCACCCGCCAGGAAACTGTCCAGCTGCACCTGTGGGCAGGAGCTGATGGGATTAATGTTTACACATGGAAGCAAAATGTCACAAACTCACTGCAGGCTTTCCTGTGATATTCAGGAATACTGCCATCAGGTAAGGTATCATGCATATTCAGTTACATCTGATGTTTTTGATTGCTAATAAGGATTGATTTTGCCCTTGTTTAAAAACCCATTGCTTATTTTTAAGTTTACGTTTGCGTACCGTTTAGTACAAATAGCAAATATTCTATATAGACCACTGGCAGGTTTATAATATTCAGACAAACACGTAGCGAGGAACTACATCCCTTACATCACAATTATTACATGGCTGTTAAAGCCACTGTAAATCAATAAATATGCTTCAAGCGTATAATGACGTACATCCCACTTGTGAGAGGTAAATTTAACATGTTTGTCCGTGTGCGTGTATTTGTGTTGGCATGCTCATATGTGTGTGTGTGTGTGTGTGTGTGTGTATATGGTCAATTGTTTTTGTGAAGCTGGCTCTCTCATTCTCTAGTGGAGGGCAGTTCGGGGTGAGTGCAGGTAATAATGAGTCTCTCCTGAGACTTTATTAGAGTTCAGTAAGACTCTCTGGGCGTCTTTGTGTAATGCGGACATTCCCAATATCAGAGCAGATGCCTCCCACTCTGCCTGGCTGCTCTACACATGCATCCACAAAAATACATGCGCACATATACACACAGGGCCTTAGAAAAACATTAATCATTTAAACTGGGGCCTAATTCCAGCTACTTCACCCGCACGCCAATCACAGCGGACTGAAATTGATTGCAGATTTGGCTGGCTGATTTAAGAATGAAAGGGAAGGAGGACACAAGACCAGGTAATTGAGCGTATAGGTGAATCCACACCATGTGCAAACACAGCACCACCCTCCAATCAGGCCTTAAAGGAGTAATTCACCCCAAAATGACCATTCTGTCATAATTTTCTCAATTTACAATACAATAAAAAAATATATAATATTTTCTCTTCTGTGTTCAAAAGAAGAAAGTCATATTGGTTTAGAATGACATGGTTGAATAAATGATGACAGAATTTTAATATTTGGGTAAAGGATTTTTTTCCAGTTTCATCCAGTTTGTGGATGATTTTTTTAAGCAAGTGGGGGATTTTTTTTAGGGGAGTCTAAAGGGGATTTTTTTTAATGTAGTTGACCGAACACAGTAGGTCCTTTTTTAACTGTATTTGTGTGACTCTCAAAAGCTCTTCTCACTCCACTAAATTTATATAATGATCAGCAGAGCCTTTATAAAAAAAAAAAACTTACATTTATTAATCTTACATTTATTTTACATACATTTTTTCAGTAAATTGAGCATTAAAAATCTTTTTATTTTATTTCAATTTTTTATCAACCATGTTATTTAAAAAAATGTCTACACATCTGACATTATTCTGTGATTTTTAATGACATCTCCAGGCTCCCAACATACTCACGGTACCATTTATCCTAAAGCATGCTATTGGATGTCCATAAAAATGTATGCATTTGAGAAAAGCACTGATTCACTTAACTGGGTGCAGCTGAGACCATTTTTTCCTGTCTAAAATAAATATGGCTACCAGAGATCACATGAACTCATTAAAAAAAAAATGTAGGGCAGTTCATCAACAATTCATGTTTATGTTAAAAGCTTTATGTAAGAGGCAAAAAATTGCATCTTGTGACATGCATCATTTCCACCAATTATGAAATTAGCCAGAGTCCAGGAAGCGTATTTACAGAGGAGAATAGTGTGCAGTCAATTTCAAGGGGGTGAATGCACATAAAATGTTGTTATACAGTGGGACCTTCCCCTGCAGGCAATTCCTTTTGTCTTTTTTAATCTAAAAAAGTTTCACATGATGTAAATGCTGGACAGAGTGTCAAAAACGATTGAAGAGAATGGTGAAGATCTGAAGATGAGCTTTTGCATGGCACTGCGTGAAGTGAAGGGTTCTCAACAGTCCAGCTGTTAAGACTGTGCAGTTGTGAGTTATGAACCAGTTTCAGTCACATCTGTATTGAAAAAAAATTTAAGTGAATTTGAAACACAAAATGATTTGTGAGTGGGCTGATGTCGGTCACCTTCTTTGTTACACCTGCAGTGTTTATCATGGATTTGTTGACAAAGATACCAAAAAGAAGGTGATTATTGACTGTATTGATTGAGTATTGATTGTGTAGATGAAGACTTAAAGGTGCAGTAGGTGATCTGGGAAATGCTAACTTTTGCCTGCTATAGCACTGAAAGCATACAATCCCACCCTCCCTGCAAATCGCTGTCCAAAGCCATGCCTCCTCTAAAACACATGAATGCGCACAGACCGGAATCGAGACATAGAGAGCAGTGTTGTCAAAAGTATCGACCATGATACCAAATCGGTACTGAAATTTTAAAAATGTGACACTTTGAGCTCTGTTGAGTGGATTCATAAACACCTCTTATTGGCAAATGTGTTGACAAGCTCATCAGAATGATCAACGCTTCAAAAACATGTTGTAAAGAGACATCAAGGACTCTCTTCACAGAGCGCTTACACAGATACACACAGAAGTGTTAGAAAGCAGGCATCTATTGGTCCGCTGATAGACTCAAAGGCTCCCGCTTTCAAAACGTTTTCAAATTCAAACACTTCTGTGTGCTTTCAAACACTCCGTGCATTGATCATTGTAGCCAATCACAGACATATACAATTAGCGCATGAACACAAAGGCCAATCAGAGGTGTTTACGAATCTGCTCAACAGCGCTCAAAGTGTCACATTTTTTAAATTTCAGTACCGACTTGGTATCGCATTCGGTACTTTTGACAACACTAGACCAGAGACAACATTTTTGGACTACATCATTTGTTATTCAACTTTGAGAAAACTTTACAGTACAGTGAGTAACTTTGAAAACATAAACATATTTCCCAATTAGACGCTGGGTGCTGCTGTCATTGAACTAATTCGTAAAGGTACACAAACTACATAAGCTACATTATGCGTTGCTAACAAAACACAAAATCAAATCATACCATGTACCTACCTGTCTAAAATAAATACTGACTCTCGCAGTTGTCTCCAGCATGGAAAAGCAACACAATGTTAATTCTGGTTTTAGCCCTTTTCTAAAGGCCCGTTCATACCAAGAACGATAACTATAAAGATAACTATAACGATAACTATATTTGCGTCCACACCAAAGAACGATAACGGTCTGTTTTTTTTTTTTTAAAGCTCATGCACTGCAGTTTCAAAGTGTGTACGACATGTTTTTGATGTTCTTGTTGCATTTACACAGCTTTAACGAGCAGATGTCCTCAGCATGCTATGTTTCGAGTAAATAGCTAGTGTAATCGATCTAATCTAACAGTGAATTTAGCTGATGAAGTCAATATAGTGGAATAAAAACAGTGCCTAGTCTTTTTCACTGCAACTTCAAAGGAAGCAAGACAATGCTGGATACCTGAGGTCATTTTTATGTTACACTGTTTGCTAGCTTGGCATAATTATCTTGTCGTATACTTATCACCATTTATTCTGAGAGTAAAACCGATAGTTTTCTTTTCATAGCCACTATGACGTGGCACCACTTGTTGTCGGTTCAGAAGGAAAGTTAGGTTGTTGCTGTTTGCCTGCCATTCTCCTTGGACCTACACCTTCCACAGATTATATATATTTATAAAAAATAAATTTAGACGACTGAACATAGTGATTGCTATCAGGATATGAGGAGACTTTCAACCAGCATAACAAAAATGTAGAGAATCACCTATTGCACCTTAATAGATTGTGTATTTAAAGTGTATGTAGCAAGAAAACAGGTTGGAACAGATTCTAAATGATGGAACAATTATGAATGCAGCAAAAAAACAAAAAAGCAAGAATTTGCATTGTAAAACAAACATTTTTGGACTGCGCACAAAAAATTATGATCTGTGTCAGTCAGTTTGGATACGCATGCAGTTAACAGTATCCCTCAGCCATGTCCTAGTGTTTCCTGTGGCCCCTGTTCTGTGTCACCGCTCCCTCAACATACAGTAGGCACTGTGTGGACGCAGAGAACAGCCACCTGGGTTTCTCACAGAGAGTCGTTAGACTCTTGCAATTCCGTGGAAACTCTCTGGTGTTTAACTTGAGTTTGAGCTCTGTGTCCGTGAATGCTAAATCAGGTCCATTCTGGCATACTGTAAGGGTCTAGTTAGATCAGGTGCAGTATGTTAAAGTGAGACACCTGCAGACACTCAAAAACATTGTTTCAATAATTGTGTAATTGTCTGATTTCAGCACAATTCTGGATATTAACATAGTTTTGTTTCAGACAAATAGTCTTTAGTGCATTCTAACCTCATTTAAGATGCATTTTGTAGTGCAATTTGAGAAATGCACAGCACAAGTCTGTATACAAGCCAGAATGTGACTTGGCTCCTTAATGATCAGGTTATGGAAGATGTTTCATACATACTTTGACTTGTGCTCAGCTGTGGGGGCAAATCATACCAAGTACAGTTTTAACCCCAAAGCCAGAACGCAAAGTTTCTGTTTCCTTGGATCGCGTTCAAAACACACAGCCCATTCTGTCGGAGACTGTGCTTCCAGGCTACCTTTGCATGAGCGTTTTCAAGCTGGGAAAATTTGTAGCAGATGCCACCTGTCTCATCCAATCAGTCAGCCCGACGGTTAACCATCCACCTGATTTGTACAGCAGCCAAGCGTTGCCCTAAAAATGCTACACCGGGGTCAACTCAAGGTGTGTGTTTTACTGTAGCTCATGCAGAACACAAAAGGGGTCATCAGGAAAGTTTAGGGAACACATGTCAAATTTTATCACAAAAACAAACTAAAAGTATTGCAATTTTAGTACACTGACAGTGTTTCTTATGGATATTATATCTGCTGTAGACACGTATGGTTAGAAACCTGTTAGGTCACTAAGTTTTATCCCCAATAAGGTATTGCTTTCCTCCTGAGGGGAAAACTTTCATAATGGCTCATTATGGCATTTCAGGGTCTGAGAAAAATAGTAAATCTCAAAGAAAACACCGCTAATGTGACTGTTTTTCATTTTTCATGTTATCTGATAAGCTAGCTTTAGTAATTCATCAGGCCTGACAGGCAGAGGGAAGGTGCTGAAATGTGTATTAATGTTGCTCAGTTATGAGGAAATGAGCTGGAGTTGTAGCCAGCTCTGTGGTGGCGCACTGCGGCCTGCCAAGGGTGGAACGGACCTCTAACATGAGCTCCCCATGCTCGGCCTGTCCTTTCCAAAACGACACCGCTGACCTTTCCTTGATGACTCACTCTGGCCAAGAGGACAGCGCTGCCTTGCGGCAAGAAAACCCCTAATTATGTCAGTATACAGGCACTGTCAAATAAATACAATGGCTGGGCAGCCAAGTTGTTATCTCTTTGTGAATCTGTATCTGTTGCAGTCACAAAATGATCTGTATCTATGTTTGGATAGAATTGGATGTGGGCAGGGATTAAACCAGAAGTTATTCATAAAATTTCTATGAGCCTTAAAAGAATTTAAAGAAGAGGTTCTTGGAAGCTTTGAACATTAGGGGTTAATAAGGTTTAAAACATTAACATTTCAAAACATAACATGTTATTTAAGCATTATAACGCAAGAAAAAATCATTTTGACATTAATGTGGCACTTCTTTCGGCATTAGTTAAATATACAAGTTAATTTTGAGTAACTTTTAAACACTATATTGCCATTCTTTTTTTTGCCTCGCCAACAAAAATAGTTCCAGGCAATGCCACAGCAGAAACACATGGTAGTGTTTTGTTCCAGAACGTATCAGCACTTTTGAAGGAATCATTTCAGTGAATGATTGAATTGACCAAAATCGCATAACTCTTTAAGTAGGTACTAGGAGTAAGTACTTACTTTGTGACCATTAAAAAGTGTGTTCTATATGAATGCGTGTGTGTACTACATACATCATTTTGTCATTCACAAATCCTCTCCAGTGGCCTCATGGAATAGTAAAGTGTCCAATGAATGTGCACTTCAGAATCTCACCAGAGGTAGTTTGTCCTCCGGGTACTTTTTGCCTACTATTTTATGAATACTAAAACTAAGGACATACTACTCTTTTCACATAGTCTACTGTATAGTAGGTAAGTATGCATTTTCGGATGTAAAAAAAAAAAAAAAAAAATGTCTACACAGCTGACAGTATTCTGTGGTGATGTGTCTTCTAACCTACTCATTGTACCATTTATACTAAAGCATGCTTTTGGATGTCCAAAAAAATTTGCATTTGGGAAAAGCACTAAATCCCTGTGCCATTCCAAATAAGGTAATAATTATAATGCTTGCTTGTATCTGGTCTAAGACAAAACACTGGTATGTGCTGCCAGGAAGGTTTATTTTAGGTTTACCTTTGGATTGAACTCAAGTTCTGGAGGACCTTCCTTAACTAAAGTTGAAGAGTGTGAAACAGAGGTCTAGCTGAAGAGTGATCGCCAGCAGTCAGATGAGAATTCCCACTTGAACAAGGGACTTCATGATGCACTTGTGACCTCATTCTGTCTGTGCTTAGCAAGAGTTAATCGAAGACATTTGTCTTTTGACTGACCCACTCCACCCGCCCCATTCTGTGGTGGCTGTTTCTGCACAAATCTCTAACCAATCATACTGGTAATACCACCGCTGTTGGATAATTATCCCCCTGGGGACCTGGGAAACCTATGCTATGTACTTTCCTTCACTTGCTGCCCTCTGTCAGGCTGGGCCAAGCGGATGGCAGGAGGGTAAACAAGTTGCTTGGGTTTGTGCCCAAATGCCCTAGAAGCCTCATTTTGATAAGTCCCATTCAAGAACAATTTTCCTCGTTTCTCACTGGAAAAGAAGAACTTGTCAGGCAGAAACTTTACAACTAAAGTAATGACACTTTAGGGATATCCCCACAAGACAAATAGATGAATAAAAGTTTATGCTTTAGACGTAAAGCTAATCTGTGTTGGAAAGCAATGTGTCCGTGCATTTGAATGGAGCCTGTGGCTCAGCTGCCAAGCCAGATGTCAAGGCCCTGCGTGAAGGATGTTGGACGTACAGATTACAGAGAATTATTTGGATTGCCCGTCAGGCCACAGAGCAGACACACATCTGTTTTTATTCAGGGATCTTGAACAATCTGTGCACTGCGCTGGCTCTGCAGGCGTGGAGCCGCGTCCCTCTGTGGGATTCACCTACCCTGAGAACAATACTCTGGACCTGCTTCTGATAGTATTTCAAAATGCCTGAAAGATAAGGCTGAAGCTTTGCACCCTCTTTTTCTCTTCGTAGAGAGTGTAATTTACGGTGCGCTCCCTAAATTAGAAGTGCGCTGAAACGTTGGTTTCCCAAAAGGCACATTTGTTCATCTCAGGATAAGCGAGGAACACCCGGGTCGAATGCTCTCGGGGAGAGGCATGGTGAGAGGAGATCTAGTTATTGTTGGGACGGCACTGTGATGAAGTGTTTAGAATTGTTTTTCCTCTTGGCCCTTTTTGTCACAAACTGTAAACTAGAGCCGTGATCAGCCAAGCGGTAAGTGTTTCCATCAGCGTTTCCTGGGTGAAAAGCAACGACCCTTCATAACACTGTTTGGCGGCCGTTCCAGCACTGTGTGATTTTGGAACCAAAACGCCAGGAACCAAATATTTGCAGTCGGTAGGGCCTGCCTGGAGATTCACCAATTAGGGGAAAAAAAACACCAAACAGCTTATTTTCATTTTGATCGTTGATACTCATGTTTACTTTACAGCTCATATAAAAAGTCCCAATTGATTTCACTCCTGTTTTCACAACCCAGGATGATGTTGTTTTGCAACTTAGTCTTTCCAAATAGTCTTTGCACTATCTACATTAAAACTAATGTTTTCATAATTTTGCTACTTTTACTTATGCTACTTTTCAAATTACTTTTATCTAAAGATTTACGTTTCACCCTAGTCCCAGAGTCAGACTTAAAATCTTAAAATACAAAAATCTATCATAATAATATGAAATATTAAAATGATTAGGTTTAAATTTATGTCCATTTCAATATTTATGGTGTGAAAAAGATTTAAATTGTTCAGAAGTCATTTCTGAACTATTGCTTCTAATAATTTTTTATCAAAAGTTACTGTACTTGTTTACAACAGGTGACAATAGAAGAATGCTTGAAATTATATGAGATGAGATGTCATCAAAAAACAGTCAAATTAGCCTTAGCATGGCCATTTTTATTCCATAAATGTTAAAATGTGATTTCCACCGTGGCAGTGCCGGCATTTGCTATTACACAGTATGCATAAGTGAGATAAATGACAATGACTGTGGTGAGAATGTCCAGGGCTTAAATGAAAAAAAAATTTTAAATGAAAAAAATTTGATTGATAAATGAGAATGTCAGAAGTTTCCTGTGATGCATATACTGTACGTCCATTGTTGGACATTGATAGTGGATAAATAAACTTTGAGTTTGAAAATTGTGTTTTAAGAGAGTTCATTTTCTAATAAGAGTCTAATAGAGCCAAAATTGCCCATAGTTGAAGAAACACCCCTACTGTTACATTACATTTATGTTCTTAGCAGATCAACAAATCAAATTCCAATACAGCACACAAATCACCCTCAGCCTGCAGAAACATGTTCTAAGTGCTTGCATGGTTAGTATTTCCAGTCAAAATGCATTGGCACAATTTACAAACACTGGCAAGCTGAAAAGGTGAAGTAGTTCATTTAATGATTAAAGCCCCCAATCAAACATATGTTACACCACAATGACTCTGCAGTGAACCAAAGCTGAACACCGCAACACAAACATCCTTCAGAAGTTTTTTTTTTTTTTTTTTTTTTTTTACCAAATAGATTTCTACATGCCCTCTTGCATTCATATAATTTATATTCTGCATTAAAGCCCATCAGAATGTGATTAATTCATTAGATTTGAAGGCTATAAAAAAGTTTTAATTATTGTTTTAGGTTATTTTATTATTTAGCTTCACTGCTCCTCTACACGCTCTTAGTCCCCATTTGGGCACCCAGGCTGTGTAGGGCTCGTGGAACGACTGTCGTATATTCATTCCCGACTCGGGTCTGGGCCACTTGCGTGACCTTTGAGACTGTCCTCCAAAAAAAAACGACCCTATAGCACCTTATTAAGACCTATACTTACATTTTAAAGTCATGCGCCCTCTAGCTGGTGTAAAAATAATGACAGTGTCGTGTTACATCTGTCGTCATGAAATGACGTATGACTGTCGTTACCAATCAAAATGCATGTTCATTTAAATGCAATGTGTGGACTTTTTACACCATTTGTCCTATTTTCATTTAGCAAAATTCATTTTTTTTTTTATTAACGACTACACCAACCCCACCCCTAAACCTACCCTAAGTAATTTATAGTGCATATACACTTTATGAGCACATGCATTCCCTGGGATGGAACCCATGATTGCATGATCACATGATTGCATATTGTTATATATTGCAATGCTCTGCCAATTGAGCTACGCGAAACCCGAAATATGACGCAGATAAAAGGGAACAATGCATTAAAATGAAAGTGTCCTGTTGTCGATAGGGGCGCAACTTTAGCAAACGCTCCTATGGGTCGTATTTCATGAATTAAAATGAAAGTGTCCTGTTGTCGATAGGGGCGCAACTTTAGTAAACGCTCCTATGGGTAGTATTTCAGGGAAGTGACAAACGACCTATATAGGCGTATTGGTTGGAGAACATGTTGGGAAATATACAGCGCAACGAGTGTAGACCGACTGATTCCCGAATAAAATCCTATTTGTTAGTACAGCGATGATTTTTGCTTTAGATGCATGTGGTCAGGGTTAAAAACCTGAAACGTTTAATCATATCAGTGGATTTATTAGACCTTATGCACCAGAAAAACAAGCACACAGCCATCTTTAGAACTTTGTGTTTGAACTTCCGTTTTTGTGGTAGCAGTAGCCTGAAAGTAATTAGCTGGTGAAGTGGATTTACTTATTGTAGAGTTAATTAAGGTTACCATGAGAATTGTAATTTTTGAAATGGATGTCATAACAAATGTAAGTTGCTCGGTAAGATTTTAAAACGAACAGTTCATTCATAAATCCATAAGATCTTACCTTCATGTTGCGGAAATACAACCCGGAAGACAAAACGCAACAAGTGCAGTGCTGAAAAGGGGTGGGGCTACATAGGTCTATAAATAGGGCATATTAGGTTGCATCTGATTATGTGACTCTACTGGAATGGAGATCAGAATATTGACAAACTAAAAGTTTAACAAACTACTTTTTTTTGACTGCAACAAGGCATAACATCAACAAGGATCTTCAATGTTTTTCTGAAAACATTAAGTGTCCTTGTTTGGGTGATGTGGGAATGAGAAAATTGTGATGCAACAGTTTGTATTCTGCCAATTTGACTTTCTCCCACATCTGTCATTGAAATAATTTCACATTTGTATTCTGTTACACATTGTTGATAGAGATCATGAGGTTAGATGTGCTCCATGTTTCTGGTCATTTGTCAGCTAAATGAAGTCTTTCAGAGTAAGTGTAAGTAATATATTCTTGGGGAAAAGTGAATCAATCACATTATGGGTACAGCTCTTCTTGTGTGTTTTTATATATCCACCAGAGATCTTGCAATCTTCCTCTTTCAATGACCAAATAATCATCTCTGAGTGTGAAGCATCTCCGTGTGTGTGTGTGTGTGTGTGTGTCTGAATGCTTGTATTGCCTTACACTGGATCATTCCTTATCTCCACCAATCTGACATCAGTGCCAGATGCCTGACCGTGGTTAAAACGTCATAACAGCACTCTTGAGGGTCGTCCATCTCCAAGCTGCGGAGAAGTGTGTTTTCTGTCGCCCTCAACTCTGTGTGTGTGTAACCACGGTGATGAACTCTGATGCCTCCGCTGGGAGTTTAGAGTGAAGAAACCTTGAGGTGTTATTCCTCAGCACTCACAGGAGGTGTGTCTTTGTGTGTGTTTAAAAAGGTATTATTCTTTCATTCGTTGGGGAGTTGCTAAACTTTGTTCCTGAACCCTGATTTAAACCTTTGTAATCTTATGTAATTACAGAAATATGTGCGCACTGTCTCAGCTGGAGATGTGTGGTACTGTGTTTCTTAATCTGAACTTGTGGACATGGGGAAAGATGTTGAACAGGGTGGAGTGTGATGACGAGATGTATTGAAACCTCATCACTCCTGATCACGACTATAGCAGAGGGATATATATCCAATGTGTGGATATATTGATTAAAAGTTTTATTGTGAGGTGTGATTGATCACATTAGTTTTTCATATGAACACTAGTTGTTAAAGTTTGGTATCTGCAAGATTTTTTTTTTCTTTTTTTTTTCTAAGTTTTTGTGGAAACCATGACTTTTTTTCAGGATTCTTTGGTGAACAAAGAACACCATTTACACTGTAAAAAAAGATCATGATTTTAACGGTAAAAGACTAAAAATGCTATGGTAAAAACAGCTAAATGGTGTACAGAAAGATTCCGTACTGTATATGGTGAATAACTATAACGTAATTTTACAGTAAAATACTGTTAAAAATACAGTTTTTGGAAGTGAAAAATAGTCATTGTATAATTTACAGTGAAAAACCATAAACTGACATTCCCACAATTCCCTGCGTGACACTTCATATTTGATGTATTTTTGTTGAAATAACCATTTCTTCTTAGTTTTTCTTTAGTTTTATTTTTTCTAATCAGTTATGTACAGTAGTCTTTTATGTTACATCTAATGTTGTTAAATTGATGTTTATTGCATTTTTAAAAATTTCATGTGTGTTAACATGATGGTGTTTAGTGTTTGTGTGAATGACACTGTGTGCACCTTCTATATATTAGTATTGTCCTTCTCAGCTTTTAGAAAGCTGCTTGTGATGAGATTTGATTCATCATGTGACTCTCATTACCACTCTGTTTAGTGCTTGTCAGTGTATTACAAAGGTACAAAATAGATATTAGTACTTTAATTGTTACGGACAGAGGAGTCGGAGACAACGAGAATGCTAGTGGGTGGTGTTTATTGGACTGACAGCAGGTACAGATGGTGAAGCAGGTAAGTAAACAGCAGGTATAGACTTTCAATGGTGATAATGGGAAGACTGATACTGTCCTTTGTGTTGTAGGTATGATGACCGTGGATGGTAGCTCACTGGAGAATGATATGTAGGGATGACAGTGATCAGGAGACAAACACGCAGATGAAGCCACAGGAGGATACAGGGAAGATGCTGGAGTGGAAGTGGTGAGTATATCAAAAGTCCTTGAGGTAAGCATAAAGGGAGTCCTTGTGCAAACGAGAATGGACAACTGAGGGAAGTGAGTAGTGTGTTTATATACTGCTGTGGTGATCAGTGGATGGCTTGCAGGTGCGGGTGATTACTGAGTGGTGGAGTGAGTGCAGGTGAAGACCAGGGAGGATTATGGGAGATGGAGTCCAAAACTGACAGGAACTGTGACATTAATAGATTGGAAAATTAACATTATATCAGTTAATGAAATATTTTTTTTTACTGTAAGTTTAAGTTAAATCTGTAAAATCTAAAATGTTGCTACTGTATTTTTTACAGGTAAATGTATGGCAACCACACCTGCCGGGATTTGTACAGTATGTAAAATAAACAGTTATGAACCGTAATTATTACAGTATAAACCTTTGAATTATACGGTTTTGAACTGTAAAATAGACAGTAAACTAAGTGCTGTCCCATAAAACCTAAAATGTTGCTACCGTATTTTTTACGATAAAGTTCTGGCAACCACAGCTGCCATTTTTTTACCACAAATTTTTATGGGGATTTTTTTTACAGTTAAATTTTTTGTAGCAGTGTGGTCTTTACTGTAACTTTTGATCAGTTGAATCATCCTTGCTGAATGGAAATATTAATTTCTTTAAAAAAAATCTTACTGACCACACATTTACATCATGCTTTAAATTCTGGGCTGATTTCAAATCCTTCAATGGTGGAGAAAGATTTTTGGGCCTAAATGGGACAGTTACAGCATTTACCAGCATACTAACAAGCCAAACCTTGACCCATTGACTTGTAATAAAACATGTACAGGTCAATCTAAAAGAATATTTTCATTACCGAATAGCTACAGTATATGACTCATCTAGGCTCATTCATTATAACTCAATAGGGGTGTATTTTGCCTGTGTAGCTCTTAATTTTTTTATTTTTTTTCACTGTTTGGCATTGAACACAGACCCGACAGCAGGATTCTATCTTTCTCCTTTTCTTTCTTCTCTTCAGCCTATTAATATTATCACAGCAGTTCTGATCCACATAAACTTTTACATTTGGCTCTTTTAATAGCTGCCATTTATTTTATGCTTTGACGTTATTTTCCAGAAACTGTATTAATTAAAAAAAAAAAAAAAAAAAAAAAAAAAGAGCTAATAGAAAATTCTGCTGGGGAACTAAAAAAAAATGGCAATTGTTTTCATGTGACACTACAGAGGGGCCTGGGAGAGCTGTAAGCTATTCTTAAGTGTTTTCATTTTAAATTACAGATCCTGTGAATAGATGCCATGGCAAAGTGAACTGTGAATGGGCGGAGAACAGCAAGGACTCCAGCTCTGACCTGAGGGGAAAAGCACAGCCCTGCCAAGAACACAAAGAGTGCAGAATGACAGCGACTATGCTGAGCAATCCCACATTAAAAGCGCCAACCTGCCTGCATGGAGGGAAAATGGATTGCCTCTGTAAGATCAAAACTCCAGTCTCCTGATGCAAGAGGTGATTTTGCATTTGCATTCTGAGTGTTTAGGACCTCGTTAGTTCTCAGACAGATGTGTAAATGTAGCATGCATCGGTTAATGCTCCAACACTGATCACTCATGCCTGTAAAATACAGAGAAATGCTTTTGATAGAACTGATGCACTTGACTCAAGCTTTGTAATTCTTCCTTTCCTCTAGTTTAAATCAGTCTCTTTCCACCCATGGTATAATGATTGTGGTATTGAGTGTCTAAATTGCATCGTAATGAGAAGGCTGGAGGTGCAGTAGATCTCTGCATTCGTTTTGGTGGAATTATTTGGCCCTAGCCTCAAAGACGGGTTCATGTTTATGAGAGACTCTGGCACGGGCCTCTGGGGTCTAGTACAGGACTGCTGTTGTTGTTTTGTAACAGTGTGGGTGTGATTTCCCCAAAGCAGTTTGACTTCTGAGAGAGAGAACGAGAGCTCTGTGGAGCATGCAGAGAAGTTAATGTAAGCCATGTTAGGGTAATTATTATTTGTTCATGAGTGTGACTGTTGGTAACCTAATATTAGTGTGATTCAATCTTAGAAAAATTAGCATGTTCATTAATTCTAAGAAGACAGGAAATCCTTTACATTACATCACTAAGATCTGCTGTCATCCTCCCTTGGGCTTAGCGGACATGTGTTTTTAACATGAGGTTTGAGAGTGCTGTGTTATGAGCTTTTGTCTATGATGTGTTTCGGAAGATGGTGTAAGCCTGTAAACGGCAATGGTCAAAAACAAGAGGCGTCATACAAGATCACAAGATGGTCGTGGGACCTTAAAAAGTCTTAAAATGTCTTAAAGTTTTCCTAATATAAGACCTTAAAAGTATTAAATTGTCTTAAATTCAGATTCGATGGGTCTTAAATATTTTTGGTCACATTACCACAAAAATTTCTCCAGTTTATCATTGGACAGACCGAAGAAGATTTTTTTTCCTGCAGTAGTTACTGCATCATCAGAGAGAATTGAGGTACAGACTGAATTGAAAGAATGTCAGAAGATCCATGGCTACATGATACGAAAACTACGTTTATCGGCTGGATAAAGCAAACCAGTGTCTCGCTAGTGAAGTTTTGATGAATAAGGATTGCAATCAAGGTAAAGACGAATGCGGTGACTTACAGGAATCGTACAGTAAGCACGCATTATATTGATGCACAAACAAACCATGTGTGTGCTCTCTATGCACTGATCTCACATTGTATTTATGCACATTTACACATTTCATTTCATTCATGTTGTTTCCACATATTCAGAATAATGTTTTGATTTTTCATGATTATGTTGCTGTGTTTAGTAATTTTTTTTTTTTTTTTTTTTTGGCATTTCCATGTGGTCCTGTTCTGTATCACAACTTGACTTGTCTAAAATGTGAGCAAGTTCTTTGCTGTTGCACTGTACACACACTATACACTGAATTCTGAAAAAAAAAAAAGTTGTTTTTCCTGTAATGTGTCCTTTTGGAGTCTCCAAGCATCCTTTTTTGGAAAGACACCTAAATTTACCTTGAAAAAAGCTTGCAGAACATACAGTTTTGTGAGAATCACCCTTCAATCTCATGGTTTACTTTGCTGGATATGGCAAATGATGATAAAATGAATGTGTTAAAGGGGACATGTCATGAAAATCTGACCTGTTCCATGTTTAAGTGCTATAATCGGGTCCCCGGTGGATCTACCAACCCAGAAAACATGAAAAAGGACAACCCAGTAACTTTGTTTTGGCAAGCCTTTCACTGCAAGCATGTAAAAAAACAAGATTTCGCTCCCCTTGTGACATAGGAAGGGGACCTTATTATAATATTACCCTTAATATAATATTGCCCCTTAATCTGTACATTTCCACCCGCGGTGCCGTCATTTTGTTTTCTCTTTTGGAAAGCGGACAGGGAGCAGCAGCTCATTTGTATTTAAAGGGACAGACACAAAAAAGGAATGTTTTTGCTCACACCTAAATAGGGGCAAATTTGATACCCTATAATAAATGATCTGTGGGGTATTTTTAGCTGAAACTTCACAGACACATTCTGGGGACACCAGAGACTTATATTACATCTTGTGAAAAGGGACATAATAGGTTCCCTTTAAATAAGACAAATTGTTTATGCTTAATTTCACAGTAAGTGTGCAATTAATCACGATTAAAATTTTTAATCTATTGACAACCCATTTAGCCCATTTAGAGTCAGGTATTTCCATTGCAGTTTGGTCTTAAATTTCATAAAAGTGGTATTAAAAAGGTCTTAAAAAGTCTTAATTAAGTGTGTTAACATGCACATTAAAAGTTCGATTTCAGTCATAAAGCAATTAATCATCTTTTTAAAAATGTAAACACTTTTCAGTCCTACTGAAATCAGTCTGGTTTTTGCTAAACTTTATTTTTCAATAGAAATAATAAAAAATGAGTTTGTCATGAGTTTGTGTGAGCTTGCTCACACTCTCAAACATGAACTTTTGATTTTGAATCATAAAGTTTGATTTCAGTCAGACTAAAGCAATTAATAGCCTTTTTTAAAATGTGAATGTTTTTGTCCAACTGAAATCGGTCTGGTTTTTGCCAAGTTGAAAATACCTGAGATACCCCATCCGATTTGTCACACATTTTATTTTTTAATAGAAATGAGTTTGTAAAGTCCAAAACTCTTAAACAGTTCATTCAGCCAACATGTTGACATATAAAAACAACAATCAAGGTCATACAAGGTTCTGACCTTCTGCTAAACTTCTCATGTAAAACGATAACAGCATCTGTGATGCTTTGCTGTTCGAAATATTTCAACAATCAATTCGCCAAATCCACAAGCAGTAGAGCCAGGCAGTTCTAACTACACTTCCCAAAACCACAGGAACAAGCAGGTCCCTGGACTGCTCTGCATCTCTTGTCCTGACATCTCTATCCCACCCAGGCCTCCGACCAAAGCCCAAGCGGTTACGGCAGCTCTGCGTTCCCTTCTGGTGGTTGAGTGAATGAAATAACAGTTTAGAATCGCCCACAGATCTCTGGGGAGTGACCGAATCCATGGATACCCAGACCCCAAACCAGAAAATGTGGGTGAAGAGGTTGTGAAATGCCTCAACAGAGTTGTTTTAAGCTGTTGGAAAATTCACATAATCTCTTTGCTCACCCTGTAAAACCAGGTTTGGCACCTCAATGCTAATGAGAAGCGACATTTGTGTTGTGTCAAATCGACCCTGGATGCGTATAGGAGAGAAAAGAGTTTATGTAGAGATTAGAGTTGATCCTTTAAGTGCAGCTGTCTGAACAGAGGTGCTTTATCGCTATTGAAGCTGGCTGGCGCTAATGCTACATGCGCTATCTTTCAGTAAAAGTGTAAAGACTCCGGGTCTGTCTGACAAAAGCCTGACTCTAAGTTACTCAACACATGTGAGCTTTTCTTCTCTAGAACTGCACCTGAGGTTGAAGGTCTTTTTTGAACATTTCTTATTTTATTACTGGACATTTAAGGGCAAGATATGGAGAAGAGAGGGAAACAAGATCAGGAAATGTTGAGTCAGATTCATATTGTCCATTTGAGCAGCATGGCTACGGCTCTGGCTTTTAACAAAGGTTTCAACAATGAAGACTCTTTACCTCAACAAATGATTAAGTAATTTCCTTTGATTTTTAATCTATAATTAATTGTAATCAGGTGTTTTGTCTGTGCATTTGTTTTTATTATTAATATACACATGCATCAGGCAGACACCTTTGGCCGTTGAGTCTCATCTTGCTGTTTTTTAGCATCTTGCAGCATCTGACACAGTTTTAAGATGCCATGTAAAGTTCATGTTTTTCATACTGGATGTTTCATGTTTTTCGATACTGGAATTTCTAAATTCAATGTAAATCTATATTCGATACCATTTTCGATACCACAGGGAAACCTTCCGTATATACTGCCATATAGAAATTTTTCGTATCTCATTATTTTATTTAATTATAGTTTGATAATTTGGGTAATTTTGTTGCAATAGCTTACAGCACAAGGAGGCTTTATTTGAAATTTTGAACTGAATTTACAAAAAAAAAAAACAACAACAAGTAAACAGTCAATAATAAAATGAGAACAAATAAATGGCACACAATAGCACAAATAAATAGAATAGAATAAAGAGACAAATTAAATAAACACGGCTTTAAGTTTTTCAGGTGAGTCTAACAGTAGTATTCAGGTAAGAAATACTACAGAAATTAAATTAAAAAATCAAATGTTAAGTAACACTGCAGTCTTCATTGTAAAAATTAAATACAGATTAAAAGCTTACAATTAAATTTACAAAAGGTATTCAGTCAAGAGCAGCAAGTGATTTTCTCTTTGTCTTTTGTTCTTTTATTAACATGACAGACAGCAGCAGGTATATTAGGCTGCTGTCACTTTAAAGGTGCAATATGTAAGATTTTTGCAGTAAAATATCCAAAAACCACTAGGCCAGTTTGTAGTTTCCAACTATTTGTAAATCGTGAGAAAATTGCAATTTTAACCAAGGCTTCGGGACGTGTGAGGAGTTGCCTGTCAATTGCGTCATACCCGCATTACCCCTCGGTTTCCGGTTTTATTTTGTAGAAACCATGGAAACACCAAAGACGCTTTAATATATTACATGTTTTAATAGACAAGGGAACAACTGTTTTGATATATTTATAGACAGAAAACTAATTATTATTATATAGTTCAACACGTTTAGTCTTATTGTTTAAATCTAATTTTCTTGATTTTTTGCGACCACCATGCTTTTACCATGCCTCAGAGAAAAACATTATTTTGTGAAGTAGCTAACATAGCATAATCAGATGCAGCTTTATTTTTAGTAACAGTAGGCCGTGTGTCCACCAAAGCGTTTTTAGCCAGCTGAAAACGCTAGGTGCTCTGCTTAAAACCCCTATCTGTGAGTGCTTCAGCTGCGCAGCGTTTTTTTTTTTCAGTTGAGATGCTTTGTTGCTATGATACAGAATATCCGCAGAACTGTTACTTATAACTTATTTTGCAGGTAATTTGTTTCAGACTAAAAATGTCGACACAATGTGGAATACTTGTATGTATGTTCGGAGACCAGCAATATTAATTTCTCATCCATTTTGTTCCGTTCTCTGCTTGTTGATGTCATTGTACAGCAAGAATGTTGTGACAGTTGGTCGGTGTTGTATTTGTTCCACCCCTCCTCCACTCTGATTGGACGGCTGGCTAAAAAGTGACAGTGATGAGCGCAGCGTTTTACTCAAAGTTGAACATTCTTCAACTCGAGGCGACCAGTAAAAAACGGCGAGCTCTCAGCGCTTGAGCATGAAAAAGACGCTCAGCGCCTCGTTACGCTCCTGCCGTTTAAAAAAGCGGCGCTCCCATTGAAAACAATTGGAAAAGTACGCTAGCTGCTGCAAATACGTTTTGGTAGACACACGGCCTAATACAGCATTTTCTTCATCATACAATACGTTTTAAAATTAATTGCATGTCATTTATCAACACAAGCTTGTGGGCGTTCCTGGTGCTGTCGCTCTAATGTTATTGGTAGACTGCACGTCTGGCCATATCTATAGAAAATGCAATCACAAATGATATATAAAACTAAGAAATCATTCTAATTTGACTAGGAAGTGGGCTTAAATGAATTAAAAGTAACATTCTGCTGTTGTAGAGTGTTGTGACTGCAGAGCTCAGTGCATTAAATCATTAACTAGATTAACGATCGATCTATTAACAAATTAAACTCACTCATACTGTCAAAAAATATTAAAACGTCATTCGAATTTGACAAATAATCAATTTTCTTGTCCCTAATAATCGACACAATGCAGGGGAAACTGTAATGAACTGCAGCAGTGCTGAACTGCTCACAGGATCATATAATTAACAACACAAAATGTATGAATCAAACTCACAAGACTGCCGACAGTTTCTTATTATTATATCCATGTATGTACAGTCAAATCATATAAAACAGTGAAATCGCTGCGGAACTATGTCCTGTCTGTCTTGCCTGAACTCGAGAGCTCCAGAGAGCCTTCACTCCTATTGGTTGTCGCTCGCGAAATTCGCTCCTGATTTGCATAAAGTTGAAATATCTGAACTTTTGTCGCGTGTCTCCCGTCGCTTGGCACGCCTATATTCTGCCGCCAACGGTCACTCTTGTCGCCGGATGCCTGACCAATGAACAACACCAGTTTTAACGGGTTTTTATATTACAGTAAAAGAGTAATAAAGTCGTTTATTGGCTGCTACATGGACCACCAAAACGGCACGATCTGCTCTATGTAGTGACGTCATCGTGTACAAAAACGCCCCATTTCATTGGCTGACTCCAACCAATAAACGACTTTACTACTCTTTTACTGTAATATAAAAATCGGTTTAAACTAATGATATTTTAATGAAAACAGGGGCGCACATTGTTTCCAGTCACGTGAATGCTTCACTTTGCGTGTCAGAACGTTTGTTTGAACCCAGACCATTACTATATGGAAGTTCAAGTCCATTTACTAAACATTTTAAATATATAAGCCTGTAGCCTATCATTTTTCATGTGTAGAAAAAGCAACGAAACTAAACTATCCAATCACATATTCACCCATATTCTCCACGCCCACCCATGCACACACATACACACATTTGACTTTACAACACACAAACGCACACCTTTATTTATTCTCATTCTCTCTTGCTCTCTTAATATGTCATGAGTTTACGCAGATAGATTTTAATAATCGATTTAAAAGTTATGTAAAAAATAAAAATAGCGCCCTCTCATGGTATACGCACAGTGCGTACACTGGCTGGCATTGTTCATTGGTCAGACATCGACCAATAAAACGGCTTCAACGGCTTGTTTTGAACAGACCTCTAGCGACCTCTAGCGGACATAAAATTACATAGTGCACCTTTAAGAGCTTATGCATAGATCCAGTATACTGTTACACAACATGCGTTTTCTTTCTCACAAATTTATGTTCCAAAACTGACTGTTAACCTGAATGCTTGCCAAGATGGGCATTTTGACATAATGTTGTGTGTATTTGAGCATTTAAGTGCAAAAAGCCACGAAAAAGAACAAAATTTGGTACTCTTGAGCTGTTTGAGAGGCCAAGGCCTTGTTTTTTTTTGTTTGTTTTTTCTTTACTTAAGTTTAAGGTTTTCATCTAATGTTTATATTTTATTTTATTTCAGCTTTATTTCAATTAATGAAATGAGATTTTTAATAGTTTTAGTTTTAGTTAATAACAACACTATTCTGCTTTTAGAACTGTTCTGACATTTTTGGCCACATTCTAAATTTCTCCTTTTGTTTTCCACAGAAGAAGGAAAATCAGGTTTGGAAAACATGTGAGTAAGTAAATGAATTTTCATTTATAGGCCAACTATCTCTTTAAGCACTGGGCTTACAGAGCTACTTTATGTTTTGATGGACAATCGCTAATTCAAATGTGCATTAAGCATGTAATTGTGTAGTAAAATTCATAAGCCTAATCATTGAGAATGAGTATAGCTGAAGATGAGAATGTGTTGTGCATTAAACATTCAGGACTTTTCAAAACTCTACCAAGAGTCTCCATAAGACATATGTAGCAGTCTCAGTAGTAGTATTAAGAAAACCAATAGTTACACACATAAAGACAGGCGTCGCACCAACCGGAAACCATTAAAATTGGGTTCTTATAATCTCTTTTATCATACTGGCATGTTCCTTTAAAAAGAAGCATGATCTCATGCTCTTTTCTTCAGAGAAGACCAATACAGGGCTGTCACACAGACAGGAATCACTGTAGGGGGTTCAGAGGACATCCATGAGTCACTGTAATCAACACACAACAGACTCTGCCATGATGTCACCTTTAGTTTCAAGGCCGATATGAGAGGCGCTGATGCTCTTGTTATTTGGGTTGTTATGGTGAGAAAGCGATAAACAAAGATAACTATGGTGTGCTGTCGTTCCAAACTAAAATAATTCTTTCTTCTGTGGAGCACTGTAGGAGAAATTCTGAAGAAAATTCCATTTCATGCAATTACAAATTTTGACAGAGCCACGGATGCAAAAGCACCATAAAAGTAGTAACATGAAAGTAAGGCATACAGCTTGTGCACTATATTACAAGTATTTTGAAGTCATACAATAGCTTTATATGAGAAACAGACCAGAATATAACTTATTCACTGATAATCTCCAGTAAGAAACACAGTGACCAGATAATTGAATCACTAAGTTAAACTTGACTACCATATCAGTCTGATGAATGAACAAATCATTCATTGTTTACCCAAAACTAAAAATTCTGTCATCATTTACTAACCCTGATTTTGTTTTGTTTGACTTTCTTTCTTCTGTGTAACACAAAAGGAGATTTTTTTTTGGAAATTATTTTGGTGACCATTGACTTTCATTATTTGGACAAATGTATGTTCCACAGAAGATGAAAGAAAGTCATAAAGTTTTGGAACAAAATGAGGGTGAGTAAATGATGGCAGAATTTTCATTTTTAGGTGAACTATCCCTTTAAAATCTGATTGAAAAGAAGGATTCTTTCAACAAATCTGACATTTCATGAATTCTAATGAACCTGTAAAGATGGATGTCAAGACTTTCAGTGAAGATTTTTAATTTGTTCTATACACAAAACAATCATGTGACTTCAAAATACTTGAAATGTAGAGCACAAGTCATGTGGACTATATGATACTTTTATGGGGTTTTATGTCCTTTTTCAAGCTTGGAAGTCCCGATTCATTGTAGTTGCGTGGAAAAAAAAAAATTGTGTTAAAAATTCTAGTTGCCTGGAAAAAAATGAAAGCCATTCGGGTTTGGAACGATATTATTTGGTTGAACTGCTCCTTTAAAATTCTATAGTTAAAAGAAAAGCAGATATATAAACAAAAGTCTCTTTGAAAAGTGTCTATTGGCTACAGCTGCTTGGAGACAGAATGGTTTAGTAACACACACAAACTATATAAAGATCAGATGCCATCATATGTGTTTAGTTTGTATGTGAATGATCATTTTAAACACGAACAGAACAAGTAAATCATAAGCAAGTTAGACGTTTTCCTCTACTCTGTTGACCGTCATGTGTCCACTTCTCCTAAAAATTCTTTTGGGAAGTCCCTCAGCAAAGACGGCACAAGAGAGAGGAAAGAGTGGATCACTAAACGAGTGTGGTACTTCCCCATCTCTCTCTCTCTATAACTGTAAATGTGTGCAGCTGTGCTTGGATGGGAAACAGCAGTATTCTGAGGAATGGAGAGATGAAGGGAAGACACATGTTAGAGTAATCTCTTCGTCTCTCTCTGTGAGTTACGAGCTCTCTTTCTTTCGTTCGTTCTCTCTTTCTTGCATTGAAGTCACAAAAATGGGAGCGTTTCTTGAGGTGAGACAGAAGAAATATGAATTCAACATCCTTCAGAGACTTTTGGAAGGAATCAAATTTATTTATGCTGGTTACTTCCAAAATAGCATGTGATTATTATTATTATCCTTCATCTGAAGCAGTTTTGAGTGCTACTTTTAAACATCTCTGGCATGTAGCTCGAATCCTCTGGGAAACAGATTACAGTATAAACTGAGAGAAAGAAAGTGATGTTCATTCATGACATCACATCAGACATATAAATAACCTGCTTGCTGTGAAAGTATTTCTGCTGGTTTAATGTTTTTGGACACCCCTCATTTCTGCCTTCGTAAAAAAGAGAGTGAGGAGGGGCGAGGGCGCTTTCATTCGCCTCTTACATCTTACAGTTAGCTCATGGTCTGCCATGTTTGATCACATCCTGGCAGGTCGCAGCGCTAAGCATGTTGCTCGCAGGTGTTTCGCATTTTTACGCGCAGTGTTGCATTTATGGCTCTCTAAGACATCTCCCTCACTCCCTCTGTCTGCCTCTCAGAGGTTTTAGTGGAAATGAATGTGTCATGTGTAGTGATGGGCATATGGATGTTCTTCTGAGGCCTGAGCAATATCCTAGCGCCCCCTAGTGGATAAAATCAAATCTTTAATCAAGGAGGATTAGATCAGGTTTTGATCTTTAGATGTGATGTGAGTGTGAGATACAGTTCGGATGAGTCTTCTCTTCATCTTCTTCTGTCCAGCAGTGCCATCTCATCCCAGCCTGGCATTAATTACAGCCTATAGCTTTATACATTATTAAATCAGAAGAAACAAGCAGGCCAAGTTATTCTACTCAAGTTGCCCAATGATCAATAGCAGTTTGAGGTATTAAATGTCTTGATTTGACACACATGTCCAAATCAGACTGAGAAACTGTGGTAAATCACTCATGCCAGTTGGTCAGTTGGTATCTGTTCAGAGTTAGTCGAATGCTTCAGTCAGGTTTTAATTCATCTAATGTCGTGTGACAGTTTGTCATCTTTTCCAAAACATACTTAGCGGATTCAATCGGAATTCCAAATGGCTCGGATTGAATGACAGCTGATTTGTAACCCTTCCAGAGCTTAGCATGTGTGTCAGTTGTTTGATGGGATAGTTATTTGATATGGGTGGTAATTTTTTCTGCTGCTATGATTTGGACTGCCCTGTAAATGATTTTTGTATAATCCTTTTATCTTAAATACATTAATAATTAATGTACAAAGTAGATTATCAAATTAAGCAAATGTGTGTGTGTGTGTGTGTGTATATATATATATATATATATATATATATATATATATATATATATATATATATATAAATAAGAAAAGTCAGTCAGTCTCTAGAATTTAAGGAGGCATAAAAAATCCAAACACCCATGGGGTGCAGCCAATGTTCAACATGCCCAAAAGATTTCATCCAACAGTAGCAACGAGAGGGAAAATACCCTGTTATTTCCAAATGCAGCAATGAGCGTGACGAATGGTCCATTTTCCACAAGCAGAGCTGGAGAGCGAGAGAGAAAGAGTGGATTTGGACCAGGGTCTTTGCTCCTTCTCTGCATGGGCTCTCAGCGGGTGGTGACACAGGTAAACCCCTAAACATCTTTTCACAGTAAACCTCATTTATTATTTTATTTCCAGCAAATGCATTTCCCATCATTGCTGCAGAACTGTCTGCGGCACTTATTTGAGTTTCACATTAGTGCCTAATGTTTTTTTTTTTTTTTTTTTTTTTTTTTTCACAAAAAATCAATTGTGAACGGAGATTGAATTCTTAACGGACAGGAAATGGTATGTTGTTGATTGACTGGGTATAGTGTTGCAGGTTGAATATGTCTTATTTGTTGAAAACATATGTTTTGATTTGAGTGTATGACCCTGTGGAAACACCCCCATCTTTTCTACAGTGGAATAGAAAGCAAATCCAGTGTGTCAGGACTCCAGCTGGACCTCTCCATTTCTTCTCAAGGATGTTTATGTAATTAACATCCTCACAGCATTTTTCTCAAATTCTTGATTAGACTGCGGAACAGAACAGTTGCAGATGAGGCCTAAAAGAGATCATCTTCAGCTCTGTGGCTTATTCTTTTTTTCTACTGCTCTCAGCACTGGTAGGGGAAAGTGCTGAGTTGTAAACACATAGTGAATTGTAACACCATTCTTTAAACCCATTAGAAATGAGCTACAGGTGTGAAATCACAAGCATGACCCTAGTCTTCTAGGTAAATTTTGAGGTAAGGCAATTCCATGTCTGAAGCATAATTTGATTTGATTCTACATCAGAACACTGGCTCATTATTCGCCGGCGCTGTACACACGAGCAGCATGACGCATGCGAGTGATGCTGATGCAGGAGCTGGCCAATAATGAGCCGGCGTTCTGACATAAAACCCGGAAGCGCTGCACTGTGTTTACTACATCAACTGCATAGGCGACTGACATGGAAGAGAAGAAATTGTTGAATAAAGTTGTTATTTTTGTTTGTTTTTGCACACAAAAGTATTCTTGTTGCTTCATAAAATTAAAGTCCCCGTGAACCGGAAGTTGCAAACGACTTTTCTCCAGTGTTGTGACGTATTTCCAAGTGTAACGGAATATTGAATAGAGGGCAGGGTTTTACCTTAGCGCTCCTCCTCTCCATCGCTCGCTCATAGCAGACTAACGGTTGGAGGGGAGTGATTTAAGCGTTTTCAACCCAAGCTGTCAAACTGACATCATCAGAGAAGGAATGCCATTCCAGACCGGAAGTAACTTTTCAGATTTTGATTAAAGATTACCACGACAAACAATTTTTTTCTATGTATTAACTTGCACAGATTAATTGTTCAACACAAGACTAGTACTATGCACTAACAAAGTAAATAGTGTCAATTTTGATTTCATGACGACTTTAAGGTTGAGCCACTGTAGCCACATGAACTATTTTACCGATGTCTTTACTACCTTTCTGTGCCTTACGAATAAAAGTCTTACGGGTTTGGAATGACATGAGGTAACTAACATCCTCACAGCATTTTTCTCAAATTCTTGATTAGACTGCGGAACAGAACAGTTGCAGATGAGGCCTAAAAGAGATCATCTTCAGCTCTGTGGCTTATTCTTTTTTTCTACTGCTCTCAGCACTGGTAGGGGAAAGTGCTGAGTTGTAAACACATAGTGTTTAAGTTGTAGCAGATAAAAATGAGAGTTTGAGAGACATAGAATATTAAACCACTGAGTTACAGACATTGGAAAATATGCTACACTACTCTCATATCTGAAGGACATATGCAGCAGATACCCGACTATAAAAACTCTTTACAAGGGGAACAGCACACCTCGCTTTAATTTTCAGTTTGCACCTGTTCATTAATGTGGCTGTCTTTCTCTCTCTTTTAAATGATTCTTCTATATCCCACACTTTTTTCTCTTGCAGACAAAGACTCCTGCAGCTTTAACACCTTCTGTGGCTCTTCAGGAGAACCAGGTGCGTCTGTGTTGATCTGTTCTCTTAGCAGGAGGAGAGCTGGCACCAGGGCTGATGGGGTGGTACTAGGCGGGTGATTTAGGGAGCCGAGCAGCACTCCGGCACGGCCCAGAGGTGAAAGATATACGTGAGATTGGTGTTAATAGCACTAAACAGCCTATGAGTCAGAACATGGTGAAGTTTAATATGATGTGCATCTGCAGTTGATTAAAGGTGGATTCCATTAGAAAGAGGTGTGTGTTGAAATCATAGGTGTGTGTGTGTGTGTGTGTGTGCGCGCAATAAGGAGAGATTTGTGGCTAATAATAGTCAGTTACAATGGAAACTTCATTCTCACTGCTGTTGTTTAACAGGAGTTATTTTGTATCCCTGCACCTGCTGGCTGAAAGGTAAACATTGCATTTTCCATTGTGTATTTTTTATTTAAGAGTCTCAATCACTGCCCTCCCCTTAGCCAGTCTACACAGGACATCAGGCTATAAGCAAATGATGTGATTCACCGCTTATTTAAAAGGACCACTGCGATCTCAGACAGCCTAAAGCTAAGGTATGAATTAACTGTTTGAAGTTGGTTGATTCTTACATTTCCATTAACATCATCAATCAATTAAAAAAAAAAAAAGCTTTATAGCTGTCCTACATGACAACCTAGGGGAAGTTCACACAGAACAAGCTCTCATGTTCAAAAACACAGAGGAATAGAAAAGAACGCAGGGTCTTCAAATGAGTTTTTAAAAGTTAACACTGCTTCACTAAGAACACATTTGTGTTTTCCACTGTGCTACTATTCTTCTATGTAAACAAGCACTTGACAAACGTCTTTGATCGTTGTGTCACATCTTGCTTTTTTAGCATCTCACTTTTTTTAAGTTTTTTAAAAGCATTTGGATACGACTTGAATAATGACTTAGTTCTTCATAATACTATGACTTTATAACGACTTAGTTCTTAATAATACTATGACTTTATTCTTGTCATTTTTACTATATTCTCAAAATATTACAACTATAATCTCTAATTGCTACAATATCATTCTCACATTTGTTTTTTTTTTTAAACATAGCACTAAAACACAGTTATAGTATGGTTCAGAGCCCCTAAAGGGACATGGTGATGGGGGAAAAAAACATGAGATGGGAGGAAAATTTATGGGCGCGTTTCAATCAGCTCCCCAGTTCAGTAGTCAGGGCACTGATCAGGGAGCCATTTTAAGGGCTGTCTCAATTGCAAAATCCTTCCAGTGCACTGAAACTTTTGTTCCCTAAAAAGCCCCACAATGCACTGGGAAAACCAGGGAGCATCAATGCTCACCATTGGCGCTTTTCCACTGCATGGTATAGTTCGGTATGGCTCACTTTTTGGCACTTTTCCACTGAATGGGATGGCTCAGTACGGAACGGTACGGCTCGCTTAAATAGTACCACCTCGGTTGAGGTTCCAAGCATGCAGCACCGATACTTTGTGATGTGTAAACACTGCAGATCACTGAATGGTCAGAGAGAATCGTCACTACCAGCATCACTGGATTTGAAATACGAGACACCAAACCCGCTAGATTTAAATAGTCAGTAACAGCCAGTGTTGCCAAGTCCGCGGTTTTCTGCGGAAATGGGCTACTTTAACACTTTGTCCGTGGGTTGAAGCGACCCCAAATAACATGATATTTAGCCCCTAGAATGTGAATTTTATCAGGGTAACCCTGCCAAATATGCAAATTTTAACCCCTGGAATGCGATTTTTGGGGGATCCCCCTGAAACGTGATTGGGCTGGTTTTGGGCTAGTTTTGTGTAGCAATTGGGCAGGTTTTGTTGTGAAAACCTGGCATTATCATTTGTTTGCGCAACTTTTTTTAAACGACTTGCTTTAACCAACCGTCGCATGCAACTTGAAAAAAGAAATGGCTGTATCATGGTCAGTAGACGAGGTGCATCCACGGCAGTAGAGGCGGCGCAACTATTACGCAGGGTTGCCAGGTTTTCACAACAAACCAGCCCAATTGCTCCTCAAAACTAGCCCAAAACTAGCCCAATCACATTTCAGAGTAAAAAAAAAAAACACTTTCCAGGGGGCAAAATTTGCATTTTTGGCGGGGCTCTTCTGGTAAAATTCGCATTCCAGGGGCTAAATATCACATTATTTTGGGTCGATTCAACCTGCGGACATGAAAAACAACCCGCGGCAACAGTGTAAAAGTAGCTATAACGATCAGTCTATAATCCCACCCACTTTGAAGTGGTAGGCTACTAAACTGCAGTGGAAAAGCAAACCGAAAGTAAAGCGCGCCGAGTCATACCACGCAGTGGAAAAGCACCAGTGTTTCCTTAAAGTGACAGTTCACCCAAAAATGAAAATTCTGTCATCATTTACTCCCCCTGAAGTTGTTACAAACATTCTTCCAAATATCTTCCTTTGTCTTCAGCAGAACAATGAAATTTATACAGGTTTAGAACTATCCCTTTAACAGAAGTTCTGAAATGCGAACCAAAAAAAATCACACAGCTAAAATGTTACAAATATATGTGACGCTCAATAATAACATTTAAAAAAATAAATCATTTAAAAAATTAAAAAATATCTGCTGTTGTTCATAAATACCAGTAGTGACATTGTACAATGAGGATGTTGTCAAGTCACCATCAGTGTCCCAATGTGTAGTGAGCCAGGGTCCTTACTGTGCTTACCAGTGCCCAAATTTGTGCACACGATATACAGATTCACATTATTTATATAAGCATAAGCATATTTCAATGCTTTTGTGTTGAGACAAAAAAGCAGCACTGTGTTCTTTCGCGAGGGAAATGAATACAAAAGCATTTAAATACGATTTTATATTATTTCACTAGACCTCTTGTGGGATTTACCTGCACAGCTCTTACTAGCTGATAGGCGTTACATTTACATAGAAAAATATTAAAAAGTGGAAGGCAAAAATGGTTTTTGTGTGAACGTTTTTTTTTGTTTTGTTTTTGTTTTTTTTTTGGTTCAAAATTTCTGTCCGTGGGGATTTGCAGTGAGTCATTTTCTAATATGGCTCTGTTTGTTTATGCTAAGTATCAAGGAAACAGTCCTGTTAGATCCACTGTGATATAAACACCTGTAGCCAAAAAGATTCTGCATTGTTAAGGCTGTTTCTGTTCAGCTCGGTATGATGTCTATCCTTATGCAAAGTTTATAAGTGACTATGTATATCCATAAAAACAACAGCTGGGAAATGCTAACAAGAAATGGTCTAAGACAGTTGGTTGATGTCAGAAGACATTAATTAGGGCATAGCTGTGTTATTTTCTGTCTGATGCAGAACACACATACCACGTTTTAAAAGGGGAAGATTTTTTTTGTTTAGAGAAGTGCTGACCCATTTTCAGACCAACAGAAAGTACATTGTGTTTAATTGTTCGGCTTTGTTTGCGTTAGTTTATGTGAGGGAGAAACCTACAAACATCTGTCGGCCAAATGAGCTGGTGTTTCATCAGTCGAGTATGCTCTGTTCTGAGCACACTTTAAATGAGATGCTACACAACCACTGCTTGGGCACACATGTACAATTTTCTAAAACAGTGCTTATTATCAGTGTGAATGAGATTTACTACCCATATGCTGTTGGAACAGTTAAACTACAAGAAGTAATTTTTAAAAATCTGTGGTAGAGGACTTATTGATACTCTTCACAGTGTTCCATTCAAGATATTTTAAAATGCTTAAACAAAACAAATGATATTTAGTTATTTACTTACTTTTTAATTATTTATTTATTTATTGCACAATGTTTGGCCACTATAGTTAAAACCATGCAATGTTTAATTGCCAGTAAAAATGTTCTGTGGATTGCCAGTCCAAACATCCATTAGCAGCACAAAGCCCACCTGTACAAGAAAAAGCTTCTCCTACCTGGCCAACAACGCTCCTCACGGTTATCCGCTATTCTGTTTCCCCTTAGCTTATCATATTGTGCCAGGTCTCCTCTGTGGTTAGGCCCTGGGCAGCAGTGTGTTCCCCAGCAGGGCCCGAACTAATTTATTAGCTCATAAAAGCCTGCGCAGCCTCCAGTAGAGCTTTGATATATTCATCACAATGTGCTGGCTTGTAAAAATACTCAACCCCCTGAGAGATTTCAGCACTTTGTTTACAAGGACCTGTTGCAGGAGGGGGCGGAGGGGAAAACAGAGGGATGAAAAAGATGAGAGGAGGACTGCAGAACAGGTGTTGCTGGAACAGGTAATGGCTTTTGGCTTTGAGAAATCGGAGTTTTGATGCTTCCCAAATGGTTTTTACTGTCAGGTGTCTGGTCTAAAACCAGAACCTGAAGGGAAAGATCTTGCCCAGGTCTTGCTAAGACAACAGTTAAGTGTGATACAGACACCTTGGCTGTGTGAAGTCCAGGTCCTAGACCGGATTAATAAATCCCATTGTTATTGACCCAGTCAGGAGACATAAAATTTCCTTGCCTCGAGACAAGAAGGCTGATGTTGGGCAGTAAATGTTACTTTCTTTCTTGGGAGTATGAACAAACATGCCAAACAGATGTACTAGATCTCCATATTTGGATCTGCAGTGTAATTCGCAGCATATAAGTAGAGCAGCTCAACACCACCACAGATTATTGCCGTTGAAAGTTGCCTACAGCACTCGCGTCGCCTGATTTTCAGAGGTTTGACTTGAGGTTAGAGTAGGTGACGCTATAGCAACCAATTTGAAAACACTACAAATGCACTGCAAATTAGAATTGACTTAAGCATGTCACCTTTGACCTTTAGGATAAGAACTGCCCTGTTTCTGTGGCTCTGACTCCACTAAGATCTGCCCAGTGATGATGGTTTTGGCCTGACACGAGGAACAGAATTGCTTCACCCCTCCCTTTGGCTTTTTGGAATTAGAGGCAATGCAGATGTTAAGTGCCTTCACAGAACTGTACTTGCACTGGCCCTTTATGTCCAGGGACATTAAAACAGCGAGACCTAAATCTGGCCCGACATTACACAGGCAGTGGTGTGTACTGTATGTGTAGGCGATGTACTAAACCTCATGTGATTTTTGGTGTACTTCGCCTTCCACCCACGCGGTCTTGACGAGGTCTCGCCTTTGCCGACAGTAGCTGAGCGTAATGGCAGCTCTTGGCACTTAAAGATGCCTGATTTCGCCAGACAGCGCTGCTCCTTTCTCACTGCTGTGGTTTAGGTTTGGCTCATGGCATGTGGGGGATTTGAGACATTGGAAAGGCATTTCCCTGTGTGACCACAAAGACTTGCCCTCCTGTGTGAGAATGAGGCAGGTTCTGGCACCTAGGCTCAGCTAATGAAAGATTTAATTTCAGTTAAGGGCTATGGGAGGGTCACTCACTTTTCCATCTGACATAATGCAGATCTTGAACATGCTGTTGTTTTATTTGGTTACCTAGCTGTGTTGTCCCAGCCACACAGGGAACGATGAGAAAGGCTGAATCTTCCTACACTCGTAATTTCCGCTGTGTCTAATCGTCTCCACATCTACCATAAAGCCTGAATTATCCAATGTCTGAATCAGCTGCATTCTGCCACTTCTTTTGTTTTGTTTGCGGCTATTTTTGCAGTCTCACACAAAATGTGAAGACTCTCAGCTTCATCTTTGAGTTTCCCATGACTCCCACCTCAAGTTCATTGTCCATGTGTGAACACGGTTTTGATTCTCTGTTCGCTCGTTCTCTGCACCTTCACCTAAATAAACCCTCAACGCAGGTCTGAAGCCAAAGGAAATCGAGTCATATTTGAGATAGACCCATGATATGTGATCCTCTCACAAATACTTTTTGGGTTACATCAGGAGAAGTTCCAAGTTTGTATTAATTTTGAAACTAAACAGAGCGGACGGTATTGTGAAGGCTCTCACATTAGCAGTAAGTATGCCGAGGGAGGAAAGGTCATGCATAGCTGTAGCAAATCCACATGCTAAAATGGCAAAGTCAAAACCTCTAGTCAGAACCTAAGGACTGTGGTCTGTTTTACGAGTGTGTGCTGTGTTCAAAAGTAGTTTGTTCCTGAGCTTTAATAGATTTAGTCTGTAGGCAGGGTCACTGGTTCCCCTGAGGGAGGTTATTGCCTTGTAAACTGTGTTAACATGTATGTTAATGTTACTGTATTTCAGTACAGGATATGAAGTCCCAAAAGTCCTGCAGCCGCTACATGAGACTACATCTCAAACTTACAGCTTTTAATGATTTGTTTGGCACCATGAAGGAACACAGTTAACGTTTTTATTATTATTAGAGATTTTTCAAGAGTGATATCAGAAGTTAGGCCCATTTCTGGCAATGTGACAGTTAGCATTTTAACCAACGCTTTGTCTCTACATGGTACATGTGTCATGGTACATGACGCTTGTTTGTTTTCCTATACAATAATTTATACAAGAATAAATTAAAACATAAATAGAGACTAGAAAGATAAATTCATTTCAAATTAATTTTGATGTTTGGAGTGTGTGGGGGCGGGGGGATAAAGCAGGTGTGTAAAGTAAAACAAATTGTGAGTCATACAACTGTCCTGATATCATAATTATGAAAAGTCTTAATAACAGAGATAATATCAAACTACTTAAAGGATTAGTTCACTTTAAAATGAAAATTACCCCAAGCTTTACTCACCCTCAGGTCATCCTAGGTGTATATGATTTTCTTCTTTCTGATGAACACAATCAGTTATATTAATAAATATCCTCCTGACACATCTAAGCTTTATAATGGCAGTGAATGGGGCCAACGAGTATGAAGTTGAAGAAAGTGCATCCATCCAAAGCAAAGGTATACTCCACATGGCTCCGGGGGGTTAATAAAGGCCTTCTGAAGCAAAGCGATGCATTTGTGTAAGAAAAATATCCATATTTAACAAGTTATAAAGTAAAATATCTAGCTTCCACCAGACCACACAAATGCATCGCTTCGCTTCAGAAGGCCTTTATTAACCCCCCGGAGCCATGTGGAGTATACCTTTGCTTTGGATGGTTGTACTTTCATGAGCTTTATACATGTTGGTCTCGCTCAGTGCCATTATAAAGTTTAGATTTGTCAGGATATTTATTAATATAATTCCAATTGTGTTCACTTAACAGTCATAGTATATCAAAGTCATATCATGGAGACGATCCCTACGGACCCTCACTACTGTGTCAATGTCAGAAAGTCTTTTAAAATATTGGATAATTTGACCTTTATATGACAATACAAGTTGTAAAACTCCCCAAAAACTTGTTTAAATTTACTTTTAGATTGTAATTTATATTTAGTAATAAATAAATATTAAAAATATTTATATACATATACGTAAAAAGAGTAGATATTTAAAAACATTGCACATCTTCAGTTTTTTTTGAGCACTCTTATATGGATGGATGTTAAAGGGTGGCACAGTCTTAAATATGATAACCTATGCAGCAGATGCACACCATATATCAAACTATACCTTGTTAATTGACTGTTTAGACATGAGATAAGAAACAATCAACAAGATGCAATTAGCACATGGTCACATGAGGTCAGCCTTGGGAGGAGTTACAATCATTGCACCATGAATTAAGACTGCCGTAAACCTCGTTTAAGAGCATGGAGGAACCTTGGAGCGCTAGACGGCCTGATCACTCTGGCTGATAAGCGACCGCAGATTGCAGCTGCTAGCAGTAGCTCTGGACTGATTTGCTGCTTGGTTAAGGGGCAAAGAAAAACACCAGCCCCAGCCTCCAAGTATGTTGGCGGTAAAATCTGGAGCATGTTTGCTTTACTGGTGTGAGCTCGGACACTGGTCCGCATTCCACTGACCCCCACTTCACTGTTTTTACAGGAAATAAACAGAGGCTTGTTGCGGCAGCGTTATCACTCCCGGTCTGTTTGGAGTGGAACCAAGAGCTACAAATCTGCAGAGCCGCCCAGTGGTGGACGAGGGTGAAATAACTCATCAGGTAATGTGGGCAGTCGTTTTCAAGGGGTGACTGAGTAAAGGTGGCTGTATTAAGTGTGAAAGGAATCAGGGCCAAGTGCGCAATCACCCTCTGATTAGACTGATCTGATTTTTCCTCCACAAGAGGGGAAAAAAGCATTCTGCATTTCTGAAGCAGCATGTCATTCACCGACTGTGCAGTGCTGCCTTCAAAATAGGCAAATCTAACATAGGAACGATGGCGAGACATTACCAAGTATGGTATAAGCTCCAGTACTAGTATTCTCTTTAAAGTCAGCATTACATAGAAATGTATTAATATTTATATATATTTAATTTATTAATATTTATTCATGCATGTTTAAGGGTTTTTTTTTTTTGTTTTTTGACAAAATTTCTTTTTAGTGATGTATGCTGGATGTATGTCATTTACTTTAGCTGGTTCAGCTTAAAATTGCCCAAAAGCCTTCTAAACAGCAAACTAGCTTAACTTACTTTAGGGTATTTTTTCAGCAGGGACACACAGGTTTTAATTTAGCTGTGTCAGAAATTGTACGTACAGTATACCCTTATATAGTGCACTATTTGCAGGGACAGCCGTAATGTTGTAGTGGAAGTTATCAAGTGCACTCATTAAATCCCAAAATGCACCACAATTATGAATGTACGACCTGTTAGGGTCTAGCTGAAGCTGGTGTCCACAGTCCACAGTGTCTAAATTCACTCACTCATTTTCATTCAAGTGGACCTCGGTATATTAGTGAGTAATAGGGAATAGTGAGTGAGAGTATAGGTGACGATTTCAGATACAGACCTTGTTTTTCCACTTTTTCAGACAGGTATCATCATAGCAGAGGTGTAAAGAGTACCTGAAAATAAGCTACGACTGTAGCTATGTCCTCATCTCATTTATGAAACACCTGCAATTCAGCAACTACCTGTTAATGCACTCACATTCGCGTATAGCGATGTTGACAAGATTGGGTGAACAAGGGCAAAACGCACAAGATATAGTACCTTCAATGCCCTGTAGATGGTGATATTGCTTCTTTTGTAGCAGAAATAAACTGCTGCAGAAAAAGTTAGGCTCAAATGTATTGGAGTAAAGAGTACATATACAACAAAAATGTGGTCAAGCATAGAGAGTATAAGTTGCTTATATCTTTAAAACTGTCAAACTACAAAGTATCCACAAAGATATAAGTACAGTAACTAATTGCATTTGCTTAAATACTTCACACCACTGCATCATAGCTCTCACCTGAGTCTGGGCCGTTCTTTATTTGTGCCATATTTGGAGCTCTTTTTCTCTCCTTCAGTCTATCGTTCTCTGTTTTCCAGTTTCACTTTGGTATTTTGGAGAATTTTTGTGGTCAATCAAGTCAAGGAGATTTTGTTGTTGATTGTTTGGAGTTTTCGAGGTGTACGCTGCCGCTTGCCAACCCACAGTCGAATCAGTGTCCCTGGCCACATCACACACACAGAGAGAGAGACTCTCTCATTAGGTCATTATAGTCCATGGCTCCCTGCACACTCACATTGATCTGTATGTACACAGAGTTAATGGGTCAGATTAGAGGAGAGCTGTACAGTAATAGCTGCCGCTTCAGCTGTAACACTGTGGTAACCCAGCGAAGCTCATTAGCTCTGTCCCTGAAATGCAGACCATTTGCATTTCAGTCTCAATGTGGGAACAATTTAGCTGTCTAATTGCACAGATCAACGAGGGTGCCGTCACCGGCTCTATAACTTCTCTTGCCTATTTTTTTTTTTTTTTTTTTTTAAAGCATTCTGCCTTTCATTATCTCTGTTCTTCAAATTCTCTGGATGATTTTAGCTGCAGCTTTGAAATATGTTAACTTCAGCAATACGAATATCTAAACATTTTCTTGATTACCCTACAATGGACAAAGAGATATATGCATGCCAAATGCTATCAGCAGAGCAACATTTCAGAAAGATAAGTCCTTGTATCTGGTTACCTTTCTAAATCATAAAGTAAACTATTTTCTGTTTGTATGTATGTAGACGGATTTGAGATGTTTTCGCAGCGGGATGGTTTGGCAACGCATAGAATCCCTTGTGAGGGAGAAAGAAAAATGACGGGTAGCGGAGAGAGGAATGAAGTCTTATTTGGCTAGAGACTCACAACCACCCACCCACATACAGAAAAACAAGGACCCAGTTGGCTGAAGTTTCTGATAAACCACTGCAGTGTGGGAAAGCTCATCACTCATCTTCAAATGGTTATCAGAAGAAAGAAAAAAAATGGCGACACTGGGCGACTGTTTCTGAAAAACTTCCAGTAGATACAGAGGAACCTGTGGTCATACTTAACATGCATTTACACTACCATTCAAAAGTTTGGGGGCAGTAAGATTTTTTTTTAAGCAGCACAACTTTTTTCAACATTGGTAAAAAAAATGTTTTTGAGCAGCAATTTAGCATCTTAGAATGATTTCTGAAGGATCATGTGGCACTAAAGCCTGGAATAATGGCTGCAGAAAATTCACCTTTGCCATTGCAGGAATAAATTCAATTTGAAAATATATTAAAATAGAAAACAGTTATTTTAAATAGTAATATTATTTCACAATGTTACTGTTTTCACTGTATTAATCAGTCAGTCTTTTTGCAGGTTACACTTGTTGCATCAGTAGGTCAAGTGAATGATTTATTCAATAAACCATTTCAAATCAAAAACACTGATCATTCAGGAATCCCACTTCTGTGTGTTGGCCAGATTTTTCTTTGGCTCTTTGTTTGGAACTATTTTCATTGGTGGACCAAAAAGTAAACTGGTAATATTTTCTAAGACATAGCTGCTTAATAGTAACTTCTTGTTTATTAAACTTAGAGTTGGGGGTAACGCATTACATGTAAAGTGAGTAATGTAATCAAATTACTTTTTTCAAGTGACTAGTAAAGTAACACATTTTAAATTTACAGTAAGTTACTTTTTCAAATAAGTAACGCAAGTTACTTTGTCTTCCCATTTATAGACTGACACGTCTCCTTACCCATGTTGAAAGAAATGAATGCTAACAGTGAAATGCAAACTTATATGCATAAACCTGCAATAATTAAACATGATAATAACACAAATATACTTTATTTATTTAATCTAATTAACTTTATCAACCAATGTCTTTCCTGCTGACCTTCGATGATCCAATTCAACCATACTAATAAGCAAAAAATTACTTTAGATAACCATCAAATGTTTCATTTTTATTGCTGAAATAAGTGTTAAACATTACATTGTCTTTACATTTGCCAAAAATAGAAGCAAGTCCAGCCCATGTGAAAAAAAGTAATGCAAAGTAACATAATGCATTACTTTCTATAAAGAGTAACTAACAATTTGTTACTTTTTTAAGAAAGTAATGCACTAAAAGTAACTTTCCCCAACTCTGATTAAACTATTGTATAAAATCTCTCTTTCTAGTGATCCAGCATGTCTAGCTGTAAAAGAAAAAAACTTTTATTTAAAAAAAAAAAAAAAAAAAATGAATGAACCAGTCAAGAATTTTATAGACAGACTCTTAGCACTTTGTCATACTAATTGTTTCAATTCTTTCTTCTTCTTTTTTTTACTGACTGCTAAATCAGAACAAACTGTAAGACAGTTTTTGTTACTAAGCTTGGGAGGAGGATGGGTTTCATTCAAGGCTCTAAGGGAGTATTTGGCTGAACATTTGGGTGTTCAGGCCTCAAGTACTGTGAAACTGTCTGAGACAACAATTTTGATCAAAAAGCTCTGATTTGAACTTAAAGTGATTGGCTTTCACAGAAACCAGAGAACTGCAGCTGAAGAACTACTTGGCATCTTCTATTGAAACCCATTAAGAAGAAACTGAACGTGTTACTGTTCCTGTTTTTCTTGTTACTGCTGGACCTCTAATACTGCTGTAATCTTGTTAAATTGTTCCTTTTCTTGTTATCGTGGTCTCCTATGGAGTTTTAGTCATAGCTTATTTTCCTGAGAGGCTTGGAAATATGATTTTCAGAGGAGCGAAGCATTTAGATTGTAGTATTAATCAGACTCGATTCTGAGATTAGCGAAATCCCCTGTTAAAACAAATGACTGACCTCAGCCGAATGCAGACTCACATTGTTTTCCCTCAGACAACAGGGAGGAAGCCTCCGACCTTCGCTCCGCTTTCTCCATCTTTTCCTCTATCTATCTCTCTATCGCTGACATCACAGTGGAAGCCTTTGACTTCCTGTTCCCTGGACGGCCTCAACTTCTGGAAATCTTGCGCTGAACTTTTGATGTCTTCCGCAGTTTTGGCATAGCTGCAGGGTGTAGGTGATTGAGAAATCTCATCTCTGGTCACAAGAGACGCAGACATCATGAGTCCTAAGTTGTTTTTGTTGATAGGATCATGGAAAATGTGAATATGTACAGTTTCAGATGGAGCTCTAATCAGAAGCCTCAGAGTCATCTCAGACTCAGCCTGCTGCACTAGACTAATTTCATTGAGATTTGTTTTGATTTGTTTTGATTTTTGTTTTGAGATTTTATCCACAAAAATATGATATGTGAGGGAAGGGGGGGGGGGGGGTGAACGAGTTAGTGAGACAGATCCAGATGGATGCTATTTTTGATTTATGGGAAAACATTTCTGCTTTTTACCTTACTGCAAAGAACCAGATTACAACTGAACAAACCCCAAGTACTCAGATAACATCGCAGAGTAATCCCAATCTGGCAAGGGCACCGAACAAAAGAAAGAAGGAAAGACAGGCATACAGAAAGAAAGACAGTGAAAGCACGAAGGCCAAGAGAGAATGATGGAGGGAAATGGAGATATAGGGAAAGAGTAGTTTAAAAGAAAAAAAAGATGACACGCTGAAAAGATGTAATGTTGTAGGTATGCTTGTCATCACTTGGTGAGACGGATGTTCAAGCTCTCGTAAAGTTAGTATGCTTACGAGGACCTCTGCTGGAATAAACTTGTAATTCACCACAAAATTTGATGACAGTTTTGAATAGGTTGCTTTAGAATAATAGCCAGGAAATATCTGAAGATATTTCTTAATTTTAATTTTAACATTAGCCTCATATGTTTCACACTGATCAATTTGTTGTAGTTAGTAGGCCTAATTAATCCTGGATTGTCAGGTTTTCGATATTCCACACTATACACGTTAACCCTGGGTTAACATTCTCATTTGCGTATTTATGTACAGTATGCAAAATGTCTGCTGTGGTTGTTTTAAATCTTCCTACAAAAATAATGTCTTCACAACTCCAGTAAATTCAGTTGCACCCTCTTTTTAATTGTTTCCATTAGATGCTGAAACTAAACACTGTGAAAGTTTCAGTGACTTTACAGTATATTGCGCATGAATATTTAATGAGGTAAGTTAACTATGGCAGTTTTTGATTCATTGGTTGTCTGTTGCTAAACAACTCTGTAACATTCTAGCACTGCATTGTTTTAAACTGTATATCTTTGCAATTCAGGTATTGACTGTTTTACATTTTATGGAAAGTAACGTTGTGTTACTTTTTTTCACCTGGGCTGGACTTGTTTGTTTGTTTGTTTGTTTCTTAATAACAAAAAAAGGTTCTATTTTTGGCAAATCGTCCCCTTGGAATTATAAGGTTCTATTTAACATTTTTGTCAAAATTGAGTTATTCACATACAGGATTCTTATTCTGTGACAACTTATTTACAGTATGTGATTTTTTTTTTTTTAAATGTTGTGTACATTTAGGGACTTTTTATTCAGAAAACAAAAAGGTTCTATCTACAAAGTTGAATGGAATGCAAAAAAAATTTGAAGCTCAATATCTCAAAACTGCTCAGAATGCAGATAGAACCTTATAATTCCAATTAAGGGGATGAAATGTAAAGGCCCTTTCACACCAGAAGTGAAATAAATAAGCCTCAGGCTGAAGGAAATGCAAATTCACACCTGTACGGTTAATAAAGTGAGATTAAATACATGAAGTATATGCATTATTTATATTTTATATTTGCAGGTTTGCGTAATATCCTGAGTTTGCATTTCACTGTTTTTATTCATTTTGAGGAATACTGAAAACAATAACCATTATGTCTACACGGTGCACACTACGCCTCTGCAACTTGCTCCCGATTTCTTTCAACATGGGAGAGCTGTCAGTCTATAAATGGGAAAACAAACTTGTTACTTATTTTAAAAAGTAATTTAGAAATTTTGCTGCAAATTTATAAGTAATATGTTACTTTACTAGCTACTTGAAAAAAGTTATCTGATTACGTAATTTGCATTACTTGTAGTGTGTTACCCCCAACACTGGAGTTAAGTGTAGTAAAAGCCTATATTGTGAAAAGGCCATAGAGAATGACATAAAATGGAGGAAACAGCACTGTAAAATTCATTTTTCAAAGTTGTAAATAAAACAAAGGTTATTGGAGTACATTTTACAAGAAAATACTATTCAGTCTTTCTTTATTCAGTCTGTGTAATTCAATGTGTTTCTTGCCATTTCTTTGTAATTAACTGTGAAATTTACTAGTAATTTCTGAGAGAAAATTGTTTCTACATTACATTTTTTAGTGAGTGAGAGTAATAGGGTTTGCTTTAGATAAACTCAGGGATTTGATGGACAGCATGGCAGCGGTTTGGAGAGAGCAGAGGAGCAGGTTTCACACACTTACAGTAGAGCCTTTGTTTAAGACCTTATTATTGTTTTTACTGAAGCTCTACCACAGGGAGCTGAAACACACCCTCACATACAGAGTGGTGATAAGTGTAAATTTGAGAACTGTCAATATTGATTTTGCAAAGCAGACATTGATTTGTCATGACTTTGTCAAAAACCTGATGGTGGATTTCATCTCATTCTGTGTTTTTACTTTTTCTTTGTTTTTATATACATATAGAATGACAATAACAGATTTCTGTTTTTCATCGTCCATTCCAATCAATGTAAACTCTGGATTATAATTCATTTTAACATTTATGTGTGTTGTGGACAGTATTTTTGAGAGTTCCCAATGTCTTGACCAGATAAAAAATAATGACACCAAACTGGAAATGCAGATTTAAGGAAAATATTTTAAACACATGTAGACTGAAGATAAAAGTTTCTGGAACAGTACGAAGGTCAGTTTTAAGTCAAATAAAAGAGATGGTCGTAGCATAAAGAATGCACAAAAAAAAAAAAAAAAACATCTCATGAGAAATCCAATATGAGGGAAAAAGTTATTAAGGCCAGAAATCATCCACATTTTGTTAATTCCAACATGAATGTTTGCAAGCAGACATATTATTCTGCATATAAAACACAAATAACACCTTACACAGTTCACATACATTTATTAATGTATCCATGCATCCATCCATTTTACAAATAAATATTTGTACAGTATTATAAATAATGTATATAATGAATCAATACATATTTATATAAAGAATATATTATATATTTAAATCAATATAATCAAACTTGTGACCTGTTTTCATGATAATAGAATTTCGATCACACCACAACAACATTGCAAACAACTGTCTAGAAACTACAGTAAAAATGTCTCAACTCTCTCTTCATTAGCCAAATTTGGGTATTTCTTTTAGCCCAAAATCCCCACAATTTGAAGATAACCGAATACCTTTTCATTACCCATTCATAGGGCAATTGGAATGTGTGTGTGTGTATAAGAGAAAAATGAATAGACTATGGTGGTTGTAGCCTGTCTAGAGCCTTTCAATCAGCGAACATCATAGTTGATGACGTGTGCTGAAACTTCCCTTGCTTGTGCAGTTCAAAGGGCAAAGTTTAGGGGCTGCATGCTGGGTATTAAATTTACAAGATGGCCATCCTGACTGTTCTGTGAGGATGGTTCGATGCTGCCTTCACTGATTACACCATTGACATTCAGAGGAGATGACAGTCTATGATTGAGCTGAGAACCTCCTGTTGACCTCGTTGTGCCCCTGATGGAGTGAGTCTCCTGAGGGTCTCTACTTCAAGAACCCTTGCCCATCTCCCCCTGTACAGAAAAGCTTTGGCCCTCCTTTCTCAGCTCTAATCAGGTCTGTTTCAGTCCCGTGGCTGAGATCCCTCAGTAATGAACCACAACTAATTGGACAGATGCAATCACCGTAACAATCGGGTCGTCATGGATACCAGGTTACCAGTGCCTGATATTTGATAAATAGGTGGGAATGAAACACAGGCTGGAGCAGTGATATGTCAGACACATAATCATGTTCGTGCGATTGAAAACATATGAAAGCCTTGGACATGCATGTGGACATTTGCACACTCCTGCCTGACTCAGACTTTCCAAAAAGTGGTATGGTATTACAGAGGAAATTAATGTATGGTCCACTTCTGTATCATGTTGTGAACACCTCTTAAAATCTATACATGTAAACACAGCTTTGAGATGTGGGATACAATTACTGGTAACACTTCTCATTTGTTAACATTAGTTAATGTATTAACTAACATGAACTAATGTAACTAAATATGCTAATGTTAACAAATACAACATTTGATTTTATTAATGTATTAGTAAATGTTGAAATTAACATTAACTAAGATTAATAAATGATGTAGAAGTATTGTTAATTCTTAGTTTATGTTAAGTAGTTAACTAATGAAACCTTATTGTAAAGTGTTACCAAATTCCTTTTTTTCTTACGTTTTTCTTAGATTTCGTGCCAGAATGCTGCCAGGGACTGTTCATTTTTTAGCAGATGATGAAAATTGATTCTGTTGACTGGGGCCCTAAAGTACATGTTGTTCTAGCTAATCAAAAGAGCTTTTTAAAGCAGTTAACGCTATGCTATGCTAAGCTAGTAGTTTAAGCAGTATAGCAAAGGCAATCTGACAACACAAAGGAAGTGATATCTTTAATTTGACAATTTTTAGCTTAAGTAATATGATGTGATTTAAAAGACATGAATTAAAATGTGAATGTTTAAGGGAAAGTTCACATAAAAATGAAAATGCTGTCATCCTTTTCTCACCCTCATGTCATTTCATGTATGACTTTTTCCTCTGTAACACACACAAAAGATAAGTATGTTTAATAAATGCTTAGATATTTTGAAAAGATATTTTGTTCGACTTTCATTGTATGGACAAAAACATTGACATTTTTCAAAATATCTTTTTTGTGTGTGTTCCACAGATGAAATACAGGTTTGAAACTACATGAATGATGACCAGTCTAATTTTCTGAGTGAACTATCCCTTTTAAAATGAGATACACAGTAAATCATTTTTCTATCATTTATAATCAGGCACAGAACAGTCTTTGGTCTCTTGTGAACCTAGTGTACTCAAGACGAAAAGTGAACGTTTTTCTTCGCCATGTCCTTCCATCTGTTCCCTCAGGCCTGCTTTCCCAGGGAAAGATGATGGAGGGAAAGAAAATAAAGTGAAATGAAAAACAGAGGAATAAAACAGCTACAGCTCGAAGAGCTCAACACAAACTGTTCCTACTGCGCTGCTACATGGCCTACTGTTCTACCACCTCAGAGACACTGCGAGAGAGAAAGAGAGCAAGAGAGGAGGCGAGGAAAGAGACCCTGACAAGGACATGCCGATTCCACCCAAGAGAACAACGCTGGAAGAAAGAAAAGAGAGTAAGAGATTGGATGACAGAGTTCCAGCAGAGAAAATAAATGAAGAATTTAGGTAGAGTGTTGACTTTTTACTCAACAAGTTCTTAGTTAGAAATAAAGAGAGAATGGACAAAAAAAAAGGAGAAAGACCAGAAGCAGTTTATATTGATCTAGTGAAACGATACTGTGTGTACGCAAGAGATTAAGTATGTGATTTCTGTGCCACTAGCGACACCCAACGGACCTGCAAAAATAATGATTGTTTTCAAACAAGTTTCCCAAACACTCACACCTTCTGCCATTGGTCATTCAAATGGATGGCCTCACCCTAAACTCATGCCAGTGGTTGAGTCACTGTTGCTGTGTTGGGCTGGTCGGAATTCTCAAACAACAGAAGTGTTTTGACAGAATTTAGAGAAATCAGCCTAATAATGGTGTATTGACTCCACTGTTCACAACAATATTGAAAGATTAAAATAAGTAACTACAATAGCTATTATTAAAATTAATTTAATTCATTTTTTAGATTTCCAGAAGTTTGGAGGTGAATACAAAATAAGAAACATCTTGATTTTTAGTTGTTTTAGCTTATTTCAAAACTTGTTTTATTTTAAGTCATTTTAGGTCATATTGAGGCCCCCTTGGAAGTTTGCTAAGGCCCCCTAGTGGGCCCCGGACCCTGGTTGAGTTCCACTGCTTTAGAGCAAGGTTCGCTAACAAAAAAAAATTCTAAATTTCTATTGCATTGGTTTGCAATTTGTTAAATAGGACTTTTCTCCCTCAATATTCTTTTCTACTTATCTTAAACAGGTGCATTCAGATGGAAGATTGAGGAAGACTATAGTGTAATAAGGTGGGGTGTATTAAGCTACAAACCTCATTCCACAGAGTCAAGGAAACACAAACCATTAGACAACACTGTCTTTCAGAAATCAGACAAAACCCTTTTCATTAGTGAACAACGTCTGTGTGTTGTGTGTCTGCACATATTTGCTGACAGGCAGGCACGTCTATACAGGTAAATTGCATTTTTTTTTTTTTTTTTTTTTGCCATCCTGTCAGCAGCTTCTCTCATTCAGTTGTCTGTTTGTTATTGCAACATTTGGCACTGTCCAAATAAAAAACATTATTTTAAAAAAAGATCCTGCTATATTAATCCTCTTAATACTTGCACTCTTATGAGATTTCCTTCAGATAACAAACTGACATTGTTATAATTCTCAGTGCCACTTTAAATGCAAGTATAAGTTGAGTTTATATCTTTGTGAGAACTAGTGGGCTATAGAGACGGTATACATGTTAATGTCTTCAGCACTCTGAGGACAGTCCATGGTACATTCCTTGCCCTTCATTCAATGTAAAGTCTCAGTACATTTGTATGAAAGCCGCAACACATGCAGACACAAAAGAGTGAATTAGTTCTAATCATAAAGTTGTCATCAGCGGCTTTGGAATGTTCTGGGTTGCTGTGGGCAATAAGTGTGAACCGTCACTCATTTAGACAGATTACATTCCATCTGTGGTTAACAGACTATCTAAACAAATACTACCAGGTGATAAAATGCACGCACACAAACACACAATTTACTTACCTAACTTAGCTAATCTAAATAGGGACATACCATACTATAGACTTCTCTTTTAATATAAAGGAATTTATAATTATATTTATAATTATTTATAAATAATATAAAAAATGTAAAATTTTATATATAGATAATTATATCCCAAACTATAGCCAAATATTTATACATACTTTATATATTTATAACCCTATACGTTATGGGGACAAAAGCCAAAGATGGCCATACCCGAAATTTTGGTCCCCATGAAGAAAACAGCTTATAAATCATACTAAGTGATGTTTTTAAGTGATAGAAATATTGTGAAATATTATTACAACTTAAAATAACTGTTTTCTATTTGAATATATTTTATAAAGTAATTTATTCCTGTGATGGCAAAGCTGAATTTTCAGCATCATTACTCCAGTCTTAAGTGTCACATGATCCTTCAGAAATCATTCTAATATGATGATCTGCTGCTCAAGAAACATTTATTGTGTACAATTGTACAAAATATTTGTGTACAATATATATTTTTTTTTTTTCAGGATTCTTTGATGAATAGAAAGTTCAAAAGAACATCATTTATTTGAAATATAATCTTTTGTAACATTAAATGTCTTTACTGCCACTTTTGATCGATTTAATGCATCCTTGCTGAATAAAAGTATTAATTTCTTTTCAAAAAAATAAAAATTCTTACTGACCCCAAACTTTTGAACGGTAGTGTATGTTACAGAAGCTTTGTATTTCAGATAAATGCTGTTCTTTTGAACTTTCTATTCATCAAGGAATCCTGAAAAAAAAAGTACACAACTGTTTTCAACATTGATAATAATCATAAATGTTTCTTGAGCAGCAAATCAGCATATTAGAATGATTTCTAAAGGATCATGTGACACTGAAGACTGGAGTAATGATACTGAAAATTCAGCTTTGTCATCACAGGAATAAATTACTTTATAAAATATATTCAAACAGAAAACAGTTATTTTAAGTTGTAATAATATTTCACAACATAACTGTTTTTACTGTATTTTCATTTAAATAAATGCAGCCTTGGTGAGCAGATGAAACTTCTTTTAAAAACATTAAAAATCTTACAGATTCCAAACTTTTGACTGGTAGTGTGTGTATATATATATATATATATATATATATATATATATATATATATATATATATATACACACATACACACACACATACACACACACACACACACACTGCCCATCCAAAAAAAAAAAAAAAAGTCGCTGTTTGGATTTTAAAAGGCAAATACTTAAGAATCTATGGATGGATCATTATAACAGTGATTATTATTTTTCTAGCATGTTATATGTTTGCCAACAGTTCTTTTAACCTAAAAGAACTATATACTCTGTGTATATATACTGTGTGTGTGTATAAAAAATACTTATTTATTTTTTCAAATGGGGACATCTTTAAAAAAGAATTTAATATAAATAGGTGAGGCTTTGTCAGAAATAGCACATTTTTTGTTAACAAAGAATCTCTCTCTTTCCTTTTTCAAATGTTGTCTTGCTAAATATGCATTAGCATTAGCCCTGAGTTCAGGTCACTGTTTACTGAAACCCAAGGTGTGGGATCTCAGTCTGCTGGACATTTAGGCACAGTCCCAATGTGACTTTCTTCAACGCATGTCAGCCAACTGACTTCACAAGCGCAAAACGTCCAACAACAACAACATGTAAAGATTTTATATATCACCCTATGCTTACGTTACCGTCTACATTGCCTGTTTGTCACTGTCCGGCCCGTACCCCATATCACATATATTGCACTTCCATCTTTAGCCCACTATCTGCCCCATGCTAACACATAAGCCACTATCTGCCCCAGGCTGAGTGTTTCTGTAAAACTAACTCTGCTGCCAATTATTGGCGAAAGGCTGTTTCATTTTGATGTGGGTAATTTAACAAGAGTCCCGTAAACGTCTGCATTTTTCTTTCAGAGTGCTGTAGTTTTGTCTCTCATTTCTTTAACAAGCTGGAAAACACTTCAAGAGAAATCAGACTCCAACACATGCAAACCAGCTGCAACAGGTCAACACAAATGATCAACAATGGGATTTGAGCGTTTTGGATCCTTTACTGAACAGAATAAAGATTTTCTGTTTAAAAAATGAAGCCATTCCATTAAGTTGGAAATTGGATAAATATTTGCTCAATTAAATGTAATTTGGGCAAGTAAGTGCTATTGATATGTGTGTGTAATTATCGTAATCTGAGAATGTTCCGATAATTATGCAATTCATTTGATGCCAGTTTTGGAACAGGCAGAGAATATTCTGAACACTGCTCTTGTACTTCTAATGAAAATTAATGCTGCTTCATCCTCTCGTCTCACCAACAAAAAGTAGAAGACGGTTTTATTAAATGTCTCCAAGTGTGGGTATCTGCAGGTTGGAATAAAGGGCGTGACGAAAGGTAGGGGCATGTAGAAAGGCCTTTATAATTGGTCGTGAAAGCTGCCAGTCAAGGTGGGGTAGGGTTAGTTTGTGTTCTAGCAATTCACCTTTCGCCACGCACATTACTCCGACCTGCAGCTATCCAAGTGTGGGTATCTGCAGGTTGGCGTAATGGCCGTGACGAAGGTTGGGGTAGGGTTAGGTATTAGTTTCGGTTGTATCAATTCACCTTTCGGCTCGCCTCCTTTCGGCACGTTACTCCAACCTGCAGCTATCCCTGTCTCCATGAATTAATAGATTAACATTAAAGAGCAATGCCCTCTAGTGTCATGGAAAGGAACTTGGCTTAAAGGAATAAAAATAACAACCCAAAATAATAAAATTATATTCTATTTACTCAGCCTCATGTTGTGACAATCTGTGAGCATGAAGGTGAAATTTGGAATGAAACCATTCTTTTGTGCTTTTTCCCAAGCAATTACACTGATGGAGACTGATGCAAAGGCACCATAAACCATATGACTCGTATGATCATTTCCATGTCTTCTAAAGCGGAATGCTTGGTTACCTGTACCATGATTATTTTTTAAATTTAATATTACCATAAACATTATTTTCCCTTCCAGTGGGCTGTTAAAGTCTGCATATAATTAAAGTTCACCTATTTTTTAAATGCATGTTCTAGAACTCCACGTCGGGTTCACCTCCACGTCGGTTTAGAGGTCACTCTTCCAACGGAACTAGACTTGTGTACGGCCGTTGCTGGAAGCCAGTGATTATAGTTTTTCAAGTTTTAAATACTGATATTTTTCTTACAACAACACATGACTTTGCTTCAGAATGCATTTATTAACCCACTGGAGTCGTATGAATTACTTTTATGATGGATAGATGTGCTTTTTGGAGCTTTAAAAACTCCATTCAATCCCATTACAAAGCTGGGACAAGCCAGGATATTTTTTTCATATAACTCTGTGTTCGGCTGAAAGAATAAAGTCATACAGTATGGCCTGAGGGTGAGTAATTTATGGGATAATTTTCATTTTTGGCTAAACTATGCCTTTAATGTGAACAATTCATCTGCGCATATGTTCAAGTTCTGTTGCAACTTCCGTTTCACCGTGACTTTTAACTGCTGCAACTAGATCATTGACATAGTGAGATCAAATCGAGAATTTTCAAGAAACAATACAAACTGAGAACTACAAGATTCAACTGCAGCAAGCCCACTATTCAACACACATCACATTACATGAGATACATGTACATAATGGAAAATAACTACAAAACAAGTTGCACACACAAAGCTTTATCGCAGGAAGTGGCCACGAAACTCTTGGCCTACACTAGGTCAGCTGTGCGTCGTCTCTTTGGGACGGCATTTTCGGTGGTTTCACGGACACTCGCCTCGCCTTCACGCTGGCACCCAACCGTGTTTTTCTAACCTTTGGTGTGTTTATGACTCACCCCTGAGCTGAGATGTGTGTGGTTCATTTGTTTCACTCCCCTTGTTTTCACTGGCCTCCAGCCCTGCTGTTATTCATAGGCACCCTAATCACCAGCGGGGAATATGCTTTATAATCACAGACCACATGTTCTCAGAGGCTGGGGGGGAGGAGGAGGGTCTCTCGGGGAGAATTAAATAAATAAATATATAAATAACTTTTAAAAAATGTCTCCGTATTTGGTAACCACACATCTGTTTTCATTGAATGTTATGGAACAATTTTCAATGATCAAATCAATTACATACATTCTTACACATGCTCCGGCCAAGATATTTTCGGCTGCAGTCGAGTTAACGCACATCAAACATCAGTTCTGCTCTGATTCTGATGAACACCCGATACGTCTGCTGCACCTGAACGGATGGTGAGATCCATTTCTCCACGCCTGCAGTGTTTGTAATTAGTTAAAGCTGTGTGACGCACAGCCAGAGGAAAAGTCTGATTCGTTGACTCTTAAGGGAATGATAGAGCATTTTAAAGGCACCTAATCATATTGTGGCAGAACATCTACAAACATAACAGTGAGAAAATCTCAAAATGAGGTGAAAGATAAACCAATGACATGATTCTTTTGCTTTGACAGGTGCTAAAACATCATTGAATAAGGCCCACTGAGTGCTTGTCCTGTAATTCCTGCGTGTTCAGTAATCCGGTCTGTGTTTGTGGAAGCAATTGAAATGATAAAACCTATTATGTTTATTTTAATTTTTGGATTAATTTTTTTTTTTTCTTTTTTTTTCAACAGAATATTTGCAAATCTGTGGTTTCTTTCTCGCGCTACTACCTTTATTCCAAGCCGATAGGTGGCGACAGAGTGTGGTGACACGCTAACTATTCGTGAAGAAAACACAAGCGAGAGTTACACACGTGTGTGTGTAGAACAGAAACATGGGCAAAAGAAGGCGAGGAAAACAAGAGCTTCCAAATTTAACTAAGAAACAGAAGAAACATCTAAAAGAATTTGGAGAACAGCACCCTTTTCACGATAAGTAAGTATTGCGATGTGTTGTTCAGAAAAAACAACAGAAGACAGTACTAGTTAGCATTCAAGTTAGCTTCAAGTAGTAAAATTACTAATACTCACACTTGTTTTGCTTTTTAGTGTTGTTGATAGACCGGAGAAGACTCAGATTTTGCGCTTGGTAAGTAATAATAGACTAGTATTCTTCTTGAATCGTGACTCTGACTTGTTCCCGCAAGTCAAACAACCTCCTTTTGATTCCAGTCAATAGTCTAGGTGAATGAGGAGCATTTGACAGCAGATAATGAACCTGAATGCATGTACACCACGAGTAACATTACATAAAGGACAAGAGGGGTGAATTGTATGTGAATTGAATAGTTTGGCTAGACCTTATAAGTATGGAAAAGCCCATTTCCGCCACGTAAGAAAAAAATCATAATTTGGTCAATCTTAATTATGATACAAGTCGAAATTATGACATTTTTGTCACAATATCGACTTTTTATAAGTATGTATAAGTAAAATAATTATGATTTACCAAAGCTTGTGGTGAAGTGGGCTTCCATAGATTAAGGGAAACTGTCCCTGGTTCAATTGCTCAGGTTGAAGTTCTGCTCTTCGTGTTAAAGTGGTATGTTTTGTTTCAAACCATAAAATTAAAGTTTCTGCAATCTGCACCTTAGCGGCCGGACAGTCCAAAGCGCCCCGAACCTGACAGTGAGGAAGAAAGTGATATAGAGCAGCAGTCTGCTTATCAGAAACTGCTGTCCACCATGATCCAAGGTGCTGATGACAACAGTGAAGATGAAGAAAGTGAAGATGAGGATGATGAAGAGGAGGTTGAAGGTAAAATCTTATACTTTTACAATTGTGGTGCTTTGTCTGAAATAGTCTAATGGCCTGTAATTAAAAATCATTCTCAAGTAGGAGAGAGTGGTGGAGAAGAAGAAGAGGAGGAGGAGGAGGAAGAAGAAGGTGATGATGCTGAGGAACATTTAGAGGAAGAGGAGGGTGAAACACCTGGTGATTCACAAGATAAAGAACAGCCTGAAAATACAAATGGAGATATAGAGGAGAATGAAACGGGAGAGATGGAAGGAGAGTTTACAGATAAGAAGAATGAAGATGCGTTCTGTCTGGAAACCAACCTGCCTGCAGAAGGGGAGGAAAACACGGGAGAGCAGGAACAGGAGGAAGGTGAGACATTCCCATGATTCATCAGTGCGGTTCTAAATTCTTAATAATTGCTGTTAATGTAGGTTTTTTTGTTTTGTAAACTCTTAAGTCTAGTACTCAAGATTGACGAGATGGTTTGATTTTAGAAACAAATTGAAAAGCTAGGCCCAACAATGCCTCTGTGACTCTCTGGTTGTTGTAGACATGTTTGTGAAGCACCAGGAGATTGAACTGAATGAAGACGAAGTGGGCCAAATCTTGCAAGGATCAAAGATCAAGACTCAGGTTAAGGTATACCAGTCATCAGTTTTTATTTGGTGCTTTGATTGTGTATATATATGTGTGTATGCCGGATTGTTAAGATAAGACGTGTCTCATGCACATCAAGGCTGCATTTATTTGATCAAAATTACAGTAAAACAGTAATATTGGGTTATATGATTACAATTTAAAATAACTGTTTTCTATTTTTAATATAAAATATAATATATTCCTGTGATGCAGAGCTGAATTTTCAGAATCATTACTCCAGTCTGTCACATGATCCTTCAGAAATCATTCTAATATGCTGATTCACTGCTCATGAAACATTTCTTATTATTATCAGTATTGAAAACCGTTCTGTTGCTTGATGTTTTTGTGAAAACCATGAAACATTCTTCAGGACTCTTTGATGAATACAAAGTTCAAAAGAACACAATTAAAAAAAAAAATAAATAGAAATCTTTTATAACATTATAAATGTCTTTACTGTCACTTTTGATCAATTTAAAGCATCCTTGCTGAATAGAAGTTTAAAACAAATCTTACTGACCCCAAAAAGAACTGTAAAATTTCAGTTATTTTTTCCTTCTCCCCCTCCAGTGGCCAAAGCTAGGCATTCTGCAATGTGTGTGTCCACTGGAACGTTTCCCAACTGTGGGTCAGCCCTCTTCTGCCCCTATTCCACCCATTCACAAAACCCTGGAGGCAAATTGGCGCTTGCTAAATCAGCCCTTCAGACCTGAAGGAGGCGCTGTGACAGATATCACAGAGATGCAGAGGGAATTGCTTGGGCTTATGGGTATTTCAGCAAAATTAAAATAATTTATTAATACACCACACATCCTAATATTTAAAATGACACTTTGCTGTTTTTTTTTTTTGTAATCATCCATATTTTGTTTATACAGGTACTTACAGGGATGTGTATTTTACAAATTGCTCTCCTCTGAGGGAGGCTAAGGAAGTACGGAGTGCGTACTGTCTTCATGTGCTGAACCACGTGTTAAAGGCAAACACTCGTGTGCTTGGAAATAATGCCAAGTTGAAGGAAACTAAAGATGTGAATGAGGATTTTCGGGATCAGGGGTTAACTAGACCAAAGGTACCACTGTATTCAGATTTTTACCACCAGCATGTTGTTTATTGATTTTTTTTTTTTAACTCTTTCCCTGCCATTGACAGAATTTTCTGGCAATCCATGTTTTCACTGTTATACGGTATGATACATCTTCTGAAAGAGTACAGAATCTCTAGATCAAAACAGGCAAAGAAGAAGCAGAAATAAGTGATAGAAGCATTGCCTATGCACTTGTAAAATAACGCGATCCACAAACATTAAACAGCATATAAATTAAAACGGCCTGTCGTTACAATATGAAACGTCGACCCTGAAAGTGGTATAGGATGGTGGCAAACACTGGCGGGGAAAGGGTTAATAATTCATAGTTTGGCTTTCAATCAGTTTTAAATAATTTTACTACATTAATAAAATAGCTTTAAATCAGCCAACCACATTCTCATAATTATCTCTCCATCTTCTAGGTTTTGATTCTGGTGCCGTTCAGAGATGGAGCGCTGCGAGTCGTCCAGACCTTCATAACACTATTGGAGACCAAAGGCAGGAAGATGGACGTCAGTAACAAGAAGCGATTCAAGGAAGAGTTTGGAGAGGAGCCAGGTGAAAGGCCACCTAACCTGCACAGACCTGACGACTATCATGCTGTCTTTTCTGGAAATGTGGATGACCATTTCAGGATAGGTATGATAACTGAAAATCTTAAACTATAATGTGCCATGTTTGCTAATGTTTTAGTGTTAGAATGTACTTTAAATGTTAAGAGAGAAAAATTTAGGGAAAAAATCCTAAATCTAGCTCTAGCATACTTTTAAATGTCTGTCTTTTTTTTTAATAAACGTACTGTATTGAATTCAATACTGTATCAATCCAATGTTTAAAGTTTCCCTTTGCTTCCCCTGGTGACAGAAATGACACAATTCCCTTTTAACCCCTGATGCTAGTTAGAATGAAGAGTTTAACTTTATTTACCTTTGTTTCACCTCTTAAATGTAACCTTTTATTGTGCACTATATTTATTTTTTCTCTCTGTGTGGGCAGGTGTGTCTGTCCTGAAACGCAGCATGCGTCTCTATGCTCCGTTCTACTCCTCTGACATTATCATTGCGTCTCCACTGGGACTGCGTACAGTTCTGGGTGCCGACGGTGAGAAGAAGAGAGAATTCGACTTCCTGTCTTCGATTGAACTTCTGATTGTAGATCAGGCAGATGTTTTCCTCATGCAGAACTGGGAACACTTGCTGGTGGGTTTCAGTTTTCCAAAGGTTCTTGTTAGTTTTCATTTAAGTTTTAGATTTTGATAATTGTATTGTTGTCTATTTCAACAAGTTATATATGTATTTTATGAGCTTTTTACTTCTGCTTAATTTCCCATGGTCCTGTGTGTGTTGCAGCATGTGTTGAAGAATTTGAATCTGCAGCCGTTGGACTCTCACGGTGTTGATTTCTCTCGTGTGCGCATGTGGAACCTGAACAACTGGACGGCACATTACAGACAGACGCTGGTGTTCAGTGCCATACAAGAGCCTCAGATCAACAACATCCTTACCAAACACTGCCACAACTACAGGGGACAGGTGCTCAAACAAACACCCTGATAATTGTTCATATTTTGAAGCATTGCTGAATTCATACAATATCTTTATATAAGTAGATGCACATATTTAAGTTTGCTTTAGCTCAAACAGTAGAGCTATCAACGCCAAAATCATGGGTTTAGATTCCCTTAGAATGCATGAACTAATAAAATATACACCGAATGGAATGTTAGTCTAATGCACAAATGTAAATGTAAGATAATGTTCTTCTCTCTCTCAGGTGTGCAGTAAAACCATTCCAAAGGTGGGCTCAATCTGTCAGGTTCTTGTGCAGCTACCGCATGTATTCCAGATGTTTCACTCTGACAGCTTCATGGACCAGGACGCCAGGTTAGAGACTGCTGCAGTTTTTCATTCTGAGCACAAGAGGGCAGCAGTTTGCAGTCTGCCCAGAGGAACCTCTTAGTGAAAACTTTAGTATTATAATTATGAAGTAATTGATACATTTCTTTGCATACATTTATTGCCGGTCGACCTATGATGTTTGAGAATTGTAACAGAGTGAAATATCTATATGCAAATATTTAAACTACATTACCCATGATTCTTTAGGTTCCAGTTCTTTGTGGATAAGATCCTGCCCCAGTATAGAGACTCTGTTATGTCCCACACTTTCATCTATGTGCCTTCGTACTTTGATTTTGTTCGCCTGCGAAACTACCTGAAGAAAGAAGACATCAGTTTTGCTAGTGTCAGCGAGTACTCGCAGAGATCAGAGGTGTCTCGAGCACGACATTACTTCCAGAAAGGAGAAAAACAGTTTATGCTTTTCTCTGAGAGATTCCACTTCTACAAGAGGTGTGTTTGTATTATCATTTGCATACTTCATATACATTATCGTTTAAATTTTTTTCAAGAAATGTACATTTATTCAGCAAGACTGCATTAAATTGCTCAAAAGTGATAGTAAAGACATTTATAATGTTACAAAAAATTCAAATAAATACTGTTCTTTTGCATGTTTTTATTCACAGAACAATTACAGTGTCCACAAAAATATTAGGCAGCACAACTGAAAAAATACGTTTCTTGAGCAGCAAATCAGCATATTAAAATGATTTCTGAAGGATCATGTGACACTGATTTTTCAGTAGCAATTGCTCCAGTCTTCAGCTTTGCCAACACAGAAATAAATTGCATTTTAAAATGTATTATTTAGATTTATTTTAGATTGTAATAATATTTCACAATATTTGTTTTCCAATTTTAATTTTTTTTAATTATTATTTTTTTTTTTATTCTTTCTGTCAGATACACGATCAAGGGCATCCATAACCTGATCTTCTACGGGTTGCCCACATACCCTCACTTCTACAGTGAAGTGTGTAATATGCTTCAGGCTGGTGTCAGAGAGGGTGGTGGTTCTGTCAGCTTCACCTGCACGGCCCTGTACTCCCGATATGACATGCACCGGCTGGCTGCCATCACTGGGGCTGACCGTGCCGCTCAGATGCTCCAGTCCAAAAAAACAGTGCACCTTTTCATCACAGGGGAGGAGAAAAACACATGAAGGGGGACTGAAAATCTAATGTGACATTTCTAACCTTTCAGAGAAAGAACATAATCAGTGTTCGTGGTAATGTACAGAAAGATGTTTCAACTTTAATTCCCCTAAAATTCAGTCATAAGACTGAATGTAATGATGTTGTTCTCATCTTTTTGTGTTCTTCTTTTAATATAAAGTCTTCTTTTGCTGTAGTCACAGCTCAGACCCTTGGAACCTATGTGTGTGTGTGTGTGTGTTTTTTTTTTTAGTATTTCCAAAAGGTTTACAGGACTCAGCTATAAGGATAGCCTCATGCCAGTATTAATGCCAGAGATTCAGACTAGTCACCTCTCCTGTCAGAAAAGTGCTACGTTCTCCTTTCTTACTTTGATCATGTACTGTTCATGCATCTTATATCTTTACATCCAAGAACTAAACTTTTGTTTTCTTCTTTGGTTTATTGAACGTTGTGCAGTGTGCCAAGCAACCCACACTGACATGTGCTCTTCAAGAGAGATTAGGATTAAATATCCTTTTAATTTAGTACTAAATTATGGCAAAAGTCATCCATTTTAAAAAGGGAGAAACAATTAAATATCAAATATCAGAGGATACTGATGAAAAAATTGCCAGTGTTGCTAATATGTTGCCAATATTAAATAGTAATTGTACACTATAAAGTATTGAATAAGATTTCAGACTGAATTTATAGCTATAGTTACATTAAAACTTTGGAGGAAAAAAAAGTGTGTATATATTAAATTAAAAAATGTTTTTGAAATAAATTCTTTTATTAAGGATGCTAAAAATTGATCAAAAGTGACAGTAAAGATATTTATAATGTTACAAAAGATTTTTACTTCAAATAAATGCTGTTTGTATCACTGTTTCCACAAAAATATTTAGCAGCACAGCTGTTTTCAATGTTACTGTAGAAATGGCATCGCAGGAATAAGTTGCATTTTAAAACATTATAATAGAAAACCGTTTAAATTGTAATATTTCACAATATTTACTTTACAGACTCTTACAGACCCCAAACCAATGCTTCTTATTGTAGTTGTTGGGCCACTAAAATAAAAAACTGCTGGTCAGCAGAAATAATTTGTGCAGTCTTGCAGTCTGTATCCAACAATTGATCTTTAAGGTTGTGTGTAGCAAACACAATATAAATAACATGTAAAAAAAAAAAAAAATCATAATCTCTGTTTTATTGTGGCTTGTAAAATGACATGAGTTCACCTCTAATGATCATGCTTTATTAATCTAATTACCTCCCAATGTGACAGTTTGGTTGTCAAATGTTCTAACTCCCCAGTGATCAGATGCACTTTTGTGTTTCTGCTTTCTTTATTCCATTTATCTGTCTCTTCATTTGAAAAATGGAGCAGCTGTTTAGCGCACAAACACACACACTCTTTCTTTCTCTCTCTCGCTCCATCTCTCTCTCTCACAGATGTGCACTCTTTCTCTCTGTAGCTACCACACGTATACGCTCACATGTTATAAATAATAAAAGAATGAGTGTGTGAGTTGTTTGGTTAAGGCCAGCATCTGACTGTATCAAACAAAACCATTGATCCATCCTACAAATCTCCTCCTAGTTTTTTCCCTGAACACACAATCCTGCTGTGATGCTTTCTGAATCCTCTCAAAACTCCATTGGGATTCATATGCTGTCCTCTGACCTCTCTCACAGTGAAAACATTATTTCTGATGAGCTTGCATATTAAAATCCTGAATCATTTTACAACTACAAATTCTAAGGAACTATCTGAATAAACTCTCGTATATACTGTTGGATAGATGCAAGAAATTACTCGGTGTAGCTCTTTCATTGAGCAGTCTGTTATGAAATATTAAACAGTAAAGCTGGTGTTTTAGGTGCTTTAGCTAAGGCAGTGTATTGCTGCAAACATGGAAGAAGTGTGCATATCTTTGTAAGTCTGGCATGTATGTGCTCTCTTCTGCTTTTGACCCCCATTTGTTCTGTATTTGGAGTTTTTGGGATTGTTCATGGGTGTTTTTTAAAATATAGAAAATGTTTTTTAAAAAATATAGAAAATATTTCATATAAGAATTCTCCATGTAATCACATTAGAAAAGCAGTTTTCAGTTTTATTCCTCTCATATTTTGAATCTTAACAATAATAACTTTAAATATTTTTGCATCTATAATTTTAATCAGGCCGATTGTGCAAGAAGGAATAGATGACCTGTGAAAACAGACATGACCAGTGAAGGTGACTTTTTTCTCAATTATGCACACGCTTGTTCTCCATCTTTCTCTTTCTCCTGTGTGCCCAGCCTTTCTTGTGTTTATTGTAGTGTGGGTAGTCAGTTGCCTTGGAAACTCCTCTGTGCTCGCATCATGACTCCTTTGTGTGTGTGTGTGTGTGTGTGTGTGTGTTGTGAAAGAGTGAAAGCTCTGACCTGTGTTTGGAGCTTTGCCCATCGGGTGGTAGCAAGTATCAGGAGCACCTTTTCTTTTCACCTGTACTTGGACTTGGAGTGTTTAATCATGTTGCATTTTGCATTATACAACAGTTAGGTCTGGTCCTCAAATCTGATTGGCCTAGTGGTGTTCCAAGAGCACTGATATAACAGTTCAACAGCACTCAATTTTTCACTGTTTATGTTACTCAGCTTGTCTGTGTATATGCGTTTCAGACCATTGTTATTGTTAACAAACTAGCTAATTGAAATAAAGCTGAAATATATTAAAATATGAGATGAAAAACAAACTTAGTCTAAATAGAAATATATATATATATATATTAAAGTCACCATGAAATCAAAATCGACTTTTCTTTTTTTTTTTACAGAATGTTGCAGCCCTTTTAATGATCGCTATAACTCCTTAATCTTTTCACATATGTAATATATTAGTTACTTGGACTATCGTGTTATACGGAGCTGTTCATGAAAACCGGGTTTGTTTTTTGGGATGGAAGGGATGACTTTGCATTCTAAGAAGTAGATGAGCTAAATAACAATTAGACTTTTGACCTGAATTATCAACACAAATTGCTTTCATTTATTGTTGACGTCATACCCTCGGGCGGCAGGCACAGCAGATTCCCCAATAGTCATTGCTTGTGTTGCATAGCGTGTACGTGGAGGCATCAAGATAGGGGTGTGATCCTTTTGGGTAGGGTGCGTTTGTTTTGGCGACAGATAATTCTGCCTTAACCTGGTTTTGGACAATTTTCGTTGGTGGAGCAAAGATAGACAAGTAACTAGCAGTGTCTAAAATGCAAGGTACTCAAATGTTATCTTGTTGTTTATGGAACTCATATATAATAATTTTGGTCTGAATATATATAAATATATGATCTTTAGAACAGCACTTGTGCTCCTCTTATTTTAAAATTAGTATGTATCAAAGTTCCAATTAAGCTAATCAGTATAAATAATGTAGCCTACTATTTCTTGCTGTCTTAATTACTTGACATGTAAGATCAGGTGATTTTTACAGCTCCTGGGTAAATTGATAGTCACTCTCCAGTAGAAATTCCTCCAAAGTGAAGCTGACTGGCTGGGGAAAGTATGTCTCTAAAACAGACAGTTCTGTCTTCTGATAGGTTATCGGTTTCAAAGAAGAACTCAAGTAACTCGTCTCTCTGACAGAAACAGACATGGTTAGGAGGGACATCTCTTCCTGGTTTACAAGCCCAGGGTTCTGTTCCCCAAAAAGAAAAGATCAGATTTTTCTTACAGTTCAACATATATAGAAGGTTGTCAATATACATGGAAGTTTATTTTAAGAAAAGATGCTGTTCTCTGTTTTCTTCATCTCTCCCAGAGAGAAGACCAGAAAGCTGTATTGATTTGTCTGAAGTCAGATCAATCTTCCTCTTCATCTCTTCCTGAAACTGAATGGGTTAATGGGTGTCTGAGTGTTTCTATGACAACACAGATGAGACTGATGAGCACAACCGTTTGGAAGAGGCTCTCAATTCAGAATCCAAAAATAACCACACACAAAACAAACCTAAAGAGATGGCAAGGGAGGAAGAGGAGGTCAATTATTGACAGAGAAAATTCTGCCAAGACATCCAAACCACCCCAGTCTGATAACCTCTCACACCGACTGCAACTCAACTGCTAGTTTTAGACTAAAACAGATCTTGGTGGCAATCTGCATCCAGCTTGGCATTTCCTTAATGCACAAAGAAGACAGATGCATTAAAAGTTTCTCTCTAAAAGTTTTGCAAGTTTTAGCCCTGAACAGATCCTGCCTGTTTTCATTAACTATAAAACACATTTTTTTAATTTTCCTTACATACCCAATAACCACTGCTGGTTGTTGAAGCAACTCTGTGGAGACCAGATAGTGGGGGAAAGATGATAGAGGAGTTCTCAGTTGGGCACCCTCACCCCCATCCTGACGTTTTACTGGTGAGCGCACGACGACTCCAGAGGGCTAAACGGCAAATTCTGTCCCAGAATCACCCCCCTCCATTTCCTTCTATGCTACTAAGTTACGTTGGGACCCAGCTAGGATCTTGTTTTTTCATCCATACTTCTTTCTGCTACCTCCGACAAGGCTTTGGTGCAAGGTGTAAGCTCCGGCCACTAATCCCCAGGTCTCTGAGGAGTCTGATCGTCGATGCCGTCACAAAGCCTCTATATCCTCCACAGGGTTCATTTCGGTTCTCCAGCCGTCACGCAGAGCCTTAGCAGCTAGCTGTGCATAGCCAGATGTTTGCTCTCAAAGGCCTCCTCCACTCCATCCTCCCAGGGTAGAGTAAGTTCAACATCTAGAGGATTCTAAAGGAATCCTCTAAAGGAATGCCCCCTCTATTGCTCATGCTGGTCCTCACTTGCACCCAGCTGTCAGGGTTGGTGTGTTGCTGCTTACCACCCCATTGGCAAGGTCCAAGAAGTTTACATGGAGATCTTTCTATCCTGCTTTCGCCAATTGGATCTGGAGACAGATCATGCTTGTATGCTCTAGGCATCCTGAGAAAGCTGATATCCCCACCTTTTGTACAGATGTATCAATGTATCCATTCCTCTGAATGTATTCAGACACCCTCCTTGCAATGACTCCAAAGAAGATTTTACCTTCCACATTCAGCAGAGAGATTGGTCTAAGCTGACCGCTCTTCACCGCATCCTTTTTCTTTGATATTAGGACCCCACATAGAGATACAGTATTAGTATCAAATAATTAGGGCTGTCGATTTAACACATTTATTTAATTAATTAGCTGTGGAAAAATAACGCATTAAAATAATTTAACGTACACGCCCCACCCCAGATCTATGTTGTTCATCTTACATTTCATATAGTTTATTGGTGTCAAACATGATGCAGGGCAACAACTCACTGTGTGATGTAGCCTAAAGAATGCCATTAGAATGCCTCTAAAGTTCAAGATATCAGGGCAAAAATGCCCCATATGAGTTTTTGTCTCATGTATAGGCCTATATGATATAGTTAAGCAATATCACATGAGTAACGAGCACAAAAAAGTGCTGTTTTTATCTCTATAGCATGAGTGCAAATGTGATATTGATTTTATACAACAGTTAATATTGTGATATATTTTACACAAAATATTGTGCAGAGCAGAGAATGTTGTGCATCTCCGAACAACACACAGTGGTGTTTCGTTTCTGAATGAATCTGCGTTTTGAGCAAATCAATCGGGTGAACCATTGATTCAACGGCCCATTCATAAAGAAAGTGTGTATCCTTGCATTTGCTTTGTCAATTATTAACAGTCAAATGGGGAATAAATAAACTAAACTGAATAAATAAACTGAAAATGTTTTTGTTTCTATTTTTAGGCTGGTATCAAATGTAAAATGTAAAGAAAAGACTGAGGGGTACAATGAGCACATACAAAAGAGAATAGGAAGATGGAGAGAGAGACTGATGGATGACTGTTATTTCTAGCATGATGGCACGTGCTTGTGTTTTTAACCAGAACAATGGGCACATGGCAACAGCAGGTAACCATGGCGACTTTTAAGGTAGCCAGATGGGATTATGATAACAGTGTCAATTCTGTTAGGTTCACATCTGATGAAGTACTTGTTGGTATTTCAGACACACACTGTTTTTCCTTGAACACTCTGAAAGAACAAAGCTGATTTCCCAAATGTGTTTCTCTCACTCTCCCTTTCATCGTTTCTCCTGTAAGTGCTCTGAATGGCTTCCGGTACTTACAGAAATCTAATGACATCCCAGTTGACAGGAAATACACAAGCACTTCTATCAGAACAGAGGAAAAGGCGAAGACAGAGAAAGCTTTACAACAAATAATGCAATTATCAGTGTTGAACAATGTCTCACAAATTGGACATGGTTATATAATCATATTAGGTGGTAAAAGATAAAAAAAAAAAAAAAAGCAAAATATGAATTTAACTTCAAAATATCTCTAAATCATTTGCAAAACTGTGTGGAACAATATAGAGCTGCTTTAGAGTATATAAAAAGCTGTGTATTTAATAGCTTTTGAATGCAGATGCTTTCTAAAGGTCACTGTCATTAGGCGAGATGCCTGCTGTTGGCTATGAATTTTTTAAAAGCCCAGGAGAGGTGGTTGAAATATTGAATATAAACCATCATTGCTAATATTTGTTGCGATTCATATTTGCTCTGTGCTCAAAGCATCAAAGCAGAAAGAGTTAATATAGTACAGAGTATATGTCCTGTCCAAAACTATATGATATACACTGACTATATTATCCCTATTAATACAAAGCTGAATAGATGGATGGACTGACGGACAAAAAGTGGTTTAGTATAGTGAGTAAAAGTGTGTTTGAATGACTTGAGTTATTATACATTCTTGCCATAGCCAATGGTTTTTATTAATAAATATTGTAATATTTCGCTAAATACTGTGATTAACAAACCAGAATCAAGTACTTCAGAAAGCCGTAGTGATAATAATAATAATGTTATCATAAGATATTTTTGATATTGGCTCTTAGACTCACAGTTAACCAGCAGAAACGTAGAGATTATAACATAATAAATCTCTTGTTGTGCCTTGTATAATATTCCACCATCTACTCCTTTACATAAGGCAATCAATCACTGACATACAAATTCGATTGATTGATTTACTTCATTGACTTGTTAATTTCCGGTAGCTATAACGCATAATTTTGGTTTTCGACTGCTGTCTTCTAATTCATCCCACCCTCAAGCATTATTATTTGAAAACAGTTAATCAGCATCCTGCTAAGGGGCACAGCAGGAACCCAGCATAGACTTTTTATCATTCCAGAATGTACCATCTGAAGCGCGTCCCCCTCTCCTCCCCCTGCGCACTGGAGCGGTCGAGCCCACCCCGTCTTAAGCGCGCGCCGTGGTTCAGTCCAGATCAGAACATCATGGCGATAGATGGTAAGTAGGCCAATAACGCTCTCCTGCTCTCAAGCTCTCTTCTCTTTCAAACCCCCGCGCGCTTCTGTGCGTGCAGTGGTTAAATTCGAATGTTTTCCCGCTGCTTGTGGCATTATGTGTTTTTTGTATTGGGACGCTAGTGGTAAAGTTTGTGTGTTGTAGTGTGGAGTGAAGTGATTGTGGTGCTGAAAGAACAGCTCCCGCACTGGCGACTCCCTGATCAACTCATCGTTATTTGATGGTTTCTTCCACTATAGTGCGAGAGAACCGGCGCTCTCAGCAGGTGCCCGTCGCTTCATTGAGGAAATCCGGTGGTTTCACTTCTCCATTTGGGAGAGTGCCGCCGACTGTGATGTCTGATAAACTCGGAGATATTATAGAAATCGAGCCTCTTTTAAAGTCCGTGTTCAGTCTTTTTTTGTGTTATTTTGAGACACTCATACAGGTTGCTCAAAAAGTCGCGCGATGTCTATTTAGCAGAGATTTCCTCACTGAGGGATTACGTTGATCTCTAATCTTTGCACTTAAGCAGTTTTGCCTGTTTGCATAAGTATTAATTGTTGTTTATTTAATTGCGTTCTGTTTCTAAATTGCCTTCACATCGAGAAAAGCATTTGCTGTTTTGAATGTATGAAGTAGTCTATATATTGTATGTAGGCGGTGTGTGTAAGTGTCAGTTGGCTCAAGTTTATGAATATGTTCTTTCGTATTTAAAGACTGTTTCTCACTGTGTGACTGGATTATGATTGTGTTTAAAAAGCTTTTTTTGACCATGACTGCAAGCCAGTACCAACACGCCCACACACACACATCCTCCACACCAGAAGAGATGGAATTATTTCTTATTGAATGCGCCATGCTTAGTTCATTTAAATTGTGCTGGTTGAGAGAGATTAAAAACATTTTAACTTGATTTTAAAAATTAATTTCAGTTCATTTAACATGTTTTAGATATGCATGCACATTAACTTAGCTGTAAACCTTTAGTAGGATCTGGTAGGAATGCAAACAATTTGCTTTTTTGTATGTTTTTAATGGGTATTTTAGCTAATAAAAGTACCAATATGGGAAAAAAAAACATCGTTAACTGTTTTAGTTTGCAAAATGGGTTATCTGGTAAAATAAGTTTCATGGTTGATTGCCCTTTTAAATATATACATTGTCAAGTTTTTACTAGGGATGCACCGATATGAAAATTTTGGCCGATAACCGATAATTCTTTATATTTGAAAGCCGATTACTGATATATTGGCTGATAAATCTAAATTCAAATTTTTATATAATTTTTTAGAGCCTGATTACAAAGACAAAAGTTTCACCATTAAAAAACATATCCCAAGCACACAATTATAATGTTCTCATTATTTTATTTAGCCTATATGACAGACTTGTGCTGCACATGTTGCACTTAACTGTATTTCCCTTTTTGAAGTGACTCCAATCATATTTCAAGCAATTCAAAACCATTATGGTGAACCATGTGCATCTGAAGTGTCTTAGCCAACATGTTCTCCAACCAATACGCCTATATAGGTCGTTTGGTCGTTTAGTAAAGTTGTGCCTTTATCGACAACAAGACAGGTTCATTTTAATGCATTGTTCCCTTTTATCTGCGTTATATTTTGGTTTTGCGTAGCTCAATTGGCAGAGCATTGCAATATATAACAATATGCAATCGTGATCATGCAATCGTGGGTTCAATCCCAGGGAACGCATGTGCTCATTAAGTGTATATGCACTATAAATCACTTAGGGTAGGTTTAGGGGTGAGGTGGGTGTAGTCGTTAATAAAAAAAACGAGTTTTGCTAAATGGAAATAGGACAAATGGTGTAAAAAGTCCACACATTGCATTTAAATGAACACGCATTTTGATTGGTAACGACAGTCATACGTCATTTCATGACGACAGACGTAACACTGTCATTATTTTTATGCCAGCTAGAGGGCGCATGACTTATCGTCGTAATAAGGTGCTTGAAAAACGACCTATAGGGTATGGAGGACAGTCTGGTCTTAGCTGAAGGAAATAATCCATTATTTATCGGCCAAATTTTCTTATCGATACCGATATGGTGGCTAATATATCGTGCATTCATAGTTTTTTCAAATAACAGATCTGAATGGGTACATAGAAAATCACATATTATCACCTATGAGTTAACTTTTTTTTTTTTTTGAATATTATGTTTTTATTTTGGCATTAAGACAACGTAGAACAGTACAAAAAGACAATGACAAGAAAGAGAGAAAAAATTTTTTTTGAATGATTTTACAACCTTGAATTACATCAGTTCCTTCAGTTTTATACATATTTTCTATAATGTTATACATTTCTAGGCCAGTGGACAAGGGCAATATGGTGATGATGTAAATAATAAATGGGTCAAACCTTTAAACTGTTATCCTTGACATTTGATAGGTGTTTAAGAAAGGGTTCCCAGGTCCTCGAAGCCAGCAATGTTACCAGAGAGGTTGTGTCTGAGTCTCTCCAAATGCAAAGTGGTGGAAAGTTCAGACAGCCAAGATTTAAAAAGTGGTTTTGATGCCATTTTCCATAGACAAAGGATGATTTTTTAGCTACCACCATTCCATATTGGACAGCTTTTTGAATTTGATGGCCGATGCCAAATTTGCTATATCGATATGAAATCACTGTCCCACTTTTGCTGATGATCTGTCTCTGTTAACCTGGAAAAACGAAAACATTGAAAAACAGAGCATGTGTTTTTATCATTGTCACATTGAAGTTACATAAAATATTTGATGTGCTGAGAGTAAAAAGCTTTTATCAGTGCTTAGTCGAGATTATCGTTCACCCTAAAGGAAAACAGTTTTGTTCCACCTCAAATTCTGACATTTGACAGGGACTGAACTATGCTTTTGTCTTCATTATTGTGAAGTCAGATGCAATACCATATCTTGACCTTATCGATATTAATGATTGTAGCTACAATGATAAACCATACCTTAAGCTAACAGCACTGCAGAATCCAGTGTTCTTGCCTTCTGCCAGAAATCAGGAAATCTGTAAGAAGTGAAAAGAGGAAAATCTATTTTACAAAGGCAATAAGTAGTCTACTCAGATTCTGTGTAAATGTTAATATTTAATAGAAATGCAGATGTGTCATGTAGAGATCCCAGAAACCCTGCAATGCTTACGGGGGCTGGTTATTTTGCTTTGCGCTGCAGGTCAGTTAACTATATTGACACATTGACATCCAAACAGACCGATTCTGCCTCAGGACAATCAGATACTTTATCTCCTCTCCTCTCCCCTCTCAGCTGTTGGCACAGTGAGTCCACATAAAATATTTACAGCACTTCACTGCTGTTCTGCAGAGAATAAAACCCAAAATCATGTTGGCATAACAAAAGAGCTGCACATCAAGCAGGATGTGGATTGCAGATAAGGAAGAATAGGATGAAAAAGAGGCTGTTGAGTATTTGTTTAACTGTTATCACTTCAGTGAAGTGTGCTGCCCCTGAAAAAGCTTGAGCTTTTGTTCTTTTCTGTTTGGTTCCCATGAATCTCTTGAATGAAAAAACTTAACAATTTTACTCTTTTTATGGCAAACATCTAGTGTGTGTTGTTGTGAGGTTGTATTTGCAGAGTAAGAGTTTGGTGAGTTACTTTTTACTTTTACTTTTCTTGATAAATGCTGTAAGGAAGAGAACTTGATGGCCGACGTAATGGATTTTGAAAACATGGTGCATTAATTTCACAATTCACTTACAGCTTTTGTTTCACATGAAGGACGAATTTGGAATGATTACAGGGAAGTAATTCAGCCATAGCCAAAAGAAGGCACTTTATCATCAGCTCTGACAGGTGAATTTCGAACTCTGATGGATCTCTGTAATGATCGACCTTTAAAACCCTACTTGCATGCAAGATTGCATTGCATATAAAGTTGTTTTTATTTAATCTGTAGGTGGATGAGTCTCACTGCTCACCAGTTCATGGTCTCATCAGTCATTTGGCTGTTAACACCATTAGAGTGTTGCCTCGTTTTACCTGTAAATGAGAAAATTAGCTTGTCAAAATCTGACAACCCTGTTTACAAGAGATGTTATTTCAGAGCACGGGAGGCAACATACTCTCAGCTCCTTAAGCTCCATTGCTAATCACATTAAATAGCTGCCATTTCCTGTTAACACCAGAGTGACTGCACAACACAAAATTAGATAATTATTAAAAGATGTGCCTTTTTAGATCTGCTGTCTGGTTTCTACTTCTCTGCAGAGGTACGTGGTGGTTTTCTTTTCTAATTTACTGTTTTGCCTGTTTCTGAATGTTCTTGACAAAACAAACATAGTAACGCATGACACACTGGGGTGTGTTTCCCAAAGCTAACTATGGTAGCAAGTTCCTTCATTACCAATAGAGTTCAATGGAACTTGCGACCATATTGGCTAACAATGCTTTTGGGAAATGCACCCCTGGTTGGTTGAACTCTGGTTTAAAACTGGTTTAGAAACTAGTGTAGAATCAGTAGAGATGTTCTGTGAATTCCGTTTTCCATTTGGTTCCTTTGACATTTTGATAATAACTGCCTTTGTATTCCACGTTCCAAATTAGTCATAAGAGTTTCGAGTGATGGTGGTAGATGATGACAAATTTTCATTTTAAAGCAAAGTAATCTGTGGAAGACGTGACTCGATTGGATGAATCAAATTTAGAAATGAGTAGTTATTTTTCCTGCAGCATTTTAGACAATGTTTTCTTTTTTTAAACAATATACCCATACTGTTCAAAATATGTTTTAATGTTTTTGAAAAAAAGTTTTGCTCACAAAGGCTGCATTTATTTGATCAACTCAAGTCAAGTCAAGTCACCTTTATTTATATAGCGCTTTTTACAAAGCAGATTGTGTCAAAGCAGCTTTACATTGATAACTGGTATATAATTTTGGCTGCACAGCAGCTCTTAAAGAATAGTGTCAATGTCGGCAGATCAAAGCACTGTTGAATATCAAATGTCAAGTGTCCCCAACTAAGCAAGCCAAAGGCGACAGCGGCAAGGAACCCAAACTCCAACAGGTGACATCAGATGGCAAACAGGTGGCAAATAGACTTCTGTGATAAAATGGAGAAAAAAACCTTGGGGGAAACCAGGCTTAGTCGGGGGGCCAGTTCTCCTCTGGCGAACAGTGCTTTGTTACGATTCAGGTTGCTATCTTATGTCTGATAGGATCGCAACATTCAAAGTATTTATTCCAGTTCAGTCCAGTTGAGGATCGTATTCATCACACCGGTATGGACGGTTTGTTGAGGAGCTGTGGCACTGGCTGTTGTGTCGATGAGGCCTTCACAATGGATGATCTAGTTGACTCAATCTCTGCTGATACTTCAGGGCTACGTTGTGGTCGTGTCAAGGCGCCGGTCCTCGGTCTCACCTGGATACGGCCCGGATCTGGTTGACTACGGTAGACCTCGGGATAAACAGAAAGACTAATATTAGCTTAGATGCCATTCTTCTTCTGATGTAACGAGTACATCTGGTGTTATAGGAAGTGTTCCCGGTTCCGGCTGACCTAATTTATGCAGCCTAATAATCCTTTAACGGATTTGAAAATATAAATTGATAATGTGTTATGTGTATGCCAGGTTAAAGAGATGCGTTTTTAGTCTAGATTTAAACTGACAGAGTGTGTCTGCTTCCCGAACAATGCTAGGAAGATTGTTCCAGAGTTTAGGTGCCAGATAGGAGAAGGATCTATCGCCTGCGGTTGATTTTGATATTCTAGGTATTATCAGCTGGCCTGAATCCTGAGATCGTAATAGACGTGAAGGACTATAATGCTTTAAGAGCTCGCTCAGGTACTGGGGAGCTAAACCACCTAGTTCTAGTAAGAACTCTAGCTGCTGCATTTTGTACGAGCTGTAGTTTATTTATCAGGCGAGCGGAACAACCACCCAGTAGAGCGTTACAGTAATCTAGCCTTGAGGTCATGAACGCATGAACTAACTGTTCTGCATTTTTCATTGAGAGCATATGTCGTAGTTTAGATATATTTTTAAGATGGAAGAATGCGGTTTTACAGATGCTAGTAACATGGCCTTCAAATGAAAGATTGGTATCAAAGAGCACACCCAGGTTCCTAACGGACGACGAAGACTTAACAGAGCAGCCATCAAGTGTTAGACAGTATTCTAGGTTATTACGTGAAGAGGTTTTTGGTCCAAAAATTAGAATCTCTGTTTTTTCTGAATTTAGAAGTAGGAAATTACTGGTCATCCAGTTTTTTATATCAGCTATGCATTCTGTTAATTTTGTGAGTTGGTAAGTTTCGTCAGGGCGCGAAGAAATATAGAGCCGAGTATCATCAGCGTAACAGTGAAAACTAACGCCATGCTTCCTAATGATGTCTCCCAAGGGTAGCATGTACAGAGTGAAAAGCAACGGTCCTAGTACTGAGCCTTGCGGTACTCCATATTGAACCTGTGATCGATATGACCTCTCTTCGTTTACTGCTACAAACTGATAACGGTCAGATAAGTATGATTTGAACCATGACAATGCAGTTCCACTAATGCCAACATAATTTTCGAGTCTATTTAAAAGAATGTTGTGATCGATAGTGTCAAATGCAGCACTAAGATCCAGTAACACTAATAGAGAGATACAACCACGATCTGATGATAAGAGCAATTCATTAGTAACTCTAATGAGAGCAGTCTCAGTACTATGGTACGGTCTAAAACCTGACTGGAAATCCTCACAGATACTATTTCTGTCTAAAAAGGAACATAGTTGTGATGATACTGCCTTTTCTAGTATTTTTGACAGAAAAGTGAGATTTGAGATCGGCCTGTAATTGACTAATTCTCTAGGATCAAGTTGTGGTTTTTTAATAAGAGGTTTAATAATAGCCAGCTTAAAACTTTTTGGTACGTATCCTAGTGATAAAGATGAATTGATGATATTAAGAAGAGGATCTATGATCTCTGGAAGCATCTCTTTCAATAGTTTAGTCGGTATAGGGTCTAACATACATGTTGTTGATTTTGATGATTTAATAAGTTTAGACAATTCTTCCTTTCCTAAAGCAGTAAATGAATTTAATTTTTCCTCAGGGACACTACAATGCACTGTCTGACGCGATACTGTAGTAGACGGTTGCATGGTTATAATTTTTTCTCTAATATTATCAATCTTACAAGTAAAGAAGTTCATAAAGTCATTACTGCTGTGCTCTTTGGAAACATCAGAAGTTGAAGCTTTATTTCTTGTTAATTTAGCCACTGTATCAAATAAATATCTAGGGTTGTGCTTATTTTCTTCTAAAAGTTTTGAAAAATAGGCAGATCTAGCAGTTTTTAAGGCCTTTCTGTACTCAATCATTCTCTCTCTCCACGAAATGCGAAAAACTTCTAGTTTTGTTTTCTTCCAGCTGCGCTCCATTTTTCTGGCTGCTACCTTTAGGGCCCGAGTGTGCTCATCGTACCACGGCGTTGGATTAATTTCCTTAATCTTTTTTAAACGCAAAGGAGCAACCGAGTCTAATGTGCTGGAAAAGACAGAGGCAATAGTTTTTGTTTCAACATCGAGGTCTTCTAAGCTATCTGGTATGCTAAGGCGATGAAACTGATCAGGAAGATTATTTAGAAAGCGATCAACTACAGTAAAAACTAATATTTTGTGGAAACAGTGAAACATTTTTTTGCAGGATTATTAGAAAGTAAATAATATCAATGAATAAAAGAACATACATTTGAAATGTAATGTTTTTTGTAACATTATAAATGTCTTTACTGTCACATTTGATCAATTTAATGCATCCTTGCTGAATAAAAGTATATTTTTTTCTTAAAAAAAAAATCGGTAGTGTATGTCTTCTTTTTTATAAACTGTAAGAAATTATTGTCCTACTTTATATTAGGTGGCCTTAAGTACAATGTACTTACATTTAAATTAATCATTTGATACAATTAATTACAATACAAGTAATTACATCTGTAATTATGTTTATAATTACACTGTTGACCCATCCCTTACACCTTAACCAACCCTTAAACCTACCCATACCACCAAACCTGTCCCAAACCTTAAGGCAGGAAAACACCAAGCCGACGGTCGGCCGTCGGGCAGTTTTTGTTCGTCGACCGACTAAGTTTTTCTTATTGTGTTCCACACCGTCGGCTGAAGTTGGTCCTCGTCAGCTTTTTTCCGGCCGATTCGACATGTCAGAGCCCGTCAGTCCGTCGGGCCATCTGAACATTCTGATTGGCTGGTCAGCTACTGCCACCTGCTGGTACGGAAAGGCATTTCGTCTTACGTGCTACTTGGCCAACGGCTGTCGAGCGTTGGTTTGGTGTGTCAGGGCAACTTTGGACCCAGACGTTGCAGATGTGAGCCAACCCTGCAGTCTGCTTTTGTCGCCACTAGTTCGTCAGCGCTGGCTTGGTGTGTTCCTGCTTTTACTCATATCCCACCTCAATAGCAGCAAAAAAGTTTTGGGTTACACTTTATTTTAAGGTGTCTTTGTTACACTGTAATTATATATTTAAGTACTGAGTAATATTAAGTAACTACATGTACTTACTATAGGATTAGGATTAGGTTAGAATTAGGGTTTGGTTTGGTTTGGGGTTAGTTGCATGTAATTATGCATAATTTACAGTTATTACTACAGTAACTACATGTAACATATGTAACAGTGACTGTAAAATAAAGTGTTACCAAGTTTTGCAATACAATTTAAACACAATTACATTGTACTTATTTTTGATGAAAGTACATAGTAGTTAAGGCCACCTAATATAAAATGGGACCGAAATAATAACTCAACTTAATTACCAATTTCCAAAATTCAAATACTTTTTTATTTTTTTTATTTTTTGGAAGTGGCATTCAAAATCAACTTCCAAAAATCTGGGGGGTAGGCACTTCTGAATGGTCATGGTGCTGGATAAATCTCTGATAAATCTCAGGCTGTATAATATCCTTAATTTCTCTCTCTCTCTCTGGTTCTTTCCTTCTGCCTGTGGGATGTTAATGTCTCTGCTTGGCCAACTGTGGTTTATCCCAAAGAGAATCTCACACACTGGATTTCTAATCTAGCAGTACATGTTATGATTTGCATTTTTTGTTTCACATCAAATTTCAAATTTTGCAACACTGATTGATTAAAACAAAAAGATATGCAAATTGAAAAACTGACAAGATTTGCCTGTGCTTTGCCAGTAGACAGACATTTACATACAAACCCACACGCCGGTCTTTAGGGGCATATTGTGCATAAAATCAAATACATCAGCTTCAGCACCTCAAGAGTCTGACTTCTGCAGAGTCTGTTTTCATGACTCGGATCAGTGCAGACCAGTCATGAACCCGATCCAGTGTAAAGTCTGAATGCAGAGTGTGGAGTTGGTGAAGTCCCAGCAGAGTCTAGTCGCCAAAACACACCCACAGAGCCCCACTTCTTCTCCCGAAGGCAGCGGAGGACTCCAGAGAGCGGAGGTGTAGGGCCGTAATTGCTGTGTAGTGTTGGTCTACTGGGCGCTGACTGAGAGAGCTCTTTATATTTTATGAAGAGGAACGCCAATAAGTTTCAGCTTTTTACTCTCTCTTTTGCCGTTTCCAGATTAGCAGAATGAATGTCACTCACAGATTACGAGATTTAATTGTCTAATCAATAAATCATCCATGAAATCAAGTGGAGTTTATTCAGTGTTATTTAAACTAGCTGTGCTTTTAAAACTCTTCACAGGGCCGTAAGCAGCCTGGAGGAGTTTGTGGAGAGAAGGCATATGCCAGCAATCAGAATCTTCACTCTAATTGGTTTGGGACTTAAGATCTAGTGCAGATTTTAAGACTTGTTTGCAAATGCCCATTAGCTTTTATGTGTCTTGACTTAAATTGCTTCTCTCTCTCCCTTGAGGAAGAGACAGAGAGAGAGAGTGAGTGAGGAAGAAAGAAAAGGAGTGAAATTTAGACTGTAGTGAATAGGATCTCCCTTAGAGGACCAAACTGTTAATTGCGGCGTTGTGTGTCAGACTGGTAATGTGTGTGCAGGAGAGAGGGAAAGAGTGAGACTCTCTAGGGCAAAGTTGTCTCTTCTCTGTCTGGTTATCAGTCTGGGTCACTGTTAGTCAAGACAGCTACATGTAACCGACACTGGAACCCTCAACCCAACATCACAGAACAGAAAGAGAAAAATCTTGCAAAGGAAGATGATTTTGATATTCAGATCAACATTGCTTTTGTACAACAGTTCAATACATTTTAATAATGAGTTAATAACTAGTTTGTTTGTTTTATTTATTATACAAATATTGCCTGCAATTTTATTTTTGTTCTTCCAATGAAAATAGTTTCAAACAAAGCCACAGCAGAATTAATCAAGCATCACACAATAGTGGCGTTCCTGAACGAATCAGTAATTATGAAATAATTGGTAGATTGAATAAAAAACTCATTTATAGAGGCATTTGCTGGCTTTGTAATTGCACACTTATAGTTACTTATATTTCTTTTGTTCCTGAATGTAGTTTTTGAACAAATTGGTTAAGTCAGTGATTCAATAACTCACTTATTAAGACATTTACTTGTTTCTTTCTTAAATGAATCAATGTTTTTTTTAACAAATCTATCGAGTCAGTGATTCAATTAATCACTCATAAAGATCCTGGCTTAAAGGATTAGTTCACTTTCATATGAAAATTAGCCCAAGCTTTACTCACCCTCAAGAGATCCTAGGTGTATATGAATTTCTTGTTCCTGATGAACATAATTGAAGAAATATTAATAAATATCCTAACGCATCCAGGCTTTATAATGGCAGTGATAGGGTTCAATGAGTATGAGCTAAAGAAAAAGCTTCAATCCACATCTATCCATCATAAATATGTGCTCCACATGGCTCTGGAGTGTTAATAAAGGCCTTCTGAAGCGAAGCAATGCATTTGTGTAAAAAAAAAAAAAAAATCCATATTTAAACAAGTTATGAAGTCAAGTATCGAGCTTCCGCCAGACCGCCTTCCGTATTCAGCATACACAGAAAGTGTAAATCTCTTGCAGTTCACAAAGCTTACGCTATGTCATGCGCCTTCCCCATTCAACTTACGGAAAAAGCTTAACTGATGCGACAGCAGTTTACACTTTCTTCGTAACCTGTACACGGAAGGCGGTCTGGCGGTAGCTCGATATTTGACCATGGATAAATGTGGATTTTTTTTTTTTTTTTTATACAACGCATTGTTTCACTTCAGAAGGTCTTTATTAGCACTCCGGAGCTGTGTGGAGTACATATTTATGATGGGTGCATGTGGATGGAAGCTCATACTCATTGAACCCTATCACTGCCATTATAAAGCTCGGATGCGTCAGGATATTTATTAATAATTCTGCAATTATGTTCATCAGAAAGAAGAAAGTCATATATGGGTCAATGATGTATAAGGATTTTCAACAGGCCAATTTTTCAAATACAAAAAATAATAATATCTATTGCAATTGTTCAAACATTAAGAATGTTGCGTACACATAAATTCATATTAAAATTTTAAATTATGTGATTTTAGTGTGTTTTTTATCTAGGTGAATTGGCCATAGCCTTAAAAAATGTCATATGGTGCGACCATGATTTCTTAATTAATTCATTTTTTTAACATGCTTAACATTTTTTTACAAGTTCTCAGTAATTAAAGTGTTTAGAAACAAAGTATTTGCAGTTCGTTTGAGATTCTGTAAAGAATGACCTTATATTCTTGCTCTATAACTTCAGAGTTGCCTTCTTAAATGTAGTTTAACACTTATTTTTCCTGTAAATCGCATAAAACTGATAAAAACATTTTAAAAATACCATTTACTTAAGCATACTGTATCAGTGATTCATATTTCAACCACATAATTTAAATATTTTATTTTTAATTTAATACAGTTATTGCTATTATTGGTCACACCACATGATGTGTGGTCGTTCCGAATGACACAAAGGCCTTAAATATAATTTAAAATCTATTTAAAGAGATCAATAAACAATCAGTTTTATACAAAAAATGGATTTAAACCAGATTGTATTAAAATTTCACATAATTGAACATAAATTTTATAAACATTTTTGATATTTAAAAAATCACATCGCAAGCATAAGTGCACCATTTAATTTAAGCTGAAATTAATTAATTCTTTAATTCATCACGGACACATTAGGCTTAAATTGATCAAAAGTGACCGTAAAGACATTTATAATTTTACAAAAGATTCTATTTCAAATAAATACTGTTGTTTTGAAATTTCTATTCATCAAAGAATCCTGGCAAATAAAATATATCACATTTAAACCAAATTTTAACTGAAAAAAAAAAATGGCACTGGACAGAAAATGTAGGCGTCACATCATTGACCCATTTATCTAGATGGCTTGAGGGTGAGTAAAAACTTGGGCTAATTTTAATTTCAAAGTGAACTAATCCTTTAACAATGCAACCTAAAGAGTCCCCGAAACACCCCACCACTAAAAACAGGTGAACACTGACAAGCAGATTGATACAAACATTGGAAAGTCGCAGTGCTGTTAGACTCTATATTAGCACTCCTGAACCAACATTGTGGATCAAGGCACGTCACTTTGAATAAAAGCATCAGCTAAGTTAGCAAATTTCTTAGTCGATGATATTTAGTCATTTTTCTTTTATAATTACATTTTGCTTCAGATGAAATTAAAATTGTAACCGTGCCAGACAAAAGATGACCCATGTTCATTTAGGGCAGTTTGTAATATCTTACTTTGAAAGCTATGATCTCTCTGGAGAGTGTGGTCTGGAAGGGTGATAAGTGACCCTGTGATTCAGCTCTAATGATTCTTTAATGGAGTTGGCAGAGGTTTAAACTGTTGGCCGATAGAGTTAGTTCATATTAAATGACACTACCCAACACTCAGCCCTTGTCGTTAATATGAAAAAGTGTGTATTTAGCTATTATTTTGCCAGATTTGAAGATGCAAATGGCCTAAAATGAGTCTTTAACTGCTTTTAAATCAGTTACTAAAAATACTTGAAACTGTTAGATATTATTCTTTTCCTAAACTCTTGATAATAACGGCAAATAATACTCTGCAAATCCTTAAAATAATGTGTTAATTGGACTCTGACTGCTAGAACTGTATTTGGCATCACATTCCCAGAATTGATAGACTTTATCTTTTACTAACACGTCTTTTTATTAAATTAAAAATGTTTCATTCTTTGTTTTACATTGTCAGTTCTACAAAAGAAATTTACTAAATCTAATAAGAATGTGATGTTTCCTCTCAATTTTTTTTTTTTTTTTTTTTTCATTCATTATTCACAGGGCCAAAATTTCATATAGCTGAAAAGAAGAACATTTCAAATGGGCTTCCGTACTCAATCAGCAAACCCAGCATGGGATATTGGAAAATCACAGTTTTTTTTTCTGTTCCTCAGTGGCATTTTCATTACATCCCTTCTGGTGAGCCATTCCTGTGTGCTGTTGTTTTTGAAGCCAAAGCAGATTTGTGTGTAAATCTGTCAGTCTGTGAGGAGAAGATGTTGTTTCTTTACAGAGAGTGAGTGATGGTGAAAATAGCACACATGAAATCTTGAGCTGTTAAGCCCTGGCAGGAAGGATTCTAGATATAGATATGATGTAGATATAGTGGTAGGCAAAGGATATATTTGAATCTCTACCTTGGTCTCACTAGAGTTGTGATCTGGTTGGGAGGTCAGTGTAAGTATTTATAGTACTCAAAGTTATTTAACTCTCCTAATGAGCTGAGAAACTGCACTCACCTCTGATCCTTGGGACAAATTTAAAATGCATTATGAGAGGGAAAATATATTAGTACAGAATATTGAAGGAGAAATACTATTTATATGAAAATAAATGAAAAGGAACTTTTCTGTTTACATTAATCGATTTGGCCATTTCTTAATATCTAATAAATTTTATTTTATCTTTTTAAACAAAAACTTTACTTTGCTTTACAAAAGTGTGATCTCCAGGTCTAAGGGCAATTCTCCCCCTCTCTTTTTCTTTTTTACTCAGTCCAGGATTTGAAAACTAGATAAATACCTGTGTAAAACTGGGACGGGCCTCTATAAATACAAAGCAGCCCTGTCTGAAAGGGGGAGATGGATGAAAGAGAGAAAAGACAAATGTACTTGGGGCTTAGCCCTGCAACCTCACCTTGGCTTAGTTTACTTACTTTATTTACAGACTTGGCATCAAACACATTTCCCTCAAGACTGAATCAGAACTGGCTTCCAGAGCAGAGTCCTTGGAGATGAACCACAGGCCTCAGAAATTCTGACTTATCTGGTCCACTTTGCAGTTTAATCTGACCATGAACCACCAAAATAGAACTGAAAAGTTTACAAAAAGTCTGCAAACTCAAATTCAGCTAGATCTTTCTCTTATCTGCTCATTATAGTTTACGAACATGGTTCTTTGTAAGTATGAATTATGCACTCCGATATCCAGAAATTGTGTAGAAAGCAGCCAGTCAGATTGGAGCTTTCAATGTTCAGATGTTTCAGCCATATTATGTGCAATGTGCATTAGACGGTCTCTAAACTATGCGGGAACTAAACTGCAGATGGAGGGATTGCAACAGGAACTCTTGCTTGGATATCACAAATTATGTGAGTTCAACTTCTGTTCAACTAGAATGGATGTTATTGCATATTTAGCAGAGCTGTTAGACCTTAATGTGATTTTGATCTGCTTTATACACCGTGGGTCTGAAACACTGGCTGTGTGACAAAAGACCTTGTAAGTTCAGTGTGACTGTGGAGAAATCTTTCTCTCTCTGCAGGCTAATTCTGTGTTAAAGGTACATTTGTCAGGATTCCATTTAAATATCAACTGGATGGTTATTTTCATAATTTTTGCATATATACCTTTTTAATTATTTTATTTTTATATAAAAAAAATTAAATTGTTGCTCATTTTACAGTAAACACAGCTGTGTGATGGATATTTACAGCATTTTGGGGGGTTATGATTGGTAATTGACCAAAAATCATTCTATGGGAATAGAAAAATCAAAACTGGCAGGTGATACAGATTTCACTGGGACTCTCTGATTTTTCATCCAGTGGCATCAATTCACCAAAAGCCAAGGTACTGTATGGCGAACTCTGAACTTTTTCCATCACTTTAAAGCTCAAAAGTCTGAATATTATCCTATTTAAATGTTATTTTTAATGTAATGACCAATTTTTTTTGTTCATCCTTCAAAGATTGTCCACATTTGTAAAGCTAAAAGATAAACGGTGTAGGAAAAATAACACTTGGTGAAATACAAACACTTTTATTTTAAAATTTAAAAAAAGACATGAAATTACCACTATAACCAGTAGATGGCTGCAGAGGAGCACTTATTGGCTCATTAGTCATTTCCACTCTCTAACATAGTTTTTCACACATTTTGCTTTTGAATTTATTTTAAGAGAATATCAAACCACTATTATAACATTTCAAAAATCTATTTTTGTCTCTTTTTGTACTGGTGTCACGCATATGTTTGTCGGAAACATCACATGAAGTCTCTTGAATAACAACAACTTTTCTTCAAACTGTGAATGAAATTACACAGACAGTGAGTAAAGATCTCTTCCTTTATAATCACTGAAGCTGTCAGTCAGCACTCTTTGAGAACTCCCATTTTAATCAATGAATCTGATTAAACTTCACAATGAATCTTTTATTTACATCATGTCTCCGATTTGTTTGTTAAAACGAGAGTAGATTCTCACTACTGGTAACTTAAACACCTATGATTTTTCATTATTTTCAACAGAAATGCCTGTGATTGGCTACAATACTCAGTGCTGCAAAATCAAGCAGTGCTGTTTAACTTATGTGACACAAATATAACAACCAGATCGCTTTAATTTACTTGCTTTTCTCTTTTTTTTTAAACAATTACAAATTATACGTTACACATATTAATATAACTCCGTTAATCCTTCAATAAAAATATTACTTTGGCCTGACCTAACCAGGCAGGTATGGCAGCCACCATACCCAATTGACACCTCTGCTTTCGTCATAACATTATGTGACTTGCAGTGAGCATTAATTAATCTAGACGATACCTAATTACAGTAGTGCTATTATATCAGTGAACAAGTTTAATTATCATGGAAAGGTCCACATTGTGAAATTTAGTCTTAGATGTAATTCCACCATGATTAGACTCCACATCACAGATGTCTAGGGTTTCGCTGAGGTTACAGCTTGACAGCACACATTAAGAATTCATAAACTGACATCCTTGGCTGATTCCATCTCTCTCCTCCAGAATGACCTTTACTCACCTTCTCACAAACAACCACTGAACATTACAACCCCCCACAGGCTAAAGGCCAAAAGTAACGCTCGGCCAGAATCAAAGACGGCACTAATCAGATTTAAAGCACAAATTGAGAAGTGGTCTTAAAGTCAAACATATAGCTTTAGCTTTCCTTTACTGTACCTTTACCTGGGCATTATTTGTATGGACATTACTTTGACAGTCACCTCTAACTGATAACAGGATACTTCTTCATTGTAACATTGAAACTTCTGTAAAGCTGCTTTGTAATGATATGTGTTTTTTAAGGTCACTAAACCCTTCAACTGAATGTAGATTAATTGACTTGTAGACAAAAACAAAACGTCCCCTTTGCAGTTAAACACAGAGTTGAATAACGCTCTTGTCAGTGCAGTGATGCTCATTCATGACTCCAAGGGTTCTCAGACTGTAGTACCATACAATCTGTTGTTCAGCTTTTAGTTTGAGAAGCACTTGAAATGAATGGGTTCAAATGGGTCAATTTTGTCTATGAAGGTTTGAGAGACCTGTCAAGGACCGTGTCATCCAGTAATAATAATATTTATTTGACAAGGATGTTTATAAAACAGAAATAATATTATAACATTAATGTTTAAAATTATACTTTACCGTGCAAAAGTTTAGGGTTAGTAAGATTTTTTTTTTTTCTCTTTAAAGGAATAGTTCACCCAGAAATGAAAGTTTTGTCATTATTTACTCAACCTCAAGTTGTTTCAAACCTGTATGATTTGAAATGAACAGTTTATTTGAAAAAGATTTTTTTAGAGCAAAAGTCTTTCGGTGTAGTGCATCCTTACAGAACAAAAAAAAAAAAAAAAAAACTAAATTTGTTTCAAAAAATAATTAATTACATTTATTTTAATTTGCTGGCCCTCACACAGACAGAGACCAAATATTTTACCCCTTAAACATGGCTTCATGTTTAAATGTAATGCTTAGCTCTGGTGTAAGGTATCACTTAATTCAGTCCCAGGTTTGAATCCAACCACTGGCAACTGAAAGCTTCTGCAGACCATTTGGGTTAGTCTTACGTTGGACATAATGGAAACTACTTTTTGCTGCTTTCTAATGCATGAGTGTGAGTTTCAGCTTTTAAGACATTTCTGACCTGAACTGGCCCAGCAAACACCTGAGCACAGCTGCAAAGTGTAAAGTGAGCCGTTATACTGAGGTGATGTCTGAGATTGTGTGTCTGAGTTTTAATTGCACTGAGTTCAGATTCACATGCTGCTGATCCCTGTTTGAATTCATTACATTTAAAAGGTGATTTGGCAGGGCATAGATTAAAGAATTAACATAACTGTAGGTTATGTTTGCTAAAGTTAGATTCATTGAAAGGTTGTTCGGGGAAGGTTGATGCCACAATTTTTATGTGAGCATATTGAACATATTTTAAATATGTTATATCTTAAAACATTCACTGAAGGCCATATGTCAATTCAAGGGTACTTGAGGTAAAATGACCCTTTGATTCTCTACCCCCATCCCCCACCCCCATACAAAATATCAATAAAACACCACAAGGATGTGCCAGAAGCCTAAATCCGAATTCAGAAAGGCACGGAAAATGAGTAACGCATTCTACTACGGAGCCCCTAAAGGGACATGATTAGGCTTGCTGCAGTAGTTGGTTAGATTTCACTTATCAAGATAGTAAGGAGAGATGACTGACAAGACGATGCCGGATGATTTGGTGCGCACCAGATCCTGAGACAATTGACATTGACAAATATCTTATCTTGTAAAATGTGTGGTCAGTACCATTTCTTCCCATACACAGACTACGCGTGGTCGCGAATTGGAAAGTGAAAGTAAAAAGCGAGCGCGCATTCAAAAGAGATTTCAAATTCATAGCGGCTCCCTGATGCCCACAAATTATTTACCCAACTATATAATTGTGAGAGAATGCAAAAGCATTGAAATATATTTTTCCCCCCATCTCATATTTTTTTCCCCCCATCTCATATTTTTTTCCATCACCATGTCCAGTTTGATTTCGAAATAATTTGATTGGACATTTAATATTACAGATTAAGTTGCTAATGAAAATCCCTGAAATTATCACATATATTTTTGACCTTTTAATATTTTGTCGGTTTTGGTTTTGTTATGTTAGTATTATTTATATGCTATATTTATTAATATTTTGAATTGCTTTTATTTTTATATTTTCAGTTTTTATTTTACTTTGTTTAAATTTTAGAAATTTTGTTAAAATATGTGCTTAGTTTTAGTTAATAATAGCAACACTGGGTGTCAAGTATCAAAACAAAATGTCCTTGTGTGAAATCTTACATTGTTTCTTTGAAATCCATCTCTTGGATTCATTGTGTCCAGTCTTTTGTCGTTGTGATGAAGTCTTTAAGTCTCATGTGCAGTTATAAATGTCTGTTTGTTTCTCTGTGTATGTGTCTATGTTTAATGTCTTGTTGCACGTGTGTAGTGTTTGTCATTAAATGTTGCTTTGTTTCTGCAGGTGGAGAGCGGAATTGTGGAGTACATGAGCTTATCTGCATCAGAAAAGGTAAGCGGCCAGTTTAAACATAAAATGGCTGCCACCTGTCTTGTACCATTGCTTTGAATCCAGACATGGCACATTTACGCTGGTCTGGAGTGATGTCTACCTGTCTTCTTCTCAGTGTGTTTGTAAGGTCACACTATGTTAATGTGTCTTTATTTGATCTTTTAGTGCACTTTCCTTGTTGTATCTGTTGTTTTGAGCTTTCAGACTTATAGTTTTTCATTTTTGTTGTCAAAGTGTGTATTGTCAAACCTAACTTTTTGTCCATCATCCTCTCAGAAAGATTGCAGTGGTGTGATGTCTTTATTTAGTTTCTTTAGTATCTTTGTAAGTGTAAATGAAATTAAATAAAGACAATATGTTGTGAGAAATATTTTATTGTGCACTAGAGATAAACTAGATTTACTGAAGGATATCAGTGGATGAGACATAAAACCTTTTGTTGTTCTTGAGTTCCTCTGGGGTTTGTCCAGCTGTCTTGTTTGTTATCGGCTGGCTGCGTGTTTAGTGAGAGCTCAGTCTCTGCAGATTTAACATCATTAGTGAGGATCTGCGGTCCCAGTGTAATAAAGTCTCATGTTCCAGGTGGACCGGATGAACGCTGGGACTCTGCAGAGCCGTTCCTGAGGCTGTACCAATCAGTACTGCCAACCTACTGATGACCCTATTTAGACATGACTATTCACAACAGTGTCCAACTGCAGAGCTTAGTATGCATCACTCTGAGGCACTGACCATGCAATTTTTTACCCTCTGGTGCTGCTCATGTGGTGGTCAAATATGGCCAAAAAAGATTTTTTATTTCAAATAAATTAATGTACTATAATTTAGTTAAATAATGTTTTTTTATTGAATATGGTAATAAATTATATTTATGGAATAGTTATGATCCATTTATTACCTGTTAAACACTTTTTGAGCACAGACCTGAAAATGACATTTCCAAACCTAACTAAGTTAGGTCTCTTTTTAAAGAAGACACTTGGCAGATTATGAATTTTAAAAAAAGTTATAGAAGTTTAAGTTTATTATTGTGAAAAAAAAAATATATTTTTTAATTTTATGTGAAATATATATTTTCCAAAACATGTTTTACTCAAAAAATGTGAAAAAAATCAAAGCCATAAATCTAAACAAGTTGTGTTCCAAATTTGAGGTTGACATCTCAAAAAATGTGTTTCCACTTAATGAAATTCGCTTCCCATTCATTTCCAATGCAGTCATTTTTGACCGCAAACAGTACAAGTGTATTTTTTTTTTTTTTTTTTTTTTCAGGACCATTAAATTTTTTCGAATCATTTTGTTTAACACAAACAAGATATGTATTGACTGTGAATGTTCAGGTTAACAAGTAGAGATACCATTGTTTTTGGGGGGGGGTTTTGTTGTTTTTTTTAAGAACATAATTGTATCATATCATAGACAAGTTTACTGTGAACAATTTTAGAAGAGGAGTTAGTCCCCGCCTGTGTGCATAGTGTGTGTTAGTTTGTATGCTTCTCAGGCAACATCTGTCAGTCAAACTGATAGGTATTTTTTTAACTGCAGAACATTATTGCTGTGGCTAATGCCAATTTCCTGTGTGTTTCGGGGAGTAACTAACTAAATTTGGGATGCTACATGCTTAACTATTTCAGTGATAAGAGTAGTTTAGTTGTTTTAGTTTAGCTTTTCCAGTGACAAGCTTCTTTTTCCAACAAAAAGCAGTTTAGCATTACAAAATGCCATACATCATTGTTTTCAACTGAGTAAACTTCAGTGATAATCAAAAATGCCCTCCATCTCTGATATGAAGCTATAGGAAGTCTGATTCATTTTAAATCACCTCAAACTGCTTTTATATAGTTAATGTACAGTAGTTAGCTACAGTTTATTAGTAGCTTAACGTAACCACTTTAAATGATGAGTAGCTTGATAGTTTGACAGGGGAGAGAGAGACAAGGAGGGAGACAGAAATAATGGAATGAAAGAAAATGAGGAGCAGCACTGCAGAATCTGTGTAATGTTCCATCACTGAAACTGGTTCTGTTTTATAATGAAAACACTTTAAGATTGAACAGACTAAATCCTGTATAATGACACTGATGATATTTAAATGTGTTTCAAAAGCAGAGCTGTTTATGGTGCCTTCTCACTCTCTGATCAAGTATGATTAGACATTGCGTATGTGTTTGTGTGTTTGCAGCATCATTCAGCAGACATGTATGTTTGTGTTCAGATTACATTGCTGTATATCTCTGAGTGCACACACAGTGCTGGTGTCTATGTGTTTGTGTCTGTGAGAGTGTGTTATGACTGAGGGCGTGCGCGTGGGCCTCTGAGAGCAAGGTGTGTTGTTTTGTGGGAGTTTACAACAGCGTTAAATGTTTTTTGTGAGTGTTTTTGTGTCTGTAGTATTTTGTAATTCAGGGGTGGCTGAGCATCCTGACATGCTTTTATCTGTTTCTATGACAACAGAACCAGCCAACAGTATCCGAGAAGCAGAAGGCAATTTCTGGCTATAATAGCATGATAATAATTTACCATATTTGAATCAGTGCTACACACAATCTCAGTGAAAAATCTCAGAGACTCCGTATTAAAGAACAAACTAGTAAGTATGTTTAGAACACATTTATATGAGGTGGATTTATTTGTGGTAGATGTGGTCACTGTGTATATTTTAAGATTAGATTTAGTGTAGTTTCAGTTTCTCTCCTCCTTGGCCTGCTTTCTTCAGTTTGAATGGCTCAGCAGTGTCTTTATTCCAGATGCACCTGCTCTGTCCAGATGTACATTTCTCTGGCTTCCTCTCATTGGCCCAGATTCTGTCTAGCTCAGGTGATTTTCTGTCTGTCTGATGACCTGGATTTAAATCAGAGATGCAGTTCCGCATCGAGCAACAGGTGTGCAGATTCTTACCATCGACTCAAGGGGTTTCTCTGTTTCATACACATCAGAGGCTATGAAAAAACATGCTTACTGTGTCCATTCATCTCTCATTGCGTCCTTTCTTTCTATCTGTCCTTCTTTCTTTTTAAGATTTTTTTCAAAGAGAAATTAACACTTTTATTCAGCAAGGATGCATTAAAATGATCAGTAACGGTAAATAAATGTATAATGTCAACAAATCAGCATATTAAAATTATTTAATATGCTGATTTGATTGTAAGACTGGAATAATGGCTGCTTAAAATTCCGCTTTGCCATCACATGAATAAATTACATTTTAAATTAAAACTGAAAACAGCAATGAAAGGTCCCTCACACCCGGGGACACAGCCACCTGGTGGCCTTAGGAAAACAGTGAATAGTGGGTGACATGCATGTAAACGAGTAAATACAGGAGAAATATAGCAAAGTCATTTCGACATGCCACACTTCCTGCTGCCAACAGGTGGTGCTTTGACTGTAACTGAATTTTGCCATGTAGATGTCTTCAGGCCAGGACTGTTATCAAACATTTGAAGTTTGGAACAGATCGGACATTGTATGCCTTAGTTACAATAACTAATCGCATATTTTAGCACTTCGCCAAGTGTTGCATGATTTAACGTGTTTCTAGCTTGTTTGTCACTTCATGGCATATACAAATGTGTGCAAACCATGCCATTTCCCGTTGCCAGCAGGTGGCGCTATGACTAACTGAATATTGGCAAATAGATGTCTTTAGGCCAGGGCTCTTATCACACATGTGAAGTTTGGGGCAGATCGGACACTGAATGCCTGAGTTACAACACCTTCCTCTTTCATGGCGAAACATCGAACTTTGTCAGGCCGCCACGGACCACAGAGTTTTCAACGAAAACTCAAGATTGCCGCAATTTAACATCGCTAAGGCCTTAAAGGGGCTCTATGTAGAAATCACACCCAGTGGTCAAAATAGGTACTGCAGTCCAAATTCAAAATATCGTTTGCCCCGCCCCCTTGTTCAAAGACGCGGGTGGCCAACTTGAGAACACGCAACAAGAGGGAGCACAATTGACAATGAAAGCTGAGGAGACTTACACACTGTAAGCTGATGAGTTGATTTATCTGTGTTTTAATATTCTGTCATTCATAGAGATTTTTAGATGGATGCAGAGGCTTTTTAGGTCAGGTAGAATCTGCGATTCTCTGACCCAGTTTGTTTGCTGGTTTCCATGGCTGCAATACGCGGTGTTTTCCGCCAACTGGCAACCTGTGATGTTGAAATACTATTGGATAAACTGACAGCACACGGTTTCGCACAGACCAAAACAAAGACAGACATTCCGACACGGAACGCACATTTCAAAGTAGAATATCTGGCTGTAGCATTGTTTTTCTGAGAAACAAGTAGGTGAACTTAGCATGTTTTCTAAATATCTGCAAAAATATTGGGGTATTTTTATGCTTTATTAAAGTATATCTTACATATAGCCCCTTTAAGATTAGATTGACCAAATATGATGTTGATCTGGTTAAATCTCTATGAGGAGTTAATCACAGTGTAAAGCATGTCATTTCCTGTTGCCCACAGGTGGCGCTATGACTGTAACTGAATATTGCCATGTAGATGTCTTCAGGCTAGGTCTCTAATAAAACATGTGAAGTTTGGGGCAGATTGGACATTGTATGCCCAAGTTACAGCAACTTCCTGTTTCATAGAGAAACATAGAGTTTCGTCAGGCCACCACAGACACGCCCTTCAACTCTAGATCTTCGCAATTTAATGTTGAAAAGACCTTTAGATTAGACCTGATTGATCTGATTAAAGCTCTAGGAGGAGTGTGTTAAATTACAACGTCTGGAAATGCCAAAAACTGCAAAAAAATTTGCAGAGAAAATTCTAAATATCTCACTTCCTGTTGGGTTTTCAGATTTTGCTCCCAGACTTTTTTTGTAGGCTGTTACATCTGTCTACTGAATTTCATACTTGTCCATGAAACGTAGCACGAAGGGTGCTTAATTGAAATACTGTAGGTGGCGCTATCGAGCCATTTTGCCACACTTAATTCTGAAACCCATATCAGATGTAAATTTTCACCACTTCTGACGCATGTGCAGTTTCATGAGTTTTCGAGAATGTTTAGGCCCTTCATTTCAGAGAAGAAGAAGAACTGACCGAGCAATTACAATAGGGTCCTCACACCATCGGAGCTCAGGCCCTAGATATATTAAAATAAATATAAATAAATACATTTTAAATTATAAAACAAAATTAAATTATAATAATATTATAATTTAAAATGTTTTACTGTATTTTTAATCAAATAAATGCAGTCTTGGTGAGCATAAGTGACCTTTGAACGAAGTGTATTGCCAGCACACCCGTCAGAATTTCTCTTTTGGTGTTCAGCAGAAAAAAGTTAATTTTTTTTAAACAGTTTTGGAATGACATTTTATTTTTGGGTGAACAGCTCCTTTAAAACTTTGCAGGTTTGGAAAGCCTACTGTAAAAGTTTCCTCTCTGAGCACTGGGCTGTACCGAAAGCTGTCGGTTAATCCTGTCAGCGCCCCTCTGTAAATGTACAGAGACTGACAGTAAGAGCTCTCAATACAGTGGATTATTGATGTCTGTCAGTCAGGCCTTGTTGACTAAATTGGCATCTGACTGCAGGACTTTCACAAGGTCTTGTGACTGATGGATTTATTTTTTCTCCTTCTGTAAGGTGGCTAAATGCACCTCACAGCAAGTTAAATATATTTCAGTAGAACATGACAGGACACAAACCAGAAATAATTGTAAATGACAGAACAGAAGGAGAAAACATCAAGGGGGAGAAGAAGAAAATGGGTTATCAGGGAAATGTTTTCATTGCATTGATCAGGAAACACACAGGCTGTAAATCAATTAGCATCACTAAAAATAGCAGATGGAGGGAGAGCTGTTTTATAAGTGTTTGTTTGACCAGAATCACCTCATACACTCAAAGACTGTATTAACTCTCTCAATGCCTGTATTCATAAACAAACATGAAAAATAATGAAGTGTCTTAAACTGTAGCCTATGTTTTAGAACGTTTAGGACCAGTCTTGTAATTATTTATTTCTCGCATACTGTATTCATACTACAAATTTGTGAGTCATCTACCAGTGCTGTGGAAAAATGTCTCATATTGTTAGTGCTTTCTTGGACTATTAATGTTTTACCGCAGTTTGTAATCGTTTAGAAGCAGTAGGGATGTTAATGTCTCAGTTGTCAGGAAGCACTGTGGCAAATATCAAGGAAAATTAGATTTTAAATTTCCTTCAGCCTACTACATTACCGCCGCATGTACGTCAAATGTGTTGTGTGCATGACTAGGCTAAACAAACAACAGAAATGAGCTAATTTTGGTAGTTCAGTAATGTCTAGTCTAACTCTTCACAGTCTACACCATGAGTGTTGTCATTTGCATTTGGCCATTGATCTGTTTGTCCTGTGTTGTGACGTCCTCCTGCGTGCTAAAAACAGCAGCAGCTAGCTGGTGTCAATGCTAGATTGTGCAGTTAGCGGTTAACTGGCTAAACAGGATCACTGACAGCAGGAACTCTGTTGCCATGGTTAAGAGCTGTTGTTATGTAAGAAAGATAATTCCATTGAACATTGCTGTTTTGTTTTTTTTCACACTCTGAAATGGAACATTATGGATTCACTCTATTGGCATAATAGTGTTGTTAATGACTTTTGACCTCATCTTACCCTGATTGGCCCTCGGCCGCATTTACAAATTTAAATCTTATCATCAATAAATTTTGTAGTATAATTTACTGGCAATTTTTCATTAGACTTTACAGCCATAATAAGATTTTGTATAGTATATTTGTAGCTCATGGTAACTTTTTTTTTTTTTTTATCTTTTAACCAGCAGCCTAGAGATAAAATATATTTTAGTTTGAATTGAAAAGCACAGAGTGATACAAGATCACTCAGTGTTGTGACTGACCAGTCAGCCACATATTCTAGATGGCTGTAATAAAGTGATTTAATAGAGTTTTAAAATGAATAAAAAGTAGTCTACAATGGAAGGATTACTCCTTTTAATATTTCAGTCTGTTCCTGTCAGACGGCAGTACTAAAACTGCCATCCTGAGGGAGAGAGAGGCTGATGGGACAGAATCACATTGCATAATTTGTGTAAATAATTCACACTTACTCTTGCAGATGGGTATGTGTGTGGAGCTTTAGAGTCAAATCCTCTCACACAAAGCTGTGATACAGTTCAGTGCAGAAATCATCTCTGGTAGGTTTATTTATTCTCGAAGTGGGTAACCAACCGTCTGGAATCGGGTCATTTCCTTCTGTCATCCTGAAATATGTGGCCACATAGAGCAGAACTTGGGCAGTTACATTTTATCATATCTGTGGTTGGTGTTAATAAAGGAAGGTGGTCAGGTCAAACCCTTTTCACTCATTGTGAACATTTTCTTATTGGTATTTTTCTGCATTGCTGGTCTCTTTCTATGAGTAATGTCTGGACTGATGTCCTTCTCTTTATTTTTAAGTGCTGATATGTGATTAATTGATTGATTTACTCATTCTAGATCAAGCAGAAACCTGCTTCAGAAGAACTTAAAAACATCTCTTGTTCTCACTGTCTCAGTAAACCTAGATTTTAAATTTGTTTTTCCAAGCCTGGAAAAGTCAAGGAAAGTAAAAAAAAATAAAATAAAATAAATAAATAAAAATAAAAAATAAAAAGTAAAGAAAACCAAATTTGAACTGAATCAGAAATTAAATGCTGATCCTGTAACCCCAACAGACTGGAAAGGTCATGGGAATTATTTCTATATATTTCCTTAAATCTTCTATCTTCTCTTTCTCTCTCACTCCGTCTCATTTTCAGTGTCCCTTATTGTAATAGTAAATGAATCTCTTTTTCTCTCTACAGTGTCTCCTGAGGCTTTGGGGTTCCTGTCTGGCATTGGCGTGTTCATCTTTCTTGTGATTGTACTCTTTCTTTACCTCAATAACAAACTGTCCCTTGAGAGTGCCAACCAACTGCCCAGCCTCGACCAGTACAGGAAGAGCACAGAAGCAGCAGGTTTGTGTTTGTTTTTCTGCAATTGTGTGTGAGTAACATATAGTGACCCCTGGATTTGGAAACTTAAGTCCCACTTATAATTTATAATAAATAATGTATTATATACGCTACCATTGTGAATATTTTGGGTCAATAAGATTCTTAAAAAATAAATTAATACTTTTAATCAGCAAGGATGTATTAAATTGATGAAAAGGTAAAGTAAAGACGTTTTCTTTTTAACTTTTCTATTCATCAAAGAATCCTGAAAAAAAAGTATCATGATTTTCCACAAAAATATGAAGCAGCTGTTTTGATAATAATCATAAATGTTTCTTGAGCAGAAAATCAGCATTATAGAATGATTTCTAAAGGATCATGTGACACTAAAGACTGATGCTGAGAATTCAGCTTTGCCATAAAATTACATTTTAACATATGTTAAAATAGAAAAGTTATTTTTAATTGTAATAATATTTTACAATATTACTGTTTTTACTGTATTTTTCTTAGACCCCAAACTTTTGAACTGTAGTATATATTGAAATATAGACATACCAGGACATGTGCTTGAGGGGAAATGACTTCATATATCTATTAAATATTTGTTTTCATTTGGTGTTTTGAATGTAATGCAGTGACAGAAGTGTCCAAAATACTTTTAAGGGCCAATTTTGTAACTACTAACTGATATTAGTAGTTCAAAAGGCAATAGTGAACCCCCCCCCCCCCCCCCCCCCCCCTTTTTATGCCTTAAAATAGCTTGAATATAACTCCACACCCTTGCCTAATTTAATATTCACGGATCAATGAATATACAAATTAGCCCCGCCTCCACTCGCTCACAGCAGCTCAACGAGTCTGCTGTTGCTGTAGTGATGAGCAATATATGCTTATATATTGCTATATATGCTTATATATTCTTATATATGCTTATATATTGCAAAATAACCTATATATGCTTATTTAACTTTATAGTGTTGAATAAAAAAAACCTTTGTGCTTTGCTTCTCCGTAGCCTACATGCAATAAATGCACAGCCTTGAATGAGCGCGGATTTCCAGCGTATTTACTTGAACTCATCAGGTAGGCTTATATCTGTGGTCCATTCCAGACCTAGCCAAAATAAGAATTTAAAATGGACTGAATAAAGCTTTCTCCGAACTTGACGTGTGATGCCACACTGACTGACATATGCACACGAATTATGGTCACACGCCCAGAGTAATATTGTTTTAGCTATGTTTTCTAGTATTAAAATATTTCGAAGGTCAAAAACATGAGCTTTACTGGCTTTACTTCAAATCAGCTGTCACTTTACTTTGCCGTGATATGCGCTTGCACAGCCCTTGCGACGGTTCTGTCGGACACATAACCGTAATTGAAATGATTAGCCTTTTGCTTGACTACGTTATCAAACAGCTAATAATAAATATATCTCAGAGTCAGACAGCTGACTTCTAACAATCAGTATCCCAAACGCTTTGAACAACTCAGAACGTCAGTGGAGAAAGGCAAATAGTTCATCATAACACCATATACATCATAGACTCGCTATATTACTAAATCTACACAATTTTTCATATCAACAGAAAATATACCGGGATAACCTGGCTTCTCTCTTCTGCTTCAGAGCGGTCATAATTAATGATATGCTAAAGCCTGCCGGCACGTTGTCTTGATTGGTTACAAGGTAGTCTGTAATGTCACAAGCGCCCACTATTTCAAACCGCGGGTTTTAGACTGTCTTTGGTTTACTGCAGTTTTTAAACATAAAATACTCAGTAATGGTGCTGTCTTATGAATTTGCACATGGTTTGTCTTAAAGCATATTAATAACACTACATAGACATATAAACAACATTAAAAACTTGATTTTCACCACAGGGGGTCTTTAATTAGCACCACTTAGGCCTTGGAGAAGTTTGTTAGACACGATTTGGTGGTTTGGAATTCTGAGATAGGCCGCACACTCCTTCCTGTTTGTCTGTCAGACATGGTGACGTGCTGACCTGGTCGGCTTGTAATCTTCAGCACAGGACATTGATCAGAGAGGACAGATGCCACTGGCCAATTATTAGATCAATAGTGTGTGCGTGTGTGTGTGAAAATGAATGAAGGGGATCATGTAACAACCCTGAGAGAAAATCTGGGCAGAAATCCAAACACACTCACGATCAAATGTCCACATTGTCAGTCTACATGCACACACACACACTCACACAATAAAACTGGCTTGAATAAACTCAATGAACCAAACCCATTTGTACACAAAACTACCTATTGTTTAAACCATGATGCACTCACCTACACACCTACACACTTATACTGTTGACAGGGGCACTTAATGCCCACACACACACACACATCCTACAGACAGGTTCTGGTTCCAGGCATCACTGAGCTGCCCACACACAGGGCTTTACATAACTCTGCTCAGCATCAGAATCAGTGGCATAATAAGAATGACATTTACTGGATAAGTATGTTTGAACTTATTTGACCTGGTGAGGCACAATAAACATGGACGTGTATTAAACATGAAATTGTAATGTTGTAGCATAGTGCAGTGGTTCTTCATTTACTGCCAATGATTGTGATAACTGTGATCCAGAAATCAGTTGCATGTTCTTATAGTCACGTGAAGAGCAGAAAAAAACAATGCTGAAAGCAAATATAAAATGCAGTTACAGTATAAAATCCATCACCATTCCTTTTTAAAAGTTTGGGGTTGGTATATATATATATTATGTTTTTGAAAGTCTCTTATTTAAACAATAAAGTAAAATCAGTAATGTGAAATAAATATTAAATAAATATTATTCAATTTCAAAAATGTATTCAGTTTCAAAGTTTTCAGTGTCTCATGATCCTTGAGAAATCATTTTAATATGCTGATCTGGTGCTCAAGAAACGTTTCTTATCATTATAAATGTTGAAAACAGTTGTGCTGCTTATTTTTGTGGAAACAGTGATACATTTTATATGAATAATATAAATATATATAAATATATATATATATATATATATATATATATATATATATATATATATATATATATATATATATATTTGTATACAATGTAAAAGTCTTTACTTTTGATCAATTTAATGCATCCTTGCTGTAGTGATCCTTCCAGTATTAATTTCTTTCTACATTTCTGGCCCCAAACTTTTGAATGGTATATTTTTCCTCATCGGGAAAATACACTGTAAAAAAAAAAAATCCCATTGTTTTTACAAAAACAAATCCTGGCAGTTGTGTTGTTTTCACGAAGTGAAAACAGTCATATCGGATATCCCGTTTGGAACGCACCATTTCTATGGCTTGGCCCTCTGCTGGACCACCAATCACAGAGCTGAAAGCTTTAGGCGGAAACATCTTAATATGGAGAAAACGGACGTCTACACAACACAACCTGAATAGACAGATTTGAAGGGTTTATTTCTTCAAAAATATTTATTGTCAAATCATAAATTCCTAAAATAACATCAGAACTGATGACTTTTTATTTAAAAAGTTTTTACTTTAACTATTACTGTAAAGTTTGTAAATATTACTTTTACAGTAGTTTATACAATAGTTTACAACACCCTGACAGTTCCCCTCTGATACAATATGTTTGCTATTAATTGTGTTTAATGTTCTGACTGAGTGAGACAGTTTTTAATGTCATCTGTAGTCATTTAGTTTTTTGCTGTGCTGTATGTCTGATTGGCTGTGCCTGTCGAGGGTAATGTCAGATGTGTTTCATGTCTTTGCTCTAATGTCCTGGCCATGCTGGCCATGATTCCTCTGTCACTGTCAAAGTGGATGTCAGGTCATTTAGGTATTATGCCAATAAGCAGGCACCCTCTTCAGCACTGTTATGATGGAGGTATTCAAACTTACACCCTGCCAGAAAGGACCTCCCATGTGGTGTTCTCTGTCTAAAAATTATGAACAGAACTCATTTGCCCTCTTTCTCAGGGGAACATTTACTTATGTTCGCTGCCAAATTGATCAGACTCCAGTAGAGTAAATATGCTGGACATGTCCACGAAAACTCTGAACCTGGTGTCTGTGGTTCCCTGAACCATCTGCTGCATGCATTACAGCTGCATAAACTACAATCATTATACATAATTACAATTATACATCGTAACATATGCACATCTGATTGTGTTCAGAGGCAAACTGGCTCATTCCTGGTTCAGTCTGTGTGTGGTTTCTGGTGGATTTTGGAAAAGCATAAATTACTGTCATAATGATGAGAGATTTGATCTCTCTGACTCACTTCACCTGTGTAGCAGTTGTTTGAATCAGAGTCAGAGCATTTTTGTGTACTGTTTTTCAGTTGCTTTATGAATCATGAGTTTATAAATATGGAAATTGTGTGTTATTTAAAGATAATTTGTTTTTCATTTTTCTTTCTTTTTTTCAGGTGTTCATATAATTTTGTTTACAATAGTTTTTTGCCATTTGAAGTAGTTTTAAACTGCAGATTTAAAGTAGTCTACATAATCTAATATTATGTAAATACATTTTGTTTTGAGGATTTTGAAATTACATTCCATCGATGATAAATTTAAGACTGGACTGGAAAGCTGGACATTTCAGAGAAATCATAAACTGAGCAATTAATTCAAAACTGCAACATGGCATTTTTTAAGAGCTTCCAGCAAAGTCTCCCCTCCATGTCTGCCATGTTGGAATCTGTGACTGAGAAGGTCGATGACCTGGCTTATGCGCTGAGTGACGTCACATACACAGTGAGCGGAGAACTTGCCGAGCATGTGAACAGCATCATTCACAAAGTTCAGGCCGAGGAGCTGAAGAGGATTCGTAAGAAAGAGGCGGAAGAGAAAGAGGCTGCAGCACGGCAGGCCCAGGAGAGAGATCCTTTTCTGTGTAGGACTGAAATCCAGACCCAGGCTGCATCTGGCCTAGTGAAGGAACCTCAGACTTCAAGCAAAGACAATGGTTCAGTGCTGTCAACTGAGACCTCTACAGAAAGTGACCTCTCACAGACTCCTGACACAAAGTTAAAGTCGCAAAATAGTGCTGAATCACCTTCTGTACTCCAACGAAATGGATCCTGTGTTAAAGAAAGAATCGGGTCCGCTAAATTAAAAACAAACAGAAGCCCAGTGGATGGTGGTGAGAAGAAGAAATCTAGCTATAGGGACAGATGTGCTGAAGGTGAGAGAATGAAGCTACTAACTTTTTCCCTCCATTCTCTGAACCTCATTAGATGACTGTGTCTAAAAAAAAAAAGGAGCCACCATCTTTTCTTTCTTTTAAATCTGCCTTGGCTCTTTCGAACTGCTCTGATCTGTCTGATCTCTTCATCTGGTGGAAATGATCTCTGCTACGGTCAAAATGCTGTTTTGCTTTCCCTCCCTTTTATCTCTATGGGAAGACTTGAACTCATTGCATTTTATGACACTTAATATGTCTCACTATTTTATGCTCTTCTTCCCATCTCTCTTTTATTTCTCATTCTGTGTAAAAATGTTTTGGATTTGGATTTTCTTCCACAGTAGCCTATACATTATTAATGCTTGGCCTCTCTAGCTGAACTTTCACAGATGTTAATTCATAATTTTGGCTAAAAGAGGATATACATATTACTGTATTACCTGCATGTACCTTCTTTGAGCCCCTTGTTATGTGCTTGAATGTGTTTTTATTGTTAAACTATATCGCCCTCTAGTGTTTGTGCTGAAGATTGGAGGACAAAGCAAGATGTTTATCTGCTTTCTTGTACAGTTTTCCTCTTTTATTTGGTGACATGCCAGTGCTAAAATGTATAAATACTGTTAAGAAAAGTTGGAGAACATTTGAAAATTTCTCAATTATTTTCGCTTTCTTCTCGTGCTTAAAACACATTTTTGTTTTTTTTCTAAATTGTCCCCCTTTTTCCGCTCTTTCTCTCTCTCAGATAAGAGTTACGTGAATGCAGACTATCACTGCTCATCGTCAGACAGTGATGATGAGGTGATTGGCCAGTACCAGGAGGCCGTGTCTCGATCACAGGGTCTCCGGGGGGGCTCAGCGGGGACTAACTCACACCACCAGAAGGGCTATGGCTGGGACACACGGAAGAAATACTGCCCCCTAGCGGCTGAATATGATGGCTACAGTAGCGAGGCCTCAGCAGATGACGGTAAATATACATTTCACACACACACAAAAAAGCTTTCTTACAACTATATGGGATTTGTTGTGTCTGTGCTAGCTGCACCTCTGCTATATTAATACAGATAGGAGGATCTCTAGCGAATAGCTTTTTCTAGGTATGACTTATTATTAACAATGTTGAAAACAGTTGCTTAAAGGGGTGGTATAATGCCACTTTTACAAGATGTAAAATAAGTCTCTGATGTCCCCAGAGTGTGTATGTGAAGTTTTAGCTCAAAATACCCCACAGATCATTTTTTATAACATGTAAAATTTCACTTTTTGAGGGTGAGCAAAAACGCTCCATTTTTGTGTGTCCCTTTAAATGCAAATGAGCTGCTGCTCCCAAGAAGAGGGTGTTTCAAGAGCTTGTGTTAGCACATAGTTTTAGCAGCGCCGATTACCTCAGGAAGATTCACTGAAAATATCAGAAACTGTTCACCTTTTTATGGTCAAACCGGTGTCAGACAATGATGGAGAGGTGACAACATGCAATGCAACAGGACGTTTCTGAATGGTTAGTTGCTTAATTTATGTAGCTGATGTGGGATATTTTAAAGTCATTCATTAGCATATTCTGTCAATCTATAAATCACTCATGTGGGAACTTGTAAGATGCGTACAGAGTCAGAGAATATATGCTGCATTGAGATAGAACAGGTATAGTTTAGTTTAATTACAGTTATAACTTATGTTGGCATCTTGCATTTATGACATGCTGTTGCATTTTTGTTACATACTGTAATGCAATGACATGGCCTGACCCCTTTGTTGTGTGTTCTCAGGGGCAGGGTTTATGTAAATTTTAGGGTTAGTGATGCTACCAACCCAGGAAGAAGCTTGTTGAATAAAAGTATTTTAATCTTTAAAAAATAAGCAAATAATATAGCCGCAAGCAACAATCATCGGTGTCCAAGCACCAATGGTACATTTGAATTAGCAACCTGATTAAAACATATCTTATGATGTGGTTTCTGTAGCAAAGTCCATCTTAAATCTTCACTGAAAGTTAGGTTTTGACCCTTTTCATTTTTATATTTTATTTCTACTGTATATGTACTGCCTTTAATCTTATGTTTTCAGTTTAACACGTAAGTGTTTTATTATTCATACCACAACATAACAATAAGTGTCTTTTATAGAAATTGTATAATACATATTCTTGTGAAAAAGACAAAATTGAAAAAATTGTGTCTTCGTTTTAAATGGACAGCATTATTTTTAATCATGTCTCACAACATGAAAATGTGTTTAGGTCTAAAAAAGTTTAATAAATGATCTATGTACATTTAATGGATTATTGGATTGTCTAGAGCTGACATGTGCAAAGTTTGGTGAAAGTCTGACAAATGGCCTAGGAGGAGTTCAAAATTAAAAGAAATTAAAATGACTGATAAAGTTTTAAGATAATCATTAAAAAAAATCAGATTTGCTATTGTTGGGGCTTAAAGCAAGAATTCAAAAGAAACAAGAATTTTGATTGTCACACATGGTTGCAGAGTTATTAGCTAAAATGTAAAGTTTATTATAGTGCCACCTTGAGGCCAATTTCCACACCATATACAAATAAAAGATTTGCTGTTATTAGCCACTGAAACAACTTCTGCTGAACACAAAAGAAGATATTTTGAAGAATATGAATAATCAAACAGGTAATGGGCCCCATTGACATTCATAGTTTTTTAGTATGGGCATTGCCTCAACAATTAATTAACTTATAACTTTGCAACGCTTTGACGAATCAAAGTTCTTTTAAAAAACTTTTTGCCAGCATTGTTCCTAGCTGCTCTGGTATTTTGGTAAAGATCGGCCCAACAGCCTTGGAGGATTTCGAACAAGTACGTTTTTAAGAAAATCTAAAGTGGCAGTAAAATATTATAGGCGGAAATTAGATCAGAGATATCCATATGGAAAATTTTGTTTCTAGCCCTTAGGGATCAAAATGTATCCAAAATGCAAATTGCCTTATTATAGCACCACCTAGTGTCAGATTTGTGACAGGCACACAGACGGTTTGTGTTTGCGAGTTTTGGGTCTCTACAATTTATGTCTGTGGCAACCATACATTTTTAGGGCAGAAAATTGAATGGTGAGTGGGCAAAGCAAATAGATTGGTACCCAGATATAACCACCAGATGGCGCTGCTTAACTACAAATCCTTTGTTTAGGTGATGTTTGTTTTTCATTGGAATTTTGTTATGACTCAGAACTTTTTTTCCCTATTTTTGAAGAACTTTCAGTAACAGACAGTAGAAAAATCAGAATGAAACCTGTTTTCAATAAAAATGACTGTGGGTTGCTCTTTCTCTGGCAGGAGTGATTCTTACAGAGAGCAAAGGGTTTAGATCATGAATATATCAGATATCTAGTGAATTAGGACATTTCTAGAAGAAATCATTTTGGCATAAGAAGCCAGAACACTTTTTTCTCCTTTCTCAAGATGAAAGATGAGAGAATAGAGTCAGAGTTCTTGGCTCTGTTCTGCTTCTCACAGAACAGGAGAAGACCAGATATTATTCTGTGTTTTGGAGGAAGATTATTGTCTCTGCTTTTATAACGACGGATGAATCCATGATCATCAGTAATAGACAGGATTAAGGTTATTTTTTGTACTTTCAGTTGTCTGTTCAGTCGCCTTTATTCCATTCTGTGCCAAAATCCCTCCTGGAATCATTGCAGATGCTCAAAGCAGGAAGATTATGGAGAACGATGAAGAGAAAGAATGAAAATGTGTCAAAGGGAATTGCTGTCAGAAAGAAAAAAGCAGGAAGCTGGTGGATATCTCTCTGATTTCACCCTCTGCTTCTGTGAACTACTGCACAGAGAGACAGATAGATCTGCATGCTTTTCTCGTGAGCTGTTTTCCTGGAGGCAGGAGAGGCTGTAGCCTCGGGCCATCTGTATAATACATGAAGAGCTAACACACACACATACATTTACATATACACTCACACACTCATATTGCTTGAATACTCACAAGTACATACAAACACAAACCCATACTGTTGTACACACATAACCACATTCTTACACTCATACTTAACAAATGAGCCGAGTGTTTGCTGTTGGAACCAAAGAGGTTTATAATACTTTGCTATTAGCATTAGCATTAAAGCATGAATGGCAAAGCATTAGCATTGCCATTCTGAGGAAGCTGCTTGTTTGGTCCATGACCCCCAGAAAATCAAGTAAACCGAGCTGTTAATGTCATGTTACTAATCACTCAGTGACATCCTGACAATAATGAAACATGAGAGATGTCTGACATGAGAGTTGATCAAAACATTGTTGAGATATAGAGGGCTCACTCTCTCATTGCACATAAACAAACATTTGCTCTTGTTCATACCCTGAGGTTGAAAATGCTGCAGTGTTTAAGATCAAAGACGTCATTCAACTTTGAGACATAGAAGACAAACGGACGTGCTTTTCCGTCATTGTAATCATAATGATGTTTCATTCCTCCATCCTCATTAAAAACTAACTTCTAAATATATATATATATATATATATATATATATATATATATATATATATATATATATGTATATATATATACACAGTATATATACAATCACTAGCACTATGAAAGCTTGTTTAAGCCACGGAATAAAAAAATTTAAAAGACAATTGCGACTTTCTCACAATTGCGAGTTTATATTCCGCAGTTCTGAATACTTTTCTCAGAATTGTGATATTTAAACTTGCAAAACCCAAAAAGTCAGCTCACAATTCTGACATTTTCTTACAATTATAAGTTTATATATAACAATTCTGACTTTATAACTCGTAATTGCGTGTTAAGCTGTGAATCATTGGGCTAAACTGTGTGAAACTGTAAATCATTTATCATTACTTTGACAAAAAATGCATTAAATGACTAAATCTTTCAAATTACATAAATACATTTCTCACTTAGATACAAACACCACCAGAACTCTATGTACTCTTTTCAGAATGTTTTTTTCTAAACTTAAAGTTAAAGTTAAAACATAATACAAAACTGAATAAGACAACAATTTGCTACATTTCTACAGTAATACCATATTGAAATATATTTTCGAATCTAAAGAATGAAATACTATCAAAACAATTAGATGCAGCTGAACACCTACACAGCTGTTAGTCTTTCAATTTCATTACTATCTATACAAAAGGGGAAAACTTACCATATAATTTTGTACTGTAATGCAAACATGGACTAACATGTACTGCATTGAATTGTAAACAATAGAGAACAGTCATTCTTGCTTTATAAAGAAACTTCACAAAAGAAATCAATGCTACCTGTTGTTAGGTGATTGTTTCATGAGTAACAAAGTGTGTTTGTTGGTTGTAAACATTTGCTTGTGGTATGGAAGAATGCACTGATGTGACATGAATTAAATGTTTATGAGAATCATTGTTGAACACTTGATATTTGAAATCAACCCAAACAAACACACCCCTCCCTTTATTGCTCCGCCCCCAAAATGCATGATCATGGATGTCTCTTTATCATAGCAGAAACGAAGCAAAATAAAGTAATGAATGACAAGAAAGAACAAAAAATGAACATACAGTACTCAAGTATATACAAGCAAGAGTTCGTTGTTAGTCGCCAGCAGCACACACTCAAAAAGGAACATCACAACCTCGGCGTCCGTTCTCAAGCCTTCCTTAAAACTGCCCCTATAATGCTTTTTCATATATTACCTTTCATGCAGTGTGTAATAAAGCTGTTTGTGTATGTAAAAGGTCTGCAAGGTTTTAAAGATCAAAGAGCACGATAAATAAAGTTATTGTCTCCCGAAAAAAATCGATTCAGAACTGCCGAAACGAGTCCTCAGTAATTCCAGTCTTATTTCAAAGTGTTTCAAAGTTTAGAGAAAGTGAACTTAAAGGCCCGCTAAAGTGTCTTGGAACACGCAGCATTATTCAATGTGTTGATGTAATTTCAACTGAAACAGGAAAACAGGGCGATATATCATCCCCGCCCCTTTTTTTAAATAGCCAATAGCGTTTTGTTTATATCACAGCTTGGCCAGAGCCGTTAAACTCAGTAAAACCTCTATTTCCTTTTAATATCTAACCGTTTATCATCCAAATCTCCTCTATATCACTTTAAAATATAGCATTCTGTGCAGAATTTAAATGGATCCGATACCTTTCGTGGTCTGAGCCGACTCGCGGATATGATCCACTCTGTGCTCTCGTGTCTCTGGGCCAGAGCAGACTGTGCTCGCGCTGCGGCTGTTTACGTGAAAACGGACTTCATTTGCATCAACGGAAAGCATATTTACACTGTCTGAATCGTTCCCTATTCTCTGTATAGTGCACTATGTGCAATTCATCATGTAGAAACTAGTAAATGCGTGAACAAATGACAGATTTCAGTCGCAGCTTCAGTGTCTGTTGATAGTGTAGGAGGAGGCGGGACTTCAGATTCTAGAGAGCATTTGATTGGACCGAAGATTTGACGAGAAGCTGAAGTGTGATGTGATGTCATGAAAAACCGTGATCCATTTTAGCGGAAGTGAGAGACTGTAAGTTTTGAATGCTTATATCTCCTAAATGCGAATTTTGTCATTGATTTGGAACACACCAGCTTATTCATAACATTAAGGCTAACATATTCATACTAAAAGCTAAAAAAATTAAATTTTGATTTCAGGGGTACTTTAAAAATGTACAGCATCAGCAATGTCTGAGGTGTCTCTTCCCAATAGTCAGAACCACTTATCCAAGCCACACTCCAACAGAAGCGTGTGTGTGCGCGCGCGCGCGAGAGAGAGAGAATGCACTGTATTTATGAGATCTCTAAATCTTTCTGTCCTAAGCAGCAGCATGTTACTATGGCAACAGCCACTTGGTTCATTCTCTTTACAGAGCAGTTTATATGTAGGGTGAATGCAGGTAAATCAGGGCATGTTTTGCCATTCATTTTAATTTCAGAGACTCATAAAGCCACTAGCAGCATCAGCATATCCTCAGATTTCCTTGATTTTTTTGCATTTGAAATTGAACATGTTGATTTGTCATTGAGTGATTTGTAGCTCTTGAAGGACAACTGAAACATTTATGAAGATGCTGGTGAAAGGAATATGTCTACACTGTGTGTAAAACCAGGTTTTGAGCTGAAGGTTTCAAAGAACAATTCTTGTCTTAGACTTTACCAAAGACCTTTGAATACCATATGCTATATCAAAAATGACAAGCCTAGCAATCTGGGCTGCTAAAGACACAAAGGCTGCAGGTTCAGTCTCATGTAGGGGTGACACATGAATTTCTGAGATCATTCTGCTGTTGAGCATAAAGCTAAACTAAAAGTAAATTCATACTGTCACTACAATTGATACACTTTCTAAGCCACTTAGATGATATTTGCCACCTTACACTTTTGCTTTTTCATATTGCTTGAGAACATTGAGCTAAATAGCACTAAATTCATCACTTTGCCTTACATCAGTAAACTGTATCCAGCGGATGAGACGGACTCCGCCATTGGACGAGCTGCAGCCTCCACCCTATCAGGATGAGGATGGGTCACCACGTATGTCGTGCACACCCTCTGACCTGGGCGATGCCAAATGTGACCTTTCCCATGGGAGTGACAGCCCCAGACACAGTTATGGGAAATGTCCAAGCGAGGGCAGCGGAGCACAGGAGACAGAGAGTTTCCTTAACAAGGGCTATGAAGAAGATGTACCCAGTGACAGCACTGCTGTACTCAGCCCAGAGGTGAGTGTTTGAGCAAGGAAGTCTGTATATGCAAAAATCACTTACTGACACTTGCATGCGCACGCACACACACGCACGCACCCTCACCGCCTGATGAGGGGAGATAAGTTAATATTAACAAACACGGGACACGGAGCTGCTGCTTCACCATCAGAGTCTGTGTAATGTCCTATGGTATTGTCTGAGCAGTGCGCCCCCTCCCCAAGCAGATGAACACTTCCCAAGGGAAAAGCAATCAAATAATCGATCGATCATTCAAGGCTGAGCAGGGAAAATCAATAGTCATGGAAAAATTAATACACAATGTAAAATACATTTCATAAATACATTCTCCTGTCTTGTCACATTCCATATCACATTCTTATTCCTACTATTATTTATCTATTTTTGTACACACACACACACGATAAATAGGCAGTCATGGCCTAATGGTTAGAGAGTCAGACTGGTAACCCGAAAGTTTATTTATTCTATTTAAAAGAAATAAATCGAGCAAAGTTTTTGATTTTGACAAAATAGTTACCTCTAAAGGTGTACACGGGGCAACTTTTTGAGCAATGTTGGCGGTAGGGCTGGGTATTGACACAATTTTTGTGATTCGATTTCTATTCACAAGCTTTCAATTTGATTTCGATTCGATGTCGATTATTTTGGATATATATATCAGATACAGCACATGGCAAATTTTCTTGAGGAAAAAAAATCTCTTAACTAATGCTGTAAACTATACATGGGAGTCAGTTGGTACTACATTACTATAAAATTGAAGGTTAAAATTAACTTATTTATATACAAACACTTAAATTACACTCAAGGATGTTTTTTTTATAATAAATAAAGTTATAATACTAACTTTAGAATTACATAATCATATTTCTACTCCAGTTCATTTTTTGAAATATAAACATTTAAAACGTGGCTGTAGCTGATTTATTCAAACATGCATTAAATATTGAAGAACATTAAAAATTATAATGAATATGTAATATGGTGCATATATTTATCAGAACACTGCTCTCCAGAGTTCATTTTTCTAGCTGACTTGAACGAGTTTATGGTCACTGAATATGGTTTTTCTGAGGTAAATGTGACGTTACGTGACATTGTTTACAAGCTGTTTTATTGACGTCTTTCCGCTGTTGATACACTGATTGAGCGATTACACATGACATGATATGGATTTAGGTAAGTTGTACTGTATCTTTTAACATACCTTCAGATGTTCATTCATGTTTATTTCACTCTGTAACTGGTAGTAAAGCGAAGGAGATGATCGGTTCACGTGTGTCGTGCTGCCGCTTCTCATGAACTGAGCTGCTCTACAGCGATCTGTCACGCCACATTAAACAGTGCCAAAACATTTATTTCTTGAATTTCATAATAAAATGGACATCATTTGAAATCTGAGGCTTTGTTTCATATCAAAAGTAACAAAGCACAAAGATTATTGCGATTTATTGGATGGAAGGCGTGCTACAATGTTCCGTTCATTCATCAACTGAAAACAGACTAGACTAATCGATTCTTGGGATTTAAGAAATGATATCAATTCGTAAAAATGAGAATCGATTAAAATCGAGAAATCAATATTTTTTTTTATATCGAAATATCATCACCTTAATAACACTGACCTACAGCCAAAATGCTTCTGAAATAAATGTATTCAAAGTTTCTGGTCAACTAATTCTGGGTCACTGAGAAAAAAAATTATTGATTGGCTCTTAATTTTCTATTGGGTCAGTATACGACCCTTGCTAATGGTGGAGGGTAAGTGAGTAATAAAGGGGAGCGATCTCAATTTAAACCAGAAATGACTAAAATACATCTTTGATTGGATCTATGAAGAAATCTATGAATGATGCAATCCTAACGAAGCTTGATTTTGCAAAGGGACACAGTTCTGTTTAGCCATGGTGAGCAGAGATGCCTCGTACTTGTGTGAACAGTGCAGATAACTTCAAATGGAGCCATTAATGCTTGCAGACTATTGCAGGACAGAGACAACAGCCAAGAAGCGCAGAGTAGACACTGAATATGACTAAACTATGTACATAATATTTTTCCCCCCTTTTTTTCATAACAAATTTGATTTATGTAACCCTTTTGCTGATGTTTAAAGTGTTACATAAATAGGACAGATGACAGGTACTATCTACACAATATACATAGACATAAAATGTAAAAACTTATATTTAAAACAATAAAATAAAATAAAAAAATATCTTGGAAACAGTAGCCAATCAGTTGTTTTAATTGTCATATCAGAATTCAGGACATCAAAATACATAATAAATAGCACATTTTATCTCCGAAGCAGACGAAAAAATTGTAAACCTCTATAATCCGACAATTACAAAGATTCAAATACAAATCAAAGATACAAATAGCCCCCTTTGTTTAAAAAGACATGATGCTTCCTTGCTTATTCATTCAAAAACTGTTTTCCAGCAGAAAGCTCATTTTTTTAACTTCTGTATTTAGGACATTGCTGTCACGTGTGATTTGCAGTACATTCATGGTTTCATTACCATAACATCAAATGCATTCAAACGCAGATGCGTGCACAAACGCCTTCATAATTCAATATGTATGCGCTGTAGACACCTACGTAATAATTTATATGTTTACAGCAGTGTGATGCAGCAGTATGAATTGTACAGTACTGAGATACTTTTTTATTCTAACTTTAGTTATATAAATTATAGCAATAAAAATCTCGTCTTGGCCATCATTCATTGAAAATATCTTTGTCTATCAGTGAATATGTCATAACTGTCTGTGTTTTGGATTTAAAGCTGTCGTATATGAATGTAAACACACTCTGCACATGTACCATATAAATCTACCTGCCGTGCAGAACATCTAGCCTCAGATGGTAACTGTTACTCCCTCTAAATCTCTCACTTTTTCCATCATTCATCTCTTTAGGATCTGTCTGCACGTGGATCAGCTGCTCAGCTTCCTAAAGGTTATGACCCTGAGCCTCTCGCTCAATACGGAACTCTCGACGTCGTCTTCGACTATGACTCATCTGACCAGCGTCTGTCCGTCACGATAACAGCACTGACGGACATTCCTTCTCTCAAACGCATGGGTAACATCTCCTGGCAGGTGCATCTAGTGCTGTTGCCCACCAAAAAACAGAGGGCAAAAACCATCATCCAGCGTGGCCCCTGCCCCGTCTTTACAGAGACATTTCACTTCAGCCATATCGAGTCGGAGATGATCGGGAACTATGCTGTCCGGTTCCGCTTGTACAGCGTCCGCAGGATGAAGAAGGAGAAGGCTCTCGGAGAGAAGGTGTTCTACCTCACCAAACTCAACCTGCAGGGCAAGATGTCAGTCCCCATCATACTGGACCCCTGCTGCAACATACCTGTGAGTGTGATCAAATGTTATGTCCTAAAGACTAAAAAATGCTTCTTTCTAATTATTTTTAAAAAATCATGAAAAATTATTTATCAGCATAATGCTTAAAAAGATAATAAAAAATACACACACACACAAATATACTGTATATATATATATATATATATATATACAGTCAAACCAAAATGTATTCAAACATTCCATTCATTAATACAGCTTATTTACTATAGTTTAAAAAAATGGTAATAAAATATGACAAGATTTCAGAGTTCAACTGTGTCAGAAAAAAATGATCTTAATTATGTCAGATAACACTTAAGCAAAACATGGTCAGGTCAAAGTGTCTGAATAAATTTTGGTTCCAAATTTTCCACTGTATGAAGAATTTTTGGGTATAATATGTCACAGTTTACTTTATTTTGCTATCCTCACTTACATAAACTATAGTGTCCTGCACCCACTAGTGAAAATATATCAAAAATGTCTGAATAATGTTTGGTTTGATTGTGTGTGTGTATATGTATATATATATATATATATATATATATATATATATATATATATATACACTACCAGTCAAAAGTTTGGAATCGGTAAGATTTTTAATGTTTTTAAAAGAAGTTTCGTCTGCTCACCAAGGCTGCATTTATTTAATTAAAAATACAGTAAAAACAGTAATATTGTGAAATATTATTACAATTTAAAATAACTGTTTTCTGTTTGAATATAGTAAACTGAAATTTATTCCTGTGATCAAAGCTGAATTTTCAGCTTCATTACTCCAGTCTTCAGTGTCACATGATCCTTCAGAAATCATTCTAATATGCTGATCTGCTGCTCAAGAAACATTTATTGTGTACAATTGTACAAAATATTTGTGTACAATATTTTTTTTTTTCAGGATTCTTTGATGAATAGAAAGTTCAAAAGAACAGCATTTATTTGAAATATAATCTTTTGTAACATTATAAATGTCTTTACTGTCACTTTTGATCGATTTAATGCATCCTTGCTGAATGAAAGTATTAATTTCTTTAATTTATTTTCAAAAAAATAAAAATAAAAATTCTTACTGACCCCAAACTTTTGAACGGTAGTGTATAATGTTACAAAAGCTTTGTATTTCAGATAAATGCTGTTCTTTTGAACTTTCTATTCATCAAGATATCCTGAAAAAAAGTACATAACTGTTTTCAACATTGATAATAATAATAATAATAATAATGTTTTTTGAGCAGCCAATCAGCATATTAGAATGATTTCTGAAGGATCATGTGACACTGAAGACTGGAGTAATGATGCTGACAATTCAGCTTTGATCACAGGAATAAATTACTTTATAAAATATATTCAAACAGAAAACAGTTATTTTAAATTGTAATAATATTTCACAATATTACTGTTTTTACTGTATTTTTAATTAAATAAATGCAGTCTTGGTGAGCAGACGAAACTTCTTTTAAAAACATTAAAACTCTTAGCGTGTCCAAACTTTTGACTGGTAGTATATATAAGATTGGTCAGTAAGATTTTTCTTTTAAAGAAATTAATGCATGTATCCAGCAAGGATGCATTAAATTGATCAAAAACTGACAGTAAAAACATTCTTACTGTTAAATGTAAACATAATGTTAAAAATATTTTTATTTCAAATAAATGCTTTTTTTTTTTTTACTTTTTGTTCATCAAAGAATCCTGAAAAAAAATAATCATGGTTTCCACAAAAATATTAAGGAGTTTTCAATATTGATAATATTAAGAAATGTTTCTTGAGACACTGTGACACTGAAGACTGGCGTAATGATGCTGAAAATTCATGATGCCATTTCCATCACAAGAATAAATAAAAATTTAAAATATTAAAATACAAAACAGTTATTTTTCACAATATTAATATTTTTACTGTATTTTTGATCAGCATAAACCTCTCAATACGCATAAACGCCTCAACGTAAATGTTGAGATTAACATTAAATAAGATTTATAAATGCTGTAGAAGTATTGTTCATTGTTAGTTCATGTAGACTAATGTAGTTAACTAATCTTAATTAAAGTGTTACCAAATTATATATATATAAAGAGTTAACAATGCTCCCCTTGATTTTACAATTTTTCCCCCTTTCCCACAACCCACCCTGCAGAAGATTTTTTTAAAAATTCCAACAATGAATATACATAATAAATAAAAACAAATTCCAAAATGGAAAAACAAAATCTCAAAGTTCTGATATTGCAAACAGTGAGGAAATAATTGACATCATTGTTAGCCCATTGTGTCTGATTGCATTACTGTAAAAACTGTTTAAATAATGTGTATCTGTAAAAACTTTTTAAATTTTATACAAAAATGATGTGTGTCCCAGGGCAGTGACTCTCAGGCAAGCGTATCAGATGTGTCGTGCAGCGAGACGGCCTCGTCGTTCCCGTCTGCAGGACAGGGATCGGCTCCAGAGATCCTGCTGGGGCTTGTGTACAACGCCACTACAGGACGACTCTCTGTGGAAGTCATCAAAGGAAGCCACTTTAAAAACCTGGCGGCAAATAAACCTCCCAGTGAGTCCAAGAGCTGCTCAACGTGATTGCTTTAAATAGCCGTTCCAGATCACTTCACCATCAAATTTGTCTTTGTATGTCCTGTATCGTATTATATAAGGTTTGCAGGATCAAATCGTGTCACCTCTCACCTTTGACCCCCAAAGGTGCCCGTAACAGTATGCTCCCTCTTTCTTTCTCTCTCTGTAATTTTCTGTCATATTACCCTTCTGATAAACGCTGCCCTAAATGACCTCCTAACCTTCCCAAAGCTTCCGTCACACTTCAGTCAAAGAGCGCAATATATAAGCTTTATGCCTTCAGAAAGCACTCATAACTCTGTCATTAAACGATATTCAGCCCATAGATTCAGACAGCGTTATAAAATGGTGACGAAGGCTGCATGTTTCCCTTATGCATTGGCCCTTAACCTGAAGTGATGCCGTGTGCTTTATGAACACATTACATCTGACCTAATGTGATGTCATTGAACCTTCAAACCTTTTGACCTGCTCTTTTTCTCCTGCTGTTGTTGATATTCTCTCTCTTTCTCCTTGATGACTGCCGATCCCCTCTGCTCTTGCTGTCACTCCTCTCCTGTTGTCAGACGGTTTGTTCTGTTGTCTAAAGCACTTGATAGGTGGGCAGGTGTACATAATCCGAGGTGAGTTTTCTGTGGCTACAGCATCGGACGCTGTTCATCCATCTTTCTGTTTTCACGCTTCCTCTTTTCATCATCGATCCTTGGTGTTAGACTGACGAACGCTTCTACATGGATGCTGAAGGTTTGATCTGTGGAAAATTTGAGTGCAAATTAATGTAAAACTATACATAAGGAAGATTTAGAAAACATGTGAAGCATGTTATCCATTTAGTCTTCATCCATGGAGAAGGTTCAGACGCTGTTATTTTAGACCACGTTATGTTGGATGGTATTATTTTCTGTCCTTTGTAGTGATTGCATGCGTCCCCTAACCTTAATTCTGGATTTTTGTTTGAAATACATTTTCTAGATCATTTGCTTGAATCATTTGAATCTTTCCCATCATGTGACTGGTAGTTCTAGTCCAAGATGCCAGAGAGATGTAGAGATCTTTGTAGGCATGTAGCCATGTGAGTAATTCTTCTATGTTTGCAGACAGTGGAAAATGTAAGATTTTTTTTAGGGCTTTTACTGCTAACTTACAATGTTAAACTGTTAAGATATTAATTAAACACTTTTTATTTGGATATAGATCGGTTTGTGATCGTTATATTATGCTTCATTAATATAAATCATATGTTTATGCTAGGTCTGTGAATTTAATGCTTTAGATTAATTAATTACGGGAAAAAATAACGCATAAAATTTAACGCACTTGCCCCGCCCCCAGACGTACAGGTCGTCTGACATTTAATACAGTTGACTGATGATGAATATGATCAAAGTTCCTTTCAAGGAAAGTCTGTTCACTCGGCGGCCATATTTGCAAAGCCTCTATTTCAGGCATCTAAGACCAAGTATCTTTTTGAATGGGGGAATCCTGTAATCTCAAATCTCAACTGCTTGGCGAACTCACAGTTAAATAACATATTTCAAACCAGCAACAAAATCTGACATGAACTGTCCCATAAATGTTGTTTCTTATACTCAAATAGCGTTAAAAAAAGAAGCTTATTTTTCAGGCTAGATGAGCCAATGCGCATGTGCAGTCCTAAGCGCGAGTCTCAGGTTTCTATGGGAACCGGAGCCTCTAACAGCAGCTGCAGTGACACAATGACTTTATCAATCAGCGATTGGCTCTTTTACTTAGAAGGCGGGACGTGTTCCGCCATATTGCGCGTTCTTTGCAATTTCTCCCATTCATAACTAATAGGAGTGAACAGTCTTTCTGTATCCATAGTCTTTGATATGATGCAGGGCAACAACTCACTGCGTGATATAGCCTATAGAATGTCCATAAAATTCCAGATATGAAAGGCGAAAGGTGATTGATTTGAAACCCTTTGGAGCGTACAACAACACCGGTAAGATCAGAACGTTCACTGCTAAATTCAAACAGACACTAGGCCTATATTTGAGAGTATACAAGTTTTGTGGAGAGATTCGTGCTGCACATTACATTGAAGAGCTCTCGCGTTGATGTATTACACTGATGCGCACTCAACATGCGTCGTTAAAAAATGCCATAGTAACTGCCTACTATAAAAACTATAAAAATGAAAAGAACGTCGCGTCTGAAAGCTGCAGTTGATATTTATTCGTTAAAATGAATGAAGAATATCTCATATTTATCCGTGGGTGCTCAGCACCTGTATAGCCGTAATTCATGATAGGCTATAGTTAACAATTTTGTGAATATTTTTAATAAAAAAAGGAAAAGCTAAATAAAAGTGATACATCTGTCAGCGCCGTTGTGCCTGCGTGACGCGTCGCCCCCTACATTAATAATAAATGTGCACATATTGTGAATTAATTTAATAAACTTATTAACCTAGCTTTCTTGGTAGCCTTCAGAAAATTTACATCTCTAAGAAAATGATTCATAAAACATCAGTTGACCATATGTTTACTTTCAATTTCATATTTCCGTATTGATAAAAAAATAATCGAGAAACAGTTCACCCAAAAATTAAAATTCAGTTATCATTTACTCAACCTCATGGTCCAAAAGGTTGTGTAATAAATTCTGTGTTGAATCAAATAAAATATTTTTTTCCGAATCTACTTTTTGTAATGTCTATTTGATGCTACACAATAATGACTTAGCCAAATTTGATGTACGATAAATTTGCGATTAATTATATTAATTAATAGCTACATCATGTAATTAATTAGATTAAAAATTGCAATTGCTTCTAGTTTATGCACTTTATACAAGTATATACATATGCACAATATATATAAAATATATATCAGCTTTTATATTTTGGAAAGAGACTGCCTCACAAAGGCATCTTCACTTTTGGGATAAGAAAATTGCAAAAACTGCTGAACGGCACAGAAAAAAAATATTGCTGTGCTTAGTTTATTGCAAATGATTATGAAAAACAATAACTTTGTCTCATTTACATAATAAGCTTAGCATAGATACATGCTAACAGATATATGTAATCCTAGTGTTTTCCATAACTTTATTAATGCAGATGACCAGTATTTTATGAAATGGGATATACTGTAGAGTAAACTACTGAAGGTTGATTTCTGTGGCAGGAAGTGTTTAGACTCCTGAATAACTGTATCACAGAGGCTAATCAGCCCTCTTGAACCGCTATTGAACTGTTTCACATTCAGCTTGAGGAGCTGGAGATGATTTCCTCAGTGCCAGGTATGAGTTTGTGTTCCCATCTCTAAAATTAGCGCTTCTTTAGCTTGGCTCTTCTATTAGTTGGAAAAATATAGGAGAGTGAAACATTTTTTTGAAAACGCAGCAAGATGACTCCACAGGAAGCCCGCACTCGACGGTTCGCAGAACAGAACTGTCGCCCTGACACAAAGACACAGAGAATACTAACGTCTGTTGTATTCTAGTGTATTCAGGCAGGGCAGCAGAAGGCGCTCTGAATGAAATCGGGTGAAAGGCCCCTAGTTGCAGTCTGAATGCATCTGTAGAGTCGCAGTTCAAAAGGTTCTGAAAGGAGGAGACAGAGGAGTGATGCGGGACTCAATTATTAATCAGTGAGCATTGATTTGTGCCGAGCGTTAATGCAAAAAGAAACTGAATGGCTCGTTTTCAACCAATAAATTTCATCCTGTATTAATGAATGGAATAATCAATTGCTTTTCAGATAAATTGAGAGATTGAAGCATTGCCAGGCTGGAACCGTAGCATTGAAAATTTCCATGCTGGCAGAAGAACTGCACCACAACAATATCCTGTTGCTTAATTTAACATCTCAACTTCCGAACCTACAATTTTTTAAAATAGTATTATGTTTTTGTAACTAATATTTCCCGGCTGAAAACTGTGATTATTGTTTTGTTTTGTTTTTTGTTGTTGTTGTTGTTGTTTTTTTATTGTTTATACTTTTATTTTTTTATATTTTGAATGCAAAAATTATTTTCAAAATCTGTATTTTTGTCTTGTTTTCCAGTAAAAATATCTAAACAGTCATATAAAACGACATACTGTATATTTATTTTATAAAACTAGGTTTCTTTATCTTATGTCACTGAAACTGTTTTTTTTTTTTTTTTTTTTTAATAAATAAACAATTTACCAGTGGGGTAAAAACTAATAAACTTAATTCAAGATATATTTTCTTAATTCAAGATAATAAGAGGTTTAATATTAAAATTTATATTAACAAAAATATACTTTTATATCTTTTTTACATTTTATAAATATAAAAAATATATTTTTAAATAAAGAATATATTTTTACATATTTTTTTTACTGGAAAACAAAATCAAAATACTGGTTAAGATTTTTTTTCTCAGATTTCTCATGGTCAAATCATATGTACTCTTGACCGATTTGATTGTACAAGTTTTAGGACTATTGATCATGGAATGAACGATTCTCTGACTGACATTCTGTTCCATCCTGTTTCAGACACCTATGTAAAGCTGACTCTGCTGAACTCAATGGGTCAGGAGATGTCCAAGTGCAAGACATCGATTTGCCGCGGCCAACCCAACCCCACCTACAAGGAGACCTTTGTGTTCCAAGTAGCTCTGTTTCAGCTCTCTGACGTCACGCTCATCCTGTCGGTCTACAACAAGCGCAGCATGAAACGGAAGGAGATGATTGGCTGGATCTCTCTGGGGCTGAACAGCTCCGGGGAGGAAGAGCTAACACACTGGACTCAGATGAAGGAGTCAAAGGGACAACAGGTGTGTCGATGGCACAGTCTATTGGAGTCCTAGAATGTCAATAAGTGACGGCAACGATATGTGTAATGGGGTGGGGGGACCGAGAGCAGGTCAGGCCCTCGAACGGCCCAAAACCGACAGAGCTGGCCCCCACTGCAGCGCATAATGAGAAACGCGAGTAGTTCCAGGGATGTAATCTGCTCTCCTTCCCAATGCATTGCAAGAAATGGGTTAGAGAAAATGATGAAAACAGGGTTAGATATGCCACACCGTTAATGGTGGAAACGCTAATGAGACAGAGTTTTGTTTATTTAGATATTTATTTGTATATTTTTTGACTTGACTTGATGTTTCTATTTTTGTTCTGCTTGAGATGGTTGTTTCCAATGGGGTTATAGGCACAGTAAGAACAGAGATAGAACAAACAAATATATGTGTGAGTGTGTGATCCAGGCATGAAGGATCTGCAAAGACGAGGTGAGTTAAAATGTCTTTGCTCAGACGATAAATGGCGTTCTGAGATTACATTGCTTTGACCTTAAAGCAGGGGTAACATTACTGTCCAGTTGACTATATGCCATTCTCAGGCATTTTAATGGATACTCTGACAGATGTGCATTATCTGTATGAATGGCTGGCTTTCCTCGACATGTGATCAGATTGTCTAGATCTCATTCTAATACATTATGTAGTTCATTCCACTTTGAAATCTACCATCAGAGTGCCAATCCAGACTTCACTGCAGCGTTATATGTCAGCTATTTTATTCCACTCATTCTAAATTTAATACCTAGCAATCAGGAACACACCCCAAAATGAATAGATAATAGAAAAATATTCTTTTCATTCTCAATATGATATTAAGAGGCAATAAGTATAGAACTTTTCTTGTATTAACTACACATTTCTAGAAACACCTTATAATATTGATTTAAAGTAATATAATACATGTTTAATGTAATAACACCCTATTAATAAAAATATTAAATGTTATGTAAAAAAAAATATATATAAAATTATTTGTTGACTAATACAGTCTTGATTTGAAACACATATTTTATATCTATTTATATAAAATAGAAGCATTTATTAATTTATTTATTTCAGTTTACCAGTAAATAGCTAAGCTAAGTGAACAGCTTTCTATATTGTAATTATATATTATAGAAAAAGCCCTTACAATAAAATAATATAATGTAAATAAAAAAATTGTAATTATACCATACTGACCATAATGTTTTCACCACTGTAAAGGCCTGTTTGCACCAAGAACGACAACTATAAAGATAACTATAATGATAATTATAGTTATGGATACGGACGATATGTTCTGTTCATTGTAAGCGTGCACTGTGGTTATGTTGGCACTTAAATTCTTAAGCTTGTTAAGTTGGGTGGATTCTGATTGGCTGTCAATGTTTTTATCATTCATAAGCTAGGAAAAAAATCTTTCTGAAAGTGATTCCAACAATATTGTTAACACTGTGTTGACTCATAAATGAGAATGGTTATACAAACGTTATAGTTATAGTTATGGTCCTTGGTGTGAACAGGCCTTAAAGGGTTAGTTCACCCAAAAATGAAAATTCTGTCATTAATTATTCACCCTCATGTCGTTCCAAACCTGTAAGACCAAACCCGTTCATCTTCAGAACACAAATTAAGATATTTTTTGATGAAATCCAGTAGCTCTATGACTCCTCAATAGACAGCAATTTAACAACCACTTTCAAGGTTCAGAAAGGTACTAAAGACATTGTTAAAATGGTTGACGTGACTGCAGTGGTTCACCCTTAATTTTATGAAGCAACGAAAATACTTTTTGTGCGCAAAAACAAAACAAAAATAACACATTTTTTCAAAAATATCTTCTGTCCTGTGCCATTCTGCTACATTGTTTATGTCCAGCGCTTCCAGGTTCTACGTCAGAACGCCGACTCATTATTGGCAGGCTCCTGCGTCAGCATGATACCAAAGTCCCTTTAAGACAAGTCCTTTCACTTGGCGGCCATCTTTGAAACGCCTCTCGGGCATGCAAGTGCAGCTCCTATCTCTTTGAATGGGGAAACATCAAATTCTCCAAAGCTGTTTGCCAAGCTTTTGATTAAATTTCATATTTGTAATCACCAATGAAATCTGACAATAACGGTCTCATAATTTATTTTCTAAACGCTCGAATCATGACAAAAAAACGGTATTTTTCAGGCTGGATTAAGCTAATGTGCATGCGCAGACCTAAATGCACGTCTCTTGTGTCTCATTTCCAAGGCGCGTATCTGACTGTTTCTATAGAAACCAGAGATTCTAACAGCCGCTCCAGTGAGGCGATGACTTTACCAATCGGCGATTGGCTCTTATTTAGAAGGCGGGACTTATTCTGCCATATTGCACGTTGCACTTTCTCCCATTCAGAACAATACAAGTGACACGTCTTGTATTATTCTGTAGTCTTTGATCATACGCATACGTCATGTTGCTCACATGATCAGCTTCAGCCAATACTGAGCCGGCGTTCAGACTTAGAATCTGCGCTGAACGTAAACAACGTAGCAGAATGGCACAGGACAGAAGATATTGTTGAATAAATTCATTATTTTTGTTTTGTTTTTGCGCACAAAAAGTATTCTCGTCGCTTCATAACATTATGGTTGAACCACTGCAGTCACACGGACTATTTTAACAATGTCTTTAGTACCTTTCTGGACCTTGAAAGTGGTTGTTAAATTGCTGTCTATTGAGGAGTCATACAGCTATCGGATTTCATCAGAAATATCTTAATTTGTGTTTTGAAGATGAATGATGGTCTTACGGGTGTGGAGTAATTAATGACAGAATTTTCATTTTTGGGTGAACTATCCCTTTAAGTCCTGTGTAATACAGTAAACTCTTTGTTGACTTTGCTGACTTCGGCTGGAACCAAATCAATGCCCTAGACACGCCAGTGCTATGAGGTTTGACAAAAAAATCATGAAGAACAATGAGCAAATGCATCATCAGCTCTTACTTCGACTTTAGAGCCATGCAACCTTACGAAACCATTTTTGAGTAGTTGCTAATATGTGGTGAAATGAAGGCGGCATTACAGTAAGTTAACGCCATACTTTGATAACAGACTGTTCCCTTCTATCTTTTGTATCGAATTTGTGTGATCTTACGGTCCTGAATGTTCAAGTTTAGTACCTGAGACTCAACACTCAGTACTGCAACACCAGAGATTCAGAATGCCAGTGTTCTGGCTGAATGTCCTGTAGAGGACCTGTGAGGATGTTTGGAGTACATGATGGTGAGGAGGCTTCTCAGCGCTTTTGCTCTGTCTTTACAAGTGTCCTGATCTCTGTGCGGTCAACCTGTGAAATCTGTCTTGAACTAGTTTCTTTCCTTTCTTGAGCGATGGTCAACTCACTCAGTGATTGTTACGTACTGTAAACAGCACATAGATTTTGCTGATCTATTTTTGTATCTATATATCTGAGAAAATGGACTCACTTTCTTGGTAAATGTATGAAGCTCTGTGAGCAGTATGGAGTTGTAGACTTTGTTCTACTTTCACAGTTCAGTTGATATTTGGTTAAAAGAACTGTTTTATTAGTGAATGTGTCACTCATTCAATGTGCCGTTTCAAGATATGACAAGATAAATGTTCAAAAAAAAAAACCTCTTCCCTGTTACAGTTGCAGGTTGATAGAAAAAAAAGTATGAGTGTGAAAGAAGAGGGTGTAGTTTGTGTGATGTTACATACTGTTTTATGTATTCTTAGCTTTGTTGATGTTGTCATTTCAGGTGATGATGTATGAACCTGTTTACTCCCCTCCTTAAAAAAAAGAGAAGATTTAGGGCACATAATGGAGTTATGAAACACATCTTGTGAAAGAGTCAGACTGTGATGGTCCTCAGAGAGCCACAACTGGACAATATCTCCCTTACAGACCATCTCCCACAAAACTCACAGCTGGGCTGAGCTTTCTCTCTCACGCTGGGAGATGTTCGCAGTTCCTTCTTGGCAAACTAAGTAAATAGTCCCAAAATTCTATTTTACCATTCTGTCAACTATTACGCCTGAGAAAATGCCACAGCTGTCAAAATTACGATGACATAATACAGCATAATGTTGAAATGTAGGATGTTAAATGCGTTATGACTAGAAAACAGCTGTGTCACAAACTGACATAAAGAGGCTCTTATGTCTCACTTGTGACAGTTTTATGAGTGGCTTGGCTTCCAATTTATTTTCCCACTATTAATGAGAATCTTAATGTACCTTTAGTTAAATATGTTGGTTATATAATGGCGCTGCCAGCCTGAAGTCCCTCAGGCTCAACCCTCCCAGTAGCTTCGGGCCTTTCCAAATTTAAAGGGATAGAGTTCCCATACAATTGAATATTTTGTTGTCATTTATGCACTCTCGTGTTGTTCTGACCTTGTATTATTCTATGAAACGGATGTTGGGCAGAATGTTCAAGATGCACTTTTTCACTTCTGGGTCAGAATATGACTTCTGTGCTATTTTCCAGGTGTTTTCAAGAATATATATGGAACTTATATGGTAGTTTGGATGGAACTGACCAAAATTTAAGTCATTGTTCACTGATAATCATCCCTTCTGTCAGAGCTCATCATGTGTAGAAGTTCCCATTTTTTTTAATTGAATAAAAGCACAAATGACATTTGAGAGTTCTGACAGAAGGGAAGATTATCAGTGAATATTAGCTTAAATTATGAACTGTTCCACACACAGATCTATCATACACTACCATTCAAAAGTTTGGGGTAGTTATTTTTTTTTTTTATAATGTTTTTGAAGGGAGTCACTTATGCTGTAAGTATTTGATCAAAAATACAGTAAAAACAGTAATATTGTGAAATATTATTACAGTTTAAAAGAATTTTAATATATTTTAAAATGTAATTTATTCCTATGACTATAAAGCTGAATTTTCAACACCATTACCACAATCTTCAGTGTCACATGATCCTTCAGAAATCATTCTAATATGCTGATATGGTGCAGAAGGAACAATTAATTTATATTTAATTAATCAATTAATATTATTAATATTGAAGACAGTTGTGCTGCTTAAAGGGTAGGTAACACACACAGTTTCTACCAATCTCATGTTAATCTTGAGTACCTGTAGAGTAGTATTGCATCCTTCATATCTCCAAAAAGTCTTTAGGTCTATCATATTTATAAAAGATAGATACACTGTACTAAGTCTTTCCGAAAAAAGCAGAGCTCATGGAGGCATGCCTGCCGTGAGCAGAGCTAAAGAGTCACGAGCGCACGCAGCTTTTGCGTAGAGATCATCTGCAAGCTGCAACATCATTATAAATAAAAAGGGAACAAAAATGTTTTTGTTGTTTACATTTTATGTACTTGCGCGCCGATTGCCAACAAAACGCAGACATTTTATGCAGTTTTACTCACCGCCCGCGATCTGCAAATTCAGCGTTGAACTGGGACTTGTTTAAAAGCATTCATCACCGATATTCCGGGAACAAACAAACATACACGCACAACTCCGTTGCTGCCCCGGAAAAACAAACTTCATCCACTGTTTCCTTTACGCTGGGTTCTTTGGGAAGCTGAAAAGGGTTATCTTTCCCTCACAACCATGCAAAAACACACTCCTTTGGTGACATTGTTGAAAAATCACTTGGCTTCCGTAACCCGAACGAAGCGCGTTGACGGGCGTGCTCCTTTTGAAACTTTGGCCATGTTTAGCATGAGAATGCAACTCTTTAACAGTGTAAATAAGCCAGAATGCATTAAATAGCATTACACCCCCCTTTAATATTTTTGTAGGAACTGTGATAGATTGTTTCAGGATTCTTTGATGAATAGAAAGTTTAAAAAATGCATTTATTTTAAATAGATTTTGTTGTATCAATGTTAAGTATTTGCTGTAACTTTTGATCAACTTAATGTGTCTTTGCTGAGTAAAAGTATTAATTTCTTAAAACAAATTAAAAAAAAAAAAAAAACTGACCCCCAAACTTTCACAATAGTGTATGTCTTTAAAAGACTTGAAATATAGAACATATGGTATGTAAATTGTCTTTTATGTTTTTTTTTTTTTTGTTTGTTTTTTTGTCCTTTTTTGGATCATGGTGGTATAAATCACCATCTGCTTTTGTCATAGGCAGAATGTCCAAGCTGTTATTTTGTATAAAATATCTTATATGATGTTTTATTAACAAAGTTCTGGAAGAACACATTCAAGTGATCTATCCAATCAGCCTGAGATGAGGCCTATATATATATCGGCGGGTTCCTATCACAGCCAGGGATACGGGGGGAGCATTCTGGGTTCAGGCCAAATACCGAGCTTGGAGCCCTGATTATTTGTAAGTGTGAACTTGTGAATTAACTGAAAAACAAAAAAATAATTCTGGGGTTTAAACAACACGAGACTGGGTAAATAATGACAGCATTTTCATTTTACTAGGAACTAGAAAATGTATAATTCTTATTCTAGAATTCTCAAACTACTTTAGCCTGAACAGACACTGGTATGCAAAGCAAACGCTCTGCTGATCCATCTGAGGTGTCTTTAAGGACAGTCGTGTCTTTACAGCTTTGACAGATGAAACAGCATTTTCCCTTATAATGTTTAATGTGTGTGAATGAGTCCTACCAGTGCCTGATAAAAACTCACAGCTGTCACAGCTCCTCTACCATAAAGCTTTTCCACAGCTCTGCAGAAGTCTGTATGTGAGAAGACAACAGACTAGTCATGGTCATTTTAGGAACCCATCTTATTCTGAACTCAGTGACAGGGGTTCTGTTCGATTTACAGAACCAATAAACACCAGCATAAAAAATGTTTTAGGATTATTGCACAAGAAGCATAGCACACTCTCCCTGTGCTCTCTATGTATCCCAACATGCCACTGACACCTTCAACTTTCACAAGGTGTGTTCCAACTAAAACCAGTTTTAAACATTCTGTACATGTTCTGAACATTGTGTATGTGTTTATATTTCCGATTCTTTTTATTTTGCTGTTTCACTTTATTCTCAAAATGCTTTAAATGAATTGCCTATATACCCACCGATTCAGTCGGTGCCTTACTTTTCTCTGGAGAACGTTTTTATGATGTTTTTGAAATGTTGCAGCGTTGCTACAGCGATGTTGTGTCACCTTGTGTATTCATACTTCTGTACAACCGCTGTAATTTGATTTGTAAATGAAGTCTTACACGACACATTAAAAAGATAAATTTGTATGTGAATCTGTTTTGAAAAGAAACACATCTGCTAATAGTCTTTGTCTGCCTGTTTTATTATATCAAGGAATGTGTGATTCTGCCAGGTAGACCAGGATTTCATTTTAGTTTTTAGTCATATGATGAGCATGACTCAGTTATATTACCAGTTATGCTTGGACACACTACTTAATCTTAATTTTTTTTACAATTTCTAGGACACATTTTTAATACTTACTTCACATTTTCAAAACTATATTTCAGCAAATTGTTGTCATTCGGTTTTGTATTCTGTTAGGTTTAGAACTTAAAGCTGTAGTCCATAGGTTTTGCCTCTTTGTCACCATCTCTGTTTGAAACCTGCAATTGCAGTTATTTGAGGAATTATCATCTTTATGTGGGTTGTATATCGGCACGGTTCCTCAGAGCGGATTAATCTAATGTTTGCTGTCAGTCACCACATCGGTGTGGATACTGTACTTCAGAATCACAGATTCGACATCTTGGAAGTATGACTAAAATATGAAAATGTCACCTGAACAAATAAGTAATATGTCTGACACTTTTGTTCTGACAAACTGAGAAAAAAGCATTACAATAAATCGCGCTGCCAATGGTGATTAAATCTAACGATTGCTTAGCTCAGATCTCATCAAACCATGCAAATTATCATTATTATTGTTATACTTTGTTCTCAAATTGTTAATGTTAACACTGTTAGCATTGTGTGACTATGTGTATTTAGTGTGTATTAGCATTACCTGTAGATTTTAATTTCTGTAGCCACTCCACAGTCCGAAGTCTTCTGCTTTTGACTACGGGTGAATCTCCAGTTGTCACTGACGATTGTCATTTGGACCTTTCTGCATTACAATCCGCCAACAAAATAAGTTTAATTATTCCAGCTGCTGTGAGAAAAGGCTATAAATGATCCACTGCCTCCAGCATCCTCCACATGCCATATAGCCTACTAGCTGAGACTCCTTCTTTATGTAAACAGACGTGACGTAATGACACAAAGATGGCTGCATGTTTGAATTTTCTGTGGAAACCCACCAGTACCACTCAAATTAGAAAACATAATTACAAGCTTACCGTTGTGAATCGGGCTAAGAAAATTTGAACACTGGCTGGTTATGTACTTGCTCAAAAATTGATTTTGGATCATTTTTAACCAAAAAAAGTTACGGACTGCAGCTTTAAGTTTAATAGTTTTGAACAGAGTATGTAAACATGCAAATTGGCCTGTAGGTGCATAGAGTTTTGGCAGAGGTTGTGTAGAAAACAATGAATGTAATTTGAAAGTTGTCATTGAATGTATTTTCTGCCTTAAATGATCCACAGTTTAGCCCACATAGACTGATTTTGTGTATTGAGAAATTGTTCCTACCAATTGTTTAAAAAAAAAAAACAATTTTCTTTCTTCTATATAACAGCAGTGGAATATATGAAATAGCAAACAGACGTTTGGGAATTATGTAGCAAAAGAAATTGCAGCAATTTTTTTTTTTTTTTATATTTAGTGTAAGAGGACAACAAGAAGAACAAAGGGAAGAACTACACCATGGTGCAATGTTACATACAGCATGTGAGCAAAAATCCAATTGTCCATGACTAAATCCTTTCTGTTGATTAACAGTTTTGGAAACATTAGTGTCAGACAAATTGCTATCAGCTACAGATTATGAAATTCTGTGGCTGAGTTTAGAAAAGGAGATTTAAGAGGGCAACTGTTTTACCTCTTACAGACTTACATTTACTATCATACCAATCCATACATTCATGTACTTCTCCTTTCATATGCACTTTGGATGCTCATAAATAAGTAGACGTGACATGTCACAACCCTACTAAGTGCTTGTCTGAGTGAGGGGAGTGTGTTTTGTAGGGGCCATTAAACTTTCAGTTTTATCCTGAGGGAAAGAGCTCTCTTCATGGACAGCAGCTCCCTACAAGTCAATATTTATTCCTGCAGCTTGGCTGGAGTGAATAAAGAGCGATTTGAACTCTGTGACCTTACCACTATAATGTAGCAGAAACCAAAATATGCTGTCAGATCAAGAGTTTAGAGCGTGAATAGTCATCAAAACAAGTATGTGTCTAAATCAAAAAGCGTCCTCTACTGCCGAAATAAATACTGACCTAAACACTTGAGGTACTGACACAGAGCCAATAGATGGCACTATTGTTGATGGTCATTTTAACTCTAAAAGTTTCCCAAACCATGAACTTTAAAGTTTTATTTTTAGATGTCAGATGTATGAAAAGTCAGTGTAAACTAAACTATATAAAGACAAGGCATATGTATGCAACAATTAAGTGTACAATGGCTAATATATTCATTATCGCCTGCAGTAATTTTGCAGCTTAGACAAATGTTTTCTAAAATATTTACTTTCTTAAATATGGCCTTGCTTATTACAATCCATTCACCTTTACTACATATACTAAAGGACAGGGAGAAAGATTCACTAAAGTGCTGGTACAGTAAACCACAATGCATGTTTTCCATTTATTAAAAAGATGCTGTTTCTCACTGAAGCCCCCAGTCACCTGGAAAAGTACTTCAACACAGGGCTGCTTTTCACACAAGAAAATAAATTACGGACTCTGGCACAGAAGTGTATGTCTGCTTCTAACTAGAAACAGGGTGTGTTTTTTGGAACCTGAAGTCAGTTAAAGGGAAACTGAGCAAGAAAAAAGTGTGTCTCCGTGTGTGTCTTGTTCTTAAAGGGATAGTTCACCCAAATATGAAAATTTGATGTTTATCTGCTTACCCCCAGGGCATCCAAGATGTAGGTGACTTTGTTTCTTCAGTAGAACACAAATGATGATTTTTAACTCCAACCGTTGCAGTCTGTCAGTCGTATAATGCATGTCAATGGTAACAAAATCTATGAGAGTAAAAAAAACGTGCACAGACAATTCCAAATTAAACCCTGCGGCTCGTGACGACACATTGATGTCCTAAGACACGAACCGAACAGTATTTATATAATTTTTTACCTCTAATACACCACTATGTCCAACTGCCTTGAGCGCGCACACGGCATCCGGTGCGTGAGGTGTGTACGCACTCTGACGTAGTTTACGCAAGCGCCGGAAGTGATCTCTCGCGCGTATACGTCACTCATTGTTTACACAGTACACAAACATTGTAGGTACTACGGCTAATCAAAATGGTACTTACTTGCGCTTTTCCGGATTGTTCAAACTGACTTAAAACTAAAAGATTACGTTCTCTCGTGCAAACTCATTCAGGAGTGGTGACTTTCCATGTATTCCCAACTTCTGAGCCTGCTCACCTGAAGTTATGGTTGATTGCTCTTCGGCTGGATATCAACACACCCATTAACATACTGTTGTTGAGGGTTTGCAGCGATCATTTTTCCCCTGACGATTTTACAAACCCAGGAGAGGATCACGTACGACTTAAACCATCAGCTGTGCCTATGGTTTTTCCACATCCAACTGAGGTATGTGAACAAGATCTTTGTATGTGTAAAGCTGCCCTTACGAAAAGTAAGAAAAGTTTTGATGTAATAAAACCATGTTTTTTAGTGGTTTACTTCCATACTGTTGTACTACAGGCACCATGTTTAAACTACGTCAGAGAGCGTACACACCTCATGCACCGGATGTCGTGCACACGCTCAAGGCAGTTGGACATAGTGGTGTATTAGAGGTAAAAAATTATATAAATACTGTTTGGTTTCTTGCACAAACCAATCGTTTCGTGTCTTAGGACATCAATGTGTTGTCACGAGCCGCAGGGTTTATTTTGGATTTGTCTGTGCATGTTTTTTTTAGTCTCATAGATTTTGTTACCATTGGCATGCATTATAAGACTGACAGACTGCAACAGTTGGAGTTAAAAATCATCATTTGAGTTCTACTGAAGAAACAAAGTCTTGGATGCCCCGGGGGTAAGCAGATAAACAACATTTTTGGGTGAACTATCCCTGTTACACACACACAAAAAAATCCTCAAAAATATAGTAAAATCTCACAGATGTGACGATGGTCATTTGTAAATAAATAAATAAAATAATGATAAAAATAATAAAATAAATACATACATAAACCTAAAAATGACAAAAAAATAAATTAAAATCTAAACTTGCCAAATGAATCTGTAAAGGGTATAGGGTTGGTGTTCAAAAAGTCTTCAAAAATATAGTAAAACTTCTCAAAACTGACTTGTAATGATGGTCATCTGTAATAATTAAAATAATAATAATAATAACAAATAGACCTAAATACAAATAGCCTATATAAAAATAACAACAAAAAAAATCTAAATTCTAGTGGGTCTGTATATGATTAGTGTGTGGCTATAATCAGCTAATGTAAAGACATGCTGTGTGTGTGTGTGTGTGTGCGCGCGCGCGTTTTTGTGATTTATGAGGACACAAATTTGTATAATTACATGGGTATTACACTGGTATTACGAGGTAAACATGAAATATGAGGAAATTTCATGAGTCCTCATTTAAAATAGCTTTAAAAACATACTAAACAATGTTCTATTAAAAATGCAGAATGTTTTCTGTGATGGGTAAATTTAGGGGTAAGAGTGATGTAGGGGGGATAGAATGTACAGTTTGTACAGTATAAAAACCATTACGCCTATGGAATGTCCTCACTTTAATCGCAAAAAAACCCTCTAAAAATCATGGGAAATCTATGGGAGAGCTTTACACTAAGTGTACAAGTTTGTGCGTGTGAGAGGGCAGTGAGTGATGGAAGGTTCTGTATCGCAGCCAAAGAACCAAAAATCGGCACGACTTGGCGTTCACTCCACCTCTTCTATAGGGAACACCGGAGAAAAATGCTCAGGAGTGCGGCTGGAAAATACGGACCGCCGCTCCTGAAAAGGGAAATGTCTAACAGATGATTGGCCCCGTGCCCGCCCGCTCCACTTATGCTGCGCGCTCCCGGGCGCAAGTTAACGCAGATCCTCTGACCAAAACCAGACACACACACACACACAAACCACCGGGGAAGCATTGCTGCTGGGACAGGACGAGACTGATCCTGAGCAAAAAAAAAAAAAAAGCTGCTGCTGTTTATTCCGAGGAATGGGGCGACGCTGCTCGTGTCCACTGACGATAACAAGATCAGTTCAAAGCAAACACTGCAACGTCGCACCGTCTGCCGGTGAGGTCACTGTGGCACAAAGCAGAGCGACCTGCGCGGACACGCAGCGGAGATTCCGTCACATCACGGGGGCTTTGTTCGCGCGCTGATTGACTGCTTGGCTTTGGATGATACATTTTCCGTCGAACCCTATCAGTTATTGTAAGCCAGCGAGCCTCGCTCTGATGGATCGTGGATAAGTAGTTATTGATGAACCCAGCGGGACTACAGAAGCGGAACCCAGAGGAGAAAACCAGAGCGCGTCCACAACGACACATCTGATTACGCTTCATATATATAACAACACATATTTGACTTAGCCATCACCATAGTTAAAGGTAAGCAAGAGCAATATCTACTGAACATATTCACACACTGATCGGTTAGTAGAGTTCCGCGCCACCAGCCTCCGGAGGCAGACAGATATGGCACTCTGCCAACACAGATGAACTACACTTATGATCTCTGAAGTGTTACAACTATTTCGTTCAAGCACATTAGACTACACACAGTTTACTGCGTTATGGGAAATTGTAGTAAGGAACTGTTAGCCTGAATATATAACTATATATTGGCTATAGGAATGCAGAAGGCAAAGTGTGTACATTACGTCTTGTAAACACGTTTGCTTACACTAGTTCATATTAAATGGTCCTAAATTCGTAATGTTTTTAAAATATTTATGTCTATAATACTATAGGCTATATATTATAATATAAATTATGTATTACATAAGTGAGATGAACCAAAGTCTTTATTCTTTAATTTTTTTTAATTATGGTTTGTAAGATTTACTACAATTATACTTTGAATCTCTAAAGAAGCTAATGACAGTGGTCACACACACACAGCGTTCCTTTCACACATTAAAACACTTAAGCTGTGTATGTGTGTGTGTGTGTGTGTGTGTGTTTTAAGGGCAGGGTGCCAGAATTCTGTTACTGCTTGATTCCCTTAGAAGGAGATGAAGTGTACAAGATGAAAGCACAATACCTTTATAGATGGATGCAGAGTGTGTACATTTGTCCTCATGAATGTTGCACAGGAAAATTCTGCGTACTATAAGACAGTTGCACATCTATGTGTGTAAGGCTATTGTTGTTGTTGTGCAAGAGAGAGACGCTATTGTGCGTGGCTGAGATGGTGTGTGTGTGTGAGTGGGATTATTTCTTTCTTCATTATCAGCAATGGGTTCACAGTGATGGCTGTGGCATCTGTTCCTGGTGCCGGGGGGCAGAAGTGTGTGTGTTTGTGTGCATGTGGGTATTCCCCCTGAGATCACTGTGCCAGTTTAAGAGTGTCTGGCATGCTGCCACACATTGATCCCTCGATCTACAGCAGGCACAAAGGAAAACCCACGCAATCGTTTACCGCCTGTGGTTCTCATCAGTCCATTCCAGTCATTTGTGTCTGGGCACAGTGAGGATTTACTTCAAGAGACTTCTGAGGAGTCTGCGGGCTGCTCATAATCATCTAAAACTTTAACCAGGGCAGTTTCAGAAAACTGTGGTTTGGGAGGGACACGGCACATCCTGTGTTGATCATTTTCCTGTCAAACTGACTCATTCAAAGGCTCACCTCATTCAAACACCCACAATATAAACTGTAGATCAACATTAGATACTGAATGTGGTGAAAACTGTACTGTCATCAAATTAGGTACAAACACATGCTCCACAGGTTTTTGGATAGTCAAGCTACACTCTTCATCTCTACACAACTCATTACACCACCATTCAAAAGTTTGGGGTCAGTAAGATTTTTTTTTTTTTTTTTCAATTAATACTTTTATTCAGCAAGGAAATGTATTGATCAAAAGTGACAAAGCCATTTATAATGTTACAAAATATTTCTTTTTCAAAAAAATGCTGTTCTTTTGAACTTTCTATTCATCATTGAATGCTGAAAAAAAATTTATCATGGTTCCCACAAAAATATTAAAGGGGTGGTTATGATTTTACTTTTTTAACTTTAGTTAGTGTGTAATGTTGCTGTCTGAGCATAAACAACATCTGCAAAGTTACAATGCTCAAAGTTCAATGCAAAGGGAGATATTCTCTTTTAAAGAATTCTCTGTTTAAGGACTACAACAAACGGCTAGTAGGGACTACAACAAGCTTCTTCCTGGGTTAGTGACATCACAAACCCTAAAATTGACATAAACCCTGCCCCCGAGAACACGTAACAAAGGGGGCGAGGCCATGTTGGGCTGCTTTATAGAAGAGGAAGAGTTGTTGTAGTAGAGTGTTGTAACCATGCCGTCATTTTACGCCGGACTGCTTCACAAACAAGGGTCAATTCAATGCTGGATTTGCACAAAAGATTAACATGACGGCACATGCTAGTCGATGAGTTGAATCAACTCCACAGCAACTATATCAATTTATACACTAACCAGTCAGAAATGTCCAGTTGCATTCTAAGAATTGTAACTTATTCCTGATTCTCTCCATCAGTGTCTGACTCAGGTTTGAACAATATAAGGCTGAACACCATTGCTGACAATCAACATTTTGGCTTGCGTGAGATTCTCCAGCTTTGTTGTTGTTGTTGCGCAAGGGCTTAGTGCATTTCATTTAATCCTTATGCATGAGTTCTGCCAGTAGTGGGCAGTCGTGCAACGTAAGCATAAAAGTACTGTTTCCATCGTCACGCAACATGCAATTTCAAAACGGTTTTCACAGGCTGAATCTTGAGTTCGTAAGCTTTCAAATGCTACCAAATTTATGATGATTACTAAAATGTTATATGAAAAAAAGGCAATAAATAAAAAGAGCGCCAAGCGGCCCACTGGTGGTCCAGTGACAATTAAAGGGTTAGTTTACCCAAAAATGAAAATAATGTCATTTATTACTTACCCTGATGCCGTTCCACACCTGTAAGACCTTCATTAATCTTCGAAGCGCAAATTAAGATATTTTTGTTGAAATCTGATGGCTCAGTGAGGCCTGCATAGCCAGCAATGACACTTCCTCTCTCAAGATTCATAAATGTGCTAAAAACATATTTAAATCAGTTCCTGTGAGTACAGTGGTTTAATATCAATATTATAAAGCGACAAGAATATTTTTTGTGCACCAAAAAAACAAAATAACGACTTATATAGTGATGGCCGATTTTAAAACACAGCTTCAGGAAGTTTTGGAGTGTTATGAATCTTTTGTGTCGAATCAGCGGTTCGGAGCACCAAAGTCACATGATTTCAGCAGTTTGGCGGTTTGACTCGCGATCTGAATCATGATTCGACACAAAAGATTCATAACACTCCGAAGCTTCATGAAGCAGCGTTTTGAAATCGGCCATCACTATACAAGTCGTTATTTAGTTTTTTTGGCGCACCAAAAATATTCTCGTCACTTTATAATATTAATTTTGAATCACTGTACTCACATGAACTGATTTAAATATGTTTTTAGTACATTAATGGATCTTGAGAGAGGAAATGTCATGCAGGCCTCACTGAGCCATCGGATTTCAACAAAAATATCTTAATTTGTGTTCCAAAGATGAACGAAGGTCTTACTGGTGTGGAATAACATTATTTTCATTTTTGGGTGCACTAACCCTTTAAGGGGTTATAAACAGTACAATAGAAATCTTATTTTAAATTGTAATAATATTTCACAATATTACTGTTTTTACTGTATTTTTGATCATGAGAGATGAGAGATTGTTTTAATCATTGCAGAATATATGCTGAGTCAGTTTTCACTTATGGTATAGGTTTAACGATACTGATAATGCTAAATTACACAATGCATTTCTGTTTTGAATATTGTGTGAGTTCATAAGTCAAAAAAGTAAACACTCATACACTTCCAATAGACAAAACCTCACTAAATTTGCTGTCCAACCACAAATCACAGCCATCACATAAAAAACAAATCAGAGCCCACCGTGATGTAAATATCACACTCATTTAAACGATGGGTGATGTGATTACCCTTCCCCTTTGAGGACACACAGAGCACGTGCTGCCCTCCCTCTGTCTCAAACACACACATACACACTGCCTCAGGCTCTGACTCTTAACAGCAGGGATGCATGGGTAGCCAGAACATTCCTTCAGCACTGATGTGGCGTTGTGTCAACACGATCATGTTACAGCAGTAACCTCACACACATGGCTTTTGGCCGGAGTTGATATAATTTTGCTCTTATTTTACCTGTCTAACACTGTTACGCTCTTCGCTTGCAGTGCAGACATGGTGTAACTTTTTTTCTCTCTTACTCTGAGTTGGATGTAACCTAGACAAGCTGAGCAGCCACAGAGCTTTTGGCAGGCGGGAAGGGTGTTCCTACTTCTCGCTTTTTTTTCCTCCATTTTTTTTCTCATTTCCCCCCACTCCTTTGAATGTGTGTGCCAGACATGTTTGGATGGATGTTTTACCTCCTCGACTGGGTGTTGCCTACATTTTCTGTCTGTGTGTGTGAGAATTAAAGAGACTACTTAATGACCTAGATTTCAGTCTGCAGGATGTGTTCAGATCCCCAACGCAACATTTTGATTCTTAAATAAACCTCCTCTGTCTCGCTGATAGATTCAGGTCATGGAAAGCTTTAACCCAAACTGTTGAATGGAAGTCCTGCACCCTGAAGAGGACACATATGGTTTAAATGCTTCCAGCACCCAGACAGAAAGCAGTTTCTGAGCAGATGAATGATAGTTCCTGGAGAGCTGTGTAAGTGTATGTAACAGTAACGGTTGGCAAAATTTCGGTGCGGTCTTTTCACCTTATGGTACATTAGGGCGTCACCGTAGCAGGGTGTGTTTCACACGTTACTGTGTGACTCTTTGTGGATTCTGCATGTGCGTGCATGAACTAAAGAAGTAGCTCATGTTGTTCTAAACCTGTTGACAGTTATTCTAATATCCTAGTTGTTGTATGACAAACTTCAAAAAAGCACAATGAAAGTATCATAAACTGGTTTATACAAATTGCGTTCTAAGTCTTTTGAAGCCAGAATTTCTTTAATGTTATACAGTATCTCACAAAAGTTGTGAGCATTGTTTCTCACAGTATCTCACAAAAGTCTAAAGCATTGTTGTCTAAATAACTGGCAACAAAAGTGAGTACACCCTAAGTGAACATGTCAAAACTGTGTCCAAAGTGTCAGTATTTTGTGTGAGCACCATTGTTATTTAGCACTGCCTTAATCCTCCTGGGCATGGAATTCACCAGAGCTGCACAGGTTGTTGCTGTGATCCTCTTCCACTTCTCCATAATGACATCACGGAGCTGCTGGATGTTAGACACATGGCGCTTCTCCACCTTTTGCTTGAGGATGCCCCACAGGTGCTTAGGGTTTAGGTCTGGAGACATACTTGGTCACTCCATCACCTTCAGCTTCCTCAGCAAGGCAGTTATCATCTTAACGGTGTGTTTGGGGTCATTATCATGCCATTCAGCCCAGTTTCAGAAGGGAGGGCATCATGTTCTGCTTCAGAATGTCACAGTACATGTTGGAATCCATGTTTTCCTCAATGGAGCGCAGCTCCCCAGTACCCAGTACCAGCAGTACTGATGCAGCCCCAGACCATGATGCTATCACCACCATGCTTGACTGTAGGCAAGACACAATTTTCTCTGTACTCCACACCAGGGCGTCGCCACACATGCTGGACACCATCTTAGCCAAACAAGTTTATCTTAGTCTCATCAGACCACAGTACATGGTTCCAGTAATTCATGCTCTTGGACAGGTTGTCTTCAGCAAACTATTTGCAGGCTTTCTTGTGAGCCAGCGTCAGAAGAGGCTTCCTTCTGGGACGACGGCCATGCAAACCGACTTGTTGCAGTGTGTGGCGTATGGTCTGAGCACTGACAAGCTGACCATCTGCTTCTGCAACCTCTAAAGCAATGCTGGCAGCACTCATACATCTGTTTTTTGAAGCCAGCTTCTGGACCTGACGCACAACACAAGGTCTCAACTTCTTTGGCCTGTTCCAAGTGGAACCCATCTTGGAAAACCTCTCTCTATGACCCTGGCCACTGTGCTGTAACTCAGTTGCAGGGTGTTAACGATCTTCTTATAGCCTAGGCCATCTTTCTAATTCTAATTCTCAAATCCTCAGAGAGTTCTTTGCCATGAGGTGCCATGTTGAACATCCAGTGATCAGTATGAGAGAATTGTACTAAAAGCACCAAATTTTAACTGCTCTAATACAAGATCCACACATTTGTATGGTCCTGTCAAGCAGACAAAAACATGAACATGATGAATAGGACATGTGGCTTTGCGTGGTTAAACAACATACAACTGTTATCACTTAAGGTGTACTCACTTTTGTTGCCAGCTATTTTGACAATAATGGCTGTATGTTAAGATATTTTCAGAGGACAGTAAATCTATACTGCTATACAGGCAGCACATTGACTACTCTAAAATATATCCAAGTTTCATTTCTATAGTATTGTCCCTTGAGTGAGATATACTAAAATGGTTGCTGAAATGTGAGGGGTGTACTCACTTTTGTGAGATATATGCACTTGGTGTGTATTTTTCATACAGAATATGGTTCTCACTAGAAAGTTATGAATTCACATCAGAAATTGTTGCCTCCTTAAACTGTGCACAGTTTTACCTCTATATTTTGTCATAAATTACATCTTTGAACTTGAGTGTTTATATCAGTTACTCATGTTTCTCATAAATCATGGTTCTGATTCTGGGTCAGGCTGTGTGGGCAGACTGCGGTGTTGATGATGACTCTCTAGCTCTGTGCATGTGCCAGTGAGCCTCTGCCACACAGACCAAGAACAAGTTTGTGGTCAACTTTCGCTGGAGTTCTAGAATGATCTGTCAGTCTGATGTTCCAGAGAGGAGAGCAGGATATGAGTTGATGCCTGAAGTTCTCCTTGTAACCTAACTGTGCAGTGTTTTCTTTTCTTTCTGTCTGTTCTGGGTCTCTTTCTGGCTTACTTTCTACTGACAAGGCATTTTGGAAATCGTTTAAATAATTTCAAAGGAATACATTTTCTGGAAGACTAAACACCCAGTAAGACTATTGTTCTTAATAAGCTATACAAAAGTGTATGTCCCCAGAAGTTTGCTAAATCTGAAAAAAAACTACATTTGGGGGCATTAGAGGATGTTCTCAAGTGAACATTTATATATAATTTAATAAATTTAAGTACAATTTTATAATTATTTATATAAATGCAAGGACTTATTTAAATAATAATTATAATTAAATATATATTACCATTTATAGGTTTGTGGTTAGTAAGATTAAAAAAAAAAAAACTTTTATTCAGCAAGGATGCATTAAATTGATCTGAAGTGGTAGCAAAGAGATTTATAATGTTACAAAAGTTCTGTATTTCAAAAAATGCAGGTATTCAAAGAATCCTGTAAAAACGTATCAAAAAATGTTAAGCAGCACAATCGTTTTCAACATTGATCATAATAAGAAATGTTTTTTGAGCACCAAATCAGAATTCTTAAAGGGTTAGTTCACCCAAAAATGAAACTTCTGTCATTAATTACTCACCCTTATGTCTTTCAAAACCCGTAAGACCTTCGTTCATCTTCAGAACACAAATTAAGATATATTTGCTGAAATCTGAAAGGTATCTGACTCGTCCATATACAGCAATTTAACCACCATTTTCAAGGTCCAGAAAGGTACTAAAGACATTGTTAAAACCATCGACGTAATTGCAGTGGTTCAACCTTAATTTAATGAAGCAACGAGAATACTTTTTGTGTGCAAAAACAAAACAAAAATAACGACTTTATTCAGCAATATCTTCTCTTCTGTGTCATTCTCATACACTGATTACGTTCAGCACTTCCAGGTTCTATGTTAGAACGCCAGCTCAGTATTGGCTTATGCTGTTCACGTGAGCAGCACGACACATGTGTGATTAATATTGTTGAATATCTTAATATTGTTGAATAATGTCATCATTTTTGTTTTGTTTTTTCACACAAAAAGTATTTGTCGCTTCATAACGCTTCATAAATTAAGGTTGAACCACTGCAGTCACGTCAACATATTTAACAGTGCCTTTAGTACCTGGTGGTAAAACTGGAGGAGCCAGAGAGCTCACGGATTTCATCAAAAACATCTTAATTTGTGTTCCGAAGATGAAAGGTCTTACGGGTGTGGAACAACATGAGGGTGAGTAATTAATGACAGAATTTTCATTTTTGGGTGAACTATCCCTTTAAATGATTTCTAAAGGATCATGTGACACTGAAGACTGGAGTAATGGCTGATAAAAAAGTTTTTTATTAATTAAATTTGAGATTTTTAATCAATTAAATGCAGCCTTGGCGAGCAAAAGAGACTTCTTTAATAAACATAATAAGTATTATGTACCCATTTGACAGTTAAGTAAGTGTGTGAGTGAGCTTTACCAGCTTTTTATGACCCAGTAGAGCATCATGAGCTTTGGATCTTGCGGTTTTAGTGAGTTGAGCCAAAAACTACATTACCTCAATGGAAACCTGCAATTGTGGTTCTTGCATATAGGAAAAACCACAACGGCACAACTGAAAGCTTATCCCTTACATGATTCCAGTTTGGATAACTCATTCTTTCTTTCTTTCTTTCTTTCTTTCACTCTCTCTGTCTGGTTTTAGCATCAACTGTGTTTTATAATTTGTAGTTTTAGCATCTACTGAGCTTCACAGTTCTAGTACACACTCCCTTCTGTACCTTGTGATTTTTGTGTATGTGTGTGTGTATGACTGATGAGGTGCAAATCCAACAGATCCAGCACCTTTTTATGTTTTCTTCACATGAAAAGGCAAGTGGAAAAGATGGAGAGAGAGAGTATATAAAAGCACAAAATGAGCAGAGAGACAAAGACACACAGACAGCTTGTGTGTGTGTGTGTGTGTGTGTGTGTGTGTTGAGCAAGCTCTGCTTCTGTGTCAGTTCTCTGTCTTCTAAAGCGTAAATTCAAAGCAGAGTTGTGGGCGGAATGAGAAACAGGTAACGACAGTACGAGGGAGAGGAGGAGAGCGCGATCTGCTCTGATTAAACATGTCTCTCTCACATGAGCTCAGTGCGATCCAAACCCTACGGACTAAAAAGAAGACGGGTTATTACAGCCGAATTAAACTTACTGCAAGAGGAACATTGTTTTTGTCTGTGTGCATGCAAAAAATAATAATAATAATAATTTTGTGAGATTTTTTCCATTTCAGTTTTACAGACTTACTTTTTATTTACTTATTTAAACAGCAGTCGATTTAATTTGTTAATTTAGTGCAATTAAATAAAAATAAAAAAACCAATGCAATAACATTAACCTAATTTTATCAAGTCCACTACCCCATTTCATAATAAGGAGCTGTTCACACATGACATTTTTCAAAACCTTTTTTTTTTTACTTTAAAGCGTGTTAAAAGGTTGAAAAACAACAAAAAGCATTGCATTGGGCAAAGACAAAAAAATATATCTCAGATGGAATGCAAGACAAGTTTCTTGTATGTATACATGTTTCTTGTATAAATCTACCTCAGACAGACTGACAATGATATGGAAATAAAACTGACACTTTTTGTGTTTATGCCAATGCCTTTTCCTTAAATGTTTTACATTAAATGTTTTTAATCGATGTTAATCAATTGACAGCCCTAATAGTTACAAATAAATATTGTTTGTTGCCATGTGAGAATTGTGTATGGTAATACAGAACAGCCTGCATGGCGTAACAGCAGTTCAATATGATGTGCCAACTGAACTCTCTCTACATGAGAGTAATAGTGTTTGTGTGTGTGTGTGTGTGTGTGAAATTGTCAGTGAAGATTAATGACCTTTGTAGAGGCAGTCATCCAGAACTTTTCTTCTCTCTCTCTCTCTCTCTCCTGTCACTGTGTGTGGTAGAACAGAGAACAAAATGATTAAAGAGAGATCACACAAACAGGTACCTTCCCTGTCTTAGTATTTTTTATTGAATCGTGTTCTCTCTCTATGTCGTTATTGGAGAGTTTGAGATTGTGTGTTTGTGTGGTTTTGCTCTATTAGCTGTTTTAAAGGTTCCCGGTGTGTTTTTCAAATGCCTTGTTAGTACAGTCTTCAAAGATAGAGGAAATAACTAAAGAATGTGAAGTAGCACAGTGTTGTCGAGAGGTTGCTTTCTTTAAAGGGGTCATAATGAGGATTCAAATTTTCCCTGATCTTTTGAGATAAAGGAGTTCATTGTACTATGAAAACATACTGTAACATGCTGTAAAACCTTTCAGAACTCAAAACCTGCTCCCTAGTGAAAAATAAAAAAACATGAATTGATACTAAGATGCAAGAAATATTTTTTTTTATTATAAATCTCTGATTTATCATTTCAATTAAATCTCAACAGTATTGTTTTGTAAAGCTGACATAAATATAATACAAGCTTTGCAAAGAGGTTGTTTTTGAAGGATTGGACAGTTTTAAAAAAATGTAACAAAAACTAATTATGACTTTACCAACATTAAACTTTACAAAGAAGTTGGGCTCTGGTAAAAATAAATAAATAAAAACATTTAGGATATGACCCGTTTTACAAACATAGTGAATACGGTCATGCAGAAAATCTATTAAAGGGATAGTTCATCATTTCTGTCATCAATTACTTACCCATATGTGATTCCAAACCTGCATGACTTTCTTTCTTCTGTGGAACATATTTCAAACAATATTTCAACTGTTTTTGTCTATACAATGAAAATCAAAGGCATCCAAAACAACACTGGACTCCACTGACTTTCACTGTACAGAAAAGAAAAAAAAAAATACTGATATCTTCTTTTGTGTTCCATAGAAGAAAGAAAGTAATACAGGTTTGGAATGACATGAATGTGAGCAAATGATGACAGAATTTACATTTGTGAGAGAACTATCCCTTTGACATAATGATTTCATTACATGATTGTTTTTTGTTTGTTTTGTTTTTTAGTAATTATGTTTGTGTGTTTGTTGTTTAGAACTGAGGTGAAACCATGGCTTTGGTGTTATCAATGAACCCCTTTTGTGAACCTGAAGCTGAAGCACTGCCGTCAATCTACCAACCGATCTGGGAATCTGAACACTGCAGTAAAAGCTGTGTCTCCACCCCCTCACCACCAGGGGGTGACACCCAAGGGCTCAGAGAAGGTTTGAATCTAATCACATTTCTGAAAAACAGACTACTAAAAACAGATGGTGCTCATGATGCTCTGTTCCAAAGTAGACGTTTCAAAATCCAGTTTTGAAACTAAAACAGACCAGAAATTCTCTTCATTCCAGTCTTTGATCTAAAAGACAGAGCCTATTAATGAACCTTCCCATTTTGTCTCCAGAGCCCCATTACAGACGAGCTCCTGATCATGTGATGGATCGTGTGGCCATGTCACGGATCTCTTATTTCAAGAGGAAGTTTGTGGAGGATGAAGAACCTGTACTGAGCTTCAGGAGTTACTGTCACACTGTGAGTCTATAGAATTCTGCATATTTCTACACAACACATCATATTTCTGCTTTTCACTTCATAAAATTATATGACTGACTATTTTTGCACAATTTGGCATTACTATTATAGAAGCTGTAAACACAATGGTTATTAAAGTTTGGACATTTGGATTAAATTTTTTATACATTGTAAAGGGGTGGTCACACTAGTCAAATTTCGATCAATTGTCTGTTGTCAATAGTGTAGTTATGTATTAAGCACAACTCACATAGAAGTCACTTTCAAACCAAGCAGCTTTCTTTTGGTTAACCCAGAGAATTTGCATGACCAACTTGAACCCATTGCAAAATCTGCATGTGAAAATCTTTTGGCAGCGACTATTTACACTAAGTGTAAATAGCATATTTTCTTAGCAATAGATGCTATTTACACTAAGTAAAAATAGCAATATATTCTATTTACACTAAGTGACAATAGCAGCATTTCCTTAGCAATATGCTATTTACACTATGTGAAAATATAGATAGATTCTATTTACACAATGTAAAATAGCAGTTCTTTGCAATAAGAGTAAATAGTAATTAGATGATATCTATACTTTATATTGACAGATACTATTTGCACCTCAGTATTTTTGTACATTAACAGGATGCAATAATATCATAGAGTGTAAATGATTATATTTATTAGAATTATTAAATGGATGCTGGCTTATTGGGAGAATAAAAACCCTCCCGACACCTTCCCCTAACCCGACCCAATAAACACTTAATATTATTAAATAATCGTTTGCAGTTTATTTCCACTTTTAGAACATTATTTTCATTTTTATTGAAAATGACATTTTCAAAAATGAAAAATTTCATTTTTATATTCAAACAGCGGATTCAAAAACGCGCCAATTGTGTTAAAAGCCAGGTCTGCGATCCTTACTCTCTACTGCTGCTCCACTAAAAACGTTGAATTCTGCGTGTCTTTTTTAAAACTTGAGCGTCTCAACCAGACATTGGTAGGCGGGGCTAGTGTAAATAGCGTTTGCCAACAAGGGACATTATTTGCACTTAGTGTAAATAGACACTCCAAAATCTTTCACCTACCAATGTGGATTCCTACTGGAATCCTGAAAAGGGTCTCAATCTGCTTCCAAACAAACTCTGGTGCGAATCGAATGAAATATGAAAACTGCACAGACCAAAGATATCTAAACGAACTAAAAACAGGATTTGATGTCACAAAATGCGACCCTAAAAAAGTGCTCAAGCATACCTGTTTTTGCTCATCATAGGAGCTACGTTGCATATTACAGTTCGATACAAGCGTCCGAAACGCAGTCTCCTTTGCAGCAGATCTTCATTTGTGTGCAACAGAGTAATTCCTGACCACGTTTTGACTCCTTTACACGTTTTATAATCTCTTCACAAGTTCTTAGCTCATAAAAATACCATCATATTTACGTACACGAGCGCATTCAGTCCACTACACAGCACTGTTTTGGATATTCGGTAAGTTCCATCGCAAAATAAAAGCTGTTTTGTTTTTGTTTTGCATCGTAAGGTTCAGTCTTAAAAATTACAGTGTGAACACTAAGTGAACCAGGACTAAATGTATCATTTTCTATTTCAGTCCGGACCAAAAGAACCAAGAGAATCAAACTACAAATGTGAACACAACCTTAGTTTGACATTTTTTGGATCAACTCAAATTTCAGCTATTAGAAAGCTACATGAAAATAAAAAAGATAAAGTCATTGTCTCAGTCATTTTAAATTAGTTTCTGCTCATAGCACACTTTTATGTAGATATTTAGTCCCGTTTCATTGAACGGTTATATTTTTTGCACTGCTAGTTTTTATAGTTTTTTATAATAATAGTTTTTCCCTAATTTACTGTATATCACTTTATGACACTGCATACCTCTGCGAACAAAACATTTCACCCCATAACATCTTGACTTTTATTTGATCCTCACAACACAATGAATCATACAGGTTACCTTGATAACTGACCTTACCTCATTTATGAATGTCTTCTGGGCCAGCAGGTGTCACCAGTCCTGGAGGAGCGTGCTCACATTCTCCGTCTCTCTCTCGAGAAGCTGCGTTTCATGGATGACCCAGAGTCCTTCTTGCGGCGGTCTGTGCTCATAAACAACCTTCTCCGGCGTCTCAGAAATGAAATCCTCCTCCAGAACGACTGGTGTTTCCCATCGGGTCAGACAACCATACCATGTCCCCTCCAAACCCCAGCCACAAGTACACCACTCCCCCCTCCTGCCCTGCAGCCCTGCATGACGCCGCCCGGGCCGTATCGCAAACGATTGCGTCTGTTGAGGAGGGAAGGGCAGGAGTGCGTCCCAGCTTGCTGCTGTTTATACGCAGCCGGACGTTATCTCCAGCTCCCCCTGTCTGTGTATGAACGGGACGTATACTCCAACTCTCACCCTTCTTCTTCATCTTCATCATCATCATCATCATCGTCATCATCAGTTAGATTTCCACAGCTGCTGGAGGAGGAGGAGGAGGATGAGGAGGACAGTGATGAAGAAGAGGACTCTGTGTGTCCTATGGTGGCACTGTGTCAAGCAGAAACCAGAGAGCAGAACAGGACATGGGATGGTCTCCGGCCGCAGAGCCACAGGGAGGAGAAGACCCTGGAGAAAAAGAGAGAAAAAGGGAAAGAGAGGGTTAGAGAAGGGGAGGTTTCACAGCGGTGGCTTTCAGACGCAATAGGTGCTGGACAACATGGAGCCCTCGCTAGGGCTCACGTGAGGGGAAAATAACAAATGAACACTTGCTGTGGAAACGAAAGACGAAACTGGTTTCCAGCAGTCTTATAGATCAATTATACAAACCAGAATATCAATGGTCAATGATTTTTATGTGCTTTTTGTACTTCTGGATTACACAACACCACAAATCAAAAGGGACAGCAATCTCACATATTGCTCCATCTCTTGTGAAAACTACCATACTGTGCCTTAAAGGGTTAGTTCACCCAAAAATGAAAATTATCCCACAATTTACTCAAAGCTTGGAAGAGCTAGAATATTTTTTAATATAACTCTGATTGTGTTTGACTGAAAGAAGAAAGTCATATACACCTAGGATGGCTTGAGGATGAGCAAATTATGGGATCATTTTCATTTTTGGGTGAACTAACCCTTTAAATGTTCTTGTTTAAACTTTTGCTGTGTTTGTGGATATTTGTGACTGAACCACAGAGACAGACACCATGTGAAGTGAAAAAGAAAGATTCAGAATAGTTAAAAAAAATTAAAAAAGGACAGAAAAAGAAAAAAAAGACAATAATAATAAAATGTTCAAAATTTATTTTTGTTAATATCATAGGCACTTGAGAAATGCATGACATGGTTGCTCTCCATGATGATCATCACGTTTACATGCAATGGATTTTAGCCAGAATGCATGAGGCCCTGAAGGTGGCCATAATTTTTAGAACAATCATATTCCCTTTAGCACCCTTAACATTTCAGGCATATACATATTCAGGAGACAAAAACACCCTAATTGACATTATCACAGATACAGATACCTCAGTGTCCATGTTAATCTGTTGTCTTGAGGTTCACTGATTTAAGTGATTCTTGGTACGAATGAGAGAATCTTCATTCACTATCAAAGTTTTTATTTTCATGCACTTTTTTATATTGGTTGTTTATGCATTTTATCTACATTTATTTTTTAATTCTAAAAACACATAATGGGAGACCCTCAGACAAGAGCAGAACTTAACAATGCAAAGTAACAATGCTGGTAGGAAATGAAATCAAATCTTAAACATTGTTCGGGTTTGAATGTGTGTTTTTTTGTGAAATGTGTTAAGAATAAAGGAATGATCCCGAGCCCACAATGTTCCCTTTATCTCCTTTGATGTGATTATATCTGGCACACAGCTTATTTCTTTGGATTCACACACACACACATTTTCTCTCACTCATTCTCTCTCTTATTACTCTTGCTGTCACCTTTTCACTTCCTTCCTCTCTTCTCCATTATCACTATGGAAACAATGTTTACTGGAAGAGCAGTCTGGGATCCCCTGAGGCGAAAAAAGGTTCATGGCAAACACACACACCATGGTCAAACATGCACACATACACTCAGTGGTTATTATGAACACACACTGAGATGAGATGCTTTTAGATGGAGCACACTGTTTCTGTTAAAGTAGGAGACACAGGATGATGGAATTATTTTAGTCCACCGCTGGATGTTGTTGTTCAGAGTAGTTGTTCAGCTTTTAGACTTACAGTAGCAACTGTCATTATATATAAACACAATAATATATAATTTAATAAGGGTTATATTTACCTATTAAGATTTTTTGTACATCTACTTTTGCTATTTCATTAAAATGTTTTCACAGGTAAATCAATAACAATTACAATTTTAACAATATTTCAAGTGTAATCTTTCTTTGTAAAAGGCATACAGTTAATCGTACTGATTTCAAAGTTAAGGACTGATTAATTTGAATATACATTTAACCAAACACTATCATAACTTCTTTGATATAATTCAATATACTTTATTTTTGACAAAACATCCCATGTTTCGGTCATGACAGCAAATTTTCTGTAGTGACAGTAATGTTTTGGTAGCGACCACATCACATTACATGATTTTATCACACATACTAAAACACACTAAAATGATTTGCATAACTGTACTAAAATTGTGTTTATTTCCCCCAAATAAAGGATTATGTGTTCCCTTTTGTCACTGCCAAGACAATGATGTCACAACCGAAACAGTTTCGGTTGTGACAATTTTAGATACTTTTGAGCCTAGCAAAAATGTTAATCAGCACATGGTTAGCTAGCACAGTTCTGAACAGTTGTACACACACAAAAACAAAATTTTATCAAATAACACTCAAAAAAATTGTCACAACCGAAACTTAACCACATAGTAAATCATAGTAAACATCGAAGATGATATGAATACTTAAATGCTTTTTAAATTTTTTTTTTATGCAAGTTTAGAAAGTGACAATATTGACATTACAAACGCATATACTAACAGCCAACAATAAGTACAAGTCTAGTACAAAAACTCCTGTACGTGTACAGTATATGTGTGCACGTGTATGCGTGCATGTGTGTGTGTGTGTGTCTATGTGTGTGAGTGTATCTGGGTGTTAAGGTGAGGACATATGAATCAAATATAAATCAGAGAGTAGAGTGTCTAACAGATATATAACAGGTATAGCCAGTGTACCAATACAACTGTAGGGACAACAAATACTACTGACAACAATAATGATAATAATAGTAATTTATAACATTTATAATAATAATAATAAAAATAATGTTAAGAAATGAGGAGGGGTGAAGGATGAGGAAGAGGGCAAATAATAATAATAATAATAATTATAATGAATTATTAGGGTTACTGCTGATTCATCCATTACCACCACATACAGTAAATTAGTCCCTAGTCCATACCATGCCACAACGAGGAGTCAGGGAGAGACGCTTCAGGGCACTCACATGCCATGCCTACAGTGTACACTTTTTTTTTAAAATTATTATTATAAGTAATGTGTAGATGTGCATGTATGTTTACTAGTTTGTGATGCATTAAAAAAAAGGGACATAGAGTTCAGAACCACCCCAGGACAGGGGTCAGGCCCACAAACATGCCACACTTACCCTATTTGGGTTTTTTTGTTTTTTTGTGATGTGTACTTTCTTAATCAATTAACAAATGTGTATGTATCGCAACTAATGTGAGATGCATTAAAAAGGTGAGGCATGCAAAGCAGAACCAGCCAAGGCAGAAAATCCCAGACAAGAGGGCGCAGGAGGATGGCAGGAAGGCCGAAGCCCCACAATACACCCCCCAACCCTAACTAAACTTTTTTTTTTGTTTTTTGTTTTTGGTTGTGGGACAGCAGTTTGCACCAGTTCAGTAGAATGGCCCATTTATGAGGTTAATACTGCAGCATTGCTTGGAGAAGTACAGCCGTGATGACTACGCAAACTGTTTCAGTAGCTGATTGTCTATCAGCAGAAACGTTGCTATGTAAATCCGCTTTAGTTTTCCTCGAATCTTCTGTAATATCCACCTTTTTCCTACATGGCGCTTTGCACAAATTATGGGAGTAACTTCCATCTCGACTTCACTCTATGAATGCAAACTATGTACAATGAGATGACATTCTACTCACCTTTCAACCATAGGAAAATGACATTTCAAGATGTAAAAGCGTTAACAAATTACTAACACAGACCATGAATAACCCTGCGATAGCCTATTTCCACAGCAATATTATGGACGTGTTAAATATCACTGTAGTAATATGTCTGTATTATACATGTTGCCTTAATCAAAAATATTAAATAACTGGAACATCGAGTGATAATTGTAATTCAAAGTGATTTCTGTCATTGTGACATATAATAAATATTAGGCTATTTAACTGCTTTAGAAACATTCCAGTAAAATAGGGATTAGATGTGAAAAGACAATTACATTTTAAAGCATCCGTGTGAAAACATACCTGGAAAGAGACATGAGGATTTGGGGAGTAAAACGAGAGAAATTAGAATTATTTTTACATGTTATATTTGTTATCTGTTTGTTTACCTGATCAGAGCTTTTATTTAAAAGAGACACTTTCGTGACAGAGCACTTTATGTTTTATTTTTTGCACTCTTTTTAGACCCCTTTATTTATTGATGTAGAAGTGTGTATGGTCTTTTTGGGGACCGATTAACTCTAGGTCTACCCTCTTTCAGAATTACAAATGTGAAACCCTGGATAAAAAGTGTATTTAAAAATCCATTTTACCATTTAGCCTTATAAAGATAAAAAATTAAGGAAGCAATATAGATTTGTCACTCTTGCCCTTTTTCTCATTGCTAAATGTTTTGTCTTTCTCAGGCTCTCCTAAACCCTTCTTTCCTAACATATTGTTGTAGTTCAGTCATTTTCTCGCTCACTTCCCCCAACCAATCTCCTTTTTCATATCTCTGTAATGACAGGTCTGGCTCCGGTTTTGTATTATTTGAGAAAAGTGTTCCCGGTCTGACTAATGATACAGGATTCGGGAGCTATCAGACAGGGAGAGACATTTTTCATCAGGAAGAATGTTATTTGCAGAATTTACACACTATTAAACAAACTAGACATAAACAAAAAAGCATCACACTTGCTGAATGCACTTAAATGTCACATGAGCCTAATTTCAACCATGACAGCCGGCCTCAGCATTCACCTCACCCTCCCTGGGGCACCATGGTAGTTTGAGAGAGAGGAACCGTGTGTGGGTGTGTTGTGATGCACAGTATGACAAGCATCATGTCATTGTCAACACTAATAGAGGAGCAGAGGAGCATGATGCCTCTACTCTCTCTCTCTCCTTCTGTTCTTCCAGGCGTAGAATCTGTCTAATGCTGGCTCAACTGTCATCCATCAACACATATCTTTGGCAGTTCAGCGTTGCCATGGCAACTGCCCCTTGCCAGGCAGAGGTTTTAGATCAAAAGGCATTCAACGGCAGCTTTCACCCTGCCCCTTTCCCACTTATCACTGGTCGAATTCCTATTTTCTTCTTTTCTTTTCTTTTCTTTTCTTCCAGTTGTTTCATTGCTTATCTGCTTCTGTTTGTTGTTTTAAAACATCTCATCAGAAACATTGTAAGAAAATAACCATATAAGTCGTGCATATGATTTGGCGACAAATGTTTGATTTTTAGAAAAAAAACTTAACCCCAACCCTAAATCTAACCACCATTGGGGCATAAGAGGGGTCGAACGATAATGTACAAATGAGGTTGCACAAATACATACAAACTGGCCACCAATTCACCAAAATGTAAAATAGTTACAAATTGCCATGAGTGTGTGAGATGTGATTTGTCTGAAATTGAAAAGCATGATGCAGAACAATAGCCAATCAGAACATATGTATAATTCCATTGAGCGAGATTTTAGACCAGATTTCACATGGATGGAGCTACCGAGCGCAACACCACAACAAGTGATAAAACCAATAATGCAGTATGTGTGCATTTAAATATTGAACAACGTCACTTCATGCATATTAACATTGTAATGATCTTCAATGCTGATTCAGTTTATTTCAGCCTTTTGTATAATGTTGATTTTATACAGGCAGATGCCATCTATCAGTTGTCCTTCTCTCACTGCATCAAGACCAATCATTTCTGTTGGCCGACCCCAGGGCAGTGTTTTAGAGAGAGGGCATGTGGTTGAAGGCTTAGTTCACCCAAAAATGAAAATTCTGTCATTAATTACTCACCTTCATGTCTTTCCACACCTGTAAGACCGTCGTTCATCTTCAGTACACAAATTAAGATATTTTTGATGAAATCCAGAGGCATATGATTTGTCCATAGACAGCAATATAATCAACACTTTCAAGGTCCAGAAAGGTACTAAAGACATCGTTAAAACAGTCGACGTGTCTGCAGTGGTTCAACTTTAATTTTATGAAGCGACAAGAATAGTTTTTGTGCGCAAAAACAAACAAATAATATTCAACAATATCTTCTCTTCTGTGTCATTCTCATACGTTGTTTACGTCCAGCGCTTCCAGGTTCTACGTCAGAACGGCGACTCATTGGCCGGCTCTTGCGTCAGCATCATACGCATGCGTCATGTTGCTTACGTGGCCAATCAGCTTTGGCCAATACTGAGCCAGCATTTGGACGTAAACACAGAAGCCTTCACTGTGCTTACTGCGTCACCTGCGTAAGGACAATGACAGGGAAGAGAAGAGATTGTTGAATAAAGTCGTTATTTTTGTTTTGTTTTTGCACACAAAAAGTACTCGTCGCTTCATAAAATTAAGGTTGAGCCACTGAGGTCACGTCGACTGTTCTAACAATGTCTTTAGTACCTTTCTGGACCTTGAAAGTGGTGATTATATTGCTGTCTAATGGTGCGTTCACACCAGACGCGAACTAAGCATTAAGCGCGAGTGATTTACATGTTAAGTCAATGCAAAGACGAGATAGACATTCTGTGGTGCGATTCACGCAAATGAGGCGGCGCGAATTACGTGATTTGCTCGAATTGAGCGTTTTGGGCGTATCGCGCAAGTTTGAAAAATCTGAACTTTGAATATAAGTTTCTGTACTTATATTCGCGCCGCGTTAACCAAACACGAGCTTGCTCTAGTAGTGACGTGATTACGACGTAGCGAGCGGAGGCAGAAATCTGAAACAACAATGGAGGACAAAATCATCGTCGCTGTATGTGGATACCCAGAGCTGTACGATACATCTTCGTACTTTTATAGAAACAGGAATAAAAAGGATCTTGCTTAGAAGAAAGTGAGTGAGGAGGTCGGACAATCTGATAAGTTATAAAAAACGCTCTTTACTCAATTTGAGCTATATTTATACACATATTGAGACTACAAGCTAGCTAAAGCCGGTAAATTGAGCTTATTCGCCGTATTTTACAACTACTTTCCCGCTGACGAGTTGATGTGTTTATTCAGAGGAGGTGTGCAGAAAGAAGTGGAAGAGTCTGAGGGACACATATATTCTCATGATGCAAATTTGCATCTGTTGTGAAGTGAATTTCACGCGCGAATGAAGCGAGTAAACTCAAAATGTTCAAGCGTCCAACTATGTGCGTATAGCGCGATTTATTCGCGCAAGTCGTGTCTGGTGTGAACGCCCCATAAGGACGAGTCATATACCTCCGGATTTCATCAAAAATATCTTAATTTGTGTTCTGAAGATGAATGAAGGTCTTACAGGTTTGGAACGACATGAGGGTGAGTAATTAATGACAGAATTTTCATTTTTGGGTGAACTAACCCTTTAAAAAAAACCAGTTAAAATAGTTACAGTATTTTTAAAAGCATTTCTCGCTTTGATCTTTTCATTTAGCTGACTGGTTATACTGATAAACAGTTATGAGTTGTTTACTATTATACTAAAAACTGACCATGGGCCACAGATAGAGGAGTTGCAGAAACATTACAATAGATACTGCATCTAAAACAGTTCTGCTGAGTAATACAAAACTGAGTCATGAGAATCTTGTCCTGTTCCACCAGTTCTATTAAAACACATAAAATTAATCTCAAGGTCTTTCATAATGTTGCAGTCATCTGCACTGGCATGTTTCATGTACTGTAATGAATGTGTGTTGCATGGGATTATGTTGTGTTGTGATTGGATGACCCTAGATGGTTTCTTTTCTTTTCTTTATTATTTCATATTGATGTATGCAAACTCAGGATATTTGTTTTCTGTTCTTTTAATGTATGATTATTCATTGTAACAGACACAACCACACTTTATTTCCCTGATCCTGTATGCATGTTTGTTCAAATTTTGCAATTAAAAAAAAAAAAGAAAGAAAAAAGGATGACCCTAGATGGTTTGTGTGCACAGAAAACACAGATTCATCACAAACAATGTGGTGTTTATCCACCTACCTGACACCTGTGCACCACCTCAAAACACAGACACAGCAGAGAGACGCAGCAGCTAGAGGTGACACATTCTCTTCCTGATCTGAATCAAAAGGTAAAATTAGAGATATACTTATATAAGAGCTTTCAGAAGTGATCAGGACACCATATATAACATTATTCACAGAGACATAATTATTAAAATGATCGCGGTTCACCATTCATCACAATTTGGCCCTTGTCAAACTCGCTCAAATCCTTACGCTTGCCCATTTTTCCTGCTTCTAACACATCAACTTTGAGGACAACATATTCACTTGCTGCCTAATATATCCCACCCACTAACAGGAGCCGTGATGAAGAGATAATCAGTGTTATTCACTTCAACTGTCTGTGGTCATAATGTTACGTCTGATCGGTGTGTATATTGTCTCTTAAACGTTAAACTTAAAGCACCATACAGCACTATGTGTATTTGCTTATTTGCAGTGAAACACAGAAGGAGTGGACTTCTGTTTCTGTTTCCCCTCTCCCTTGACTCAAAAAACGAAACTAACGTTTTCCCAGAAATCGCTATGTGAAACTGAAATTTACTGTGACATTTTTAGTGGTCCTGCAAGAGCCTGAGAGCTAAAACATCAACGAAGCGCTGGAGAACAACATTTGCTGAAATCAAAAAAAAAAAGCCAGCTTTCATTTGACCACTGGACAAAGATCTAGGACGGTAAGTCTGTCCAGTTTTCTTTTCCCGGATATTTTAAGTAGCCTAGCCTACCACAAACTACAAAACGTTTCGCACAGCATTTTAAAGTAGCATAGCCTAATTTTTCTGTAAGAGATCTGATAACACTGATGAAAATTCTATCTCAGTCAAACTATAACTAACCACACACAAAAAAACTGGATTATTCAAAGTAAAATTATCTTAAAGTTATAAAGGATGAATAGCCTACTTATCAAACTGAAAAATATAGCTTATATTTTTATGTAAACTTGCAATTTTAAAATGGACCTCTTTAAACTGTTTCCACACCGCTCACCTATGAAGGACCAAACCTACGTAAATAAATATAAGAAATGTAAAATAAATAAATAAATATACAAGGAGATGTAAAACAAATAAAAAAAATATATAAAAAATTAAATGAGTAGGCCTATTTATACTTTTATTTCCTTATTTATGTATAATTGTGGGGGGGGGGTTTCCACATTTAGGCTATTTATTTAGGCCAGTGGGGGTCGGGAGATGATTTCCAGAAATAATAATAAAAACAATTTAAACGATTAGAAATGGCATATTTTATCAATAATTGTAACAAAATACTAAAAATAGTAGTTAAACCATGCAAATAAAAAAGCCATCAACCTTTCGATTTTCCTTCCCTAGCTCGACCGTGACTCCTGAGGTGATTGATTAACGATATATTAGCAACAGCATCAGTTGCAGCAGGTTAATTTACAGCACCGTGTTAAACATTCAGACGTGTGCACGCAGGTAATTCTTTAGGCTTTAAGCATTGGATATTATTTTTGTCGAAATGAAACGTTGGTTAATATCGACCAAAAAAGACAACGCAGGGAGGCCAGCGGAGGAGAGCGGGAGTAGCACCACCGTCATGCCTTTGCAGTAGCCTACATAATATGCAGCACGCGCTATTGTGCTTTCACAGATGCCGCGTTTGCAGTGCGCAACTGATCCATGGCTGTATATCACAAACACAACATTTACTTATTTTTATTTCAAATCCAAAAGTTGTTACTGAACATGGCGTGTCAGCATTGCGATTCTCTTAGATGTCACGTTTAAACGCACTACATTTAAACGTTTTTTTCATTTCATTACTTTATATTTCTATAAAGTAGCCTAATACTTTAGATGTATATTATGTTGCTCACGCATGTGGCAAAACATTTAAACATAAGCTTAAAATTTACAACAAATTAAAACATAAAATAGAAAAAAAACAGGCCACTCTCGTCTTTTCTTTCTTTTTAAATCTTTTTACAAGAAATCCCTCAAGTCATAAAGAACTTTGTTTTTCCACCTTCACGAAGAGACGAGTGCTATCGTTTATGTCACCTAAATGCCAGACCATTTTCCTTGCTTTACCCGAGGCAAAAAAGCCATGTGTAAACTGTGTAACAGAGACTTTAAATTATATGCATCTATGTTGAATTTACTAGTTTTTTCGCGTCAATACTTGTTTATTTTAATGCGAACAATGCGTTATCGTTTTAATTCAGCGCGGTGCAGCGCAGAAAAAATAGACTCGGCGCGGAAACGATCGCTGCACTGCTGCTGGACCGCATCCGCGTGCAGTGTGAATGCTCTAATCCGTTAATATGGGCACAGAAAAAAAAAACCCGCGCACCGCAAACAGAGTGTGTGAAACAGGCGTTAGTGCGTGTGCGCCATTGCGCACGTTTCTATACTTTAACCACCTCCATTATTTTGGGGGTCTTAGGCTGAAAAGTGTGGGAACCCCTGATTTAGGCTATATGCTTTTATTTATTTCCACATTTTTATTTCCACATTTATTTGTCTACATTTATTTATTTCCATTTTCCACATTTATTAATTTCTACATTTCTTTATTTCTACATTTCTTTGTCTGTATGCTAATGAGATGTTTTTACATCAGACCTCAGCAATCGAGCTCAGAGTTCAATGCTGAATCTTTGAGGCCACGGTGACACTTAGGTGTGACTAAACGAAATACTATTGAGAGGCTTGGACATGCCTTTGCAAGAAGTCGCACAGGGAATGAATGACTTAGTCAAGATGGGCAATTTATTCAAAATCCTATATCACGGTTTAAGTCATTTAATATCACCCTAACTGTATGTATAGGGTTACCCGTTACCATCGTTATTCCGGACATGGCCGAAAAACATCACCCGGTCGTGTTTTCTAAAATGTCTTGGCACACATGAACAGCAGCTTCCTTCAACAAATCTGATAACAGATAGGCTGATTTGACACGGAAGCGCGTGAAATTATCCACTATTAATCACATTTAACGTAAATTCGCTAGATGGGGCTGATAAGAGCTTGCGTTTATTGTCGATGAGACTCGCACACCAGCTCAGAACGCGGAGAGAAATCAGCGCACATTTCGCTGAAGTCTATGCAAGCATATTGATCAATGCGTTTGAAACGCAGCTGCAAATACAGTAGCCTACATTTGCGTTTCCAAATTTTGCATGCATAACTTATGACAATTCAAATGCTTAAAATATAACGCATATTTGAATAGATGCTGCTCTTAGATAGCCTACTGATTAATCACAAGTCATCAGTTGGAATTATTCAAACAAAAGGTGCATGTAAACGCAGCTAGTGAGACACGCATCTCACGCTATGCATTGTAGATATGTAGCTACGCAGAAGCATCATGCCCATTCAAAAAGCACCTGTCCTGTCTTTTCAGATTTGAGCCAACTTCATTTTGAATGTATCTTCCAAAAACAATGTTGACAGCAGCAGACACAAACTTTTCTATTAAGAGGTGGTATCTTTATAATTTTCTTAAGTTTGTGTCTGCCTCATTAGCATACAAAGAAATGTAGAAATAAATAAATGTAGACATGCATACATATATACATAAATAAATGTGGAAATAAGTAAATGCATAAATAAATAAAAGTGAGGAAAAATACAATTATACTTAAATAAGGAAATAAAATACTCATTTATTTTTTTACATTTGCTTGTGTATTTATTTATGTTTATGTATTTTTGTTTTTTTACATTTCTTATTTTAATTTGCACATTTATTTAGTTATTGTTTTTGCAGGTTTGGTCCGCCATACTCACCGAAACAAATGGCATCACAGTCTTCTGAGAAGGTAATAAATGAGAGGGGAGATTTAGGAAAACATTCTGCTATATGTAAAAAAAAACGATTGATTATTTTTATCACTTCAGGGTTAAAAGACCCCTCCACTTCTGATAAACCTGTTTATTTTGAGATAATTACTGTAAATTGTTCCTCATAAGTGACTGCTGTATATGATGACAGTGTGGATCTTTCAGGGGAATTTGGCCTGCAACGGAAATCTGGACACTCCATTGTAAGTATACTCTGAAAATGATGATAATCTGCAAGAGGAATTTAAACATAAACGCATAAGTGTATTTATTTATTTTTTAATTATTTTCCCAAGATGTTATCTCTCTTTAAAACCTGACACGGAGAGCATAATGTCTGTGATATGTGAACTTAAGCAAAAGAACTTTTCAGACAACACCCTTCTCTCCAACTTGGACTTTGCTGAGAGATTCCTTCAAAACCATCCTCTAAAAGAGAGCTCAAAGTTGTTGGTTAAAGGAAACTACACTTGTGTACAAATTGGTGCGAGTCAACAGGTGATTTTTACTGTAAGATCAGAAAACAACCAAGTCTTTGTGAATGTCTGGATCCACGACATATATGGTGGAAAAGTCTCAAACCGTTCCATTGATGCCTGTCACTTTTTCAACCACTCTTGCCAAGATGAGTTTAAATCCTGTTTTACACAGGCTCAAGAAGCTGTTCCTAAAGAGGGTCTGACAAGACTACACATTATATGCAACAGGTTCTCAGTCACCTACAGCACCAACTTTCTTGGTCCATGTGCAAATGTGGAAACAAAGTGTCAGTTAAAGCTTGAGAACATCACTGCTGAGGGTTTGCTGAACAAAAAAGTCTGGCTGCAGAAAGAGAAGCCCACATGTCACGGTTTGATAGCATGTCTAGACTTTCTCATAAAGCAATACCTTACCAGAAGCAGTGCTCTAAAGTACTGCTACAGATTTATCATACATGCAGAAAAAGAAATAATCAAAATCACTTCAGGTGAAAACGTTAACCGAGAGTATGTATTGCTACAAGATCATGAGGGGATCTCAATGTACCCTTCAAAACTGCTATAGAAGCTATGAGAGCACTCCAGAATACTCCAACATATTCTGTTTAAAATAAATATAATCACAGACCTGATTAAATAAATTCATTATCCACATAATCACAAATCTTTATGACTAAAAGTTTAAAATATTAGCCCTCAAATAACAATGCCATTACCTCTTGAGTCAGTATATGCAATGCATATCTTTTGTTTTGTGCTTCTTTTTTTATGTGACAAGGACATTTTTAGTAGTTTTACATTTGCATGCTTTCCTACTTCATCTGTGTTTGCTGACAAAAAATGTAGTAGATTCTATTATTCTGTACTCAGTTTATTGTTTATAATCTTTAATATTATAATAATAGACAATATGTAAATAAACAGCTTGATTCTTTGTTCTTTGTAGTTCTGTATCCTGCATGTTTTGCCTTGAATTTTATTAAGTGATGAAGATCAGTGCATCAGATTTTACTGTATACAGTAATGCACAACAAAATAATCATTTTAATAGTTATATAAAATAAGTTACAGTGAATTTAAAGCTTAATAAAACAGTATAAAACAATTTGGTATATGTTTGAATGACTAATTGTGCAGATGAATAAATGTTAAAAATACCAGTTGAGTTTTTAATTCATTATCTGACTTCCATCAGCTGCTCTTTCCTTCTCTAGTATTGCTGTTCGAAGAAAGAGTGAAACATCCAGTAAGACACAAAACATTATATTCAGTTACTTATTACTTGCATATGATAAATCACACGCCAGTCTGTGGGGGGGGAATAAAAACTTTAAATGCCACACCTGCTAACACAAAGATTGCCCTTCAGCGCATGTAAAAACACACACTACCTCTCCTTAACCACAAAACTTAGACTTGCTCCATAGGAATAACATCAATATAATTGTTTCAAGTTCTTTTTTCTCTCATAATTACAGCAGTAGATTGCACAGTTACATGATGCCTTGTATTGAAGGGTGATTTGCACTTACTTTTAAAATGTCTTAGTTAAAACATGCTTTTTCTTTTATTTGTGTAGCTCTGAAAGTAACATGACGCCCCCTGCTGTCATGGAGGAAAACTGCAATAAAACATTTTCTCTCAAATAAAAGACCACAATAATCTCACATTTCAGAAGATCTCAACAATGTCCCAAACCATGCAATCAAAGGTCCGAGATTTCAATATATTGCATCACGCATAATTTTAAATGTCAACAGTTGTCTCATTTGTGACATTTTTATTTCTTCTGTGGTATAATAAGAAACATCTGAGTCAAATAAGTTTATACTGAGAAAAAAGTTAAGAGAATTCAATTATGTTTCCTGAGCTATGAAAGAGCAACCTCTGAGCAATAAATTTTCCTCTAAAAAGGAATAGATTATATACAAAGGGATAAATGATGTAGTTATAGAGAAAGAGAGATCTGATTTATTACAAATCATAGCTTCACTGTGTTTGTGTGGCTGGGCAGATAGGCCTATGAGGTTTTTCTGCTGGTGTGTGTCCATAGAAAACAGTAAAGCTTTCACATGTAAAATAATTTTATAACAGGTCCTCTAAGGACAAATAGTGGTGTGTGTGTGTGTGTGTGTGTGTGTGTGTGTGTGTGTGTGTGTGTGTGTGTGTGTGATTGTGCGTGTACGCTCCAGTGGAAGAAGAGTGATGTGGGTAAGTGTGTTTAACAGACATAAGTAAAAACAGGCCTGCTGGCTGTCCGCTGGAGCTCAGTTAAAGCTGTGGAAGAGATAGACATATTCAGTCAATTACACATGCTCTTGTTTAGCATTTGATCGATATACCATGTGCAGTCATCAAGTGCAAGGACCTTATTTGTGAGATTGTATCCATTTTCTGTTATTTTTCCATGCTCACTTCAGGCATTGTGTTGTAGCACTGATCTGGGATCAGCTTCCCTTAAAGGGATAGTTCACCCAAAAAATTATCCCATGATTTACTCACCCTTAAGCCATCCCAGGTATATGTATATGACAATCTTCTTTCAGACAAACACAATCAGAGATATATTTTAAAAAATATCCTGGCACTTCCAAGCTTTATAATGATAGTGAACGGGGGACGCGATTTTGAAGCCCCCCAAAAAAAGCATCCGTCCATCATAAAAATAAACCATACGGCTCCAGGGGGTTAATAAAGGCCTTCTGAAGCAAATCGATGGGTAAGAAAGACTGTGAACTTTATTAACTAAAATAATTAGACAACCGTACGCATACTGTGCAAGTCGACTTGCACCACAAGAGTAACCCCTGATGCGATGTATGACGCAAGATGTAGGAGTATGGTAAGCTTAGACACCTCTCGCATTTAAAAAAAAAAAAAAAAAAAAAAGAACTGTGCAACAAACTCCAGCTCCGTCTTCGCTTATATCGAAATCCTCTGACATTTCTCTTTAAAAATTCTTGTTTTAGACTTCTAATTCGTGACCGGTGTTTTTTTTGCTCTATACTCTGCACTTCCACTTTTGTCACTGTGTCATGCATATGGCCACAAAACAATGCGTGCGCCCGTCTGCCGGGAGCCTAATAGCCCTCCGCTACGTAGCCTAATTAAAGCTGCGACATGAAGTGTCCAACATATTCCTCTGCGTTCGAAATCGCATACTGTAGTATCCAAACCTGCTCCTGGAGGGCCACTGTCCAGCAGAGTTTAGCTCCAACTTGCCTCAACACACCTGCCTGGAAGTTTCTAGTATGCCTAAGACCTTGATTAGCTGGTTCAGGTGTGTTTAATTGGAGTTGGAGCAAAACTCTACAGGACAGTGGCCCTCCAGGAGCAGGAACTGACACCCCTGGTATAATACAGTAGGTTCTGCATTTGGTTTGAAACATGTTGTCATTGCATGTGACCTACGGTGTCAGTTGCATGGATTCACTTCCATTCTCAAATCCTCTCCCGTGGCCTCATGAGATAGTGAAGTGTCCATCGACTTTTGAATCTCGCCAGAAGTAGTTTGTCATCTGGGTATACTTTTCACCTACTGTTTTATGAATACTATGAATTCAGACATACTACTCAACTCACATTACTTCTATAAGTAAGCAAATTCAGATGCAGCATTAATTTTTTTCACATAATTTTGGAATTTTCAGTCTGCACACACCAGTTGCACTATTTATACTACAAAATGGTTTTATATCATAGTGTGCAGAACTCCGCAGTTCAGTTGCAACCACCAATCATACACTAACAAACCCGCTGCTCCTGCTGAGTAAAGCTGGTCATTATTGTGAACAATCAGCCTCACTGGACATGTTTATGAGAACAAACCGTTAAATAGAAAAACAGTCCTTTTCCTGCCTTCATAAAACTGGTTTGTGTTTGATTGAAGTGCAACAGTCCATAGAGACTGAGAACAGCCCTCTCCATAGCAACAAAAGCAAGAATCATGGGATTTTCCCACTAATTCAATGAGGGCCATTCACTCAACCTGGATGACAGACACAGATACAAAATGGTGTGTATAAAGTTACCAAGAATAAAGCCATTCGCCATGAGTAAGTGTTTTCCCACAGAAATGTGGAGGGGACCTTCTGAGGTTTTGTATGTCTCGCACGGCACATAAAGAGCCCATGCAGCGTCCTGAGCGATGAAGTAAGTCCTTTGGCAAGGCCATCTGTAATTGAAAACAGTTCTTGTTCTGTGTTGTGTTTGATGAACACATACATTTGTAGACACTTATGACTCATTTGTGAATGTACTGTTTATATACAGTAGGGTTAGGTTTAGTGGTGTAGAAAATGGAAAAAGACCTTAAATTTGTTTTTAAACTATGATTTGTTTCTAGACAAAGGTATTTCAAGAGTTTGCATGTGTAGGATTTGTTCCATGTACGTGACAGTAAAGACTTTTACACTGATTAAAAAATTCTATTTTAAATAAACACGTCTTTAGAGCGTTCCATTCATCAAAAAATCCTGAAAAATAAAGATCATGGTTTACACAAAAATATGAAGCAGAACAACCATTTTCAACATTGATAATAAAAAGATATAGTTCATGAGCAGCAAATCGGCATATCAGAATGATTTATGAAGGACCATGTGACCCTGAAGACTGAAGTAATGATGCTGAAAATTCAGCTTCGTCATCACTGGAATAAATTACGTTTTACAAGATATTAAAATAGAAAACAGTTAGTTTAAACTGTAATAATATTTCACAATATATATTTCAATATACTACTCTTTTTACAGTATTTTTCATCAAATAGAGACTCACAGACCACAAACTGTTGAACAGTAGTATCTGTATCTAAGCCTTCTTTTTTGAAGGCTTTAAATTAAAACCACACATTGATGTCTGAAGGCTAAATGTTGTTGAAAAACATTTTTTTTATTTGTCAGACATTACAATTTCCTGAAGACAATGTGACACGACAGGGAAGAACATGAGAAACACGGAGCACAGTGGCAAAGCTCACACACTAGGGGTTGTACCAGATCTTATGCTTCCTATATGCCACTGTTAATGTAACACGGGAAACTCATAGTACAGGGAACACAAGAGAACATTTTAATGCCCTAGATATAGTCAGAGATTTAACTAAATAGAAATCTCTAGCAATAATAAGAATAGTAAGTAATAGTTTCAACATTAAGGTAGTAATGTGTAATGTAGGTAGTAATGTGGGTCGTTCTACCAATATGCTGACTACTCTCAAATGCTGTATAATATATTTCACAAATTTAAAATAACAGCCACTTTAGACATTTCACAACATTTACACACAAATATATTGGACATGTAGAGACCTGAACAAAGAAAACATTTAGACATACCTTATACATACCTTACACATAATTATAAAAACAGCAGTGCTAATAAAATAACATTTTCTGAAAGCTGCAGGTAAATTCATGTAATTTGTGCAAGAAGAATCTCTGTAATTGTAACAGTACAATCTTATATAGAATAGAATATTCTCTTCTCTGTGCGTATTTCTAACCAGTAAGAGCACAGCTCATAATTGCTCTATTCTGTTTTACATTTCCCTTGTCATTAATTATTATTAATTAGCCTTTTCCTTTTAGATGTCCAGCATGTACCATCTACCCATCAGAAGCAGAAGCATCCCATCTGTTTTGATTGCTCACGACTGTTTTTTTGTTTCAATGGGAGTCAATCCATAATCCCTTTTCGTTGGAAAACACAAGTATGGCTTTTTTAAATAACTAGGTCCAAGGCACACAGTAGCTCCTCCCCCTGTAACAGGTGCTGCCGTCCAGTCACAGGCGCATTTACCTCACAGTCATAACGGGTAAGCTGGGGGAGGGGCATAGTTATGGCTCCACCCTCTGACGATCTGCTAAACAATCTACTCGCGACATCTGAGGGGAAAAAAACAGATAGAGAAAGAGCAATTATAAATGAAAAACAACTGGTCTCACAATATTTGCAAGGCTTTCACACACTGACTTCTTGTCTCCATGGTGACATACCAGATGGCAGCAACAGTATCGTGGCATGACGAATCCCTTCTGATGATGAAGCATCTGATTTTCTGATCTTTTTCTCGGGAAAATCAGTCACCACCTGCAACACAGACCCCTGGGAGAAAACACACATCAACAGTCACTCATAAACCCTTCTTATACATATTAATAAAATATTACCATATTTTACAGTAACAAATAGACCCATAAACTGTTATTATTTGTCTAAAAGTAAACACCCTAAAGAGGTCTATTTTGCTATAATTTTGCTATAATGCCCAGCTGCCTGCACATTATAAAAACGTATTTTTATAATATTCCATGAAGTGATTGACCACTCAGAATCAAGTATTCCAGAAAGATATGCAATAATACACATTAAGGCTCTCACATACCAGCCTTATTGCTTCAGAGAGAGGTATGGTCTCAAGTTTCCTCTTGAGTAGCTTCGGCTTGGTCTGACATTTAGAAGAAATATCACTGTCTTGAATAATTTCTCTAGAGAATTACAGAACGAAACAGGAAGAGAGAAAGAACGACAACAGAAAACAGATTGTTATTGAATAACTCTATTTATTTGTACATCTGTTAAGAGTTTATTTGCAGCACAGATCTGATCAACAGAGCATGTCTCTCTGAGGATGAGGCCTCACCTGCTGTTGTCCTGCCCTGTGGCTCTAGTGTTCTGCTGAACGGTGTCACTGGACACCAAGACTGGAGGGGCTGCTGGGAGAGCAGGGGCAGTCTGCGTGCTGCTGGAGGGGGTCAGTTCTAGTGCTGAACCTGGGCTGGAACACATCGACTCGGCTGGAGAAACAGTCCGCAGCTGGAAATCATCATCCATGGGAATGTATGGAGCTAACATCTCCAGATCCAAACCCACTCCCTATAATCATCATAACCATCAGCACAGTACAACATTTAATGGTGCACTACATTTTTTATGTTGTGTTGCTTGATATACTGCAAGTCGTCTTGGACTTATATTGACATGTGTGTGGATTCATTACATCATCAACCCATCTACTGTACCTGTGTATTAAAGTGTGTCTTGGACTCCATATCCATGGAAAACAGTCTCTCCACGTGATCTGGTTTTAGCTGGTCACTTAATTCTGAATCCACAGGGAAATCAACCTGAACATAAACAAACAACCCATTCATGTCACTTTTATTATATATTTTTATATATAAAAAGATATATCAAGTACTAAAAGTGTGAAAGGTATGAGATGTAATATAAAATGGTGACTAGACTCTACCTGGGATCTGGAAGAATCAGAAGCCGAAGACTGTGGGAAGCGGAAGTCGTCAGGTTGTAGATGAGCTGTGGAGGCATCATCATCATTTAGGGAGGAACAGGGAGGTGAGAGGGGTAGCAGTACACTTGAAGAGGGCAACATGACATCGTTGTAGAGGGGAATATCTGTCAGCACAGAGATCGCTGAGTCTGCAAGAAATTAACATAAGGATGTTAAAATCACACATACTTTCTTATAAAAGGTCAAAATATAAATAGAATTCATGCATAAATATGAATAATGTTTAGTTATTGTTTTATGGACTGTGATTAATAGGATTACATGGCACGGGTCAAACGATGTCATGTTTAAGGATGTGAAGGTATGACATGACATGTATTTTATGAAATTGTTTCATCAAAACCAATCCTTTTCTCTAGATGTTTAATGTTGTATTCCCAACATCATGGATGCAGCTTGCTTTAATTAATGATGAAATGTTCTGAGGTCATGTAACAGCAATGCAGCATATGGTTGTTTGAATTAAAATATTGTTGCATACTGCATGTGTCATACTTAACAAAGTATTTTTTTTTAAAAAAAGTTTTATTTAAGATTATTTAAAAGTAGGTACTAGGCAGTATACAATATATACTACACAATATGCTAATATTCTATTCAAACATACCCAATTTGATGCTATTAAATTCAGATTACACAACATCAACGTAATGAAAGGCACACAGAATTTACTGCAGAATGAAATTGTGTGAATGACCCTGAAACTTCCAGAATTGAGTCAGTAGCTGTTTCCATAAACTTATTTTTAGGCAAATTTTGGGACATCACATCAAAAACATTGGATGGAAATGCCAAGATGCGCACAAATTCTGAAAATGTGCATTAAAAAACGCGTGTGCTCAATTGAGACGTGCATAAACTACGATGGAAACACATTTACAGAATAAATCCCTTGATGTGCAAAAAAAAAAAAAATTTGACTTTGCCTCAACAATGGATGTGATTGGACTAATCAGAAGACCAATTTCACTGCATAGCATCTCACAAGTTGGTTTGGTTATTCTGAAATGCCTGAGCCAATGTCTGTCATCAAAATGATTTGATATAATTTTCTCCTACAACTGTCTCACACGACTGCATTCCTAAAACACCAGGAAACAGCCTGCGGCAACTTTAATTTTTTATTATAGATACAGTATTTTGTGACAATTTCCCAGGAAGTGGCAATTTCTTTTTCTCTGCAACACATGAGATGGAAACTTTATTGCTTTATTTGCAAATGTTTTATCCACTATTCCATTTTGCAACTTTGGATGGAAACATAGCTAATGTGGAGTTCAGACCTGTGCTGGTGATATCCAGTGTTAGGACAGGGTCTACTACAGTCAGAGCCTCTGGCTCCCCCTTCAGGCTGTCATTTAGCTCCCCACCCACAGACTCTTCTTCCTTTTCATCCCTCTGTTTTCCCTCCTCTTTCAACTCAGCCATGGTTACTTCAGCCCCAAGGGACTCCTCCTGGTGTTCTTCTTGTTCCCGTTTTATTTTTTTGCTGTTGGTTTGCTGAAGGGACAGGATTTGTTTGGGCTGTTCAATTCCACTGCAATGGATGAATGGATGAAAACAATGGCATTCATAAAAACACAAGTACATATTGGTATTCAGGCAGACACATATTTAAATGAATACTAGGACTACTGTGTGAAGTCCCACCTGAGGATGTAGTTGATGCAGACCACACACTGTGGCTGGGAGTTTTTACTGTTATAGATCACAGTGGCCTGAGTCTCTGCCCAAACAAATCCTCCTGCTTTAGCCAACAGCCGGTACTGTCCGGTACACACTTGTCCCTTTACAAACACTGCAGAGAGAGACATATAAAGCATTATGATATATTTTAATTTAGATCTCCATAAATTAACAGCATTTATATGATCTTACGGTTGTGGTGTGTTTTGGTCATGTGGTCAGAATCCAGCGCATGATAGTATTCATACACAGAATGCTGCAACAGATCCACTGGATCAAAACCCAACAGCTCCGTGATCCTGCAAACACACACAGGTTGCATGCTGCTCTGTGACACTTCAGCTTTCACAAGTCACCACTAGATGGAGAAGAAATCAAGGCTATAAATCTGGCCCTTCAGTCCACAGACTCTCTCTGCATCAGAAAATGCATACTTTCCTACTAATGTCTTAATATGTCTCAATACCCAGTAGTCCTGAAATCATGGGCAAAAATACCCAGATGACCTACTTCACAAGATTCTGATAATAACTTTAGTTTTGTTGTTATTAGGGCCCACCCAAACCTCAAAGGGCTTGGTGTGCCCTAGTGCGTGAAGTAATTTGAATGCCCTTGAATGCATTTAAAAAAAAATGGTCCATATATTGTAAATACATATATATGTACAAAACTCAGTACACATGTAGATCTCATCGAGCCGAACAACTTTCCAACTGACAGTCTGACGCTAGCCCAACAGAAATTCGGCTAATCAGGGTTTTGTGAAAATAACTTTTTTTATACTCCTACTAGGCAATCGGCACCAAACTCTGTCAACATGATGCCAAGACATTAGTGATGCTAAATTGCAAGTGGATTTTTGATTTCTTGAATTGTTTGGCAGTGGCGAGGCAACAAATTTATGCTGAAAAAAGGGAAACAGGAAGTGTGATATAACTTCTGCATACATGGTCTGATTTTGATGAAACTTCAGCTGTGTGTTCGTTGATTAGATGTGACTATTGTGAGTCAAAATCATAGCACCGCCAACTGGCAGCAGGAAGTGTGTCACTTTCGAATTGCTTTGAAATTGTCAAGACACGGATGATTTAAAACTGTGATAGGATTTTTGATATCTTGAATAGGGTTGCCATGGCAAGGTGTCAAACCTTAATATTATTTTCGGTTGTTTTTGAGGCTCTTAGCATGCTTAGAATTTCATGAAACTAGACACACACATTAGAGTTGTCAGCCATTAGACATTGGCAAAAGCTACGAAACGGGCATAGTGGAGGGGCTCTGTGGCGCCACTTTTTGGCTAAACCTTTGGGGGAGGGGATAGTTTTACCTACAGTCACCAAACTCGGTACAATTTTCTAATTTACAGATTATAGAAGTTGGGAGCACTGGTGCTACCAAGTAAAAAAAAAATAATTTCAAGCACTGTAGTGCACTTACAAGATAGTTTTATACAATTAGTTTAATAATTAGCTTAATAAAAATATAAAAAAACTTTAAGATAAATACATCTGGACTTTACAATAAAATTTTATTCTGCAAATTATTACTATACTCTCATTTTAAATTGTCCCATGATATCCTATGACATGAAATTCATCTAAATTTAAATGATCTCATGAATGTGGTTTGCAGTCATAGTGGCATCAGCCAGCTGTGGTAAATGTGACGTATTCAAATGACTTTGACGAAGTCCTTTTATATTTACACGGTTTAAATGTATATTGCCCGGCATGCACAGTTTTCCTAAAACCACCGGGGTGGTGGTGGCGCCGGGGCTTGGGCCTGTCATCTGTGCTTGCAGCTATATTTTTTATTCTTTCTAGTTAGAAATAATGACATGATTTACAATTGTTATGTTATACAGTCAGTTTCTAACATTTTTAAAGGTTTATACATTTGACATTATTCGAATAATGCAGAGAAAACATATATGCTGCCAACTTAATAGAATGTAAGAATTTTCCAAATAAAATTTTAATTAGTTTTTAATATAATCTTTATACACTACTGTTCAAAGGTTTGGGGTCAATACAATTGTTTCATTTTTTTAATTGTCTTTTATGCTCATAATTCTATCAATGTTACGATCCTTCAGAAATCATCCTAATATGATTCTTATTGTTAATATTGTTATTAATATTGAAAGGTTTGAAAACCCCATATCTATGCAATGAACTTCAGTCATTTTAAGTGTGACTTAAGTGTTCAAAAGCCCACCCTATAATAAATAATGATCAGATGTTAGAGTCAGATGTTGCTGGTGTCAGCACAGAAGCATTTAGTTTTGTGCTGAGCAGGGCAGGTGTTATTGTATAACACTCAGAGGTGCTAGGACTTTACCTCTCATCGCAGTAGGTGAAGCGCATATCTAAAGTGTGGCGGCTGAGGAACGTTCTAGAATCCAGAGGAGCCTCAATGTTTGCCGGGTGGGGAATAGACTCACAGATAAGCACCAGGTACGTTGAGCACACTTTTTTTTCCTCACACACACCCTTCGCAACACCATCTGCTGTGTGGATATGTCCCGAACAGCGCAGCACCTGTCAAAGAGAGAGGCTGATAGGGATAAATATGTATCCAAATTCACTGTATAGATGCTTTCAGAGTAACCCTGCTGTGGGTCACAGGGTCAAAAGTGAAGCTCAAGTAGGGGGTGGTACCTTCCAGGAGGCAGATTTGACATTGACAGTGCGCCCTCTGCTGGTCAGTGTACATTTCATCCTCAATAGAAAACTTCTGTTTGTGTGCAAGTCCTTTGCTTTTTTGGACAGACCTGAAGGGGGGAAAGGGAGAGAGACGAGTGTGAGTGATCAGTGATCATTGAGAGAGAGAGAGAGAGAGAGAGAGAGAGAGAAAGAGAGTATTACCATTCCTGTGTGCCAGCATTTCTCTGAGCTCCTCATGATCACATGGATGAGTAAACTCAAACACACTGTGTCCAGTAAGGTCGATCTACAGGGGTAAAAAATGGTTTAATAGACATAATTCATGTCATTATTCAAGGCCTGGCTACACATTCATAGCTCCATTAGAGATTCAGTGTGACATCAGACAGTTTGCATCTTACAATAAAAGGTGGAGGATACATTAAACTGATCAAAAGTGATGGCAGTGACATTAATAATGTTTAAAATATTTCTATTTCAAATAAATGCTGTTCTTTGAACTCTCTATTCATCAAAGAATCCTAAAAAAATGTATCCATGATTAATCAAATAAATGAAGCATTGGCAAGCGTAAGAGACTTCTTTCAAAAGCATAAAAATCTTTATAATTTGTATCTTATTTTGGAAATAAAAGTGTAATTTCTGCTCCATTAGCAGCATCAAATGTAATTGTGATTTAACTGAAAATTAAACATTTTGCAATTCTGTTTTGTCCCACTAGTAGTGCACACACTTCACCATTAAGCATTGAAAAGTATCAAACTGAATCATATTATTACCACATTTAAGATTTTTTAATGTCATTGCATTGTAACATTCATAACAAGATCTGATTATTATCAGTTAATGTTTTGAAACTAGAAAAAAAGACTTCTAATGTGAGTCGTGTGCATGTGTAATCAAGCCAAGATGTTCTGAAATACACCTAAAATCACCTGAGGCAGGCCTAGACACTTGCTGACATTCTCTGACAGGTAGACAATGTCACCATCAGCAGAAAGAACCATGAGAAACCCATCCAGAGCTTTCAGATATGAACTGTTCCACTGAGAGTCCAATTCAGTCTCCACATTCAGTACATCTAAAGAGAGACAGAGATGAACACATGCAGACCTACTAAATAATTCACTGCACGATGTCACTAAACATTTGTCCTCTCTCACCTGTGTTCAGTAGTTTACGCAGACGCAGGTAACTGAGTGCAAGTCTCATGACTGATGCTTTATCCAGGTTAGAGGTGGTGCAGTGGGGGAGGGGCAGTTCTCTGGCCAGTTCATAAAACACCTCTGATTCTTTTCCTCTCCGACAACGTGCTGCATCTCGGGATTTCTCCTTCCTTCGCTCTGAACTCACCCTATATCACAAACACACACATATGTATAAATCATATCAGAGGGGCATATGCTGTCAATGCCTTCACTTGTGTGCTGTCAAACTGTCAAAAACATACATCAAAGAGCTTTAAAATACACACATAGGTTTCACGGCGTATAAACCAGCTGCAAACATTAAGCAAAGGTGCAGACGGGCATGCAAAATTAAAAGGGTGCTGCATCAAATGTCGACTACAGGATATGATGCCACACTATTAAATAAAAAATAAATAAATATAATATAAAGTGCGTAGCTGTATTGTGTAGTGTTGTTTAATTTTGTGTATTGTGTGAGGTCAGGCATGGCAATTCTTCTGAACTGAGGACAGTTGCTTTATTAACAGACTCGAAGGAGACAGCAGGTAAAACAACTTTCACACACACACACACACACACACACATGCACAAAGATCCTACTGTACAGTTACTGTTACTGACATCATGAGGTTTGCCATGAGCTGTCCTCGGGGCAAATATGGAAAATCCAGAGCTCATAAAACATCCGTGGACAAGACTATTCAGAGATGTCAACAGTGTTTAATTAACTCTCATTGATTTATATAACCTCCAGCTCTGTCTCTCTTTCAAGATTTAATTCATGAGAAACCTTATTTTTCTGTCACTAAGGGGCTGTTTACACACGACACCCTTTTCAACTAAAAACGGAAAACTTTTTATGCGTTTTGGGGCGTTTTGAGGGCCTGAAAGCGCAAACTTTTGAAAATGGTTTTCAAAGTGCAAGTTTTGGAAAAATGATACCGTTACCATCGTGTAAATGGCAAAAAACGGATCTGTGAAAACGGTGACGGCATGCACATACGTGTTTAGCCTCTATATGCATGCGCATTTGGCGTGAGAGCTCTGTAAAACATTGCATATGTGCGCAGGCTCGACCTGGCAGCATAATACAGCGTTTTTAGTCGTTTTCGCAGATCTGTGTGAACGGGGATCGTTTTGACAGCGTTGTCATGTATACAAAGAAAAAACTTTTTGTTTTTTTTTTAACATCGTTGTCATGTAAATGTACCCTAAATGTTTACAATTATCCAGGTCTAATTAGTGATGGGGATTTTCTGCAGGTAAATCGTTAGGCCAGTAGGTGGCGACAAGTGACTGAATTTATGTTAATGAGTAAGTCACTGACTCATTTGTTCAACAAATTCATTCAAAATGCTGCTTCATTAAGAATGGACACAAGTGACTGGCTATTAACGGTGTAAATATGGAATAAAAACTCTGGGTTTATCAATCAAGAATTTTACATTTTGACATATTACTAAAATGTTCCTTTAAAAAACTTCCATGGTCCCTTGTTACAGATACTTTCTTCTAGTTTCAGTTGTTAGCAGATATTCTGCATTATAACTTCATTTAAGGATAAAATGTGAAGATAGATATTTCTGTGTGTGTGGTTCAGGTATATACCCTACATTATGCTGACAAAATGTCCCTGCAAAGACGCCAATATACGAAATCCTTGTCCTTGTGGGGACATTTTTTTGGTGCCCATGAGGAAAACAGCTTATAAATCATACTAAGTGATGTTTTTTAAAAGTGTAAAAATGTAGAAAGTTTTCTGTGATAGGTAGGTTTAGGGTTAGGGGATAGAATACAGTTTATACAGTATATCACTCATTATGTCTAATGGTGTCTAATCAAATCATTATGTCTATGGAATGTATGTGTTATTTTTGGTCTCTTGGGCCCCTCATGAGACAAGATATGGCTATACATTAAATGATGTAAAGTGTACACAAATACACACTCTTGAACTCTGAGCTCACTTTGAGGTCTCTACACTGATACAGTGCAGTTAGAGTGTCTGGATGCTGGCCAGCCTATCGCCTTAAAAGCGAATGCTAAAGAAACCTCATACATCTCACCCCTTTTCCTGTCTGTTTCTCTGAATTACTCCTCCTGCATTATCTGCAAATGCTGTTTCGGATACAACAGAACAGTGAAGACAAAAAAAAGGAAGTTAGTGATGGCCATTTCCCATTCAACAAGTCAATTAAAAATATATACGATAAAGCAAATGGGGATTCATGAGGTCTTATTATGTACTTGAGATGCAGTGGACATGTTTAGCACAAAACAGTACACAATTGAAGGCCTATTACTAATACATTTCTATCATTCATTAGCATATCTGAGTAACCTTCACACCACAATGACCTTGACTCAATGGTAGCCATGCTTCATTGCAACAATATGCAAGATCGTGGTTCAGGTTTGTGTGTGGGATCTTTTCAACATCAGTAAGTGGTCAATAATAGAGTTTTTCTTTTTTTTACCAGATTATATCAGATATATTTCAGCCGATTTTGGATATTAAATTGAACATGCTTATTTACCTTTTTCTTTAACATTTAGATTACCATTTAACACTCACTTTAAAACATATAACTACCGGTAATTCAATGAATGTAATTTTTAATAAATCTCAATATGAATATCCATTTTTCATACTGTACATTATAATGTTGTTATGCATTTAAAACAGCTGATTTTAGTTTTTAGGGTTTTATTTTTTGATTCAGACAAAATAAAGAAATTTTAATATTGACCATTTACCGGTTATCAGGGAAAAAATGATAAACTTACTGTATATTTAAAATCAGTGCATCCCTACCTAGAGTTCATCATTGAAAGAGCAACTGTGACACCTTTTTTGTGATCTGTCAAACCTGTTAAACCAAGAAAGATTTTGCATACAGCTCAAAATTTTAGTCTAAATATACTGTAAGATATATTGCATCTGTAGGAGCTCTGTAGGAGGTTACCATTTACAGTACAGTCATTCTGTAGGATGTCGCAGATACTGTTATGAGATAACACAAAGTCTCACAACCCAACAGTAGCATGGTGGAAAATGAGCTCACCACAAACCCCTGCTGAGAACATTAAAACATCAAACAGCACCATGTAGTATAATTGACGACAAAGGACCACAAAGGGTCTTACACAACCGTTCTAGAAGTTTTAGTCCAATAAGGTTCAATTTGTTAACATCAGTTTATGGTTAATGCATTTGCTGAAATGTTTAAACTTGAATGGTTTAACATATGAATTTGAAATGTTAATAATTTAGTGGTAGAAATGAACCAAAATTAATAAAATGCTGTAAAAGTATATTGTTAGGACATGATACCTTATGCATTAACTAATGTCACTGAACTGACAATTATAATAAAGTGTCCATATGAACAGCTATGAGCCACAACTAAAATTGTGTATCTAATATATTAAAAAAAAAGGCAGTTATGCTGATATAATATTCTACAAGTCGTCTCAGATGTGCTGAGCCAGACTGTGGAGAGCAGACAGACGGAGCCTTTAGCATGATCACAGCCCCCTCTGTGAGACGCTCTGTGCCCCTCAGCATGTTTTAATAATAATAATCCAATAAGCTTCCCGTCAGTCAACCTGTTCTCTGTTTTCCCTCCTCCTGACCAGTACAAACTGCTTTCTGCAGGGGACTACATGATTCATTATTTATGATCCACACACATAAGGCACACTTACTATGGTCTAAATATTTCAGCAAGGACAGTGCACACATGCTCTTGCAGAAAAACATCTCTGCTTAATTCATTTCCACTTGCAACCTTGATAATTAGTATGAAAAATCTTAATGGGTTCATAACCAGAAATAATGCTTGATTCTCTCTTTCTGAACTTCAAAACAGCATAAGCAGAAACACTCACAGTGCGTGTGAGAAAGTTGTGTGTATAACAGGACATGATATAGGATCATGTAGGCTTTTCAATAGAATCTAGGTTAATGCCATTATTCTGTCCTTTAAAGCGCTCATGCAACATTTAGAGCTTGACATCCTGTGGATATGTTATTAGACATTATAACACATCCAGTAAATGCTAACATTGCCCTGCATTAACCACAGACCTGTTAATGAAATCTATACTAAAAGAGGGCCAATTACAGAACCCACGACGAGATGTCGAGTAGAACATTATTCAAGCAAAGGTCAACATCCTTCATCAGCTATCTGATAAATAAAGTCTCTTCTATTTACAAATTCTGTTTCTAAGAGGACGAATGGCTGGTTTGATAAGTGCAAAAGCAGCCTAACCTTTCTCAGCTTCATTTTACACCCCTGCGAATGACAGCAACGACAGGCCACAAGCTGATAGCACACAGGGGACCTTTACCATAGTTCCAAGAGGAGAGGTGTCAGCTGATCCAGACCAAAACACAAGCGCAATAACAAAGGGCTTTCAGAGGAGAGCAGAGCAACACCAAAAGGTCTCATGTTCATGTATTTGCACATTTAAAATGGCTGACACCTTACATTTTACACTTTACACAGAAATTTCAATTGAAAATACTACCTTGTACTTGGAATTCAATGTTGAATGTAATTTAAGTATTATAAACAATTACATTAACATGTACATTCTAATGTACTGTAAAGTGCATTGTATATCACCTCATAAAAAACAAAACTCGCTCAATTGAAAATAGGGTGCAAGTAATATGTTCTTAATTTCAAATGCTGGCTCTTGAATAGATTTATGCACATAGCCCCACTCTTTAATTAAATGGCAATAGGCCGTATCATCCTGTAGTGATTTTAAAGGAAGAAATGATCAATCAAACACACTATACATAATATGTGATTGTGGAGGTTCAACGGGTTCAGCAGAAATCCTTCAGCACTGTGCGTGTGCAAAAATTGACTATTAGAATTGACAGACAAACCCAAACTCAGATCAGTGAGAGGACCAAAACGTGAATCCATTAAAAAAGAACTCAGTTCTCTATCCTTGAAAGTAGAATTCGATATTGTGAACGAAACGTTCAGTCAGGCTTTGTGAACCGGTTCAACCGATTCATTGAAAATTTTGAATTAAACGATTCATTCACTGACTAAACGAACCTCGGCGAATACCAGCGCAGTCAGCCCACTTTTATAAAGCAATGCTGTTTTTTCTATAACTCACATTAGTAGTCTGAGTTTGTAATATAGCAAAAATCTTGCAAAACCTGCAAATGTGTGAAAAATACTCTCGTCATGGTTTCATTTATACAGGGGTATGAATTATAAATGTTACAACAGGTTATCCGTGGACAATTATAAAGATTACTGATAGTAACAACAGACAAAGGACAAAACAGAATTAAATCAACAACATTATTGCCAAAACAAGCCCATATCTAAACAGAAATTGGTGCTTGTTTACCTTTTTTTTCCAGGTGCGACTGAATCCATGGTCAAACGGGACTCTAACACAGAAAAACCTTCGCTAAATCCCTTGTTCGCTCGAATTATGTCCAGTCCTAAATGTGTGCTATACAGTAAGCCCAGCAAGAGTTCCAGTGTTCGAGTGATAAAGTTGAATTAAGTTGAAGTGATGCTTCGCCTTTCCTCTCTCGCTTTCTCCGCATCTGCCTGACGGGTCGCGTGGGCGCGCAGTCACATGCCTCGGAGTAGTCGGGAACGCGCTGTGGTGCTCCAGTGAGGATATTTTTGGAACGACAACCTTCCAATGGCCATTATATGCTCCTGTAGAAGCTGTCCCGCGCTCGCTGCGGTTGGATGTGCTTAATACATTGAAGATAATTGGATATTCAGAATTCATGAGGTCAAATGTGATGGTTTCCAACAAATAGCCAACACCAAGTGCCTATACCCAGAACGACTCTTAAAAAAGTTTGCATAGTAACCACCAATAAGAGAACATCATAGTTATGCAGTTTACTGCAATTCATTAATGTAAAATATGATTAAGTCACTTTCACATTATTTGCCATTTTGTTCAATTTTTTTGATGGAAGAAGTGGCTAATAGTGACCATTTCAGTAACAGTTTTCAAACTGGGGTCCCCGGGGGGTCTCAAGGGAATGGGGGAAAAAAAGGATTAAATAAAAAGGATTAAAATAAATGGGTAAATAAGTAAATAATGAATCTAACAGTTCGGCACTACTATACTGAGTTAAAAACTCAATATTTTCAGAATAATATTTTAGACATGGGAAATAAGATGAAGGATCATCAAAGATAAACCCAGACATGCTCTCAGGTGAATAAAATATTTATTTGTTACCTCTTAAATTCTATACAACAGTTCTTTCTGCTTCTGGAATCTGAAAGCCTTTTCCAGCCATGCTATATTATACCAGTATTGCCACGGGAACCCTTTCACAGTTTTGTGTTGCTCTGTTTGCAGCATTTCTCACAGCGAGTGCCATGGCGAACAAGCAAATCCACCCATAATTTTACAAATATTACTGTTGTTGTGTCACGGAATTTAGATTTAGTTATTTAGACCTCAAATATGTGCCTTGTATATAAACATAGCGCCTGTTTGACAATTTGTTTGTCAATCTTTGGTCTTATTAATCTATTACTTGTTCCAGAGCAAATCGATTGGGCTAAGGGCAAAGTTAAGTTTAATAACTTTATATTTTGAACTGAAATCCTGTAGCCTACTATAACTAGAGTGCTGCTTTTGTACTTTTGACTGAACTGTTTGCCTGTTTATTTCCTATTGTACAAACATATTTTACTTTTATAATCTAATCTTTTTAAGTGACATGACATGTGGCCAAGTAGTGTCCCATACTATACTCTGAATTTGTGCTCTGCATTTCACCCATCCAAGTGCACATACAGTGTGAACACACACCCGGAGCAGTGGGCAGCCGTTTTTTTCCTACAGCACCCGGGGAGTGATTGGGGGTTAGGTGCCTTGCTCAAGGAAACTTCAGTTGTGGGTAATGAGAGTGGAAGAGAGCGCTGTTCATTCACTCCCCCACCTACATTTCCTGCCGGTACTGAGACTCAAACCTGCGACCTTCAGGTTACTAATTGTGATGAAGATATCTCTGGTTATAGTCCATACACGGTGTCATCGTCTGTGGCTGCACCACCCGGGACAGGGGGGTTATCGCGTGTATTTCACACGTATTGTGTGACCACATAATTCGTGAGCTTTGGCTTCACGTCGTATGCAATCTACTGATACAGTGTGAGTTGGTACCTTGTTGAAAATATTAGTGTATGCCCACCCTTAATTGTTAAAATGACAAAGATATCGCTTTCCTCGGCAGACATTCAAACTGATTTTGTGATTATGAATAAGACCTGAAGATTTCTTGCTACAAGCACTTTACTGACGAAACTGTGACTTCACACAGCACTTACTTACTGTTGTACTCGTGTTGATTTGATTGCTTCTACTACTCTCATTTGTAAGTCGCTTTGGAGAAAAGCGTCTGCTAAAAGACTAAATGTAAATGTAATAAACAATTCAGTTAAACATACAAAAGCAGCGCTCTAGTGCAGGATTAAAGTTAAATGTAACCTAAATATATGAACTTAATTTTTCGTTTAACCCAAATCGATGATATACCCCAAATGAATTATATCTCATGTTTAATCACTATCTACATAAGAGCCAGCGGCAAATTCCTGAAGGACATATTTCAGGTTTAAATAACTACATTCTCACCTAAAAACTCTTAAAACTACCTTCCGTGACACAGCAACAGTAGTATTTATAAAAATAAAAAAATATGGTGGATTTGCTCCACCGCCATGACAGTCACCACAAGCGGAGTGATACAAACGGATGAAACCGTTCCAGTGCTGATACTGCGGGAATATCATACGGCTCTCAGCCAATCAGATTCAAGAACCAGAAAGGACTGTCGTATAAAGAGCAATATTGCATGGCTATTCTTGTGATATTGCTCATATTTTCCACAATATAAATTGGATCTTTGTACAAGAAACTATATAGATGCCTTTTAAATTTTAGGATGGGGTCCCTTGCATGAGGAGGATCATATTTGGGGGTCAATGGCATCTAAAAGACTAAAATATTTCTGACTTAAGTAACCAGGGCACTTTTGTACTTTCATTTTTTGTAATGAAACAGAGTTTGCAATGTTGTAACTGACTATTCTTTTATAAATTTTATTAATGATATGCATTAACTATAAAAGGTCCCCTTATTTTCCCATATTGAAAGAGGCATGTCAACAAACATTTTCCAGCCCCTGAAAATTCGGGAAGGATGTTCTTTTTCCCAGATTCCAGACCTGTGACCACGACGAGACGTGCAAACCAGCATATACCCTGTGTCTCATCCTTTTCCACAACCCAATGGAAAAAAACTGAGAGCATTTCCCTGAATAAGGCCCTAATACGTGTGTGGACTCTTGATTTCTTTTACAGCAATCATTTAGAGTACACTTGAAGACTATTTAAACATATATTTACACAATTTGTATGCGAATGAGATCCTATGGAATTATGCGAATTAACTACTAATTCGGCAAAATGTAAAATATTTCTAAAAATGCAGTGAGTGTGTTGTCCTTTCTCACTGTAATGTTTTGAAAATCACAATTACAGATCCTATGTAATACAATAAAGTTCAAGGAACTTCAGGTTTGAAGTTTCCTATTTGAATCCAGGGGATATTGAAGCAAGAGCAAACAACAAGGATAAAAGAGTTCATGGCCATGCTCCATCTCCACTGTGTCCTTAAGGGAAACATTTGCTCTGGTGTAGTTTCCGGCTCAGGGACTGTTCCTGCCAGGTCTATTATATGTTGTGTTTGGATGAAGGGTCTCTGTGAAATTACATTTTGAATTTATTAGCATTGCCTCTGCTGGATTGCGGTATAGAACTGTGATGTCAGTGTATATGAATGAGGGAAGCAGATGGACACGTGCCAACTCTAATCTGCAGTAATCTCCTTTATCCTCCTTTTCAGAGATGATCTCTCCATCCCTCAGCTGCGGCTGAATGGACACAAGGGACTTTGAAAAGAGGGATCAGGGAAACATGCAAAGATTTTTTGTATAGCACTGTGTTGATGCAGTACAATAAACATAAAGCTATAAAAACACACACGTGCATGTATTATTACCCTGTCAAGACTCATTAGGCAATAAAGAAAAAAAGATCTGTTTGCACACACTTGCCTCTTAAAGCACGAGTGTAGCTATACATCTGAAGATGTCTTGATGTCTTTTTTTTTACCCACAGGGACTCCTGATCTAATCGTTACACCCTTCATTTATCAAGACTGAAATCAATAAAATAAACAAAATCGGTCCATGACGAGGTTTTGGAGCTGAAGTGGTGCTGAGACTGAAATGGATTTTCTGCATCCAATAAAAGGGATTCGTACAAGCAGAATAGAAATCAATAAAATGTAATTATGGCCCACTGGACCTGGGAATGGCTGGAAACTGATCTGTCACCAAGGCCTTTAAGAGACGCATTACAGAGGGCTAATTTTATAACAGCTGAAATGAGTTTAGATGCGAGTGGGAAGGACAGCAGTCTGTCGCCAATACACAAACTGACAATTAAATCAGGGCCATACAATTCCATGTCAGCTTGTTTGATTTGCCTATATTGATATGCATTCTAAACCAACATGTTGTATGCATGCTTACAGACTGTTTCTTAAGTAACTATATGCCAAGAAAAAATTTATATATACATATGCAGTTCTGCAGGAATACAGCTAAAGCCTGTGAAATATCTAAATTATATTAGATATATTAAATATACAGTACTGTTCAAAAGTTTGGGGTTGTTAAGATTTTTTAATGTTTTTGAAAACTAAAAATAGAGTAAAAATATGAATATTGTGAAATATTAATGCAATTTTTTATTAATATATTTTTAAATTTAATTTATTCCTGATGGCAAAGATGAATTTTCAGCATCATTACTCCAGTCTTCAGTGTCACATGATCCATCAGAAATCATTCTAATATGCTGATATGGTGCTTAAAGGATTAGTTCACTTTCAAATGAAAATTACCCCAAGCTTTACTCTCCCCTCAAGCCATTCTAGGTGTACAGTATGACTTTTTTTCTGATGAACACAATCGGAGATATATTAATAAATATCCTGACGCATCCGAGCTTTATAATGGCAGTGAGCGAGACCAACGAGTATGAAGCTGAAGAAAGTGCCTCCATCCACATCCATCCATCATAAACTTACTTCACAGGGCTCCAGGGGGGTTAAGAAAGGTCTTCTGAAGAGAAGCAATGCATTTGTTTAAAAAAAAAAAAAAAAATCCATATTTAACAAGTTATGAAGTAAAATATCTAGATTCCGCCAGACCGCCTTCCGTATTCAACTTATGAAGAAAGTGTAAACTGGCGTCGCGTCAGTTGGCATAGGACGTAGCGTAAGCTTTTTGAACTGCAAGAGTTTTACACTTTCTTCATAAGTTGAATACAGAAGGTTTTCTGGCGGAAGCTAGAAATTTTGATTCAATTTTAACTTGTTAAATATGGATATTTTTTATACAAACACATAGTTTCGCTAGTACTTTTATGATGGATGGATGGAGGCACTTTCTTCAGCTTCATACTCGTTGGTCTCGTTCACTGCCATAATAAAGCTTAGATGCGTCACAATATTTATTAATATATCTCTGATTGTGTTCATCATAAAGAATAAAGTCATATACACCTAGGCTTGAGGGTGAGTAAAGCTTGGGGTGATTTTCATTTGAAAGTGAACTAATCCTTTAAGAAACATTTCTTCTTATTATAGTATATTATCATCTTATTATTATAGTATAACATATCTTATTATTATAGTATATTATATTAAGTTTGGTTGCATTATTAAGAAACTTTAAAATGTACCATGTTTGTCATTAGAAAAAATAGGACTGTCATGGTCAGTCAAAGCAAGAGCCATTCAAAACCGGAAACTTGCAATATAACAGAAAATGCATTTCATAGTGCACTGAGGGGAAAAAAGCAAGTCATGCAGGAAACCAACAATCTTACAGCATGAATGGCCTGATATGAAGAGATCAGCCATCTTACAGACCAGCAACTTTTCTGCAAAGAGAACCATCACCGGCATTCACAATGAATGAGTCTACACAAAGGACCACAGTACAAGAGAAGTGTATGGCAAAAGATGGAGAGATGCTGAAAAATGTATAAATGACTCATATTGAGCAAGATATGTGCAAGATAACAGTGTTAACTGGCATTGAAGGACCAGGAAACTCCTCTGTGTGTAGACCATTATAAGATGAGTCATTCAAGCACCACAAGAGCGTGTCCTTGACCATACAAGGATTTTCGTGTCCGCCTACCCCCACATTGCCATGAATGTAAATGGCTCTAAACACTCAAGTCAATGCTGTGTTTGTTGGCTTCCCACAGGAAAGTGGGCTGCTGACGTTGATTCTCCAGGAAACCCTCCTCTAGTGTAATTGGGGCTGGGCCAGACTTGTAAGGGCAAGTTGCTTAATGGTGACTCCCATGACAGCTCTAATGTTTTTCTCACTCAAGACCAGAGACCTGTTGCTAATCTTTATTTGCCTCCATTCGCCATCGCTAGCAAAAGCGTGTAAGCATGATATGGCAAAAATCAACCATTCTAGGTTTTTACTGAGGTAGTGGAAAATGTTCAGGGAATACTCAAGATACTCATTACTATTCTCATTAGGTTAATATTTTCATCAAAGCTTGACTTTACCTTGCAAGCAACCCATCAGCAATCAACCTTAATCTTTTTTAAAAGTTGATGAGGATCCCTACTGACCATTAGTTTCTTGTTTGATTAAATGTAAGAGGTTGCATCACCCTCCCTTTCCCTAATGAAAAAAACATGGTTAAACCAGCCTAAGCTGGTTTCCTGGTCTTAGCTGATCTCCCAGTCTAAAATTGTGCCTACACAAAGTGACCGTTAGAAATCCACGTCCTTCGTGTCAGAAGTAGCGCAAGCATGTGGATTACGTCATAAATGGCATCAATTTCGTGTCGGGACTTGGGGACTTCATTGTCGAGGTGGAGATCTTGTACAAATTCTTACTATGTGATTCATATGGAAACGTACGATTTTTAGAAAAAAGCAAGCATGAAGGTCCACCTCTACATCGAACCTTCATTGGGGTGTAAGTAGAAAATGTCATGAGATCATATTAATTCATACACCAATTAGCTAAATCGCAAAATGGTTACAAACTGCCATGCGAGTGTGTTGGAAAAAACATTTAAAAATTACAATGAGCAAACCGTCGTAGGCTTGTTTTTTTTAAGCAAGGAATACTATATCTGAATGTATTTGATAGTGATTACAAAGTTTTTTGCACTCTCTTACACATTGTTTTCACAACTGAAACTACTGCACAAAAAGTAATAATGGGAAATCGGTGGCAAATATGCAGAGGCATGAAAGCAAACAGCAATAGATATTTTGCTCTGCTCGGACTGAAAAGATCCAAATAAACATCATTAAAGAATGATGAGGATAAGGAAAAGTCACTGGCCTCAATATAAAAAATTGAAACTGGTCAGCATTTCACCTGAGTGTGTTAGCCTTTAACCCCTCAGAACAACAGAGGGGAGATGGCTTCTGGTGGAGTCACAGACAGAAAAAGGTCTAAGAGAACTCAATACTGCAACCTTTATCAACAATAAAATACATCTACAGATGCTGGAGTGAATCAAGGGTGAAATTCTGACCTAAAACGTAATAGCAAACAAACAAACAAATAGACAAAACAACAAACTGCACACGTAAACTGAAATGTATGAAAATATTTTACAAAACTAGAGTTTCCATTTAAAATACATTCTCATGTGTTTGATTTTGAAACTGGTTCCATGACAACAGAATGATTCGGACAGAATTAGTGATGCTTCTGCATGACATCTGTCTGTGTTGGAGACAGCAAGTGCAGAGAGGTCAAATCAAGTTTCCTAAACATATAGATATGAACACTGTTACATCAGTTAAATACAGACCAGCTCATCTGTTGATCAGATTGATGTAAACTGGTGTCTTCTGGAATAAAGCATCTCATGGAGATCTTTGCGTATCACTCACGATGCATCTGACACAAAGACAATTATACTGTTGTACTAAAGCAGAAACATAGGCCAAAAATAATCTTATAGCTTAGGTACAGACCAAAAAGCTAGGCCACTGAAATGAACCGGCTTTGATAAACTGGTATCCAAATGTTCTTTTAGACTGCTCCAGCAAGTTTCCATTGTCACAACTGATTTGGTTCTATCACATCACCGAATTCTCCTGCATTCCGTTCCTTCTTCATAACATCACACGTTTCTTCATCTCTACTTTGCATTTCCGAAACCACTTTCAAGAGTTCAGGAGAGGTAAAGGAGAAGTCACGGAACTCGTCCTGATTGATGGATGGGATGATGCCGTCATCAATGGGCGTAAGAATAGGATCCTCTTGGGTGAAGTCTGGATCAAAATTATTCACATCTTCTGCAGTTTTCTGGGGATTTTAGATTTTAAAATCTACATTTATAAATCTGCATTTACATTTACAGTATATTATTATTATTTTGTTTTTACTCACAATTCTGGGCTTGAAAGGTGGGTCAAGCTCTCGCCGGTTTAGTTTGTCCCAGTCAATGCCAGTAAAAAATGCGTGACTGGTTACAGCAGTCTCTCCACCATCTGCAGCCACACAACCCAGACGGCGGGATGGATTCTTTGTCAGAAACTGAGCCAAAAAAAAAAAAAAAAAAAAAATTGTCATCATGCATGTGTCTTTAAAACACACATCTACTTTAAATGTGAAAGGTAATACACGCCAGATACTGTATACATCAGTTTATGTTTCTAAAAAAAAAAAAGTGCCCAAAGCTATTGAATGTTGTGAATCCTATCAAATCGTCATAGTAAGATTAAACCTACAGTATCAGTAATCAGACTCAATTTCTACGAGAACGTGTATACAACACACAATCGTTTGTGGGAGATTGTGTCAAGAGTATCAATGTGTGCTATGAAATATATCCAAATCGTATTAAATCAAATAAAATCAAATCAACTCCGGCTCTTCTTCTATGGTCGTCTAAAACACAAACATGTACACACTCATACACACACACACACACACACACACACACTTTGGGTAAATCTGACACCCATTAGGAAGCGCAGCTGGGTACCATACGTCAACGACAAACTTGTTGTTCGGAGGGATCATCCAGTTTTACTGGGCAAAAACAACAAAGAAAAAAAACAATATAGCCTTTATTAAAATTCTATACTATTTTGTCTAAATGAATAAAATACTAAAATTTAGGCATAATGTGCATTATAAAAAAAATTGATATTCATTTTGATTTACTAAAGATTGCATTTAATAGTGTTTTTAAGATTAACTTTAGGTGAGCATTAGATGATAGCAAAGGTAATCTCAATGTAAAAATAAAATAAAGCTGCAAGCAGCATTAAGGCCTTTAAGCACATATGCATAAAAAGGAATTGTCTTATTTAGCAAGCATGTAACCACTGAAATCATAGAGGAACAGCTATGATACATGCTAAAACAAACACAGAGAAAGAAAAGGCTTAAACAATAATACTTGGTACATACTAAGCATGCTTACACACACAAACACAGACACACATATTTGATATACATGATAGGTAAAGATGTTTTCTGCAAATCTCAGTAAAACATCATTTTCAGGTTTCATTTTACTCATAATGTGGCACAACTATTAAAACTAATACTCTAATTGAAATGTAGTGATGAATTTTGACAAAAAAGTGATAGTAAATGTTAAAATAGTGATTTTATTAAATATGAATTATAGAACAATATTAGTGACTAGTATGACAAAATTACTATTTTAAACAGCAGGTGACATTAGAGGACCTCTTATTGGCTCACTTTACTTTCATTTTAAAAGTGTCTGTTTTGTGGTAAGTTTATTTTCCATGTTAACTCCATTAATTAAACGTGCTTACACACACATTTTGTTGCAGATATGGATATTTGAAGTCAATAATGAGGCAAGAAAATGCTTATTCCAGGTTTCCCCTTTAAAAATCATCATTTTCAGGTCTCAATGTAATTGTAATGTTATATAATTGCACAAACATACGTCAAATGAACAAATGAAATGGTAAACCTTGACAAAATGTTATTTGTAATGTTATTATAAGAATTAAGAATATAAGAATTTATATAGAATTTATATAGGGATTTTAAATGATTAAACCCTGAAACCTTGAACTATACTGGTGGCCTTCTACTGCCATCTGGTGGCACCAAATGACAGTTTCAGGCAATTTACTAAGGAAAAAAATAAGTTTTTTTTAAAGGTTTTTTGACAGTTCTAGCGCCACCTATTACTCAATCTCCACCATTTTTTTGGGGTGTCCTCAGAGCATGTCAGATGTGTGTCAAATTTGGTGAAAATATCTCATTTTGTTTTGAAGTTATAGACACTTAGATATTTGAGAGCATAAAAAAATGACCCATGAGAGACTTTGATTGGATTTTTTTGCCACTTCAATGTCAAGTGGCAAAAAAAAATCAAAATTTTGACATTTGGGCTTAAATATTTGTTAAACCAACTTAGGTTCCGTGTTTCCTACACTGGTTTCGTCTCGATTGGACTAACGGTTTCGAAGATATTCGCAAAAGATTTTTAAGCGCTAAATCACAACGTTGCACAAACCATAAGCCGAAACCTGGCAAGTCTGGTATCATTGGACTCAGCAAGGTTTCAGGAGTCTAAAGATGTGACTCCCGTGGAAATAAGTCGACCACACCCACAGTTATATAAATTTTCAGCTAAAACCATTAAAAACAAGTTTTTTAAAGGTTTTTAACAGTTATAGCGCCACCTATGGTCCGATCTACACAAAAATTGGCATGCTTCTTTAGAGTCATATGCTGCATGTGCTCACCTAATTTCGTGAAGTTTTCATTTAGGCTTCATAGGCTTTTGGGTATATTTAGCCATGCCTACTTTCCAAATGACCCAGTTATAGTGACCCAAAGGGTAAAGTTCAACTTTTTTTGATAATTATTGACCTAGAGAGTCCAGAGAATTGTCCTGCACTGGTTTCGTTCCGATCGGGTGAAAAACCTAGGACTAGTTCGCAAAATTAGGTTTTTCACATATTTGCGAAAAATTAATGAACGATTTGATTGACAGCATTGGTTCTTGAGGCAAAGTTGTTCAGAATGAGGAGGTCTATCCAATGATATGCATATTGTGTGGATCTGTCAAACACCACGTGATTACTGAGGTGTAAAAACTTGTTAGCGCCAACTAGTGGCCGCTTTCTTTCAAAATTCTTTCAGACCTCTAGGCCCATGAGTCGAACATGCCCACCAAGTTTCATTCCGATCGGCCTCTGTTAACCTTGTCTAGTAGGTGCTCGAACTTCATTGGCCGATGGCGGCCATGTTTTTTGAGATACGCCAATGTCCTCATAGACTATCAAGCCCCCTTGGACCAAGACACTGCATGCCAAATTTCAAGTCGATCGGACTAACAGTTGCATAGTTACAGCTGTTTTCAAGTTTTTTCAAGTAAAAGCACCACCTAGTGTCCAATCGACGCAATTTTATCCTGACCAAAGATTGAGCCCGTACACATATGTACCGAGTTTGATGCAAATATCTAATTTCGTTCTCGAGTTATAACCATTTTAGTAAAAGTGGCTCTGCCCTCATCGTACATTTTGGTGCCCCTTAGCAACCGTGAATCAAAATTTCAACTTTTTTTGATAACTTTTGATATTCAGACTCCAGAGAACATTTCTGCACTGGTTTGGTTCCGATCGGGCGAAAAACCTAGGACTAGTTCGCAAAAGTAGGTTTTGGAAAAAATTCAAAATGGCGGAAATGTGTTACATTTTATCCGTCTTGAGCCAAGGATTCCAATGATATAAGACACTTGATTCTAGGACAAAAGGTCTAGGAGTTAAAAGCGATTTTCAACTTTTGATCGCTGTAGCGCCACCTATTGGCCGATTTGGACGAGTCCAGGTATCTGAGTAGCGAGCAAGACTACTATTATCTGACAATTTATTATCAAGTCTCTCGGCCTTACGGTTTGGGCTGCCCGATCAGCTTTAGGGAAGAAGAAAAATTATAAAAATCTGAGCAATTAAAATAGGGTTTCAGCACTTTGTGCTTGAATCCCTAAATATATATAAAATATTGGCCAATAACCTATGGCATATTGTCCATTGCTTCTTACAATGGTTTGTGTATATTTCTGGGCCGTCTACATCAGATACCACAGCAGTGCAACAGGACTGAGGTCTGCTATTCCAAAATTAGAATGCTTTTTAGCCACTCTATTGATCTATTCTTTGACTCTTGTAGGTCAATGTCATGTTGGATGACCCAGGTTTTCAGTATTTTTCATCCCAAGAAAATATCATGACATTCTGCTGTAGAATTTCCAGAGTCAACTGGGAATTTATTGGTCCTTCAATAATTGCATTTTACTCTAAGGGGGGAAAAAAATCATCCCCAGTAATATTACCGGTACTATGCTTCACAGTGAGAGCAAACACTATAGAGTGAGAGCAGGGGGTTGTGTGCCTGTGTATATTTGATGTGAAGAGTCGTTATTTTTAGCTAGTCATGTGAGAGCAGTGGATTGTGGATCGAGGCTAAATATAGTTATGTAAGAGAGGGAAAGAGCAAGAGGGACAGAGAGAGATCAGATAGGAGGTATTTACTGTTTACTGATGTTCATTGTTGCATGAACTGACAGTTTAAATCACACCATATGCCTCCCATTAATCAAGACATAAAAGCAGACACTGTTCCATTCAAGGCAATTAATGTCTGGATTATTCCAGGTCTCTTAAGCGAACACTGAGCAGCTCACCCCTTTCAATATGTTCACAGCATTTGTGCCGAGCCAGGAAGCGTAGACAATCTCTTCGGTCAGGATGGACTCAAAAAGGTCATCCTCATTCTCTGCCTCAAAGGGGGCGTGGCCAGATAGCATCTCATACAGAAGCACACCGAGAGCCCACCAATCAACCGACGGCCCGTACAGCATCTCCTGAAGGATCTATAGGAACATATAAAAATCACATTTATTACATTTAGGACATCCTGCCATCTCTCTCTCTTGCTCTCTCACACACACACCGTGATCACACATTTCTATACATTATCTTTTCACCAAAAATATAGACACCAATAGAGTTTATATCTAAAATACCTAGACCAGCAGAAGACCACACCGTGGTCTCTTGTCAGCTAGGAAATTTTTCTTTTATGCCAAAAATCATTAGGATATTAAGTAAAGTGTGTTAAGTAATTAAGTTATTATTTTTGTGAGTGGATATGCATTGCTAAGGACTTTATTTGGACAACTTTAAAGGCGATTTTCTCAATATTTAGATTTTTTGGCACCCTCAGATTCCAGATTTTCAAATAGTTATATCTCGACCAAATATTGTCCAACAAACCATACATCAATGGCAAGCTTATTTATTCAGCTTTCAGATGATGTATAAATCTCAATTTTAAAAAATTGACCCTTATGACTGGTTTTGTGGTCCAGGGTCACTTTTTTATATTGTTCATTTTGTATATTTGTTCATTGTTAATTCATGTTAGTTAATGCATTCACTAATGTAAATATTTTTCTGTTAATAACATCAAAGCCAAAAAGGGATCCATATTTGTCTTGTGTGTTGCCATAGAAATAAATAATTTCAGTGAATGCGAACAGCTCGGAGCAGAAATCTGAGTTGGCATCTGACACTTAAAGTCCTTCTGACGCACTTCTGATTATGCTAGAATTCTGAGATGCATAATTTTGTGTGCATTTTAGACAGCCGCTGAGTGCGAAATAGAATGTCATGAGTGTTTGAATCACCTCTGGAGCAATGTAATCAGGAGTTCCACAGAAGGTTCCCGTGACAAGACCCTCAAACATTCCCTCCTTACACATGCCAAAATCAGCCAGTTTACAATGACCATCCTTATCCAGCAGAACGTTATCCAACTTCAGATCCCTGAAATAATACACATATAAACAATATGTCCAGATTCAGACCATTATGGCAGAGAGAGAGAGAAATGTGTTATATGTTAATATTTTTGTTTACTTGGTAAATCACTTCCTTCTTAAAGAAAAATTACAAATGGCACTTCATGTCAAAATGGTTATTTACCTCTCACATACACATACATTCAAAATAATGTTTATACTTTATCATAAATTGATATTCAGTCCACAGTAACTGCATGAGTGCTGATATTTTGCCATTTGCCATGTAAGCCAACTCATATTTTACTCTCTGCTTCAGTGCTGTTTCCCAGTCAAAGCAGTAAAGCACTACAGCTTTAAAGGTCCATGTGGTCAAAGGTTTGTAATAATGGAAACACTGAGGTAAAAATAAGTCTCATGGTGGTAATAAACCTCAGAGAACACAGAAGTGGTAATTAAAAAAGGAAGCGGAAGCAAAACATTTAAGAGAATTCACAAAATAGAAAAGTTCAACGGAGAAACAAAATTTCTGTCATTTGCTCACCATCATGCTGTTGCAAACTCTTTCTTTCTTCCATTGAACACAAAAGAGGAATAGCAGTAGTTTGGAAAAGGGCAGCTTGAACATTCAACTAAACCTTTTGTGTTCTATTGAACAAAGTGTTTGTGACATCACGATGATGGTGAGTAAATGATGCAAGAATTGTCAATTTGGATGAAATATCCCTTTAATTTCTGTTTTGAGTGCATTTGTGTGTATCTAACCTGTATATAATCCCCTTGCTGTGAAGGAATATGAGAGCAGACGTGATCTCCGCTGTGTAGAATCTGGCTCTGCTCTCCTCAAACTTTCTGGATTTCTGAATATGAAACATCAGATCTCCTCCATTCACAAACTCCATTACAAAGAACAAACGATCCTGTGAGAGGATTAAAAAGTTAAGATAAAGATTCAGCTATAAAACAACAAACACTAGATTACCACCTACAACATTAAGAAATCCAGATTCATACAGGAAGTCTCTTAGAACAGTTTTTAAACCAAACAGACGGTAAACCCAGCATGTCAGAGCCATTAGAAGATTCATGGGAGAGCAAGATGTAGCAGAAACATAAATGCTGTTTAGTCAGCAAAATAGACTGAAGGAAACACAGGATTATGGGATTAGGATGGTTGGAAGGTGATCTAAAATCAAAAGCATCATAAATTTGAAGTTCAGCACTACATACTGTATATATCAAACTCAGACCGCACAACCAGGGACCACCCACAGTCAGTTTACTGACCTTATGATGCATGTTGCACACAAAGCTGGAAAGCACTTGTGAAAAGCAATCATTTTCAGATTGTGAAATAATCAGTAGGGTAAAATGTGGGAAGATGAAGGGTAGAGTAAGACTTAACAGTGCGCATTTACTGCGAAACTGACCATATTTTGATATGACTTTAGCATGTACCGGGTAATGATGCATAATCCAAAATATTAAGGAAAATGCTAATTTTGTCTGTTACAGAAAAAAAAAAATTTATGAAAGGAGGCAATTTTTGCCTGAATACTGGGACAAGAAGCCCACCAAGGAAAATTATACCCAATTGTTATTTAATTTTTGCATAATACAATAAATACATCTAATGTTTTTAATTATTTATTTTCTTTAATTCATGTAACATGCTAAACCAAATATTCCATTAATTAATATTATAATTATATATTATATTATACAATAATAAATTATTTAAACAATTTAGGTGAATTTCATAATTAATAACTGATATTTGTCATTTTTTGATACAATAAAAGTGATGAGATGAGATTGAATGACTTCTATGGTCAAGAGCAAAATTAAAAGGTAGGGCAAGCGATATTTCAAAAACGCTGTTTGGAAGTTAATCGGACCAACACAGGAACAAACAACAACAAACGTGTGTAGCCAATCAGCATTAGGGAGTGTACAACGGTGAAGGAGAGAGAACGAGCAAGAGGAATATTTGAATCAAGACTGCAGAAATAGAGATAAGACATAATACAAAAGAGAAAAGCTCAGACGAAACACTGGAAAATGAAGGGTTATGACTAGGCAGGGGCTTTAGGACCTGCGTTAATATTAGAAAATCTTTCCAGCGCTGGAGAGAGCTAAGCGGGAAGGCCTGAAAACGGACACGGAGGTTGCTTTGATTCCGCTCCACATGTGAGTAACACTGGGTTTGAATGTCATTTTTTTGTCTGTGCTCTTGGCAACTTACAACGAACTCTTGTTTGTATTTACCATTGTGTAGGCCTACTGTACATTCATTTTTGTGCTTCCTTGTCATTCATCATCTGCGCTTTATTTTTTGTGACACATTATTTTGTTGAGCTTCTGCTATGATAAAAAGACATCCACTCTTGCATTGTGTGTGTAACGGAGGCCAGCTAGTGAGAGTTGTGCTGGTAAACTCCTCATCTCAAAAGGTGCGCTGACGACTGCTACAGAATGTTTAGCATCCTTGTTAATGCACTCGCCTCGCATGCCAGCGCTCAGGGTTCTAGACCGTAGGATTGGAGGGTGAGTTTTGGAGGTGGAGCAATGATGAGAGGGGTGTGTTTGAGTGGATTTCAAATATCAACAATGTCCAGCATTTTTGAAATATCGCTTACCCCACCTTTAAAAGGTAATTTCTTCTGAGTTTCTGCACAATTGTTCAAAGACCGGTGCTCTTCCATATCAATCTGTTACTGTTTCATGATCCATTTCAAATTTATCCTCCCTTGAATCACATGTAAAACCTTAACTGACTGTGGTTGGCTGCTTTTAATCAGTCAGACTTTTACTTCCTGTTCAAGTGAACGGTTCTTCACTAGGATATGCAAAGTGGACCAGATTTGCACTATAGCAAAACAGCATGGCACATCCACTAATGACCAAACCCATCACATTAACTAACACAGACACACACAATCACAGTGAAACAGTCCCACACACCGCAGGCCCTCTGAGATCATTTTTACCGCCACATTGCATTGCTATCTCAAGTAACCTGGCCCCCGAAGGTCATGAGTGTGCTTTGTATGTCGCTCACGTGTGGAGGTTTAAGAGATTGATTGCGTGTGTCGGGGTTGTGAAGGAGCAGAGAAAAACCGGTTCATAAATTCCTTTCCTCATTACAATTACACTGTACACACAACAGCGAGACCTTGAGGATCTTCCTGTACATCCATGTTCACGTGAACTCTGCAGTAATAAATCCTGAGAGGTCATCATGTCAGATCTGTTCAGTTGGAATGAACATGAAGTCTGTCTTTAAATCCTTTTGCAATCAGTGTGTGCGTACATTTGTTAAAACCTTCTGTACACTTAAGGTTGAGTAAGTAAATACAACACCATAACCAAATGCCACAGAGTGTATAATATTTCAAGTGGGTCTGTATGATTGTAAAAGCTATGCTAGGGGATTCAGTGACCTCTAAATTATTCTACAGGCTTCAAGAAAAACTTGCAAGCAGATTATAGTGGACAGCTGACCTCTTATAACATACAAAAAGGGAAACTACACATACACAGAAAATGCCAAGCAGAATGTAACCCAGAACAAAACGTATTGATGACGTTTGACCTGTGCTTAATCCTCTACTGCCACCTACTGATGATGTGAAAAACTACACGCTCTTATTCAGAGAACATTGTATATACATAAAGCAAGGGCATGCGGTCCATATAAGCTGCGAATGCTCTGCATACCCAAGCCCTTCGTGGACTTGCTAATTAATATTAACAATATAAATTCCTTTTTATACCATAGAGTGTTTGAGGTATATCATAAAGTTTACGTGATAAAATGTTGGTAATGTGTATGCAACTGTCCGTCATTTATTTATTTGCCAAACCACAGTCATTTTCTTCAAATTTGCCAGTGACGGAGGGTTCCGGATATGCTGATCTTACAACAGAATTCCCGCCTATGCTCTGTTGTTATGTATCGTCATCACTGTCATGTGTATGTGTATGTATGTATGCGTTTCTCACCGGTGTCTGGAAGCAGCAGAAGAGCTGAGTGAGGTAAGGATGAGAGGAAGCGAGGGATAACACTCGTTTTTCTGTCATGGTGCACTCCACATCATCATCCTGCAGTATGATATCTTTCTTCAAGACCTTCACTGCAAACACTTCATCTGAATCATTCAACCGGACCAGCATCACCTATTTACACACAGCATCAACAGCATGACTTAAAAGCATGTGGGGTATCTTTCCTTTAATTTGTAATGGCATATTCAGTCTGAATTTTTGGCACAAAAACAAAATATTTTTAATATGAAACAGCACAGCCCACTGAGGGATATTACACTGTTTAGAAGTAATTAGCAAATTTGTGCTACATGAACTTAAAGTAAATAGGAATAATATTAAGTACAGACCTTGCCAAAGCTGCCTTTTCCCAACACCTGCAGAAGCGTGAAGTTTGAGATTCCCAGTTTCCAACTCTGCTCTTTTTTAGATTCCCTTCGATCTCCTCTCACACTCAACGTCCGGAACTGAGTGTCCATACCTGCGAGACCCTGAGAAGAGAGAGAACAAGTGATTTTTTTAGACTTCATTAGAACATACTTGTTCAGTGCTATACATTTCATCTTTCACTATTATTCTGTGGACGGTCTTGTGCTACTTCTCTTAATTTCTTTGTTTACTTCCCTAATGTTTAGTTTTGCCCTATTTTCACTGCATGCAGCATTGTGAAACATCAATAAAGCGCAATAAACTGAGATTTACACAGACAATCAGATCACATATTTTACTTTCAAAAAGATTGTGTACACATGAGTGTATTTAACATACCATGGAGTTGCGTTTGGTCATTCCTCCTGGCTGAAGGCCCATTTCTGCCAGTTTATTGGCCAGTTCTACATTGTTAACTCCACAATTTGGTGCAACATTTCCCTTACAGCGGATATGGACGTTCATTTTACAAACTACAGACGTAAAAACACAACACACTAGATGAGCATCACAAAACAGTATGAATAAGACTGATTGGTTTCTGAGGAACAAGGAGTGCTGACAAAAAAGAAAAGTACTTTTGCAGTGCAACCCTTGCCGTACGAGGCCCCACAGCAGAGAGCCACAGTGGTCACAGAAGGTAGGAACCTTATAATTGTGGATGTTGAACTTATGGGGTATGTTTATACTGAAACCCTGATTTGTAGTCTGTAATGAAAAGGAACAAATGCATAATAATAAAAAACTGAGTGTTTATTTATTTATTTATTTAATTATTTTTTACATTTCAGCAAATCTTCTTCTGACTAGCAGGTGGAGAAATGGCATCTGTGTTTATCTGGACACAGCCAGTAGTCATTTCTCCAACACACAGTTTGCAAGTTTCTCTGTAATTCTATGGGCAAAATTTCAAATAAAAAGCCCAAAGATGAAAAGCAAAACCAGATCAAACCATCTTGTGAAAATCCCCACACAAAACAAAAATGGACTACAGAAGTATTTTAGGGTTAGGGTTGCATGTTACCTGTTCCTTAGCAGGTTTCTTCATGCGTGGACACACTGTAACCACAAACTGATGGCATCGCTTGTGTACCACACAGGTGCACACTAACACACACAAACACACACAGCTGATTATAACCTAAACCTACATTACAATCAATTTAAATACAAATAAAAATCATTAATACAGAGACAGAGTGTCTACTCACCTTGACATTGGTAGCCCTGTTTTCCAAAAACACCCCTAAAACACAAAGAAAACACACATAATGTTTGTGAAAAGTTTGTGCAGTCACTCACTTTAAGCATTTGAACACAAAAATACCTGTAAAATACTTTTTACATAATGAACCCTATTTATGTTCTGTGCAATTTTTGATTATAATCATAAACTTTGTCTGTATAGAAAAGCCATTCTACATACAAAAGCAAGTGTCACAAAAAGTGTCACCTAAACTGGGCTTATCATTAAAATACAGCCCACTTACCAAATAATGAACTCTACATGACATTCTGCAAAGTCTCAAATGTTACAAATAACTAATTTGTAGGAATATATGCCTGCAGCATGTCTCCGTCTCTTCGAAATTCAAATGGAAATCATTCATAACATTTCACACATCACCCTCTGAGTTTATTAAATGTTTTAGCTAATTTGATTATGCTTTCAGCTACCAGTATGAGTGTAACATTCTCAGGGGTTTAAATTTTTCTTAGCGTTTAAATTCAACCTGCAGAATTCCAAAGATGCACAATTTTTAGAAAATGCTGTTGTTAAAGTCCCCGTGAACCGGAAGTTGCAAACGACTTTTCTCCAGTGTTGTGACGTATTTCCAAGTGAAACGGAATATATTGAATAGAGGGCAGGGTTTTACTTTAGCGCTCCTCCTCTCCATCTCACGCTCATAGCAGACTAACGGTTGGAGGGGAGTGGTTTAACCATTTTCAACCCAAGCCATCAAACTGACGCCATCAGAGAAGGAACGCCATTCCAGACCGGAAGTAACTTTTGAGATTTTAATTAAAGATTACCATGACAAAAAAAAAATTCTGTGTATTAACTTGCACGGATTAATTGTTCAACACAAGACTAGTACTATGCACTAACAAAATAAACAGGGTCAATTTTGATTTCATGACGACTTTAAAAAACACTTACAATAACCTTACAGGGACAGTTCCCATGCAAATAAATATTAATATCTTGCTCAAGGACTCATGATTACCCCTCATGGGGATTTTAACTTGTACTTTCAGTTGCATGTTTTAAAATTCACAACAACAAAAAAAGTGTAAATTATAAAAATAAATGTGTTAAAAAAAAAAAAGATGTGCGTGTATGTGTTAAGAGCACTACCATATAAATTCTTTGCAGTGGAAGCAGAACGTTGGTTGCTTTAGGAAGGTCGACATGAACTTGTGCCCGTTAACTTGGTGGATTTTCCTTCGGACTGCCTGCTGCCGTACTCGATTAAATTCCTTATAGGTACGTGCGTTTCCGCCAGAGTCATCTAAAAACAAAGTAACAGAAAAGAAATTATTACTTCTTTATGAATCATGATGTATGATCTTTGTAGAACACATAGACATTTCCTGTAATGCCATGTAACATTCTTTTGAATATGTGAGGGGGAACAGTGACAGATCATGGGCCCCTTAGTTCACTGGTATTATTAAGTCTAGTCTATTCTCTGCAGGCCTAACCACAGGCCTTTAAAGGAAGCCAGCTTTACACCCTCATGCACAGTGTGTGCGCGATTCACACATAGCGTACACTTCATGCATGATGCTCAAGATGCTCTGACAGATGTCGATTAAAAAAAACCTGTGACTGAAGTTGGCTTTGTTTGTCTTAGAGCACCACTAACATGTGTTGACAAGTCTGGTAGCAGTTTAACAGTTAGTGAACCGATATCTCAACAGCAAGGGGAGGAATTTAGGATTTCTTCTTTTAGTGAGTGTGTGTGTGTGTGTTTTTCCATCATCATGGCCTAGACAGTGCAATTCATCAAGAAGATTTTTATATTTTTATTTTACTCCATCAGTAGCTACGAAACAGAGCCTGTGTGTTTTAGGTACGCTTCTATGTTCCCGTCGAAACAAAGTCAGACTGACTGTCGAATCAATGTTTTCAAATGACACTCAGTAAAAGTTCTACTTCTGCATAAAGAAATTTAAAAGAAAGAAAGACTGAGACAGAAAGAAAGAGCTATGCAAATGAGAGAGGGGGGACTTACCGTCTATAAATGAGCCTGTGAGATTAACATGGATGTAGACCTTACCCTCAGGCTCAAGGTCAACCTGCAACACAAACACAGAAATCGAGAAAAACATTTTTAAATTGCATTAGATATAACTTTAGATATGAAATACTAAATAAGCTATTCTTACATTAATTATTTACATTAAATATATTCAAAATTTGAATAATAGTGAAGTGATCAAAATGATAGAAATAGAAATAGTGAAGGTATGCAGTGACAAAAATGTTAAACAAATCAAACTTATAATTTAGAACAGGCTTTCTGACCAATACACTTCTGTTTTTACAGTTATTTGTGACTGTAAGAGTATTTTCTTGACAAAGAAATACTTAAGAGTGTAACTACAATAAAAAAAATTAATAATAATAATAATAATAATATTCAATGACTACAGAAATTCCAATGAATTTTCTATGACCTAAGAAGCAATATCTGCACCAAATTCAACCAATCATGCAAACACTGCTTTGCTGTCCAACACTGATAGCAGTTGCAATTTTACACCACCGAAAACGTAAATAAAGTCAGGCAGAAGTGAAATATTAGAGCTGGACTTCAGCTTACTGTAGCGCAAAAAAGAGAAAAGAGATAAATGGAAAGACGAAATGGAAAGAAACAGTGAAAGATAAAGTGGGGCGTTCATGGGCCTGTGGTAAACTCGTCTGTGGAAAACCAATTTTGTGGGCATGTGTAGACCTGCATGTGATACAGAACTAAACCCTATGTGCTTGTGTGAGTGTTTTTTATAGAATCATGGGTAAAAGAAATGTTCCAGATAATAAAAAAGTAAAAAAAACCTACTTCTTTATATAAGAACTATGTTAATCTATGTAAAACTCCCTTTATTCAGATTTTGTCATTTCATGTTTTGCACCTGACAGCATAAACTATTTTATAGTACATTTGCAGATAAAATAACTGGAAAATATAAAATATATTTTATGAAATAAATATATTTTATGAAAAAAAATCTGATTTCACAGAAAATTTAAACAAATTTAATAAATGAAAAAAAAAACAATGAAAATACAAACAAAACAGAAAAAAAAAACTTAAGAGGATACAAACAGATCTGTTTGTAAGTCGATATATGACTTCCAATTAGGGCTGCAACTAACAATTATTTTGATAATCGATTAGTTGGCTGATTATTTTTCCGATTAATCGGATAAAAATCCTAATTTTATTTATTTTTATTTTATTGACAAAAAAAAAAACACACTATTGCTAATCCTGCCCAATGTACTTTAAACAAATGTGCCAACTGAATGCTATGAAAACATACAGTCATTTATTACACTACCTGTCATAATAAAGAGAGAACACAAATATTTTAGGAATCTATCAAAAACTTGTTTGAAACTAAAAATGGTATTGCCATTTATTAGGAAAATAACAAACTGAAACAACTAAATAGTTTCTAAATAATATTCACACATAATATCCAAAAAAAAAAAAAAAACTTAACAGTCTCTGTTGTTATTGACTGTAACTGGGAATCTGAAAAAAAAACAACAACTATGAAGTGTTTTACTTTTTCCTGCCTTTCTTGTAAAACAGGAAAATCAATAATGAATGGATAACAACAATAAATATATTGTAGCTTTAGAAATACTGCTGTAACTAAAGAGCTTACACATACTGGTGGATTAACCATTACAGAAACATGAAAAATGATTTTAGTAATCACCAATACTGATAGTTTATGCTGCCCTGACCTGTGGCACAAACCTTACATTGGATCACAATCACCTCTTACATTTATTATCCTGTAAATAGGCTATAAGAAACGTCTTACATTTATTTTCAATAAGTTCTCCCTGTACAGTTACTACTATCATAAAATACCTGAATGACATGTTGACTTTTAAATCTAAATTTAACTTTACACAACAGATATTTCAGCAAAATGAATATTTTTGCGCTGAATATTAATTGTCTCCCTCTCTCCCGCGTTTCGTCTGTCTGACGCGGGTGCGCGCGCCGGCGCTCATTCAGTAAAGTTTGAAGTTTAATGCAGACTGTAAGGACAAGCCTTTATGCAAAATGGAAATGCTCGCGTGAATTTGTAACATTTACAGATAAGGATATAGAATTAACGTTTTGCGCTGAGGACGCACATGCATCTGTCACAGCGCCTGATAGGGTAAGCCATTACGCTAATGCATTAGCTTGAAGCTTAAAAAAATAAATAATTCTAATGTTTTGATCAGCTTTGATCTCGTACCTTTTCCACAGCAGCTCGCCATTTCCTCCACTATTTTTAGATGCATTTTGGTCCATAGAAATGCATTATTCAGTGCTGTAATTTGAGGCAACTGGCGGAAGTCTTCCGCGCACGGTAGGCGGAGCCAACTAATCGATAATGAGAATCGTTGTCGATGATTTTCATTATCGATTATTATCGATTTTTATCGAATAGTTGTTGCAGCCCTACTTCCAATTCATATGACTTATTTCTGTACTTAAGTACCACACATAAAATGTACATACTACGGGACACATATTACTGAAATAGTCGTCCTGAGAAATTGCATGTAAACAGCAGAAACAAGGGAGCAGCCAACCAGATTTCAGAATTTTTAGCTAATTATTGATCCATTCAGAATTTTTAGCCAAACAGTAAAGCTCTTTACAATCACTTATTTTGTGTGTTTCAGTTTGCGGACATCAGGTTGGCTTACATCTTTGAAAGACTAGGTTGTGGATAGAGGCTGTGCGGATGAAATAATATCATTAAAGAATACTGTGATACATACAGTTAGCCATAATTAGCATATAGTATGTTCTTAAAAGCACTGCTAAACAAGTCTCTTTCACATAATTTTTACTGTACTTTAAAAAAAAAAAAAAAAAGTTTGCTTAAGCAACTTTCATTTGAGTTCAAATTAAAACAATTTTTTTCGACCATACACATACTTCCTTTCATTTGGTCTGAACTGAAAGTAGACAAATTCACACGGACTGTGTGAAGAGTCTCTCCAAAATATATGACTTCCATTTTCTAATTTTTTTTTAATGCTAGTTTCACTGACTGATAATATTGCATAACAGAAACTGCTGAATTCCTAGAGGCAGTTCCCATATAAGCTAACACACACACACACACACTTACTTGTGTGTAGTGTTTTGAACTGCAGTTTCACTACATACCATTTGTCCCAAAAGCCTGAGGCTCTACACAAACACAGATACATACACACTGACAGAAACAAGAGACTGAACCTTGGCGGCAAAAGAAAAAAAAAAAAAAAACATATCCCAAAGCCCAGGCATAATGAAAGTGGAGATTCATTAATTAGTGGTTATGTGATCTGCAGCTGCAGAACTTGCAGAGGACGTGTATCTCTGTGGTTGACTGAACTTAATGTGGAACTTAACAGAAATTGGTCATACACACAATAGTTCAAAAGTTTGGGGTCAGTAAGAGTCTCTTATGCTCACCAAGGCTGCATTTATTTGATCAGATATACAGTAAAAACAGCCTGACTTGGTGCTTAAGAAACATTTCTTGTTATAAATGATCAATGTTGAAAACAGTCACAGCTTAATATTTTTGTGGAAACCATGATTTTTTTCAGGATTCTGTCATGAATTGAAAGTTCAAAAGAACAGCATTTATTTGAAATAGAAATCTTTTCTAACAATGTAAATGAATCCTTGCTGAAATAAAGGGATAGTTCACCCAAAAATGAAAATTTGGTCATCACTTACTCACCCTCAAGTTGTTCCAAACCTGTATAAATGTCTTTGTTCTGCTGAACACAAATGAAGATATTTGGAAGAATGTTTGTAACCAAGCAGATCTCACCCCCCATTGACTACCATAGTAGGAAAAAAAAAATTGGTAGTCAATGGGAGGGCGAGATCTGCTTGGATACAAACATTCTTCCAAATATCTTCATTTGTGTTCAGCAGAACAAAGAAATTTATACAGGTTTGGAACAACTTGAGGGAGAGTAAATGATGACAGAATTTTCATTTTTGGGTGAACTATCCCTTTAAAGTATTAATTTCTTTTAATAAATTTGTACTAACCCCATACTTTTAAATGGTAGTGTATACTTTCATTACTGTAAACTGCAATACCAAAACCCCTGCTTCGGCCCTTAAAGATGTGATCCAGGTGTCACAGTCAAAACAAAGAATATTATACAAGGTATACTACCAGTCAAAAGTTTGGACACAGTAAGATTTTTAATGTTTTTAAAAGAAGTTTCATCTGCTCACCAAGGCTGCATTTATTTAATTAAAAATACAGTAAAAACAGTAATATTGTGAAATATTATTACAATTTAAAATAACTGTTTTCTGTTTGAATATATTTTATAAAGTAATTTATTCCCAAAGCTGAATTTTCAGCATCATTACTCCAGTCTTCAGTGTCACATGATCCTTCAGAAATCATTCTAATATGCTGATCTGCTGCTCAAGAAACATTTATTGTATACAACTGTACAAAATATTTGTGTACAATATTTTTTTTTTTTCAGGATTCTTTGATGAATAGAAAGTTCAAAAGAACAGCATTTATTTTAAATATAATCTTTTGTAACATTATAAATGTCTTTACTGTCACTTTTGATCGATTTAATGCATCCTTGCTGAATAAAAGTATTAATTTCTTTAATTTCTTTACAAAAAAAAGAAATTTTTGTTGTTGCTTATATTGAGATTACATTTGAAATTTTTTTTTAAACAAGCACTTTAAACAAGTTAATAATTTAAAATATACACTTCCCCTTATACACAGTTTAACCTAAAATAACCCTGATGCTAATAACAAAGTTTAATTCCATGGTACTGTCCACTAGATGAACAAATTTGTCAGGACACATGAAACAAGACGATCGGTCTCTCTAAAAATAATGTTCCTGTGCACAAGCATTATGGGGAAAAGAGAACTAATGGTACTTGGGTTGATTAATAATGTTAGAATAAGACTTTCACCACTTCTGCTGAGTACAGACAAGCCGCGTTGTGTGTGCATGTTTGGCCTGGTCACTGAAATGCTGACACTAAGTGTTTTAAAACTACTGTTTTCCTAGTAGTTGCAGTAGTGTTGAGTTAACACGCACACTGAAATAAACTAGCTCTGAGGGTAATGTGTAGACATGGAAATTGTGGTGTTCAGACCATTCGAAGATGCTAAAACCACAGAGCAAGATGTCAACCCGCCTACAGAGCAACCCACCTACAGAAAAACTGAGAGTCCAAATTGTACTGACTGACTTTGCATTAAGTCCTGACTTCCTTTCATTAAATACTGATTATGCATCAGTATCTCTATATCTGTGTCTAGAACTGCAGTCAATCTCCTGATTATAGATCAGCGAGCAATGCACTGCCGGACATATGGGTGTGAAGCCACTTCTGATGGTGGAAAATGATAACACTCATAACCTCTATATGTATCTGCTGTTCACGCACAAAGAAGAAAAACACAACCGCACAAAGCAAAAGAGATTAAAAGAAACAACACAACAGAATACAATAGAACAGAACAAAATAAAGAAAAGAACACCATGCAATACAACACTGCACGACAAAACAAAGATACACATCATAATACAAGAGAAAGAACAGTGAGGTTTAGGGGAAACCAGACTGCTGCAACACCATCAGTTTAACAAACTAAAAATGAGCTGTACCATAACCACAGAGCACTATGCTACAAGACTAGCACCAACCTAAATCAGCAGATTCTTATTTTTAATATAGAACACAAGCTTTTCATCCGATATAACATTTTTATTAAAATAAAGTTAATTTAAAAAAAATTAATAATTTCAAAAAAGTAGAAATATCATAGCCACAGATAGAGGGGGCTGCAATGTGTTCCTACAGTAGACAGAAAGATTGGGCAAAAACAATGTATAGGCTACTTCACCGAAACAACTAAAGCAACTTTCAAACTAAAACAGTATGGGCATACGTTGCTTATATTTTATGTATAGCTATATTTGTATAGCAATTTATCCATTGCCGTTTTGTGTTTCTGTTGCCTTTTTGAATTAAAGTTCCTAATTATTTATCATTTCATAGCATTCCTGCATCTCAAACAGTAGAGCATGGTGCTAATAATGCCAAGGTCGTGAGTTTGATTCCCAGGGAATATTAACTGATACAACAAACTATACCTTGAAAGCATTTTGGTCTACTTCATAATTTTGAATTGAAATGTTTAAAAACACAAGAAAGTTGGTAGGATGATGGTAATGACATAATATTTACATTGAACAAGTAAATTTGATAACCACAATACATTCATGCATACATTTTAACATGTTTTCAAGTAGGCCTAGTGTTCCAACAGACCTGGTAGGGGGTGCAAAGTTAGAAACACATAGCACAAAAAACAGTTACAGACATTGAAATACTGTAAATTATAACGCTTCCCAAGTCATTTTGTAGTATGCTGACCGTTTATGATCCAACACTATGGTTTTTGTTATGTCTTTAGTGTCCAACTAAGTATAGATCAGCAATGCACAGATATAAACAATACGAATATATTTTAGCATTATTAATTGCATTCTAGCCTTATCAAAATGCACTTTTCTACAAACACAATGCCACCAGATAGATTCATAGATGCTCGCTGTCTGCCCCCTCAGAGCAAATATATCCTGTTCTGAACTTTTCCAACTATATGATTCAAAGTGTCAGATGTCAACATCATACATGTGAAATTTAGATCTCTACCAATTTAAAAGCAAAGAAATTTATCAGAATTCTGTTATCAGGTGAAGGAGAGACATCTACGTAATAAACATTCCTCACCCATCCTTCAAAAGACTCCTCTCTGTTCGTACTCTTCATCAGATCATCAAACTGGATGGTGCAGTTGGCCACGAAGTCATCGTACCCGATCGGTGCGTCATGAAAAACGGCCAACTCTAATTGCTTGCCGCTGTTGACGTTAACGGAGAACTCCTCGTTATAAGTGGGCATGTTGGTTTTTTGCTTGGTATGCGTCTGTCCGATTTTATACTCGTCCACTTTTACGATGATATACGGGTCCAAAGTCTGGTTCGCTTTGTTGAACATCACGGCGTGTCGCAAAGAGGTGGTCGTGGGCTTCAGGTCCACCGCTTCGCCGATGCGTAACTTCAGATACCCGTTAAACTTCATGATGTCCTCTAAACTGGAGCCTAACAAATCTAATCCTAACTGACTTAGTGAATGTTGGACATTGTGTCACTTAAATGGGAGAGTGTAAATGCGCAAACTCACACCAGTTAAAAGCCTCTGCATCTGAAACCAGGCGCTGTTTGAAACACCTGCTTTGCGGAAGGACTGAAGCGAGTGGGCTGAATAGGGAAGTGAAGGAGTTTACGCATGAATACGTCTCCCTCAGGGGATTCAATCATAACAATAACAGTTTCTTTCAAGCTCTCTCTCCAAACCTTACTGTTTTATTTGTTACGCGAGGTATTAAGAGATCGGCTTTGTAAAGTTCTACTCGACACTATCACAATCCGTCCATATTTGCTGAGGTTTTAACTCAAATGCGTTTAAGATAAGAGCGGTCTTTACTTATAAACTTCTGATCATGTTTTAGGCAGACAAACTGAGCGATAGGGTGTTGCAGGAGAGAAACTTAGATATTTTTCTTTAAACAAAGACATGGGTGCACTATCTTTGAAATAGTCCTACCTGCATGTGGAAATATGTGGAAAAGGAAAACACACCTGTTTTATTGTGAGCATGACTTTGGAAACCTCCGCCACCTTTCGGCAGAGTTTTCTAATGTAGATTTATGCTGATTAACGGACGCGCGCACCTAGCGGTTTCGTAAAGGAATAACATTCAAAAGGATTAAATTCGTCCTTTTATCATAGATAAAATTATTGAATAATTTATTGAATAAAATATGGAAGATATTGTAAAAAAACAACTGAAAAAAACATATAATCATTAGTATATTAAATAAATATTTATTGGAAGGTTCAAATTAATTGAAAGGTTAATTAAAAGGTTAAAAAATATTGACAATGTGTTATTTTGACGTGCAATTTCAGTTTTGTGTAATGTGATTATCGTGGATTATTATAGCCTATGTAAAATTGCAAAAATATCATTCATTCATGCATGTTGGCGATTTAAACCTAATTCACTTCAATAAAGATAACTATGCTATTCTTGTCATGACTTGAGCATCAAGTTGTGGGGGCGCTGCGGTGCAAATTCCACTCATGTTTAGTACATGTTAACTCAAAGATTCATAGAAAAAATATAAACGTTGGATTTGTGGTCGATTCTGTGTTAAGGTAAGGCATGTTATTCGCAATTATGTGTTGTGGCTGGGTTGTTATAGGTCTGCGTGACTCTCGATGCCTTAGGCCTAACTGAACAGAGGAATTATGGTATTCTTCTGTAGCCTGACGAGTAACTTTAACTGTTGAACTCAAAGACAGCCTGATGCTTTTTGTTTTTTGTCCACGGTATAGTTCGAACACTGCTCACACCCTCATGTCGTTTCATACCCGTAAGACCTTCGTTCATTTTCAGAACACAAATTAAGATATTTTTATATAGATCATTTCCTTTTTCAATGCCCAGAAAGCTACTAAAACATATTTAAAACAGTTCATGTGACTAAAGTGGCTCAACCATAATATTATAAAGAGGCGAGAATACTTTTTGTGCGCCAATAAAACAAAATAATGACTTTATTCCACAATATCTAGTGATGGGCGATTTCGAAACACTGCTTGATGAAGCTTCGAAGCTTTTCAAATCTTTTGTTTCGAATCAGTGGTCCGGAGCGCCAAAGTCATGTGATTTCAGTAAATGAGGCTTCGTTACATCATAAGTGAAGTTTTGAAATCGCCCATTACTAGAAATTGTAGAATAAAGTCGCTTTTTTTCTTTCTTCTTTCTTTCTTTCTTTCTTTTTTTTTGTGCACAAAAAGTATTCTCGTCACTTTATAATATTAAGGTTGAACCACTGTTATCACATGAACTGTTTTTATATTTTTAGTAGGCCTATCTTTCTGGGCATTGAAAAAGGAAATGATCTTGCTGGCAATAGAGGCCTCACTGAGCCATCGGATTTCATCAAAAATATCTTAATTTGTGTTCCGAAGATGAACCACGGTCTTACGGGTGTGGAATGACATGAGGGTGAGTAATTAATGACATAATTTTAATTTTGGGGTGAACTAACCCTTTAATTTCAAGGGTATAGGCTAGTAGGCCTAACATAAATACTGTAACATTATAATACATCATACAGTCGTAGGAATTCAGCTCACAAAATAGTTTGAAAATAGTTAAATTCCTGTTTATGAACATCATCCCATTTTTATTTATAAATAATTAAATCAGTAAACAAACAAACAAATTAATACATATGCTAGCCTATATAAAAATATGTAGGCTATCATAGCAATTGTATACAAGTTAGGCTATATAATAGGCCTAAGTCAAATGTCTGGACTTCATTTACAGTATGTTTCTCATGAATTTGAAAACCTTTTGCTTGAAATATAGGCTTATTAGGCTATAGTATAATGAATTATATATGAATTGTCTGCATATAAACAAAATGGGTTGAGTGCATATGTGGGCTCTGATTAAGTTGGCCCAAGTCTATAAAGTATAAAACACTTTTCCAGCTGTTGTAAATTCAAAGTGGAGACTCCAGACACACTCTGCTCTGTCCAGTGTCAGCTGTCTGAGAACAGAGAAGTGAAGAATAAGAGTTTGTCACCTTCAGCGATGAAGCCGAGTTCTGGCAGATCCACTCTGGTGATTCTGGTGTAGCACCAGAAATAGCCAGCAGGAGTCACTCATGCTCAAGTATTCAACCTTTAGGCCTACCTGTATTTTATAAACATACATGTTCAGTTTTCTTTATGGACAGCATACCCATAAGTCAAGTTGTCATCTGACTTTGTTGTTCCAGCTGTCAAACCCTTACATCTCAGCATCTCTCTCTCTAGTTTTGTGTGGAATGAACCAGTATTAAAACACGTCTTCAGCACCAAATCACCTTTAATGGTCTTCATGGTTTAGCCCCCTCCTGAGTCTTCATTAAAGAACTGCCCTTTTCACCCGGAGCACAGTGTGGGAGAGTTTAAACTCAGGCCATTGTGGAGAACAGAACTGTTCTGGTCACAAGGATTTTTCTGAAATCATTCAGTTATCCTGAGCTTGAGTATGTGTTCAGAACAGAGCAAATGTGTATTTCAGGACATATGTATGCCTCTGGTGTTTTATGTATATAAGCTGTATATAATTTATATATAATTTCTTTGTACACACATACCTTAAAGTCTTAGCTACTAAAATAAGCTGTTGTCCCAGTAGTGGGGTAAATTGTCACAATGGAATTTGCCATTAAAAAGCTTATATGTGACCCTGGACCACAAAACCAGTGGTAAGGGTCATTTTTTTAAAAATTGAGATTTATACATAATCTGAAAGCTAAACAAATAAGCTTCCCATTGATGTAGGATATTGTCAGGATAGAACAATATTTGGCCAAGATTCAACTATTTGAAAATCTGAAATCTGAGGGTGCAAAAAAAAAAAAAAAAAATCAAGATATTGAGAAAATTGACTTTAAAGTTGTCCAAATTAAGTCCTTAGCAATGCATATCCACTCACAAAAATAAAATTTTGATATATTTATGGTAGGAAATTTACAAAATATCTTCATGGAACATGATCTTTACTTAATATCCTAATGATTTTTGGCATAAAATAAAAATAGATACTTTTGACCCATACAATGTATTGTTGGCTATTGCTACAAATATACCTGTGCAACTAATGACTGGTTTTGTGGTCCAGGATCACATATATAGTCTTTCAAGCAGAAAAAAACAATTAATGAAACAGTGAAAATATAAAAGGTAACATTAAAAAATAAATTGCATAAAATTATGACATTTAAAAGACACAAATGTAAAACACAAACAACATGATCCATCCTTGTTCTGAAAAAGAAATCTTTCAACGGAAAGTCAAATCTTTCCGTTAAAATCTGTCTTGATTTATTTAGGTTTATAAGTAGTCTCTTGTATGTTAGAGTGATTTTATTATGTTGAGCTATAACAAAAATATATCATGATTTAACAACAAAAAATAATGGTAGCCTACTATGATGCGACTGCATCCTGATGTGACAACTAGCCCCAGTCACGCATGTTCACTGAAACTCTGTTATAGACATTAACCATACCTGACCAAACACGTATACACGTATACACATGTACAAACTCAGCAAAGCCTCCAAATCCCATTCAGCACTCATATACAGTACAATCTCGCACATAGCAGGAGTTTGAAATAGTTCCCAAATCTGTCATTTACACACACACTGTTACGCTTACATATTGAACTGTTGCTACACCATGTCAGGCCATGTGACTCATAGAGATGTGGATGAGGTATTTATGGGTGAAAGGCCAAAGTGTGTGTGAGTGCGCGTTTACTAGCTGGTATTATTACTCAGTGTTTGGGAATGGCAACAGCTGCGGCAGGAGGACGTAAAAGAAGAAAAACAAAAATCGGAGAAAGAAAGACAGAGTGAATGATGGAGTGTTTGGGGAGACAAGTTAAAAAAGAGTGACAGGGAGAGAGAGCAGAGGGGACAGAACAGAAGTGTTTTAAAGCAGAGGAGAAAGTGTGTGACACAGGGCAGGGTAAGTGTGTGTGTGTGTTTGAGTAAAATGAACTCCAGATGTGATATGGTCTCAGCTCAGACCAAGGCGTCAGAAACAGAATTAGAGGTTGTAGAAGGCAAAGAAAGCGACAAAGAGGAGAAGAATTTTAGAGAACACTAAAGTGTCACAATAGAGGTAAGGTAGTGTGTGATTGGGTGTGTTTGTTTCTTCCTAACAGAGTCTTCAGAATGATTTACTCAATGTCTGTGACATAGGGAGCACGGTTACTGATAGAGCATGAAAATCAATTCAGGAGGAAGGAGAAGAACAGAGATGCAGAAAAAGTCCAGGGAAAAAGCAGATGTCTGCATGAAAGGGCCAATCGGCATGAAAAGAAATCAGACAGTCGTACAGCAAAATCACCTTCTGTAGGCAGCGGTTAACAGTCAGCAGATGTTTCTGCTGGTGTGTGAATATGGATTGCGCTCTAAAGGTAAAGCAATCACTGCAGGACTAAATTCAGACTGAAAAGAGACATAACTCCTGTCTGATACCCAAGAGCAGTGGATCTCATTTTTCACTCACTGAAAGCATGAAATGTTGTTTTAAAGGCTTTTTTTTCTCTTTACACATTTACTCAAAAGGCCCACAGGCACACATGATTTTTAAAATGTCTTCTACTTCCACATTTAAAGTGAATGGGTGAATCACAAAACCTGTCAAACAGTTCACCCTAAAAACAAAAGAAGAAACAAAAAAAGTAATGTGACATTGTATAATAGAATAATATATTATATTTACCCATCATATTTGTTGTATAGATTTAATTTGATTTCAAAAATCAACTGCCTTTTTCAACACTATCTCACGACCAATTCGTAAATTTTTTACGAGATGGCTAATTCGTACGGATTCATACGTTTTCTCTAAACTCCAGTGACAGGTACGTTTAGAGGCGGGGTTAGGGCGAATTAGCCACCTCGTAAAATACGTATGAATTGCTGTGAGCTGTATTACAGTAATGAGAAACTAATAGCAATCACCATTGAGAATAAAAGGAATAATAAAAAGAAAAAAAAAAGCTAAACAATAAAATGTCTAAATACATTGCTAATGGGATTTTTTTTTTTTTTTTTTTTTTTTTTTTTTTAATATGCTTAAAGGGATAGTTCACCCAAAAATGTAAATTCTGGCATCATTTACTCCCCCTCAAGTTGTTCCAATCCTGTATACATTTCTTTGTTCTGCTGAACACAAAGGATGATATTTGGAAGAATGTTTGTGACTATGCAATCTGGCTCCCCATTGGCTACCATAGTAGGAAAAAGACTGAATTCCTGACAAGAGTGAATTCAGGTTGTTTGGGACACATTTTTCCATTGAGATGACTGGGAAAAAGTGTCCCAATCAACCTGAATTCACCCTATGGTAGTCAATGGGGGTCAAGATCTGCTTGGTTGCAAACATTCCTCCAAATATCTTCCTTTGTGTTCAGCAGAACAAAGAAATTTACACAGGTTTGGAACAACTTGAGGGGGAGTAAATGATGACAGAAGGTAACCATGTCACACAAAGCAGTTATCTTGTCACTGACCACACCGCTTACCTGCAGGTGAAATCTGACTGTCATCCTGAGCTGCACAATGCTTTATTCACACGCCTCAAGAATAACACAACTACCATATTTCTCTAAGTACATGTGAGATTGTGCATGTGTTACAGACAGCCTTTCTTTGGGCGGTCTCTCAAGCTAATGCAGCATATTAGAAACAGCGGGAGAGAGCAAAGGCCACAGACTACATACACACACACACACACACACACACACACACACAGACACAGACACACACACACAGACACACACACAGAGCATTTGTTTTCCATTATCTGACATACAGAGAACCCTCTGTCCAAATCAATGAAGAAAAATCAGCTTGTCTATCAATCTTTCTCACATGCAAACCAGCAAAAACACACACTAATGCTTGGATCTCTTAGACTAAACATGGATCACAGACTCCATTCCAGATGCCACAGTACACAAGCCAGTGATAAACCAGTTTTAATTCTTATTTCCCTTTATTTAATTCCACATAAAAATACATCAAAATTGTCCTTTTGGACATATAAACAGGGTTGCAATGGTAAAACAAACACAAAAAAGTATATTTTCAATTTATTATTATTTTTTCTTTATTTAAAATAGAATGAAAAAAAATATGTGTTCTAAACTTAAATCATCACAGAAAATCTTTGGATGGTGTGTTGGTATAGAAATACCCTGAAAGGTTTGAAAAATCTTCAAAAATAGAATCCATAAAGGTTAAATCGTTTTTCAGACAGACACAATTTTCCAATTCATTAAATATCTGCGTAAATCTAATATCCACATTCAGTTATTGAAAAATCAGCAGTGCAGCTGCTTCATTCATTGGTTTCATTTGTCTTTTTACAGATCACAGCAACCGTCTGATTCAAAGATTGTCAAACCCTGCTGTCATCCAGAATAGATTACTATCCATTTCATTGCTCTACTGGATATTGTGAATTTGATTGTGTCTGCGTTCAGTATTCAAGTGCCATTATAGCTTTATGAGAACATTAGGAGTATCATAAGAGTACAGTTTGCTTATCTCATTGGGATTTCCATTCTTGAAGCAGCATTTGTAAACCTGTAAAATTAGGTTCTTCTTTAAGGCAGCATGTGTTGAGCTCTCAATTCATGCAGTGCAACATGTCCCACAATGATGATGTCAAAGGTCAAGGACCTTGAACCCAGGAGACAATGATGACACACAGGCTCAGTGTACCCACAACCAGGCCAATGACCAACAGAAAAACTGCCTAGAAAAAGAGAAAGGTGGAAAAGCTGTTTACAAAAAGAAAACTGAAAAAGGCAACATAATAATCAACATATTTAAAAAAAAAAAAAAAAAAAAAAAAAAAAAAAAAAAAACACTTTACAATACAAAAAAAATGTAAAGTCAGTTATAAGTCAGACATACTGTACACTACCAGTCAAAAGTTGGGGGTCATTAAGTTTTCTCTTTTAGGTTTTTTTTTATATATATAATGTACAAAAGATTTCCATTTCAAATAAATTATGTTTTTTGAACCTTCTATTCATCAGCAAATCCTGAAAAAAAATGCATCATGGTTTTCACAAAACATTAAGTAGCACAACAGTTTAACATTAATAATTAAAAGAAATGTTTCTTGAGCACCAAATCAGCATATTAGAATAATTTCTGAAAGATTGTGACACTAAAGACAGGAGTAATGATGCTGAAAATTCAGCTTTGCCATCACAGAAATACATTACATTTTAAAAGATTTCAAAACAAAACGCAGTTATTTTAAACACTAGTAATATTATACAATATTACAGTTTTTAATGTATTCCTAATTTCTTAAGAGACTTCTTAAAAACATTAAAAATCTTACAGGGTTAGTTCACCCAAAAATGAAAATTCTGTCATTAATTAAGTCACCATCATGTCATTCTACATCCGTTAGACTTTCGTTCATCTTCGGAACACAGATTAAGATCTTTTTGATGAAATCTGAGAGCTTTTATAGACAGCAACGCAACTGACACTTTGATGCTTCAAAAAGTTTACAAAGAGATCGAAAAACTAATCCATATGAATTGAGCGGTTTAGTCCAGATTTTCTGAAGAGACACGATCACTTTTTATGATGAACAGATTGAATTTAAGCGCATATGTAATCATTCATCAACTCACACATCAGCTGTGGTAAACGTAAACTTTACTTGACGTGCGAGAACCAGTGAGGTTCATTCTCGTGTGTTACGCAGCACATGAGTTTCAAGAAGAGGTTTGTTCTCACGCATCAAGCAGGTTTGGTTGGGCTTCTGTTTATGTTCGCTGATCAATGTTTATATGTGAATAAAAGCATAAATTAAATCTGTTCATCATATAAAGTGATCGAGGCTCTTCAGAAAATCTGGACTAAACCACACAATTCATATGGATTAGTTTTTCGATCTCTTAATTAACTTATTGAAGCGTCAAAGTGTCATTTTTGTAGCGGTCTATGAAAGCTCTCAGATTTCATCAAAAAGATCTTCATTTGTGTTCCGAAGATAAACGAAAGTCTTACGGGTTTGGAATGACATGAGGGTGAGTATATAATGACAAAATTTACATTTTTGCATTAACTAACCCTTTACCAACTCCAAACTTTTAAACGGTAGTGTATAACAAATGGGTAAAACTCTCTCAGAACCAACAGTCTAGTGCAAAGCAACTAATGTGTGTAGTACTGAATGTATGCAAGACTTTAAATACCCCTGCTGAATTGAAAGATCTGATTGGCTCAGAGCTGATTCTCAAATAAAACATTCCCGGATACACAAACAGCAAACACGTGGAGGTCGTAGAACCTGGAATCACACATGAAAAGGTATGCAGACACACACATATATAAACATACCTGTTTAACTGCTGAGCTGTGAATTTAACAGTCAAGCACACAGAGCATATGGACACACACTCACCGACCACACCAAAGACATTCCTGATGTCAGGGACGAAAATAGCGAGCACCAGCACAAGAGTGAGGATGAAAAAACAGGAAAGTGAATGAGAGAGCCAGGAGAACTCCCTCTCTCTCCTGCATAACATCAACAACGCTTTACGTGCCTGAGAAAAAGAACGGGAGGATGCGTTTTCTGTATTTCTTTTTTGAATAGTTCATGGTAAAATGGTGTTTGACTTACTGGGAAGTGAATAAGCGGCACAGTGAGCAGAACGGCCAATAGAATCGCAAGACGCACTGACATCACCAAAACATCCCGCGGTAGGTAGGTGTCGTATCCTAGCAACAGCTCTGATTCCACGTGTTCTGCGGATAAAGAATGTTTGATCAGATCAATCCATTTGTCTTCTTCATTAACAGATTAATCCAAAGAGTACTGAACTAAAACAGAAAAAATTAAATTCCAGGGGTGCGAGACAAACACACATCATGCAGCTAATCATGGGCTTTATTCATGCTGGAATATTAGCATACTAATAAGTATACACTGACTCCCATCAAATATTTAAAGATACTTTGTGAAACCATAAACAACTTTTCAAATATTAGTGTTCCAATAGCAGTGTGCCTGAATCTTCAGCCCCGCTGCAAAAGGGATCATATTTTCCCCAGCTGTTAATGTGTTAATATGCACACAAAAGCAAAATAATATGCATACAGCAAAATCAGTGTAGTCCTATAAATGAACAAATAACTGGTACGAGCCTGTTCTTTTTAGTGAATCAAAAAACATACAGCACAACCTGTGCAGTGTGATTCATGAGCAAATGACACTTGATTATGATTCAGAATAAGTTGTGTAGTTTAGGTTTGTTAAACTTAAACCAGTGTAATAATTACTGATGGTTTGTTCATATTGCGACAATTTGAGATTTTTGGTAATTCATTTTTTTTTTTTTTTTTTTAGGAAACTGCATTTAGTAAGTCTAGTTATCATCTCCAAAATAAAAATGGTTATTTCACATTGGTTAGATTTAAAATGATGGTCAGGGTCTGACATTATTTTCGACTCGTTTGTGACACTAAAATGTCACATCAAGCATTGCAGGATACAGTACAGAAATGAAGAAAACACTGCAGGAAGGCCAAGAGCAGGATTAACACACAAAACAAACACTTTGTGGATCTTGTAGTGCATCTTGAGCAATGTTCTTACTATAGAAGGTGAGGTATCCAAAAAGGGCAGAGATCAGATACACTACGAAACTAAGAGAGATGCTGACATTTGTCACATTCTGCATTCTCCGCTTTGTGGGTCTGAAAAACACACATATTCACACAGCAAGGCAACAACAGACTATATATGTGGCAGAAGCACAGAAAGAATGGCGATGAGTGAACTGACCTGTGTAACTCACAATAAATGGGTAAAACCGCCGTATGGCACAGGAAGGAGAAAGCCATTGTTGGGACAGCATAAGCACTCTGCAAAGCGCGCACACACAGTCATTTCTCACCCTCCTGATGCGTGTGCGGTTATGCTATAATATTACAACTAATATTTGGGTTTCTAATAGTCCTGCAAGGCGGTCTTTAAATCAAAACATAGCTCTCCTTTCTCAGGAAAACACACACACACACTCACCTTACTAGAGATCACAAACAGTTGTGGGGTGCACTCAGAGGTATTTAAGCTCTGTGGATAGAAAAACAATGTAAATTTGATGTGAATATGAAGATTACAATGAAATCAGGACAGTAACAGAATGAAAAACTACTTAATGATATTTAGATCACATTATCTGTAGCTGAATATCAGGAAATTAAGGCTTTGACCTCTGGCTCAAGAGGGTCAAAGGTCACATCCCTTATTAAAACAATGCTACTTCCTTTTTCTGAAGGGCTGGATCCAAACATACTCCACAAAATATCTGAGAGTTAAAAAATGTTTTTAGTAAGGAAGCCCATTTCCTCCACACACACCAAAAAATGCTTTGATAAATTGTAATTATGACATAAAAACTCAAAATGATCATTTATGAGATGAAAAGACAAAATTATGACTTAGTATGTCACAATTCTGAATTATGTCATAATTGACTTCTTAAGTCATAATTATTAGATTTAAAAAGTCAAAATTATGACTGTCATAATTTTAACTTTTTGTCAATTTTGACTTTTTGATCTCATAATTATGACCTTTTTAATCTAAGAATAATGATTTAGTGGCCCGGTTTCACAGACAGGGCTTAGATTAAGCCAGGATTAGGCCTTAGTTCTTAGTTAGGGCATTCAAGTTGCTTTTATAAACATACCCTAGAAAAAAAACATTACTGGTGTGCATCTTCAGAAAAAAACAATGGCTCTGACATATTTTAAGATATGTCAGTGCAAGTTGCTTTCAGTTAAAACAGCTCAAACATGCATTTTAGTCAGGGACTAGCTAAAGCCTTGTCTGTGAAACAGGGTAAATGTCTTAAGTCATAATTTCTTAGTATGTCATAATTTCACTTTTTTATGTCACTTTGACATAAAAAGCAGTGTCAATTTTGACTTTTCATCTAATAAATATGTCTTAGTATGCATGTCATAATTTCAACTTTACATGGCAGAAATGGGTTTCCATACTTTAGCCTGTCTGTTGTGATGAAAACAAAGTTACATGGAGGTTCTAGATGGGTTGTACTGAAGCCTACTGTTCCGAAACTGCCCAAGTTGTGTTTTGGGTATTAATTTGGGGTGTATTGTATTGGGGTGGTCTTTACCAGGCTCACAGTGGAGTTCAATGGCAGCGGGCAAGGAATGGACCATTTTTTTACCACCACCTGTAAGAGAGATGAAAACTTTAACTTGAGAAAGATAGACAGATGAAAAGACAGATAAATAGAGAGAGAACAACTCACCACTACAGTAAAAAACAACATGAAGAGGAATGCAATACTGCTGGTGTATCCCAGGAAACCTGAAGAGAAGACAGAAACCAAAGTTATGCATTCTCTCACACACAAACAATATTGAGAAAAACAAACCCTGATGATACTCACCAATCTTTGGAAGTAGAGCCAGTGGCAACACTACAATTACAGTGACTAAAATCAACAGGGTAACACCATTCTCAAACCACTTTCTATGGAGGACAGAAAAGAAATGCATGACAAAATGACAAAATGACAAATTGAAGAAGATGCACACACTTTTCAAACTTTTGGGGTCAGAATGATTTTTGTAATTTTTTTAAAGAAGCCTCTTATGATCATTTATTTGTTATTTTATTTATATTTGTTATATTTATTTAAGGAAAATTTAATATGCATTAAATTAATTCAAAGTGGTAGTAAAGACTTTTAAATTCTTCTGAAAATTTCTATTTCAATTTGTTCTTTTGAACTATTATTTTGATCTATTCATCAAAAATCCTGAAAGAAAAAAAAAAAAAAAAATGTATCACCGTTTCCACAAAAATGTGGAAAAACAAGGAAAAGTATGTGTATTGATGCTTTGCCAATATTGAAGACAAAAGAAGCATTCCAAAGTACTTTAAAAACTGAAAGACTGAATCTTTAACAGGTTGGTGTTTGTGAGAGATCTCCTGTGGTTCTCTCTTAAAAACAGGGAGGTACTAGACATCCCAGCTGATCCACTTGCAGAAATGAAGATAAATTACTCCACTGAAAGAAAAATGTTATTTTACAGTAAATGGCTACAGTCTCAAGCATTTATACTGTGGCCAGGTTGTGCTCCTTCCAGAGAGGTGGAGTAGTAATGTTTGTGTGTGTCTGGGTCTGGTCACAGTAATTGTGCTGGTGAAGGGAATCTTGGGCAGCACGACTCTCATTGGTCAGAACATATGTGCGAGATTTACGTGAACGGACCTGTAATGCAAACCAGCTGTGTGGGAACGGGGCACAGTCGAACCACAGCGCAGAACAGCGGCTAATAAAATAATGACCGTTACATTCTTACTCTGGAATACTTTCTCTTTTCTTTCCTTTGGAAACTCACTTAAAGGCAGAGGATCGAGACAAAGAGTGTTTATCTGCCAGCGAGTGAATGATCCTGTGTGAAAGTGCCCCTTTCTATCTCTCTTCCTGAATCGTGTTTCTATTTTGTCTCTCCCCATGGATTTTCCTGTGGACTCAGCCACATTCTGTTTTAGCATGAAAACACACTGAATTCAGATGCAAATAATATGTAAAACATATTTGTTCTGATAACTAAACCACATACGCTACCATCCAAAAGGCTGTAAGATTTTTTAAATATTTTTGAAAGAAGTCTCTTATGCTCATCAAGGCTGCATTTATTTGATCAAAAATACAGTAATATTGTGAAATATTGAATTTTATAAAAATTGTGATCGGTTTTTATATGTATATTCTAATGTAATTTATTTCAGTGATGGAAAAGCTGAATTTTCAGCATTCATTACTCTAGTACTTCAGAAATTCTGATATTCCAATTTGGTGATCAAGAAACATTTCTCATTATATTATGAAAACAGTTTCTTAATATTTTAGTGGAATCCATGATACATATATCTTATCAGGATTCTTTGATGAATATAATGTTTAAAAGAACAGCATTTATTTGATTATAAATGTTTTTACTGTCAAAAATGTAGTCAATGTAAAAAAATTTTTTTTTAAATCTTACTGACCCCATACGGTAAACGGTAATGTATCTTTCATTTTAATCTGAGTTTTTCTCCAAAATGACACTGTAAATAAGACATTTTGTTGGTTGCTTGGTTTCTACTTTTTGTTATGCTCTTTTTAAAAATCAAATATGTTCTGATTATCTAATATTTTTGCTTCAATAAGCGTTTCAATTTCAGTTACAACAGAAAAAAATTAGATGACACAGGAAACTTGCATTGCACATTATCATAATGGGTATGAGGGTGTGGTAATGCAAACATATATTTATTTACCCAGAAGTCTCTGTGCTCAGGAAGCCGGTGATGGCAGCAGGCATTTCAGACTTCAAGATGAACAAGTAGCTGGACATGGCTAGAGAAAGAGAACAACAGCACATTATAAACGCACACTATACAACATCTCATTCATGCTCTATAACAGCTCAAAATGCAATCTCTTTCTCACACACACACATCAATCAACTCAGAAAAAAACAAACCATTCCACAGACAGCGAGACAGCCTTTTTAAATCATAGTGCTGAGGTCAACATACTCTGAACTAACACCAACATGCTAACAGTCACAAATTCATATCATATGGTCATATATACACACACAGATGATTAACACATAGCTGATGCCACGATTGCTTTGCATCCAGACTGCAAACCTGACTGCAACAAACATTTGTTCTCACACTATCACACAGTTACTGCTGTTATAAAGACAGTGTAAAAGTGGGATTAAATTTCTGTTAAGTCATTATGGTAGATTAATAAGACATATTCTGTTTTACTGCTTCTAAACAGCACATAACATGCAGAATACTCACTATGGTTCACAGTGAGTAGTGACCAGTGTGGAGAGAAAAGCAGAAAGAAAGAGAAAAGACAGTTTTAAATGTTCATATTCACTTTACACCATTATTTAGTATAGCTGTTGTTCACAGGCTAACTTTCTATGCTAACTTCTTTGGCGATACAAAATAAAAGTCATATATCCTCCCAATAAAACATGTTCAAACTGAGAGAGAGAAAGAGAAAGAGAAAGGAGACTCTCTGCCTCTGGGAATACCAGGTTAAGATTAAGTAATATGACTTTAACCCTATAAACAGTTAAATACAAGTGAAAGTGAAAACCTCACCACCAATGTTCTGAATGAGAATAGTACAGGCCACCAGAATCTGCACAAAACAAAAGAAAAACATGTTTTACAGCAGAAACAAGATGCATTTAAAATCTATGGTGAATTCAGTTATGATGAGAACAGCTTAGATAATAACCACAGTTATTTATTCATATAACAAAATGAAACATTGCAGTGCATCTTTCCAACTTAATTGCAGGCAATCTTCAGACAAAGACAAAATCACATAAATAGAGCACTGATTTATCAGCTAGGTATTAGATCTGTGATATTAACCAACCTTGCCAGGTCTGTTGAAGGCTTTCTCTCCAAGAGCTTCATAAGAGTTGATGCCTAACACACATATACATATGCAATAGTGAGGCCTGGTGTCTGTTACAATGTACAATTGTGAAAGACCATTTCAGTTAGAAATTGCCAACAATCCCACTGTCTGTCAGCAGAGATTGTGATGTACATGATGTACAGCATGTGAAGAGTTATAGTCACAGAGTATGCAAAGTAAACAGTGAGTAGGGTAAAAAAAAAAAAAAAAAGAGGTCAAAAGTGAGAGTTTATATTACCTGTCTTGTCACAGAGGACCAGCAGGAGATGGATAGAATATACAGCCAAACTGGAGACCACGAGCAACAGAATACTGTGAAAAACACATGCAGAGTTGAAAAAACACCTGATCTTCAAGCTCAAAGGATTGTTCTGGGGTCAAATACATGGGAAATTTTATTGAAAGCATTTGTGGAATAATGTTGGTTAGCAGAGATAACAATTTTGACTTGGTACGTGCCTTACTGTAACTGCACTTTTTGCTTAAAAAGAGATGAATGCATCAATTATGTCACAAATGTTGTCAACAAAGCTGAACTTGTTTTGATTCTGGAACATTGTCTGCGCCGTGTACCTGAATCCGATAATGCCTGTATTGGCCATAGCATATGAGAGACCCAGGATGCCACTACCCATGATAGCATTCATCAGATTAAAGGCAGAAGACATGAAGGACGCGCCTCTAACCTGAACATCCTGTGAGGAAGATAAATGCATCAGAAATTAGACATGACAGCACAGCACACACTGGAGCAAACTGAGGCAAAATAAATCCTACATTTTAGACAAAAGACAAAGCATGCACAATGAATGTCATTACTGTCTGCTTACGCAATGAATTACTGAAAGCACAAAGGGAAGCGAAATTATTTGCAAAGACAATACATTTTCATAAGATCAGCATGTAATGATGTTAAAGCATGAGGCAGCAGATGACATGATGTGAAATACACATACTCTATCCATTTCCAGAACAGCTTTATAGATTTAATACCATGTGTAAATACTAGTAAAGCACTGCATGTTAAGTTTAGACTGGATTTACTTTAATAATGCACATTTATTTTCTTTGACATGTCACATAAAATTTATTCATTCATTCATACCCCCGTAAAGCACTTTGTAAATATTGTTTTTATACTGTGCTGAATAATGAAGCTTGTTATCATCTTAAAGTAAAGTTTAAAATTTTGGGAAGTAGCTACTTATAATTTTTAAGAAGCAGCTACAACTAAGAATTTTAATGTCATCAAGAAAAAAGAATAAATGGGGGACAAACTCAGTTCTTTTTAATATATTATTATGTCCACTAAAATCGAAAAATTCTATACATAAATTGAGTAATATAATAAATCATAAATACATAAAATATAATACATACATATGGAAGCCCATTTCTGCCACAAAAGTAAAAAAAAAAAAAAAATCATGCTTTGGTAGATCATAATTATGACATAAAAAGCCTACGTTATTATTAGTCACAATTATAATAAATCACAATTACGAGACAAAAGGTCAATTGAGATAAATTATGACAATTACAAGATAAAAAGTCAAAAATTGGCATAAAAAGTGGGAAATGTGAGATTCTATATCACAACTATGATATAAAAAGTCGAAATTTTATGTTATAATTGTCCCATAATTTCATTTAGAATCTATTTCCCACTTCTTATGTCATAATTTACCAAAGCATGATTTTGTTTTTCTTATGTGGCGGAAATGGGCTTCCATACATAAATAATAATAATAATACAAAATTGTTTATATTTGCTAGTTTACATATGGATTCAGCCTCGTATATCATAAAACATAGTACACCTAAATATCAGATTTTCATTGTTAGTCATTTACACGTTCATGAGGGACAAAAAATGCACTCTTTTCGTTCAATGACACTATTCTTCTTGTTCTGGTTCTTCTTCTTAATTATTATTATTATTAATGTCATCGAAAAAAGACAGGCTGTAGTTTACCTGGGCTAACAGCGGTCTGCTCTCCTCCCCGATGGGCTCATACTCGCTCACCGTCTGGATGCTGTAGTTTGCACCGTTTTTCCCCATGTTCCACCGTGTAGTGTCTCTTTACTCCTCTGCAGTCAGCCACTCGCTCTTAGACACCACCGGGTCCGTCAGTGTATATGCCCGGCTCTCATTCCACCGGCTTCAGAGGAACGTAAACATCGCTATTCACGTGATTATGGACCCACGGTCACATGTCTATTTATATTGCACGTCACAGACCAATCACCGCTCTAGCACAGCCAAAGTCTCGGTCGCTTAGAAATGACGTAACATTACTGAATGTAAAAGCGTATTCGCATGGCAGCTGTATGGAGAGGGTGAGTTGTTACAGTTTATTGTTTTTTTATAATATTAAATTTACGGTTATTTTTTGTGTTAACAGGATTTAAGCTATGTGGCTAAACAGTTCATATTGTAGTTTATTATCAGGTGTAGATAACAGTCTGCTGCTAGAAAAATGGACATTTATATAGACTGTTATGTGTATCCATTCACGAATATGCTGTAATGTTTTTCTCTTTAGACATTTTCTGTACAGGACATGACTTAATTTATCTCTCTCTCTTTCTCTCTCAGATCTGGCAGACTTTTGTTCCTTGTACAGAAACATCATAGCTGTATCTCTCTGTCTCCGAATTTAAACCAATTTGCAAGAATTTCCCTCCATTTTTCCACTGTGGTCAATTATCAGAAAGCCATGACTGACAAACCCCAGACATCAACTGATCTGGGGCTCTACAAACCCCCTCCCACAGTCCGAGGAATAACAGAACTGGACCGGGCTGCTTTCAGTCAGACAGTCAGTGTTCCTGCCATACGGATACCAACCAACGTTCTCAACAAAGTGGTGAAGAGTTTGAAGAAAGTGGCACTACAGAGGCCAGGACTCAAACGGGTCGTGGATGAACACAATGAAGATGGTAATAAAGATTGTAGTAATGGAGAACATCGGCTGCTGCTGTTGGACCCGAACAGCATTACATCTACAGATTCGTTTGGCAGTGAGGAGGCTGAAGCTCTGAAAGCGTATGGGGTGCCTCAGGAGATCCAGAGATATGAACTGAAATTGACCTATGAGAACCTTAAGAGTGAAGAGATACTGCGAGCTGTACTTCCTGAAGGACAGGATGTGACATCAGGATTTAGCAGGGTGGGCCACATCGCCCACATGAACCTGAGAGACCACCAGCTCCCCTACAAAAAACTGATTGGTGAGAAAAGATAATAAATGAACCAATAACTCCCCTTAAAGGGATAGTTCACCCAAAAATTGTCATCATTTACTCACCTCAATGTCATTCTGAGCCTGTATGACTTTCTTCTGTGGAACACAAATGTGTTAGTGTTTTTATCCATTCAATGATAATCTGTGCGGTCCAATTTTGTTTAGCACAAATGTTGATATATATACACACATATATACACACTACCAGTCAAGTAAAGTTTGGACACGGTAAGATTTTTAATGTTTTTAAAAGAAGTTTCGTCTGCTCACCAAGGCTGAATTTATTTAATTAAAAATACAGTAAAAACAGTAATATTGTGAAATATTATTACAATTTAAAATAACTGTTTGAATATATTTTATAAAGTAATTTATTCCTGTAATGGCAAAGCTGAATTTTCGGCATCATTACTCCAGTCTTCAGTGTCACATGATCCTTCAGAAATCATTCTAATATGATGATCTGCTGCTCAAGAAACATTTATGATCATTATCAATGTTGAAAACAGTTTTTTTTTTTTTTCAGGATTCCTTGATGATTAGAAAGTTCAAAAGAACAGCATTTATCTGAAATACAAAGCTTTTGTAACATTATACACTATTGTTCAAAAGTTTGGGGTCAGTAAGAATTTTTATTTTTTTGAAAAGAAATTAATACTGTTATTCATCAAGGATGCATTAAATCGATCAAAAGTGACAGTAAAGACATTTATAATGTTACAAAAGATTAAATTTCAAATAAATGATGTTCTTTTGAACTTTCTATTCATCAAAGAATCCTGAAAAAAAATATTGTACACAAATATTTTGTACAATTGTACACAATAAATGTTTCTTGAGCAGCAAATCATCATATTAGAATGATTTCTGAAGGATCATGTGACACTGAAGACTGGAGTAATGATGCTGAAAATTCAGCTTTGATCACAGGAATAAATTACTTTATAAAATATATTCAAACAGAAAACAGTTATTTTAAATTGTAATAATATTTCACAATATTACTGTTTTTACTGTATATTCAATTAAATAAATTCAGCCTTGGTGAGCAGACAAAACTTCTTTTAAAAACATTAAAAATCTTACTGTGTCCAAACTTTTGACTGGTAGTGTATATATGTATGTATGTATATGCATGTTATTTTTAGTAATTTTCTTAGATGACTTTGTAATTTTTATCAGGTGTTTTATTATAATTTTAGGTTTCATTTATTTTCGTTTTGGTTTTATCTTGTATTTATTTTCAGTTAATAATTTTAACGCTTTAACTTATTTCAGTTAGTTGTCAAGGCACTAATCTAATATTTATCTAATATATATATATATATATATATATATATATATATATATATATATATATATATATATATATATATATATAGAGCATTATTTCAATTCACAAAAATGTTTTTAATAGTTTTAGTTAACAATAATAATCCTAGTTTGGAGCGACATGAAAGTGAGTAAAAATTTTCATTTTTGGGTGAACTATCCCTTGAAGTTTAAATCTGTCTTGTCTTTTCAAGACTATTGCGGCAGAGATTCAATTCTACAATAATGAGAAACCATGAAATCATTTGCTAAGGCTTCTTGACACAAATGGATTTTGTGTTTTGTTCCAGGTCAAGTAATCATAGACAAGAACCCCGGCATTACCTGCGTGGTCAACAAGACCAACACCATTGATTCCACTTACAGGAACTTCCAAATGGAGGTTTTGGCCGGCGAGAGTAACATGGTGGCAAAGGTGAGTTCACCTAATACATGGATTCAGCATGAACATGAATTATTAAAGATAAATCTGACTGTAACCTACCTTTTTTCCCTCTCTCAGGTACGGGAGAATGGCGTATTTTACGAGTTTGATTTCTCTCGAGTGTACTGGAACCCTCGACTCAGCACCGAACACGAGCGCATCGTTGCCCTCCTTCAGCGCGGCGATACCGTAGTAGACGTTTTCGCCGGAGTCGGTCCGTTTGCGATCCCAGCGGCCCGTCGAGGCTGCGAGGTCCTTGCTAATGACTTGAACCCGGAGTCCTTCCGTTGGCTCCAGCACAATGCTAAACTCAACAAGGTCGACGGAAAGATAACATCGTTTAACATGGATGGACGGGACTTCATCCGGGGACCGGTCCGGGAGCGCCTGCCTGCTCTAATGAAGGGATCACAAAAGATTCATGTGGTGATGAATCTCCCCGCACTGGCTCTCGAATTCCTTGATGCTTTCAGAGGTCTGCTGGGTCCTGAGCCAGACCAAAGTCTTTCCTGCCAGGACGACAACCTGCCTCAGGTGCATTGCTATGGGTTCTCCAAGGAAGAGGACGCTCAGAGGGATGTAGTGGAGCGGGCGGAGGCGAGTTTAAAGATTTCCCTGCAAGGACGGTGTTCTGTACACCTAGTGAGGAATGTGGCACCTAATAAGGAGATGATGTGTGTGAGTTTTACCCTGCCAAGAGGGGTCCTGTACGCCACACACACCCAAGATAGAGGTAAGAGACTATCACACTCACTAGTGTCATTTAGCAGCAGTATTAAAACATGATGTTTAAAACATGATGCCTGCTGTACTAAAATGTGTCTCTTTTCCTCCATAGACAGTTCAGAGGAGCCGTGTCCTAAGAAACAGAAGTGTGAGGATTTGACCGACTGAATAAACTCAGTTTGTGTGTTAAAATGATTCAGTATTTTGTTCTTTTATTTTTTTTAAAATAAATTATCATTCCATGTAGGTGAATGCTGTTGCTTTCCTTTGAGACAATCACACAACCAACACTGACACAAAGACTTTTTTTTGTGTGTTTATTTAACTGAAACCGCATTACAAAAATGATTAACAAAAATATCTGTACACCTATTAAAGCTTGTTTATGTTACTCTTCAACATAAACGTCATAATATTCTGAACCTGGCCTTCTGAAGGGGCCGTTTTCACATGAAGTCCTTCACAGGAATCTTTCCCATGCATCCAAACACTCGCAGTCTTTCCCTTTGCTTGTGCTTGAGTGAGTCTTCAGGTAGACTGATGAACAGGTGGCGTGGAAGTGACTGTAGTTTTGAAAAATCACGAGGGAAAGAGGCCACTGAAAGCGTCCTGGATGGCGCGATGGCAGGCCAGTCCTGATGAATAACCACCAGCCTGATCTTGAGGAGACGCTGTGCGCACATGATTCAGATACCTGCATATAGAGAGAGGATATTAGCTATATCAGTGAATAGTTTAACAGTAGTTTCAACAATAATGGCTTTGAGTAAAATCTGGTTAATCCTCTAGAGGGAGCAGCTCTGTTGTTTTACATTCATGGATTTCACAAGGACAAGAACCAATTTAATTTTAAAAGAAAAATAAAATGGCAACTGTCGTTACTAGAATTATACTGCGTATAAATAATGTAATATAATATACATTACCGTTGATTTTTTTCAATGTTTTTGAAAGAACGTCTCTTAAGCTCACCAAGGCTAGATTTATTTGATCAAAAATGCAGTAAAAACAGTATTATTGTGAGATATCATTTAAAATAACTTTCCTATTTTAATATATTTTAAAATGTAATTTAGTCCTTTGACAAGTTTTTTTATTAAAATCTTTGACAAAAGCAGCCAGTCTTTGTCACATGATCTTTCAGAAATCATTCTAATATGTTGATTTGTTGCTCAAGAAACATTTCATATTATACATATGTTGAAAACAGTGATACATTTATTTTCTTTCAGAAAAGTTCAAACAGCATTTATTTGATGTAGAAATCTTTTGTAACATAATTGTCACTTTTTATCAATTTAATGAAAGGATAAAAAATTTACTGACTCAAACTTTTGAATATATTACTTTAAGGGATATTCACCCAAAAAAGAAAATTCCGTCATCATTTACTCACCCTCAAGTTGCACCAGTAACCTGTATGAATTTCTATCTTCTGCTGAAAAAAAGAAGATATTTTGAAGAATATGGGTAACCAAACAGAAAAAAAAAATACTATGGAAGTCAATGGGGCCCATTAATTGTTTGGTTACGCATATTCTTCAAAATATCTTCTTTTGTGTTCAACTTGAGGGTGACTGATGACAGAATTTTCATTTTTGGGTGAACTATCCCTTTAAGCCACAAAATATGTACGAATGTAGTTGCTTTACATAACTAAAACATCAATATTATTATGTAACAATATATCAAATATTTTATTTCTTTATCCATATATTTTTCACAAATCGACAACTGCCTGTTACCCACAAACCACCAGGACATCAGAAACCTAATGCTTGTGGGTGAGACTCTGAGATCTCACACTAGCCCAGCACCCTCAAAACACTCCAGCAGCTGGAGTCCACAGCGGCCATTCATTATGGGAGAACTGAAAATTACATGTAAACTGATACTACAGTGAGAGGAAGAGAAAGATGGAAAGAGCGAGAGGGACAGAGGGGTCAGGTATCATCAGAAACACTTAAGCTCTTCTCAGCTTCACACGCTTTCTAAACAAACAGAGATTACTGAAGCGCTGGACCATGAGCTAATGCACACAGAATGCTGCTTCAGTTCTCCATCAATAATCCACAAACCACACATAATTCCACAAGTGAATCACTGTCATCACATTTAATCCAGATTCTTTTGCTTTTAGATTTGCCCGAAGTACTAAAAGCATTGATGATCGGAACAATAACAAAATGGCAAGAAATTACACTAAAATTGTTGTATTCAAAATCTCATTTGGATGTTGGGGGAAGAATCATTTGAATTATGGATCTTTAAAAAGAAAAGGAAACAAAATCAGGTTTGAAACTAAAAAAATAAATTAATTAATTTCCTTGTTCACAAAAAGTCAAAATGAAAGTGCTTGACCTTCAGACAACGTATGTCCACCTCAGATGGAAAATTATAAATTAAGGGCCAAAAAAAAAAAAAAAATCTTATCAACGTTGAACACAGTTGTACTGCTTATTATTTTTGTGGAAACCGTGATATATCTTTTCCAAGATTCTTTGATGAATAGAACATTTTTGTAACAATGTAGAAGTCTTATCCTTGCTGGATAAAAGCATTCATTTCTTTAAAATTTTTGAACAATTGTGTATATTTTGTTCATTAAAATAAGTTAACAATAATACATATTTGACATGAATGAAACAGCCTCACACTAAAAGGAAGCAAAGATTTAGAAGAAAATTGGAAGGTTGTTTAAGAAGTGACTAATGTGAGAGTCTGGACTATGACTAAAATGTTTGGGAGGATTTTAATGGCTGTTTGACTCTGGCTCCAGCTCTCTGATATATCCTTCTTAAGATGGACATGTTGTTGACATTGCTCATGTAGTCAAATGAATATCAGGGTTGAAATTCTTACATGAACTGAACAGTGTTTTGAGTTAAACCACACAGCTGTATCAGTGCTGACACACTGTGGTGATGATGGTGTGTGTGTTCTCTGTCAGCGGGATCTGTGTTTCATGCCAGCCTTTAATACCTAATAGACGTGTGCGTGTGTAGTTTGAGAAAGTCTTTGCGAGCACAGGATTCAGCACAGAAATGTTTCCCTCAGAAAAAAATAGAGGAAACTCTCAAGCAGCTGCTGTACAATCTGTCATTTTAACAGGGTCAGTGTCACACACACATTCCCCAAACAGATCTGGTTGCCCGCACTGCTATGTCAGACACACATATACCAAACTACAACTCATCCACAACACAAATATCCTCATCAGAGTTCAGAGAGCAAACTCGTCTATGCAGGAGCCAAGAGGCGACCTGCGATCCTCCAGGGCATAATGCGTCATTAAAACCTACTGGTACAAAGGTACATTGCTGTTTACAGAGGCAGCAGCGTGTGTCTGAAATGCATGAAGACACAAATCATGTTGAAAAGAGAGTCGGCAACAACTAAGTCTGAATGAGGCAAACGAAAACGTACGTTTGGGAGATTGTGTGTGTGAGTATTCCTTGTACAAAGGAAAAGCCACACCAATGCGAAATGCAAAATTCACTCAAATCTGTGGATTGAGAGAGAGGGAAGGTGAACAGGTTTAGTTTGTCCATCCATTATCCATAATCTACCCACAGGGTATGGTTTTAAAGCTTAACTCTCTCTTGCTACCTCAGAAACAGGAGCCATTTTGCAAGCCAAATTTACTCTTGAAGCCAAGGCCAGAATCTTTGTTTTAGGCTTGTTTGCATATGCAAATTTCAAATCAGGCCCCTCAAAATGCAGTTTCCAAAAAAAACTTACAGGCCGAGAGAGATGGAGTGAAGGATGCGAGATGTGTCTGCAGTCATTAACCCTTCTAACCATACAATCTTACAGTAGGAATTAATTCACACTCGAAATGGCATTTTAAAGTATTTTATAAAACGGTCTGGACAATCCACCCATGATAAAACTACATACATAACTACACTACATTACTGTTATGATGTGAAACATACTAAAAAACTAGGTAGGTTTATTTGTCATGAACTAGATCTTCTAGCAAAACGATGACACTTACTGAATTAGCCTACCTAAAAAATGATACAAAAAAATAATGTATTGCTTATTGTAAATATGTGCTTAATGTTTTTATTAAGTACTAACTGTTTTATTAGGTTAACTGTTTGTCTTTTATAGGGGCTAAACGGATCGTTGTTCATCCGTGATCTGTGCAGATTCGGGGATTAATTTCAAGTTTGACTGCCATATATTGAAAGTTTATAATTTGCACGTTTTGTCTTGCTAGTTTGCACATTCAATAGATTTTAAACCATTCCAGCGCTAGAAGAGCCAACAAAGAATTCACTCACATGCTGTTATCTGTGCGCACAGCCGCACATACCTGAGGCACGTTTCAGATAGCGCGCAAACTCCAAATTGATTCCTCTTTCGCGTCTACTTGCCATTCGATGGACACAAAATTACGTCAAAATACCAGTATCGGCAAGTATTCTCATAAACACAGTCGGTCATGTCTCAAGAGAAAGAGAACAACAGAAGGATGAGTATCATTATTTTTGGATCTAAAGTGACAGCAGCCTATAAATACTTTTATAGCTGTTCTCTATATGTTATTAATGTTAATCAAACTACAAAACACAGCTTTAAAGGATTAGTCCACTTTCAAATAAAATTTCCTGATAATTTACTCACCCCCATGTCATCCAAGATGTCCATGTCCTTCTTTCTTCAGTCGAAAAGAAATGAAGGTTTTTGGTGAAAACATTCCAGGATTATTCTCCTTATGGTGGACTTCAACAGACCCCAAATGACAGTTTCAGTGCTGCTTCAAAGTGCTTTAAATGATACCAGACGAGGAATAAGGGTCTTATCTAGCGAAACGATGAGTCATTTTCTAAAAAAAAAAAATTAAAGTGTATATGCTTTATAAAACACAAATGATCGCCTTGCAAGTGCTTCCGCCAGACCGCACTTTTACTTACGGAACGAACCCGGCACCAGTTCCGTTTTTTCCGTAATTTGAATAGGGAAGGTGTAGGACATGCAGCGTGAGCTTTTTGAAGAATACGGAAGTGCGGTTTGGCAGAAGCACTTGCAAGGCGATCGTCTGTGTTTATAAAGCATATACATTTTTATTTTTTTTAGAAAATGGCCGAACTGTAATTTTGACCTTCAACCGTTTGGGGCCAATTGAAGTCCACTATAAGGAGAATAACCCTGGAATGTTTTCATCAAAAACCTTAATTTCTTTTCGACTGAAGAAAGAAGGAAATGGACATCTTGGATGACATGGGGGTGAGTAAATTATCTGGAAATTTTAATTTGAAAGATTAACAAAGATTAATCCATATTCAATTTGTACAGTGAACATAGTGTTATTTTACATTTAATTATTACATTTCTGTACCTGAAATAAATACTACAGTTAGGCTTTACTTTATTTGTAACTTTGTTAGGCTATATTGTATTTATCTATGTTTGTAATTTGTGTATTTTTTACTGACTGTTCACTTGCCTTTAATAATGTTTGAACTTTATTAGTTAGGCAAGTAATTTTTGCTGTGGTATCGGAGTAGTTAAAGTGTGCTTTTAGTAATAAAAGCAAACTTACCCTCACCCCCAAAATATTTTTTTTTCTTGCTGATCCAAAAAATGATCCAATCCATGGCTCAAAAACCATAATATGATCCAAACCGTGAGTTTTGTGATCTGTTGAACCACTTAGACATGGCTCTATTCACAATATCTCTTGTATTTTATTACTGAAATAAACAATAATCAACCAGATTTATGTTGTAAAACACAATAAAGCTACTGACCCTGTCCACACATGCTCCCTCGTCTGATCTGCTGATGGATTACTTCCTGTCTGGCACATGATGACTTCCTGTATGACAAAGTGTGTTTCTATAGAAAATGTAGTCTAAACATTGGCATGGTGATGAAAGCATGTTTTTCATCGCCTTAAGGAAATTGTACTGAGAAATTCCTAATATCACGAATTCATTTTAAATATTTTTTCAAATAAATTCTGCATTAAACTTGAAAATAATGCAAAATAGAAGCATTAACTTGGATTATTTCAAAACTTTAACAAAACCTAATTAATATAAACACAGACTCGGATACAAGCTGTGTCCTGTCCAATAATTAATGTCTCTTAAACTAAGTACCTTGCCCAAAACTCTGCAGACATGCCTTCAAACTCACCAGGGACATCACTCAACACTTACTGAAAATGTGTGTGTATTTTGAGAGTGTTGGAATGGAAGATTACTGATCCATCAAGGGGGACTTGTACAGCCAAACTTTGAAATATATTTATATGCAACATTGTAAGAGTAGAGGGACGTATCCCCAAAAAGTGAGGGGACAAACTACTCCTTTATTTATACAACACACACATACATAAAGGCGACTGACTGCACTTGAAAACTGTGTGTGTGGAGAAAAGGAAACTTCAACCCAATCACCTCCTTTCAAGACCCACACACAGCTGTCTTTAATAAAATGCCCCACCCAATCTGTATTTATACAGGTACAGAACAGGGACGGACACATAGAACGGGTTCGCCCCGGGGGGGAAGGAGGAAGTGAATACATACATGACCCTCCAAAAACACAAACCAGTCCAACATAAATCTCAACTAACTCACTGTCAAAACACACTAAGACAAATAGCAAAAAACAATCTGTCTCTCTGTCAACCTCACACACACACACACAAACACTTAGAGTCTCGTCCGCTCTCGACTTCAAAAGACTGAAGCTGGTCAAATTCTTTGATGCAAAACAAGAGGAAAGAAAAAGATTTCAGAACGGCAGAGAAAAAGAAACAAAGAGAGAGTGATCCACCCTATCGTCTCCTTTCATAACCCTCACTCTTTTTCTTTTCCTGTCTTCTGCTTTTCAGCTCAAACCACATCATAAGATCCTCTGCTGAAGATTCCAGTGTGTATCTATGTGTGTGAGAGTTCAATACTAGTTGAGCTCTATCAACAGCATCTGTGACAGAAACACACTTACAAAGAAAGGCAATCGTTGCATTTTTGCCCTATAGACTTCAACTGCAAGTGTATAACTTAGGACTGCACAGTAATTTTTTCCTCAAAAAATAAAATAAAATAAACATTCTTACAGGGATAACGAACATTCCGTCGTCTGAATTTTCAACTGAATCCCTTTAATACTACGGTCTTAAAAAAAGGTCTATAAAGAACCCTAGGGTTCTGGACTCAATTTTAAAGAACGCTTTATGCCAAAAAGGTTCTATATAAAATGTCTTAAATTATCGCATAATACTTTCATGTTTAACAGGTTTTTTTTTTTTTTCTAGTGATAAAGTATGTTTACGAGTTGTTTCATAAAATTTAATTCAACTTAAAAGATTCATAAAAAAAATTAATTACATAAAATTAACTAAAAATTAACTAAATCCATAAAATGATCCCATGATGGGAACCCCTAAGAGGTTAAATGAAGCACCTGACAGAAACCTTTAAGGTTCTATATAGTACCTTTTCTTCTAAGAGTGTAGTCATTAGTAGACTAATAAAAGCTTATTTATCAGATTTTTTGCAGATTTGTTAAGATGATTAAGACATTATTATAGGGGTAGGGTATAGTACATATGAAATGAAAATCATTGCATCAATGCTAATCACAAATATAACTTCAAAGGCTATGTGGGTTTGAAAAGAGAGAGAGTCTGTCTTACAGAGAAAGTCAAACTTAAGTGAAGCATAAAACTGCAAGCATTGCAAAAATGTCAGCAGACTTCCTGTTTATCCTGGGAGCAGTGCACCATGGGAGATGTGGTTTATTTGTTTGAATAAGAGGTCATTTATCTTTGTCAAACACACACATTCTCACTGACAGAAAGGAGAGAGAGAAGGTATAAAAAAGAAAATAACCCTAGGAATGAATTAAAAAAAAGTAATTTTATTTAATTAAATGAAGTCTGTTCCTCAATGCCCATTAATTTATAAAAATAAATGTAAAAATAATATAATATAATGTATAATATAATATAATCAAACCAAAAGTTGCATCTGTTAATATCATTTAATGAACCACAGCTAACATGAACTAACAATGAATAGTTGTATTTTTATTGAATACCATGTATTTTTATATAACTAACATTAACAGAGATTAATACATACTGTAACAAATTTATTGTTCATTGTTAGTTAATATTAGTTAATGGATTAACTAATGTTAACTAATGGATTGTAAATTGTAAAGTGTTACTAAAATAAAAAAAAGAAAAAAAGAAAAAAATTTCACAGTAGTAAAATGCAAGTGATTCTTACCCTTGTCGGCCCAACTGATCCAGTTCTGGAACGGGTGGCCCATATGTGTCAATATACAGAGGCTGATAGACGTACAACACCTCCTCCACACGAGACACAGATGCCAAAGACACGGTCTGACCCTAAAGGAAAGAGACAGACAGAAAGACACATTTTTGTACATCACATCTATAAAAACACTACTAAACAAAATTTTAGACAGATGCCCTCTCTCCAAAACCCCACCCTCAAACCCAAACACGTGCATTGATTGACAGGCAGGGATCTCTTCTGATTGGCTAAAAAGGCATGGGCCACTCCCCTGACACTTGTTTACAAGGCCGTCACAGAAACAAGTGTGATTTCTCAGGACAACCATTGAGGAAGTAGGTACATTTTATGCATAGTATTTAAAAAAAAAAAAAAAATGCTTAGAGCACCTTAAAATGTTACATTCAAAATCTATTACTTTTTGTTACATTTTCTGATAACTAACTTTTTATATTACTCTGTTTATTTTATTAATTTACTTAACATTATATTTTAATTTACCACCATTTGAGGTGAGTATTTTACACACTCAATGTTTAAATGGAACATTTCATGTAGCTGACCTCATTTAAACAAAACTAACAGACATTCTGTCTGAGATGAAGTCACACACATAAATGCATTAGCGCCAACAAACACACATATCCCTCTACGGATCCAGATCCAAGCAGGGGATCTAAAGATGTATGACAACATCACTCACTGCCAACACACACACACACACACACACACACAAAGGCAACACACACACACACACACACACATACAAAGGCAACACACACAAGGGAGACTGAACTTGCTGGAGACAGACAGAAACCACAGCATGGAGGGAGTGTGTGTGTGTGTGTGTGGAGGGAATTTCCATGGGAGAGCTACTCTTTACTTTGGCCTGAAAGTACTGCATGCATTTAAACAGCAACAAAACAGCAAAGTAAAATAATGGAAGACATAACGAGGAGAGAAAAAGAGAGTGAAACAACAGAGATACACGTAAACAGAGGCTAAAAAAATGAGCACTAGTAACTAGTAGTTTATAATGAACTCAAAATAACAAACATAAATTCTCTTGTCTACCCAGGCTGATCAGTTCCAAACTCACATGTCACACACAAACACAATCTAGAGACTTCCATGTCAACACATACAAACCATCCCATCATATATTACCCTGTCAACAGCCTGATGCCAGTGGAAAACTCTTCAGAACTCTGGCACATACACACACACTTCACAGTAAACCACAACCGTATCTTTACCAACTCAAAAATCTTTGAACATCTGCTCTCAACATTAATTTTAGGTGTTGTGTGTGTGTATATATATATATATATATATATAAAGAAATGCTGCTGATGCTGTGCATGTTGAGTGACTATAGATACATATTCACTCCCCAGCGCCTCTAAAACAGAGCTGCTGGCTCGATCCATCTTCATTACTGTGCGGGGGTGGAGAGGGAAGGAAATCCCTGAGCTGAAACACCCCTCCAGTTGTCTGTGCATTCAGAGTTTCACTCCGAGCAGTTACACACTGTTTAACGGGGCCTTGTGTCCAAATCAATCATATATCTGCAGCATTTCAACATTCAGTGCCGTCCAGAGCTTTAACCTCACCCCTGCCTGTGCAGTGAATCAGTCCGTATGTTTGACATTAACACATAGTAAACATCATTTTACGAGGTGGACTTGAATTTTACATTTTTAAAATAAACCATCGCCCCTGGTTCTGCATTTTAGACTTCTGTCTTGGGAGGCACAGAACATTTTGACTGGCACAGGAAAGGCACTACGATGCAATGGCTCATTTGATTGTTCATTCTGCGGGTGTGATAATTTTCCTTACCAAACCAACAAATACCGGTTATTATTTCTGAGGTGTGTTTGTCTTGCTTCTTGCCAACATTTAGCTACCAACCAGAATGTGTGGACTGGATTTGGGAAATTTTGTTATAAACTGTTCCTTCTCAAAGTTGATTTTGGGAAGAAGACCAAAAGAAGGTACTGTTTCCAAAACAGATACATAATCTTAAAGGGAACCATATACAATTCTGTAGATTTTTATTTTTAAAATTTTTTTTTTTTTTTCATCTTGCACAAAAAAAACTGTGCCATAATTTAGTTTTACTGACCATAATTAAACAGAATAAAAATAGAGTTGTTACTGTACCTTTAAGACTTTATGTAAAAGACTATTATCATTGGCTATTCTCCTTGTACCAAGCAATCAGCAAAAAGTTTGGTCTACTTTGGAGATTATTCGGCCAAGAACCGCTCACTTAAACATTGAGAGCTGTCTAACTGAAATTTAAAATGTTTTAATGTAACATTTGAGCTGAATAAATAAGAAATACATAACTGTATATATAATGGGCTAGGTGAAATACACAGAAATGATCTTTAATTCTTTCTCCTGATGATTCTGCGGTTCAAGCTGAGTGATTAGTGAAAGTCCACAGAGATCTCTTCATACAAAACACTCAAGTGTGTAATATACATGTCCTGATTTTGTTCTGACTGCTGGGGGACTAAATAGCTCAAAACTGCCTTCTCTTTCTGCGTGGAACACCAATCTACACCACTCAGTGTATGGTTTAGTAACCTTATTTTGTAACATTATTATAGCTAACTGTTTGTATTATTTATTATGTAATTTAATTACTATAGGTTTGCATATAATGCTTAGAGTTCAATGTATTTCCCCTGTGCGTTTCTATTAATAACTGCATTTATTTTTGTGCAAGTGAGATGAGTAAAGAGCATCCGTTGCATAAATCATTATCTGTATGGTGTCTATAAGCAGCACATACAATATATCTACTACGAGTAAAATATACACATACAGTATCTCACAGAAGTGAGTACACCCCTCACATTTTTGTAAATATTTTATTATATCTTTTCATGTAACAACACTGAAGAAATGACACTTTGCTACAATGTAAAGTAGTGAGTGTACAGCTTGTATAACAGTGTAAATTTGCTGTCCCCTCAATATACCTCAACACACAGCCATTAATGTCTAAACTGCTGGCCACAAAAGTGAGTACACCCCTAAGTGAAAATGTCCAAATTGGGCCCAAAGTGTCAATATTTTGTGTCGCCACCATTATTTTCCAGCACTGCCTTAACCCTCTTGGGCATGGAGTTCACCAGAGCTTCACAGGTTGCCACTGGAGCCCTCTTCCACTCCTACATGACGACATCACAGAGCTGGTGGATGTTAGAGACCTTGCGCTCCTACACCTTCCATTTGAGGATGCCCCACAGATGCTCAATAGGGTTTAGGTCTGGAGACATGCTTGGCCAGTCCATCACCTTTACCCTGAGCTTCTTTAGCAAGGCAGTGGTCGTCTTTAAGGTGTGTTTGGGTCATTATCATGTTGGAATACTGCCCTGCGGCCCAGTCTCCGAAGGGAGGGGATCATGCTCCGCTCATTCATGGTTCCCTCAATGAACTGTAGCTCCCCAGTATCAGCAGCACTCATGCAGCCCCAGACAATGACACTCCCACCACCATGCTTGACTGTAGGCAAGACACACTTGTCTTTGTACTCCTCACCTGGTTGCCGCAACACACGCTGAACCAAATTTGTTTATCATGGTCTCATCAGACCACAGGACATGGTTTCAGTAATCCATGTCCTTAGTCTTCTTGTCTTCAGTAAACTGTTTGCGGGCTTTCTTGTGCATCATCTTTAGAAGAGGCTTCCTTCTGGGACGACAGCCATGCAGACCAATTTGATGCAGTGTGCGGCATATGGTCTGAGCATTGACAGGCTGACCCCCCAACCTCTGCAACAATGCTGGCAGCACTCATACATCTATTTCCCAAACACAACCTCTAGATAGACGCTGAGCACGTGCACTCAACTTCTGTGGTCGACCATGGCGAGGCCTCTTCTGAGTGGAACCTGTCTTGTTAAACCGCTGTATGGTCTTGGCCACCGTGCTGCAGCTCAGTTTCCGGGTCTTGGCAATCTTCTTATAGCCTACGCCATCTTTATGTAGAGCAACCATTCTTTTTTTCAGATCCTCAGAGAGTTCTTTGCCATGAGGTGCCATGTTGAACTTCCAGTGACCAGTATGAGAGACTGAGAGCGATAACACCAAATTTAACACACCTGCTCCCCATTCACACCTGAGACCTTGTAACACTAATGAGTCACATGACACCAGGGAGAGAAAATGGAATTTTCACTTAGGGGTGTACTCACATTTGTGGCCAGCGGTTTAGACATTAATGGCTGTGTGTGGAGTTATTTTGAGGGGACAGCAAATTTACACTGTTATACAAGCTGCACACTCACTACTTTACATTGTAGCAAAGTGTCATTTCTTCAGTGTTGTCACATGAAAAATATAATTAAATATTTACAAAAATGTAAGGGGTGTACTCACTTCTGTGAGATACTGTAACTCTTATTTTTACTTAACTATTTTGAAAACTGTTTTCTTTAACTACAGTTAAACAAAAATGTAAATTAATCACAATTATTTATTAAGATTAACTTTTTACAGCCCTTGTTTTTATCTAAAAAGATAATTGATGCAAAGAGAACAGGGTGTAAATATAAAATATGTGGTGACTTTTGATGGAGCAAGTTGATGTAGGTAAGTAAAAATATGGGCAGAATTGCGAAAATAGTATTTATGGAGATAAATTGTAGCCTGTGTCTCAGAGGGCAAACGTTTGAATGTTTACAGAATATTTATGCAAACAACTCTCTAATCATGGTTATTCCTGTAGTTGTAAGCTTTCATTTTAGTAGTCTGTTCTCAGAGAAGCACAAAACATTTTTCTGATCCAGATCGGCTACAGGTTTCCAGTGTATAGGTATAATCATTTTAAGATATTATTTTTATAGTTTCAGTTCAGGGAACAAGACACTGTATATGTATATGCACCATGAGTCCAAGTCAATTTTCTCTTCATTGACAGTAAAGTGTATTGCATTCATTCACTTAGGGTTGTCAACAGTACTGAAATTTTGAAAATGTGACGATGCCAGCATTTTCCCCTAGCATTTTGAGCGGATTCTTAAACACCTCTGATTGGCCATTGTGTTCACACGCTCAACAGATATGTCTGTGATTGGCTACAATGACCAATGCTTCAAAAACATTTTGTAAATAGACATCTTTGACACAGGCGTCTATCAGTGGATCCCTAATATATCCTCTGATAGATGCCTACTTTCAAACGTTCCTGTGTGTATCTGTGTAAGCGCTCAGTGAAGAGCGTCAAAGATGTCTATTTACGACATGTTTTTGAAGCGTTGATCATTGTAGCCAATTACAGACATATCTATTGAGCATGTGAACACAATGACCAATCAGAGGTGTTTAAGAATCCGCTCAACAGCGCTCAAACACTAGGGGGAAATGCTGGCATCATCACATTTTTAAAATTTCAATACTGACTTGGTACCGAAGTCAGTACTTTTGACAACCCCACATTCACCTGACACAAACATGCATGCGTTTTAAATGCCATTGGCTCATGTAATAGTAATATAGATCTTAGTAGTATTTTAAGTGAGAGAGATATTTATCCTGATAATTTACGTTTACATTTTATTTATTCGACAACAGGAAAGCAATAGGGCTAGAAATCATCATACACAATATTTTTTCATGTATATTTTAAATTATTTTTTCATGCATTTAACGTTTTATACATTTTGGCTCTCAATATCCAAGATGTTGATTTCGCTTTAACTACTTCAAATATTTAATGATCAAAAAATGTCATTATGAAATTATGTAATAATGTCAGTTTACATCTTGATTTGCTGTTTTTTAGCATTTTAATTTAGATTACAGTTAAAACTATTTTAATTATTAATATATTAAAATGATCTAAGTCATCTTGCACACCCTTTTGAATGTATTGGTTCAGAAACATTGCTTTAAAGCTAAACTACACAGTATTACAATACATCATTTTTGCTAATAACTATTGCTTAAACCTCAAACAAAAATTGTCCATTAAAGCTTTTACAGTTTTCACAAAACCTCATAAAACAACATGTGTTCTGAGCAAATTTCTGAAAAAGGTTTTTTTTTTTTTTTTTTGGTTAAATCGAGAGGAATGCAAGAGAACGGCGAAAGGTTTCTGTTTCACATGGGGGATCAGGCGGGAGAGAGCATCGGGACTCTGACTATGCAAGTCTTCAGGACGCACCAAGGTCAACAAATATAAACTGTCTATCAGCACCTCTGCTGACCTTCACACACACACACACACACACACACACATTCACGTCAGATCAGCACATTTTAAAATGATCACACACACTCACTGCTCTGCATGGGACACAAGAGAAAAATGTCACAAAAGCACACATATTACCACAAATACAACAAAATATACTCATAATCACTTGATCTTGTCCTATTCACAGCAAAACAATCACCAGTCACTGAATTCACGCTAAGAAAGTGTCCTGAATTTACCGTGTAACACTAGTGAACACACATACAGGTTCAGTGGGGATAAAGTGAGCTTTGTGGACCCTCCAGCTGGCATTAACTGAGCTCAAGTAACAAGTGTGAGAGCCAATGCCCTCTCTATACCCTGTAACACACACTATTTTGATCTCAAAGCCTCAACTGGCTCTCTCCACATGTATGTGGAGTATGAGTCTGCCTGCAAAAAGTCAGATGAACACACATATTGCTTAACTGCACAGCTCAGAAACATCTGTGTGTTAAATATAACCGTATAAGCATGCCTCCTGCCTTGTAGCATAAAGCCATCTAAAGCTGACAAAAACTTTTTTGCCGGTACTATCCTCCCTGTACCAAGATCCATGCCAACATACACACCACTCATCTCTTCATGCCAACCACAAGACACATTTGTGGAAACATATGCACTTGGACACACAAACACACACACACAATTGTGCACGCCGTTTCTGTTTTTACTCTCAAACGGCAGTTTTTAAGATGTATTGCTCCCCCCTCCTCCAAGTTTGCATACACATTTATGACATGTTGGTTCAGGTCTATGTCCTTTGCAGTGACCGCTGAAGGGATTTTTTTAAAAGAACAAACCTGTTTTACCTGCTTTACAACACAGACGCACCACAAAATGATATAAACACACACACTCCCACGTCATACTCAAACACTGCCTAATACAAACATGCTGGTGTGTCTGTGTGGATGCGAAAACTAGAGCACATGTATAATGTGATGAATATTACACAGGTAACAGTGCATGTGATGCTACATAAGATGTTTATAAACAAATGAATAGCATTTAAGATCTAAATTTAACCCAATTCATTGTAAAAAAAAAAAAATAAAAAATAAAAATCAACATTCACTGCCCAGCCAAAAAAAAGTTGCTGTTTGGATTTAAAGGTTCACCCAAAAATGAAAATTATCCCATGATTTACTCACCTTAGGGCAATCCAAGGTGTATATGACTTTCTTTTTTCAGACGAACACAATCAGAGATATATTAAAAAATATCCTTAATCCTCCGAGGTTTATAATGGTTGTGAATGGCAGCCCAAAATCGAACTTCCGCGACGGAGTACACAATGACATGACGTTCTACACTGCGCCATGATGTACTACACTAGTACGTCATGTCATTGTGTACTATGTCATGGAAGTCAACGCTTTTTGGACGTACGTCGAATGCGTATGGCTGTCCCACCAGAAGCTCGTTATTTTACTTTATATAATTTTAAATAAGGATATTTGTCTTAAACAAACGCATCGATTTGCTTCAGAAGGCCTTTATTAACCTCCTGGAGTTTAAATTTTGGGCTGCCATTCACAACCATTATAAACCTAAGAATATTTTTAAATACATCTCTGATTGTGTTCGTCTGAAAGAAGATATAGAAGGTCATATACACCTAGGATGGCTTGAGGGTGAGTAAATCATGGAATAATTTTCATTTTTGGGTGAACTATCCCTTTAATTAGGCAAATGCTTAAGAGTCTATGATTGGATCATTATTGCAGTGATTATTATGTTTCTAGCATGTTATATGTTTAGCAACAGTTTTTCTAACTCTAATTGATGAAGTGTGTAGCTTGACCAAAGATCTTGACCAAAAATGGATGGAAATAACATCACAACATTTATTTCTATCAAGAGTTGCATCTATTTTTGGTCAAGATCTTGTATTGACTCCATTCCAGCACTCCAGCACATCCCAAAGACTTTCAAAGAATTTAAGGTCTAGACTCAGAGGTGCCAATTCATGTGTAAAAAAGGATTCTTAATGCTCTCTGACAACCATTCTTTTACAATTTGAGCCTGATGAATCTTGGCTATGTCATCCTGGAATATGGCCATTATATGTCTTCCAACATTGTTGTTTTTAAGAAATGAAAAGCTACACACTCCAATTAGGGTTAAAAGAAAACATATGCCAAACATATAACATGCTAGAAACATAATAATCACTGCAATAATGATCCAATCATAGATTCTTAAGCATTCGCCTATTTAATTCCAAATGGCGACTTTTCTTCTGGCCGGGCATTGTGTGTGTATATATATGTATAAATAAAAATAAATAAAAATTTACAAAATGAACATTTAATTATGACTAATCATAAGCATTCACTTGGTGGCTTTTCTTCAGCAAATCCTAGGATTCGTTTGATTAATTATTAATTAATCTGATTAAAAATGTAATCCACTGACAGTCCTACCGATTATGTGTGCATGTATGTGTTGTTTCCTCACCATCATTATTCCAGTAGAGAAGATGTTTGTTTGTTTGACGTTTTGCTTCTGTTTTTCTATCTGTGTCTCCAGTTGGGCAGCTCGATCTTTATGTTGGGCCAAGAGCACAGCCGCAGGTAACTTGGAACTTTCCTGCAAATGCAAACAGAAATGCTTTTCTTTTAAACTTTATTTTTACACTTTAATTGATAGTAGAGAGGGGACAGTGATGGGTAGGAGGGGAAAATTGGGAAATAACACAAGTTGGACTCAAACTTGAACTGCATAAGCACCACAGCTCTACGTGTTTTTTCGGCGAGAGGGCGGGACGACCCGTCACTCACATGAGATCACAGCAATAGCAAACCACAGTGAACAAATCAAATCCCGATGGGCAAAATCAAACAACTCAATTTTTCTTGTTCAAGAAGCCGTTTATTCAGATATATCACAATAGGAAAGAAAAGACTATAGCAACTTCCATTTCATGCCAACTTTAAAGTGTGTGTGTACTGTGTACCAGTTTATCCAGCAGGGCCTGTTTGTTTTTCCTCTTGGCCTGTAGTTGTCTCTGTTCTTCCTGCAGGGTCTCCAGTCTCCTCTGCTCTGAATCCTGCTGCTCCTGTAACAACAGCTCCTCCAACTCCTCCTGCTCACGTGTCTAACGTAGAGACGACAATCAATTATAAATAAAATAAAGGAGGTTCTCACTTGAAATTATCCATCTGTCCAATCAGAACCATGCACACATACTCACCAGCTTAGCTTTGTTTTTCTGTATAATGTCTCTGTTATCTCGCTGGTACTGTTCCATTATTTGCTTGGTCCTTTCAATATCTACGTTATTAGTCAGGTTAAACACTGGACACACAAGGAAATACATTTAAAACACTAACAAAAAAAATATATTTTAAAAGATAGTTTAAAAAACAAATGTATCATATGAATAGGAGTAAATTAATGACGTGTATCTCACCAATATCCTCCACCTGCTCCAAGTAGTCATTATATTCTTTCAGAGTGGAAAAGTCAAATTCCCTCTTATTATAACTGAAAGATGAAAGAAAGCAAAGACACATCATTAAAATATTATAATTAGCCTTTAAGATAATTGGGTCATTCCATGTCAACTCAACCAGTGGTCCCTGGGTAAAAAAAATTGTTTTTGATCTTTTTTTCGGTGAAAAAAAAATACATAAATGAAGGAGAAAGCCAAAATATTAAATATCATGAATTTATATTTCATGACCTCTACAAACCCTCTACAAAATAGTGGATTACACAGTCAATATACATCCATTACATTTAATATTTTGGCTTTCATCGCTATTTATTTTGGTCTTTCTTCAGAAAAAATATTAACAAAATCAGAAATTTGAGCTTTGAAATTTGGTTGATTTGATATGGAATGACCGAATTTTGGATGCATGCCATGCACACAGACACTTTTTCTGCCACATACATTTTGAGAACCTTCTTGCGGATCTCCACCTCTTTATCGATGGCTGGATCTTCGAAGAGCTGCACGCGGAAATTACTCTTTCTGAGAGGAGTGTTACACTGCACACAGTTACCTGAGCCACGGACAAACAGCATGTCCACACAGCTCTCACACCTGAAACACACACACACACACACACACACACACACACACAAACACACAGACATTTTACTTAAACTGGCAGAAGGTCTGCTGAAAGGGAGTCAAAATAAACAGTAATGAAATGTGAAATCTACTGGAAAAACCTTCAGAAGCAATTCCACACAAACACACATTTCAATCATCTCACTGCTTCAGAGAATGAAATTTGGCCATAGAAACTTTCCAAAAGGAACCATAAATTCGACTAATGACTAAAACAGAGGCCTGATATTTGTGTGTGTGGTGGTCTTATTTAATAATAATGGAGTGATGATGGGATGGGTTTGAGGCAAAGCAGACATACACATTAAGGGCTGACAAAGTAAAGTGTGTGTTAGAAACCAATGTTACTTCTTGCCCAGAATTTATGCAAAATATAACTAATGCTGAGTTTCAAGTAGATTTCTTAAAAATGCAGTAAACAATTTTTCCACTGAGCAGTTTAACTTTCCTTTTCTCTATCTGTTTTTCATTCCCCCCTTTTTTTTCTGTCAGCTTTCAGAATTCTCTATGAAATTTGATTTGTGCCTGTTCAAGATGACAGGGAGTGTATATAACACAGCGGACAAACTTTCTGTAAACAAACTTTGAGGGGAATGAGGGGAAATGACTGGAAAATAAATTAATGCAGATGAAAATTATTGCAAATAAAACACCTAACAAATAATTTGTAGTAAATGCAAATTGGCTTTTGTTAAGAAAATCTAACATTAATTTAGAAATATGTTTTTATTTTAGATTTTTAAAATACATTGATAAAAAAACCATGCAAAGGTTTGAGATAAATAATTATTTTTCAATTAAATTAATACTGTTATTCAGCAAGGATTGATAAAAAAGACGTTTACATGTTTTACAAAAAGTATATTTCAAATAAACGCAGTTCTTTTGAACTTTCTATTCATCAAAGAATCCTGAAAAACTACAAAAATATTGAGCTGCGCAGCATTGATAATAAAAATAAAAGTTTCTTGAGCACCAAATCAGAATATAAAATATCTGAAGGTGAAGGGTCATGCGAAACCGAGGACTGGAGAAATAGCTGCTGAAAATTCAGCTTTTCCAACACAGGAGAAACATTTAAAAATATATTAAAATAGAACTCTGTGCTGAAAACCCTGTAATACCTTCAATGACCAGCCAATTGTCAAAAATGACCGGCCTTTTAAAAATTGCTTAAATCACTCGTTATGCTATATTATCACCAAATATTGGATTCAATCTTTTTGTCAACTTGTTTTCTTTCAATTAAGACAGATTTTGTATTTATTTATTTTTTTAAAAAGATCCAATATTTGGTCATAATATTTCATAACAAGAGATTTATAAGCTATTTTTTGTAGGCCGGTCATTTTTGACTGGGCACACCACCAAGTGTAACAAGGTGGAAAATAAATTGCATTAAAGTACAAAAATTTTCCAAAACATTTTGGGAAGTGGTTATACCCTCTGTGAGCAAAGTCAATAAGTTTTAGTCCAATCCGATAACACTAACATTTTCAGGAAAAAGAAAATCCTCTCCGGGTCAAAAAGACCCAAAAAGATAAATAGTTATATTTCATAATATCACACTTTTTGATCAAATAAATGCAGCCTTGGTAAGTATAAGAGACTTTGTTTTTGTTTTTAAAACATTAAAAATCTTACAGGCCCCAAACTTTTGAACTGTAGTGTTCATTTTTTGTTTGTGACAGTGGCAGTGAAAAATTGCCAGGGCATGTAAAAATATGAAGTACTAGACTGACTAGACCAAATGCTCCTTTTTGATCCATGAAATGGGATCAGGACACATCACAGACCTGAATATGTGTAACCTGCATGAGCAGTACAACTCAAAGTGTCAAGAACATATGTACTAACCACCGCATGCAGCACCATGGCTCAGCTGATGTCTGCCCTGGGTTTTCTCTGAAGAATCTCAATTGTTTACTTCCAAATTACTTTAGAGGGTAGACTCTCCCTGACCCATGACCTGAACAACATGGGCGTGCATGTGTGAGTGAAAGAACTACAGACCTCAAAAATCCTGCAAAACAGTACGAACACAGACTTTCAAGTGAATAAATGCTAGACATTCCCTGCTCGTTCCTCCTCTCCCGATCCGTGTTTGTCAGCATGTTGAGAGGTTACTACACTCCTCTAACTCAGCACAACTGACCCCATCACGCACACACAAAATCTGCAAACCCCTGCATTTCACACACACACACACACACACACACACACAAGCTACCTGTGTCCCTCTCATCAACTATCTCTCACACACACCTACCTGTGCCCTTCCCTCTTCACTGCAGCAGGTCAGAAGGACACACTCGCCATCAGCCTAATAGTCACAAACACATGTGTTTCTTCAACTACCTGTCCAGTTGGTGATTTTTAATAAAACAGATTTCAAGTTTTCCAAATGCTTAATCAAATATCTATTTAATTATTTTACACTTGTAGATTTTCAATCTTAAAATACAGGAAACAAATCATAAAAAAATATTAATTACATAATTACTGGACTATTATAAAAGTTATAATAATCAAAATAAAGAGTGAGATAATAAATATTAAAATGGTTAACAACTATGTCAAAACATATACATTTGTGTACAAATTTTGTCTCTGCAGTTGTAGCATGATTTCCATCACAAATGTTAAAAAAAGGTGCTCTACCAAGAGAAGAGGAGGTGAAACCAAAAAATCAAAATGCATATGAAATGAAAAAAGATGATTTCCATCACAACCAGTACATTTTTTTAGTTTTATCAAATATGTTAACAGTGCCGATGAAGAACATTCTTGTGATAAAAAATATGAGGTGAAGAACTAAGAAAAAAATAAAGTTAAATATTGTTATTTAAAAAAAAAAAAATCACTTTGGCTCATTTTTTTAATTTGTTCATAAGTTCATATCTCTAAACAATTACTTCAGAGATCTGATTTGAATTTCTTGTTCAATTTCAACTAAATGCACATGGCTTGCTAAGCAAAACTGAGGAGTCGATTCTCAATGAAACTGTCATACTCTTCACAACTTCTAAACATTCTTTCATTATGTGATGACACACATGCATCCATTCAGTTATCCAAATCTTATCAATAACTAGGTTTCAAAGCATGAATAAAATGTTTTGAGTGAGTTACTACAGTTTGCAGACAATGCAATAGAGTTGTGATGTCCCATAAAACAGTTGTGACAATTGCACTTATACAGTTTAGAGAATGTTAAGATTGTTTTAATAAATGAATGACTGAAAAACTGTAAGAGAGTTTATTTTCTCTCTTAAGCCCAACGGGTCAAAAGTTCTCATTGAAGAAACACCAGAAGCAATATCTTCTTCCACTCCATCAACTGTATTTAATCACAGGCTACAGTCATTTATTAGCTGTAATTCCTTCATCCTTATGTTCTGCATACAGAGGTAAACTCTCATGAAATGAGCAGGGGAGAGTGTGCTGGACTGTCTCCAGCAGTGTGTCATCAGTGTGTAATATATTCATACGGTCTCTGAGTCCCAGGTCAGCAGTCCACTGTGAATCCTTAAGAGGTCAAGGGCATGCAAAGCACGAGGAGTCACATCACATGACTTCAGACACATATCTCCCATGAGATCCACATAGTAGTCCCTCTCTGTTCAGGTTTCTTTGGCAGAATGACTACTCCCATGCTCCAAATGAATAGCTAGTTTGATCTCACTTGTTGACTGTATTCATCTTTAAAGTGAGCATGAAACGGAAGTTGCGATAGTCTTTTCTTCCCTATTGTGATGTAAATCCGAGTGAAACGGCTTCTCGAACAAAAAATATTCTCATGTTAATGACAGGTTGTCCCGCCCTCAAGCTGAAAAATCATTAATAAATACTGCACTATTTCATAATATAAAACAAGAATTGTCCATTTTGATTTAATGGGGAATTCAACATTTTTCATGGAAACAATTTCCACCAGAATACCATAGTTACTAGTTATTGTTATTACTACAACACCAATTCCAATTCTTTAACCTTTATTTAACTTTCCAATGTTTCCCAATGATTTCACTGGTCAATTTTATTTTATTTTGTAAATTGCAAATTTTGATGGCTGCAACACACTCCAAAAAGGTTGGAACAGAGGCAAAATAAAAGTGAAAATATTATAGAATATCCAAGATAAACTGTTTTGAAATAGTCCACAATTAACAGGTGAATTGGCAATAGGTGAGGGTCGTGATTGGTTATAAAAGGAGCATCCACCAAAAGCTCAGTCTTCGCAAGCAAAGATGTGTCATGGCTCACCACTTTGTGCCAAATGTTATGAGAGAATTGACAAACAATTAAAAAAATCACATTTCTCAATGCAAGATTGCAAAGTATTTAGGTCTTTCACCATCTACCATACATAATATTGTGAACAGATTCAGGGAACACAGAAATCTCAGTTCGTGTAGGGCAAGGCAGGAAACATGCGTGTCCTTTGAGCCCTCAAACGGCGTTACATGAGAAACCGTCTTACTGTGTTAAATACAGTCACATGGGCTTGGGATTACTTTGGAAAATCGTTGTCACTTAAAAACAATCTGCCACTGCATCAAGAAATGCAACTCAAATCTCTAATATGCAAGGAGAAAGCTATTCATCAATCCTATGCAGAGATGGTGCCGAGTTCTCAGGGCCTGAGCTCATCCAAAAGATGTGTGCTGTGGTCAGATGAGTCCATGTTTCAGCTCGCTTTTGGGAAAAACTGACATTGAGTCTCAGTGCCAAAGACGTAAGGGACCATCCAGACTTTCATCAGCAACAGGTGCAAAAGCAAACATCTGTCATGGTCTGGGGGTGCATCGGTGCAAACGATATGGGTGACTTGCATATGTGTGAAGGTACCATTGACATGGAGGCGTATACTGGGATTGTACAGAGACATATACTGCCATCAAGATGACATCCTTCCTGGGAAGCAAGACAATTCTGATTCTGCATGTGCTACAACAGAGTGGTTTGGTAGAAACTCTACACTGTAGAAGGGATGTATTTGACTGGCCTGTCTGCAGTCCAGATCGGTTTCCTATTGAAAATATTTGGCCCATCATGAAAAGGAGAATTAGACAGCGACAACAACGGACTGTTGAGCAGCTATATTGTATCAGGCGAGATTGCGCAAAAATTCCACTTGCAAAACTGCAATTAGTATCCTCAATTCCCAAACGTTTAAAAAGTGTAATTAAAAGGAAAGGTGATGTGACACAGTGGTAAACATGCCTCTGTCCTAACTTTTTTATTGCAGCCATCAAAATCCAAATTTGTTTATATTTACAAAAACAAAAAACAATTAATTTGTCCAGTGAAAACACTGGGAATTTTCTCTTTGTTCTTTTGTCAACTGAATAGAGGTTAAAGAGAATGAACAAATCACAGATTCTTGATTTTACTGCATTTTACAAAATGTCCCTACTTTTGTGGAATTGGGGTTGTAGAATAAAACTCTTTTGGGTCAGCTGGTCTGACAGAACTGTCACATTTCCTATTGTTTCAGTCCTGCGTTGTCACTACATCTGACGTCCACTGGTAATGCACTTGTATCAAAATACTATATTATTTGAAGTACATTACATGTTAAATTACTATGGTTTTACAGTAGTAATATTAACCGTAAGTGTGGCTGTCGCAATGGTAACTTTTTGTACGGAGAGCCTCGCAAACAGTTGAGCAACGGAAGTTAGATGTCATAAAAACATACTTCACTCACAGGTTGAAACACTGGCCTGGTTATAGCACATAAACAAGCAAAAACGAACCAGATGCAAAAAAATAAAACTTTCTGTCTTGGACATCATGAATAAAGCCTCACTTCTGGATCTGTGAAGGTTTAAGATCTGCACAAGTTTGAGTAAGAAATCTGACAGCAAGTACTTACAGCGTGTGTCCACACACATTGACCATCAGCTTCAGAGATGGATTTCTGTATTTAGTCGTCTTGCACCTCGGGCATCCCTGGTCATCCATTATTGTTAATAATATTTGTTAAAGTCCGTCTGCAAAATAAATAAACAAACACACAAATAACAGTAATCAATGCACTCAGCAGCTCACAACAGAGCGCACAGCAATGTTACATTCAAAATTGTCCGGAAAGAAACATGTACGTGTAGTACAACCGTTCCCATTCAAACATTGCTGAAGTTTGATATCTGTCCAGCGCTGAGTTTCAACGATAGATAGATAGATAGATAGATATTCACTAACATTGTATTCAATTTTGATATTTTATTTTGTCTCTTTCCTTTTATTTCACCTTGTCTTCTGTTTATTAAATAAATAAATAAATAAATATCTGTTTGGTTGTAGCCTATTATAGGCTATAACAATAATTGTAGAAATTAAGTTTTTACGAAATTTTTAAGAGATTGCCAAAAAGTAAAAAAAAAAAATAAGGGGTAGGGCTTATCGTTTTGTAAATATTTGTATCGTTTGAAGTGTCTGTTCAGAGTAAGCTCAGAGTAAACACACAGCAGCACACAAAGGGCTCGAATGAGATCTCACCTATAGCGCAGGTGAGCTGCGGGAGCGCGTCACGGCTGAGTGACACATTCATTTTAATGGTTTCGCCTTGAAGCTGCGTTCGCCCCGCCCCTTTCGAAATTTCTTGCAGCCAATCATGTCCAACCCCCCAACCATCGGACTGAAAAGTCACGCTGCCGGAGCGAAAGGGGAAAGCTATCCACTTACAAAGAACCCGATATCACTCGCATGGCGCACGGGTAACCTGATCGGCTTGGGCAGAAACGAGGCGGGGTGACGGACTAAAGGAATCTGAGGAGAAGAATAAAAACAATGTCTGTTTCCTCTAGTGAAGTGACAGTGCCAGGCGACATCAAAAAGGAAAATGTGAAGTACACAGAGATTCTCGAGAGCTCCACGGACAGTCGGGGGCACGTCAAACTCCTGACTCTGGACACTCCGGTGGCCGCCGGGATGCTCGTCGGGCAGCAGCAGCAGCAGACCTCTCCACCGGAGCGCAAGATGCCCACTATGGACTCTTTGTCTGCGCATACTTCACCCGCAGCAACCGCGAGCTCTTTGGCTTTCTCACCGGAGCAGGTTGCGTGTGTTTGCGAAGCGCTTCAGCAGGGGGGCAACGTGGATCGACTCGCCCGGTTTCTGTGGTCTCTCCCGCAGAGCGACTTATTGCGCGGTAACGAGAGTATCCTCCGCGCTCAGGCGCTGGTGGCCTTCCACCAGGCGCGCTACCAGGAGCTTTACAGCATCTTGGAGAGCCACAGCTTCAACCCCTCGTGCCACTCTGCCCTCCAGGACTTATGGTACAAAGCCCGGTACACGGAGGCGGAGAAGGCCCGTGGTAGACCGCTCGGCGCAGTGGATAAATATCGCCTGCGACGCAAGTTTCCCCTGCCCCGGACCATTTGGGATGGAGAGGAGACGGTGTACTGCTTCAAAGAGCGCTCCAGGAACGCGCTGAAGGATCTCTATAAGCAGAACCGGTACCCGTCCCCGGCCGAGAAGAGGAATCTGGCCAAGATCACAGGACTGTCCCTGACACAAGTCAGCAACTGGTTCAAAAACAGGAGGCAGAGAGACAGAAACCCGTCAGAGGCGCAGTCCAAAAGGTGAGCAAACCTGGAAACCCACAAATACAAATGTTGTTCAGTGAATGAATGAATGAACAGTCAAGGAGTTTGTCAAGAATTTTAATTAAGTTCTATTGGCAAGACTATTGAGATACAGTAGTTAAAGCACAGTTTTTGAGTGATCAAGACATTTCTTGGCACATCTTGGCAAGTGATCAAGGCATTTCTTGCCATTTCATGATTTTAAAAAAGGTCTCTGATTGTATACTTGTGGATTGTCTTCTACATTTAGATTTAAATCTTTAATTTATTCACAATGATCTTCTAAAGGTCATTATGTACATCCAAACGTGTGCATAAAATGTATCGCGTGAGTCACCACCTCGTGTGCATGTGTGTGTTTATTTTTGAGTGAGTAGCTACTCAGGATCCATTGACTCGTAAGGTTTGCCCCACCACATAAATCACTCTGAACTATTTACTTTTCTTTTTAGCCAGAGGGGATAGGAAAACCTCCTCTTCAGCACTCATTTTTAACACACACACACAAGCACTGGTAATACAGGATTCACTTTAATGTTTAAAACTCTTTGTGAACAAAGCTCCAGCGCACCTGGTGGAGGTGACCTTACACACATACATACATATTTTTTCCATTCACAGAAAGCTGATGTCACACGCTGCTTGAAGCAATCATATATTTTTATCACTTGAATGAGGCATTTTTATAATTTACAGCTACACTCCATGGCCAACTTTTCAACAAAAGAAAAACACTAAATAGTTTTTATCCTCTGGAGAACCAACAATTCATGTTTGGACGTGTTTTTACTAATATCACCCAGAAAATGCATGCAATTGTTTTTGTAGAGGACATCTTAAATGCCTCGTTCATTCATTCATTCATCTTGTGCTTGCCAAATGTGGGGGTGTGGCAAATGTGATATTAATAGGCCATGTCAGGCGTTTTCAACCTTTCTAGACCAGGGACCCCATTTAGAGTCACAGCCAGGAACCCCTTTAACAAAGATTTTATTATTGACAAACATTTACTTTTATAATGTTAACTTAATGTTTGAAATTACATATATAGAATATGTTTGAAAGTTCAATATATTTCATAGCCTATATCTAAACCCTGGGGCTATATGATATTAAAATTAAATAATGATAATTTAGCAATACTGAAATATGTTTTTTTTAAACTGACGATTTTAAATTCATTTTTAAACGCGACGCAACGAGCAAAGACGCTTGTGTAGACAAACAGAACGCGTCTTGTTTAAGCTCCCAACCACGTAATGACGTTATCACTAAAAACATAATTGGCAAAATCTTGTAGCTGGCTGTGAAGAGGAACACATGACAATTGTGGAAGTCCTGTCGGAGTCACACAGCTGCTGCAGTCATTCATTATACGCGCCTTTCTCTCTCAACTACACGAATTTATGTTTGAACAGCTGAATGTCACTGTGAAATATCGTCTTCAGCGCGCAGTGGATGTATCGCGCTGTATCAGACTTTAAAACATCAGCTAAATTTAACTTCTCGTTCCTGGCGGACCCTCCCCGTTTGGCGAAGGACACTGTGAACATAAAGTTGACCATTTGTGAAGGCATGCTGTGTTCGCGGGGTTGTGTCGCCATAGGACCAAATGGTGTGCGTGCGTGAGTAAAAGAGAGTCCTGACACGCGAAGGCTGTGATCTAGGGGGTCCCGCGGTGTGAAGTGGACACTCACCTCTCCATTTGTCTATGCTCGCTCCCGTCTCCATCTTCCTGCAGATGCGTCAATCCGCGCTCACGTACAGTTCAAAGAGTGAAAAGTTGGTTGGTTCATAATACAACATTCCCCCTTTCATTTTCAATGTGTTTTGCATACAACATTGCCAAAAGCATCAACAGTATGAAATATTAAAATCATCTTTCAGCATCTCTTTCATACAGTTTAGAAATATTGAAGATAGGTATAGGTTTGAGAGTTTGTCCAAGTTTTTCTCTCTTGTTTTTTAAAATATATCACTAAAGGAGAAAGCTTGTCTCTATCTCAACTTCACCATTGTCAACTTCATCAGATTTTTTTTTTTTTTTTATACTTGTATATATAAACTTATATAAAAGTTTGTTTTTACATAGCTAATATATGTGTGTGTACTGCGTATAATTATTATGTATATATAAATATATTTTTATTTATAAAACTTTTATTTTGGATGCGATTAATCGTGATTAATCGTTTGACAGCACTAATATAATATAATAACAACGAAAGGGATAGATTTCATTTTCAGACCAAGACTGAAACTGGAATCTCTCCCTTTTGTTGTTATTTTGTAATGCCAAAGCATTTTCATTTCAGCTGTGTGCAATAAAAAAATTGTGCAAAATAATAAAGTAAAAGTGTAGTGATGGAGACTCAAAGGTTCACTGTCTTTCATTCTCTCTCAGCGAGTCAGATGGAAATCACAGTACGGAGGATGAGAGCAGTAAAGGTCAGGAGTCTCTGTCCCCGTGTCCGATGTCGAACTGTGCTGATGGGACGGTGGGTAATGCAGTTGTGCCTCTCTGCTCTGGAGCTCTTGAGACCGGGGTTATCGTTCAGCAGGTTGGAGACAGCAGGAATTCTGTCTCGTCCTCGTCCGTAATCTTTAACGGAGTCTCAGTCAACACGGCCGCCTCTGTTTTCCACAACGGCACCCCTTCGTTCCTCTCCACCACAGGACATGTCCTCTTCAGTGGCATGAACTTGGGACTCCAGTCGCTGGCTTGCAGATCAGTGGCAGAGTTGGAGATGGATGGTGAAGGACAGGATAAAAGGGTAACGGCAGACCCTGCACTGGTGTACCCCTCATTTCACTGCAGTGTGAATGGGACAGACGTAGAGGTGAAAGCAGAGGATGTTAGGCAGGATGTGTCAGTTCAGGACCAGAACACATCCATTAGCTCACCGTTCACTGTCACCTCGACCGATGGCTTGCAGCTTGAAGGTTACAACTTGGTTCCTGAAGCCAATGGGACCTCACTGCTGAGCAACAAGATGGTACTTCCTCCTTTGCAACTCCCATCATCTTCTTCACCCTCATCAGTTACACAAGGTGAGTGAGCCTCTTCAAACATCATCAAAGATTACATCAAGCATTTGAGCAGGACGAGAAGACTACAAGTCTAGTGTTTGTTATGAAGGTCAAAGACGTGATCCTGCAACTCGTATGTATGATGACGTTAATACACCTCTCTTATGATGAGCATGTTTTAATTTCTGTATTAAATAATATTTAATTTTTAAACATTTAATTCACTTTGATAAGTTTTTGAGGGCATAATGTCAAAAATGTCAGGGTGATACAACTGACCTGATATCATACTGTAGGAAAATCTTCAGTAAAAGAATGAAATTCTTGAAAAGGAAACCTAAGTGGCATAAATTATTCAATTATTATTTGTTATTAGAAAATAGAAATAAGTTTGGGGCCAAGTCTTTGTTTTTGAAAAACAGCAATATTGTTAAACATTATTACAGTTTAAAATAACTTTCTATTTTAATATATCTTAAAGTGTCATTTATTCCTGCGATGGCAAAGCTGAATTTTCAGCATCATTACTCCAGTCTTCAGTGTCACATGATCCTTCAGAAATCATTCTAATATGATGATTTGGAAACATTTCTTAAAGGGATAGTTCACCCAAAAATGTAAATTCTGTCATCATTTATTCGCCCTCAAGTTGTTCAAACCTGTATAAATTTCTGTGTTCTGCTGAACACAAATGAAGATATTTGGAAGAATGTTTGTAACCAAGCAGATCTCGCCCTCACTGACTACCATAGTAGGCAAAAAACACTATGGTAGTTAATGGGGGGCGAGATCTGCTTGGTTACAAACATTCTTTTTTTGGGTGAACTATCCCTTCAAGAAACATTTCTTATTATTATCAATGTTGAAAACAGTTGTGCTGCTTAATAATTTTTCAGAATTCTTTGATGAATAAAACTTTATTTGAAATAGAATTTTTTGTAACATTATTTTTACTGTCACTTATGATGAATTTATTGTATCCTTGCATTATAAGTCACATAATTTGACCTTTTATGACAAGGCAAGGTTAGGTCATAAGACATCAAGATTTTTCCTTTTCTTTATTGTGGTCAGTCTTATGTCACTGACCCGTGCCATGAACTGTATCCTTAATATTTATTATACCACCAAAAAAAGGTTTAAGAGCTTTATCTTTTCTCTGATCTTCTGTCATCTGTCAGGTGTTGTTGATTGCAGTTCTCCTGCTCCCGCCTCTCTGTGTCACCTCCGGGTAGAGGAGCAGGACAGGCTGCAGCTGACATCTCTTGAGCCCAGTGCGGCACTCTACGGCCTGGCTAGCGTACACACACTGTCTGCTGTAAAGAAGGAACCTTTGGAAACTCCTGGTGGATACCTTTACCACCTGGGTTACTCCCATGATCCCACCCACAGCTCCCCCACCTCACTTAACACCACCATGACAACGACCCAGCACGACTACACTACTCTCACAGTGAGCGCACCCTTACTCGCCCAAACGGACCTTACCGGCGAGTTCAGAGGTCATGATGCCCAGATGACTTCGAGCCTAAATGGAGACTTCCTATGTGCGGTTTCAGAGGGAGGGAAGGGAGAGATGAGAGAAGTGGAGGAAGAAGAGGAAAAACATCTGACAAAACTAAAAACAGTCCATATAGAGGAAGAGATGACTGACCTTTGAACTTAATAGGAGAAGGAGGTAAAATACTTTTTACTGAAATCACAACATTATTTTGGATTATTGATTGAGTTTTTTTTTTTTTTATGTTTTCAGCCTCTAAATGTTTTTTTTGTTTTTTTTTTTAAATGTAAGTATTAAATTATTTTGGTGAATCTGACTCCAGTTTGGTTTGGAGAACACATGCAAAGTTTATTTGAAGAATACAGTTTTTGAAAGTGTTTGTTTTTGTCTTTCCACACACAGATAACTTTTTCAACTATACTCTATCAATAGTTATGTATAACAGGGGTTTTCATTCAAGAGAGTTCTAGGGTGTCCATGGAAAAGTTTACAGAAAAATCTAGTGTAAATAAATAAATACATAAATACATAAATAAATAGAAGTTCACAGAAAATAATAAATAAATAAAAATAAATAAATAAAATTCCTGTTTCTGTTATGCTTTCATTTTATTTCATTCTGCTTTCTAAAGACTGGCTGAAAATCCAAAGGTTAATCATAATTATTTTCTTATTTATGATTCTCTACATAACAAAACTGATGTGTAGAATGTAATAGAAACATAATAACCTAATAGATACTAAATATTTGTTTCAGATCATTTATAGTATGTGTACAACATTATCTAATACTAAAATATTATAGTAGAAATTGGGACTTTATACCTAAACATATATAGCTGCTTTTTATATTTTAGGAATTGGGCCCTTTCCAAGGGAAATATTATTTGGAATGATCCATGGTATCAAAACTTTTGAAAACCCCTGGTATATGAAATAATATATTCCTTCTATTTCATTCTATTTTAAGAGTTTACATTTTTTGAGCTACAGGTAGCAGACAGCTCTTATTTTCTCTCTGTCGCTCCCTCTTACAGTGGGGAGTGTGGACATATGTGTGTTTTATGAGAGTCACCTGCTAGTTTCTGCCAAGAAGAGTTGAGGTTAGCAGACAGGTGGACATCTGGTCATGTGTCATCTGAGTCGAACCTTAAAGGTCACGTCCCTACGGAAACACACATGCACAGACACACTTTATTCCCATGCAGATTAAAAATACAAAATCTGTGAATTCTTCATGAAGTCACAGATTTTATATTTTTCATGGCATTGTCATGGTCACTACATTGACTGCATCTTCCAATTACAATAATAATATGCAAATAATATGCACTGTAGATATCAATACAAATCCACAAAGTTTGCTTATACAAATTAAGGGATGAGTCAGAATGGTTGGTAATTGACAGCTTGCCACAGATGCTGGAAAGTGTAAGGTGTTATCAGTACACAAAATATACTAAAAACTACTTGATTCATTTGAGATGCTCATATAAATCACTACTTGATTCATTTGAGATGCTCATATGAGTTCACAATATGGGTAACTTAAAGGGATAGTTAACCCAAAAATGAAAATTATGTCATCATTTACTCACCCTTAAGTTGTTCCAATCCTGTATAAATTTCTGCTGAACACAAAAGAAGATATTTGGAAGAATGTTTGTAACCAAGCATATCTCGCCCCCCCCCATTGACTACCATTTTTTTTTTTCCTACTATGATAGTCAATGGCGGGCGAGATCTGCTTGGTTACAAACATTCTTCTAAATATCTTCCTTTGTGTACAGCAGAACAAAGAAATGTACACAGGTTTGGAACAACTTGAGGGTTGTAATTTTTGTGTGAACTATCCCTTTAATCATTTGAATAAACTCACCAATGCAAAGATGACAGAAGTGAATTTGCTGTCAAACTGAATGTCACCTAAAAAGCAATAACAACCAATAAGAAAAATCAAGCTTTTAATTTATGTCTGAACAGATGTTAAAAAGACATGCCAGCACAGTTGTAAATGTGAAAAAACTTTATATGATTGTGTATGTGAGTGAGTTGTGTGTTTGTCAGAATGTTTGTATGGAAAAGTGTGTGTGCATCTACAGTAGTTTTTGGTTTTGAGTTTGTTCTTTGTGCCTTCCTGCTTTCTGAAGGTCAACGTTTGGTTGGTCTTCAGGTTGCCTGTCATTTTTTTAATTGTTATTGGTGCTGGTTTGACATCTGCAGTATTTAACTCCAAGCTATGCAGCCATTTTGAGACTGAGAAACGACTTTTAGAAATCAGAGATGGTGAATGAAAAGTCTTCTACAGAAATTAAAAGGATATGTGAAATGAGCTAATGTACGACTAATGTAAATGTATGAGCAAAAAGCAAAACAGCATTGTGAATATTATTTTAGCATGAACAAAAATGTTAAAGTTATGATGTATTTTTCTAAAAAAAAAAAAAAAAAAAGTGATCCATTAAATATTTATACTGGAAAAACAGCCTCACCCGAGTGATTTCATTCATGTCTGTGAGAGATCTTGTAAACTCCCAACGAAGATTTGTTTGCATTCTCATGTTATGTCTACAGTGGATGTTAAATATTCAGACGGACAGGAAACATGCAAATAAAAAGATTTAAGTAGCCAGGGAGGGGAGTGAAGCAGAGACCTGATACAGAAAGGCCAGGCCGGGTGCTGGAAAATCAGCGGTGATCGTTTGCACATGCCTGGTGGTCTGGAGCTTGTTAGCAAGCTGCTCTTGTCTGAGACTCCTAAATTCAAATAAACAGGAGGGCGATTTCTGGAGGCCCTGCCGCCTCCTGTTAGGAGGGGGTCCAGAAACAGACAGAGAAATTGTCTCTGATTTGTAAATGACTGTTACAGATGGCATTGACAGGCATTGTGTGGATCTCAAATGCATTGTTACAGCTTCAAAACCACAGAAACTCAAGCCAGCCAGCGGAACAATTTTAGATAAACTTTTCCTTGAAATTTAGCTGAGAGAACTGGTTTGGATGCCAAACAAATCAATATACAATACCATCATCTCAGCAATATTGCTGGGACTCTTTCAGACTCCTCTTGCAGAGTTGGGAAAAACAGTCCAGGACAAAAGAGCGAGTGAGATAATTGGAACAGATTGTATGAGGAGAGGAAATAGGAGCATTGTCACCTGTTCCCTAACAGCCTAGGTGACCCTGTTGCCATGAGAGATGGCCAGGTATCAGATAACACCAGCTTGAACAATGAACGCAGTGGGAGAGAAGAGTTTTTTGGCGAGTTGTGAGCTGATTCTGATGCTGCGCAATGGTTTTATGTCATATTTTTGTCATTAACAACATGTAAATAAAAGCGTTGTGGTGATCGAAACCACTCAAGCATACCTCACACTGAGCATCAGTGAGAAGCGGTAATAAAAAATACGAACCTCTCAAACTGAGCCTTATTAAAAACTATGACCTCTCACCTTTGGGGGTTTCAAAAGAGGGGGGACTTAACCCTGAATAGCAAACAGAGCTGGATTTGTAACCTGAACCTCCCCCCACGCCCCCACTAATGAGAGGTGAAAGGGCACACGCTGCTCCTCAGCAGTGTTTCATACCTGCGTGTGTGTGTAAGAGAGAGAATTTACTGGTTTGGATGATGTTTATGAACCAGACCAATAAGTGTGAATGTGTAAATGTAAATGCAGATATATTTGCTCACATAGGGAATGTGAATACCAGTGTTTATTTGAAGCCTTTTCCCTTAGTAGGGTCTAAAGCAGAGAAGATCTGGGAGATGTGTATAAATGCCGTTATAAGAATCATACAAGTTGAACCTGAACTAGAACTATCTGCTTATAAGTCTGAATAATATCAAATTGAGTCATCAAACTTACATTCTTTGCCTTCAGGGATATGAGTCTGTCATCCTGTCATTCATCTTTACTGAACTTTGACCTCTACAGCCTTACACAATTTCTTTGGTATGCCTGCCTAGAGAGAGAGAGAGGGAAGGAGAGGTATGGGGCAAATTTTTCATGCATACATCACAAGTTTTGTGAAGTTACAGGCCACTAGTACTTTTCAGGTATTGCAAAACTTATTGTGTTTCTGCAAACAGCTGTAGATCCAACTGGGCTTCTACAATTATGTTTGGTTAGTCTGGAGTAATTATTGATATGGTATGTCATCATTTAGATAGATAAATGTGTAATTGAATGGCACAGGTTGTTAAAAATAAAGAGAATAAATAAGGATTTCAGTGAAACATGCACACTCACTCACACACACGCACACACACACACACGCGCACACACACACACACACACACACAGGGGTTAATCTATGCCCCCTGGTGAAATTGGACCACAGAGTGAGAGAGCACAACTGTTTTTTTCATTACTTCTTCTGACAGCCCACACACACCACTTTGTATGAGTGCAGGACAGACATTATTTTTGAATTCATTTAATGAGTTTTACCTTGTTGTTCCAGATTATGAGCTAAAACCTCATCTGCAGTGTGAATAGAAGAACGTTAGAACAAGACAGAATTACAAACTAAACAAATAAAATTATTATTGAAGTACATGAAATAGATTATAAATATTTAACAGAAGGCATTTCATATAATGGGCTACTCGTTTGTTTATTTGTGGCAAAAGCAGACAGATGTCACTGACTGGCGCCCTCTTCCTGTAGTTCGAAAATATGACACTTTGAGTCTGGAGATTGCCATGGATCTATTTAGATTTATTGTGCAAATAATAGTTTTCTTTCCCCTTTAGAAATGTATTGGTATTGAGCCTGTTTAAATAAAATATGCAGTTATAAAACAATTCCTACATGTCTGATAAATATATATTTTCTTTCTAATTATAGTCTTATAAGATGTGTAAATCAATACACAAAGATACCCCGTGTTTGGTTTCAAATGTCATCTTCTTTCATCACCAGATTGCTTTTTAAAATCCTTAAACGTCTCAAACCTGTTAAAACACTGAATTATTTTAAGGACAACGGAGATTAAGAAGAAAGTTACATCCTCTCCATTGCGCTGTAAAATTGTAATCATTCAACAACAAAATCTTTGTTTCCATCCATTAAATATAGGCTATTCACAATAATTTCTATCTTATTTTAATTTTACAGCTTGATTGACCATTAATTAAATTCAAATTGGTCGAAAAATCATTGCAATGACGTTATCATTGCAGGTTGTGACTAATAATTTTACTTTAAAAAAATTAAATAAGCAACTACACTTGTTTTCTTATCATCTGTTTTATTTGATAGGTAATATAATTGTTTTCGTATAATTTGCATCCAAATCAGAAACAATCAGTCCATTCAAATAATCTCATATAGCTCAGATTGATTTACCTATTTTTCAACGTTTTTGACGTTTTGCATAACAAATCAAGTCAATATGGGCCTGTGGTAAGTATGACTTTGTTGCATCTAATTACGTGCCCCAGTCGTTAAAACTGTATCTAATTACAGGCATGAAAACAAAACAAATGCAACAAAATAATGTTTAAAAATCCACTCAACAATGCGCAAAAAATAATAATAATAATAATAATAATAATAATAATGTTGCTGTTTAAAACGAATTCAAATAAAAGGCTCCATTATCTAATCAATATTAGGCTACTTTAAAACTGGAACTGGTAATATGCAGTAGTGTAGGATTGTTTTTTTCTCCCTCAAGCGGCTGGAACAACGTCTAATTAGCGGTGGATTCTCCTCCGCTCAGTCTTTCATTTACACCTCTCAGAAAACTCATAAACACACACTCAGTGAAAAGCAAACAGTTTACACCTTCACAGTGGTGGAGCACGGACTACTAAACATGAAATATGGTGACATTTATGTTGCATTTATTAGGATCTTCTGTGTGTGTGTGTGTGTGTGTGTGTGTGTGCCCTCACCCTGTATCATCACAGTAGAGCTCATTGGACACGTTGTGGCCGCGCTGTGCGTGAGCGCGCGCGCTTCTGTTAGTCATACCATAACATCTTGAAATGATCATGATCTGAGAGAGGGCACGTCGTCGTACTGGGGGCTGGTAGAGGATCTGGTGTGGGATGGAGGGGGTGCATTGTGCTGGACATACTACCGTAACCTGAGCAGAGCAGCCATCGGCCCACGTACAGTTCAGGACAGAGGAGACAGTTTTAGGCAGCAAATATGCACACATTTAGATATTTTAGAATATATTTATACATATCATAGAATTAGCACTGAAAATATCTAACTAGGTCATACTTCACATTATACTGTGAATTTACAAAAACAACTAATACTAATGAACTTGATATAAACCGTGGTTAATTTTAAACAAAGTGTGACGTTACAAAAATAAAGCAATATGTGTAACATGTAAATTTGACTCCAGCACCAGAAGCTCAGATGTTTATTTTATTTACATTTCAGATTCTCATAGAATATTTAAATTAAGTAGATTATTCTAAAATGCACTTAACATCTGCTTGCTGAGTAAACCATGTCTGTTCAATGGCATTGAAAACCATTTAGAAAAAAGAAGGGGGCGGATAAACGCCTCAGTTCGACTGAACACGAATGATTGTTTTCACAGGTGTCAAGGGGACCAATTAAAGATTACACTGATACTAATTAGCATTAGGGAATATTTAGAGTCTAAAATCCTCACACCGTTCTAAAATGTATAGAGGAAAAAAACTGAGAGGAATATTTTTTCCAAAAAATTAAACAGCCTCAGGCGGGCCAGCTGGATTTCCCGGTGTCATGTTACGGATATCTTGAGAGATAAAGAGCTGTGACCGGGAGACTGAGAGCTCGTCAAGCTCACAAGTTATTCGCTAATGGATCGGTATAGTGTTTCAGACCCACCTTACAAAACCACACACACCAAACGCTTCAACGACGGGGCTTATGTGCATTTTCAACAAGACCAAATTGTTAAAAAAAAATTAATACACTATAAACACTGATAAAATAAACGTTCTTCAATATATCATAGATACAGAAAAAAACTGTTAGGTGCCAGTATTGGGTCCTTTAAATCACATTTTTTTAAAAATCAGAATAAATAACTATTATTGTAACCTATAGGTTTTTGGCATCAAGCTGAATAACTTTTATTAATTCTGATTGGAACCTTTTTTTTTTAAGATTTTTGAGACATTTTTAAGAGTGCCTTGGCTGTACAATGGATTAATCGAAGCAATATGACTATAGCTATACACAGTTACCAGAAAACACTATCAGTCGAATTCATGTAGATTTAAGACGGTGTATTGAATTCATCATTAAAATAAAAAGACTAAGGCCGTTCATTCTCAAAGCCAATGACTTGGCAGAAATAAGACCTCAGGTAATTCATATCGTATTTTGACGCATGAAAGACAAAATGTTATTTATTATCTCATGTATGAAATTATTTCCAAATTAATTAATTCATTATTATAGATATAGTAAAACGAAGTCAAGAATAATGTATTAGAATATCTTTACTTAATTTATGATAACTGAATTACATAATAAATATTCTGCATCTCCCTTTGAGCATGTCTGACACACTCTTGAATCCATCATCACACCTTCTGACCCACTACAAAATTAACAAGCTGTGAAAATAACACCCACTTAGGCGCACACATTGGTCTCGTTTTTTGATGATTAATTATAGAATCTATAATAGCTAATAACTAAAAATAAAACAGAAGTGCAAATCAATTATAACTGAAATAGCCCATGTAAATACTATGATGTCAAGAAAAACAGGCGATGTAAATGTTGGATTCAAAGTTGCGGAGGTGCTTGTGATAATTTAATAATTGATTAGTAGCCTATCAACGGTATAGTGTGAGTGAGTGTGTGCGTGTTTGTGTGTGTGTGTGCTTGTGTGTGTGTGTTCAAAGTCTCCAGTTTCAGGCCTTGACGTCCGCCCTCCGGGGAGGAAACGGAACGGATCTGTAGATGCAGTTCTGCTCTGCTGGCCGGTTCCAGAACAGACCGGGACGAGCTAATCACGGAATGACGCTGTGCTGGGGTTCTCTGTCATATTTCCATACGGACAAACCGCATCTGAATCTCACGTGTGCAGCCCAGAAGAGTGACAGTGGTGCCACACAACCGGATAACAGACGGTTATCAATATTGGAGCTGCATCAACAGATAAACGTGGCACGGGGCTATTTGTCCCGGGGATCATTTGAGAGGAATACCAACAGAGCCTTGGATTAGGAGGGTATTACGTAGTGGATTGAATCGGGGCGCCATGTCAATCTTGCCCTCTTTCGGCTTTACACAGGAGCAGGTCGCGTGCGTCTGCGAGGTGCTGCAGCAGGGTGGGAACCTGGAGAGGCTCGGACGTTTCCTTTGGTCCCTGCCAGCCTGCGACCACCTCCACAAGAACGAATCCGTGCTGAAAGCGAAGGCCGTGGTGGCCTTCCACAGGGGAAATTTCCGTGAGCTCTACAAGATCCTGGAAAGCCACCAGTTCTCCGCGCACAACCACCCGAAGCTGCAGCAGCTGTGGCTGAAGGCTCACTACGTGGAGGCGGAAAAATTGCGGGGTCGCCCGCTAGGAGCTGTGGGCAAATACCGAGTGCGCAGGAAATTTCCTTTGCCCCGTACGATCTGGGACGGTGAGGAGACCAGTTACTGCTTTAAGGAGAAGTCACGGGGCGTGCTGCGTGAATGGTACACGCACAATCCCTATCCATCTCCACGGGAAAAGCGAGAGCTGGCGGAGGCAACGGGACTGACCACCACACAGGTCAGCAACTGGTTTAAAAACAGGAGGCAAAGAGACCGGGCAGCCGAGGCAAAAGAGAGGTGAGATCTTGATATAAAAAAGTAATAATAATAATAATAATAGGCTAAATAAACATAAGTGCATGAACTAACGCTTTCAAAAATAAAGCGAAAAATAGTTAATCATTGCAGTCACGCGCACTGAGAACAACATTTGACAAATTTATCACTGTATCAAAATCATAATGTAGTCACTCAGATTTTACCCTAATAATTTAACCCATACACGATCTAATTTTATAATTTGTATAAATATTTAATATTTTATAATTATTAATACTTTGTACATTGCCTGTTTTTTTTTAAATAATTTGGTTAGGATTAAAAATCTCTTTATGCTATAACGAACGCAATAAAAGAAGAGAAGTTTTTTTTTTCTTATTGCACTGAGAATTTATTTAGGCTCATGTTCGTATAATTTAATTATATAAAGAGAAGTAAAATAAGTAAAAATACTGATTTACTTCGTTTTGTATTAGGCTACATCCTCTAAGTCTAAAATCGTCTCTAATTCTAGAAGCTTTTCTTTCGTAAATCTGTGATGACAGTTATCTTTTTAGTCACGTTGACATAAGCGTAAACAATCAGGAGTTTTTTCTTTTTTAAAAAACAAAAGCATCCGTTTTTCTTTAGCCGATGTAGGCTAATAATTAATTTAAAATTAAACTATTTTGAAATCATAACACTAGGCTATGTCAAAGTTAAACACTTTCTAATAAGCTAATGTGTAGCCAAATTCTAGGCCTATGACATGTCAATTAGCCTGTATGTAATGTTAAAATGTAATATTCATCCAACAGAGAAAACAGCGAGAACAACGGCGTTGGCGGTAAGCAGAGCCAGCGGTCTCCGCTCGACGGAGTGAAGTCGCTCATGTCCAGCTCGGAGGATGAATTCTCTCCGCCGCAGAGCCCCGAGCACAACCCCGTGCTCCTCCTGCAGGGGAACATGAACAATTCCGTGGCTCCCTCATACCCAATGCCCGGCCTCGGTGCACAGCATTCGGTGCACAGCATGCAAGGACATCCGCATCAGATCCAGGATTCACTATTGGGATCTCTAACATCCAGCCTTGTGGATTTAGGATCTTAGGATTTCTCGTTCACATTTTAAGCGACAAGACTTATAAACATAACCAATATTTACAACATTACCGCATATTCTTATGACGCAGAGGACGTTTGCTGATGTAAACTATTATGTTACAAATGATTAGAAAAGGGGGTACGATCAAGAGTTTCTCTGAGTTTTGGGAATTTTGAGTTTACTGTAAAAGTGCATAAAATTTGTCAAATCAGCGAGGCCAATATTTAAGAATATTCACAGTATTGTTGAATGCATAAACTTTTAATAATTTATGATGTTTTAATCAAAGTTAATTTATAGAACGTGTTCTGAATTGGACAGGGATTTTAATGAGAAAAGCATTGGTTTCAAACATCTTTAACTAAACTATAGATGTGGAAACTGGGTTTCGTTCTTTATTTTTTATTCAGTTTAAATATAGCCTAATATGTAGCCACCACATTTACTACATTCTTGTAGTTTTAAAAACAGTGGCTATCCAACGTCTTTTTTTTTTTTTAAATTACATATTGTCAAAATCTTTAACTCATCAACACTTTGAGCATTTGTCTTTGGGCGTGTTAATAAAAAATATCAGAAATAGACAATAAATAAACACAAAGCCTCAAAATAATAAAAATATGTCAATCCACGTGACACGTACAAGCCGGAAGAGAGCATGGGCGCGTGAAAAATGAGAACGCCTGAAACGTCAACAAGAAAAATTGGCCCTTATGCAGAGGGGCAGAGAGACGCCAAGGCGCCAGGCTGCTCGCAGGGCCGAGTTTGACTTTTTGACCGTTATTTAAACTGGTTAAAAAACGCACATATTGAGTCACTTTAAGCCTTAACTTTAAGTTTGATAAAAATAATAATAAAAAAAATTATTAGTTCATTACAATGACCGACTTAAAAATGAAAGAGGAAGAAAGGGGGAGTGTTGTTGTTGTTTTCACTGAAAATTGACACGATCCGCAAGTGCCGCTCTAAAGACCCTCCACCCAAAAGCGCCTCGTCCACCAAAACCTCCACAAAACTGTCGACCCAATTTAAAACAATTGTGAACTTTTTCTTCTTCTTCTTCTTTGTGTACAAACTACAGACACTGCCAAACAATTTTCAACAAATGGAAAAAAACTAAAAATTAAAAATCGAATTTAGATGTTAGCAATTGCTAACATTTTAGGACAGAAAGATAAAATAAGACAATTCATTTCCAAATCCGTAATGAAAGCTAAAGTTTCTGGAATATTCTGCTGTGCGATCAGCTCGAATTCGCCAACTCTTTCTGTCTCTCTTACCTCGATAGTCTCGTGTCAGTGTAAATGGATCTGAACAGAGAGTGCAGAGGGTTTCCGGGCCCTAATTAGAAACATTCTCCGGGTGTAGAGGGGCTTGATTGCAAAAATGAAGGGGACACCCTTCCAGCCTCCACAGGGTGCTGCATAACAGAAAATTACCTTCAATAAAGTCTGTCTGTCTGTTTGTCTGACTGTCTGTCTATCTATCTATATGGGATTTGAAAAGAATATTTATAGGCTATTCCCTGTCACGTCTAACAAAACATAAATACAGGTGAAAATATCTTTAGAACTGAAAGTAAATATCATATTGTGCCTGACCTAAATTCAGGAATTCTTCCAACAATAAGGCCAATACTGGGCCTGAATGTCAGCTGTGGTTTTAATCAACAGTCTAATTATATTTTGCACATATAAACATTCCTTACATCTGCTTTCCTCTTATTGGTAGTTTCTACGAAACAAAGAAAATGAGAACTCCAAATAGCAAAAAATTGGATTTCACTTTTGTGTTGGTGATGTAGCCAATTCTCTGTTTTCTCAACCAATTGGTAGACCACATTTTGGTAGCAGAGTAAAAGATTTAAAAAATGCCCTACAAGAACCATTTTTGGTTCCCCAAAGAACCTTTCAGTGAACAGTTCTTAAAAGAAACATTTTTGTGCAATGGAAAGCTTCCATGAATGTTAAAGATTCTTCATGCACCCTAGATGCCATTAAAAAAACCTTTACTTTTGAGAGTGCTGATCAAACCCCCAACCGCAGTGTCATTATTTGTTGTTCAGTCTTCACATTGAAGAGAGAGCAGAAGGTAAAAATCATTCACACATTACACACATCTCAAATGATTGCTTGAGGTCAGTACTTTTTAATTAAAGGTCAGAATAAAAGAAAAAAAAGTGCTATTTTTTTTTATCTAAAAATATTCTCTGCTCTGGATATAACTAATGCTTTTCTGTCCACTGATGTTGTCTTTAAATAATTTCTCCAACTGAAAACCATGAAAGAAATAAATGAATATTGGGCTAGACTGAGTATTGATCAGATTCTGATGTCAAAAGTGTTGTATTCTCTGGAACAAACAAAATGCTGTGAAAAACTTCTGGTGGCAAACCTGTATGTGCCACTCACTCACACACTATCCGTTTGTCAGGTATCTTCACCTGCACAGGTAGTCACTCATCCATAACTCTCAAGGAAACTGACCCATAAATGGGTTTTGGGGGAGGGGGGCGACACTGAAGGAGCTTTTAAAGTGAGTCTCAAGAGAGCCAGAAGAGGGGGATTTTGTTACCAGTGATCCATAGAGCTGACAACACTTCAACCAGCCAGACCCCCGACAAAGACTAACATGTGTTTGTGGGAAATGGATATGGGTGATACATCAGTTTTGAAATCCACTTTTCTGAAGGTCACTGAAACTGAAGCAGCCATTTCTCACTTGCAGTACTTTATCAGGACACACACACACACAACTCAGAGATAAGATAATGCTTATATTTTCAGCAAGAGGAACTGTAGGCTATGTGTATAGACATTTAAATTTGCACAGATGTGTCTCTCAAATTAAACATCTTGGCAATAAAAATGTGCATCTTTGAAACAATGCCTGTCAGAAGAAAAAATATGATTAATTCTGGCATCTCGTTCATGCTTGGAAGCATTAAGCCAAAGTTTCACTCCCCAGAGAGGGAGAGAACAGGATAAAACTCTAGATGGCTCCATTAAAGAAAAAAAGAAAAGAAAAAAAAAAACTCAGGAAATGAAAACAGAAATATGATAGCTTCCTGTTTTTCATTGGGACTTGGAGCATTCTCCTTTTGGGGTTATAATTATTACAATGAGATCAGTGTGATATAGTCCAAAACCTTAGACGCACACACACACACCCTCATCTTGTAGTTTAATCCAGGTTTCTCTGGCATGCTTCTGCTGGCTGACATTCCAGTGGCAATTTTGTCCCTCTGGATCACCGTGATCTAGATCCACATTGATTATGGAATTCCGGTAAAGTCCTGATATCAGCGGGAGAATTGGACAGACTACACAAACCATTCCCTAGCATGGATTACAATAGGGCTTCTCTCTCTTTTCTCATCTTTTACTTCTCTTCTTACTATCTGTGTTTTCAGTCAACTCACAACTATGCTGTAAACACTTCTCTGATTAATTATTTAGCTAGCTATATAACTTACATATTCATGATCTAATAGTGCATTAAATGAAGCATCATCAGCTTTGAATACAATATTTTTAATGAAGAGGCTTCCGGAACAGACATATCTATTTTCCTGATAAAACAGGAGGAAATTTAAGAGCATTCCAAAAACACACATTTCCCTTATTTGTCTATCACACACATTTTAAATGTCTGTACACTTTGTTTTGCTAACACGTCGACTCTGTTGTCTTGACTACTTATTTCATTAGTTCTAGCAGGAGCTGGTAAGATTTATAATTACTGTGGCTGCAGAGTTACTTACCACAATGTCTCTTCTGCCCTCTGGTGGTAACGTTAAGCACCACCTAAAGTTCGAATCAGGAAGGCTGATGGACTTCTGTTATTCTAAATCACAGCAAATGGGTGAAAACAACGAATTATTCAGTTAAACAATGAATATAAGTTGATCTATAGCTTTAAAATAATAAAATTAAGAGAGACTACCGGAGAAATGTGGCTATTCATGCGTCGCGGCAATAGATAATAGGAAAACAAGGCAAAAAATAGGAATCTGCAAAGAAAAACAGCCTTAGATATACAAACCACTATAAGAGGTTGTAAACACATTATCTATAAATTACGTGTGTATCAGTCCTGTAGGCTAATGGCAAATCTTAGAAATTTTGTAGAATGAACTGTGGGCTACAAATAAACAACTTCGATAATTAGATAATAAGAGCAGGTATTTGGTATTTGTCTCCCCCTAGCGACTGACAGGAGGTATTGCATTATACAACATTGTATTGTATAAACTCTAAGCGTGGTAGCCTACTGCTAAAGTTCAGTTGTCATTTGGTGGTTGTCCTGCAGGAGTTATTCTCCTGGCGGTTATTCCCGAACACTAGATGTAGGCTACGACAGTTTTCAGGTACGAAGCTTTTGAGTTGCCAGAATTGTGCCTGTTTCACTAGGTTGTCGCTGTAGTAAAAACACTGTTAAGAATTTTTAGTGAAAAGCAATGAGAGGCTACAGATGATCATGTTGGCTATGGTCACGTGGACCGTAAAATGCTCACAGTCAAGTAGCTCGTGTATTGAGAAGCTGTCAGGATCCGAGACTAAAGCTTCGGATCGAGCAGACTATCGCTTTTTCAATAACCCTCATGCTAGTTTTCTTCTGACAGCTTTTATGTGACATTAATTGTCGGCTTCATTCTTTCTGACTGGGAAGTGATGAAGTACTTCACCATTGCCCCTGGATTTCGATTCACATTCGTTTCCTTTAAAGACTTAAAGTTTCCGGTTCTTGTTTGAAGTTGTTACGAGGCAGCGGTCGAAAAGCAGTTTTGCATCTTGCCCAGATAGACGACAACACTCTCTCATTATTGATTTGTCTGTAAAGATCAGACTAGAAAAAGACATCACAAATATGCTGCACAGACATAAAGAACCTCAAATTAATATATGTATAAGTCTTAAATGTTCAGGAACTTTGTGTGAGGTAAAAAAAAAAAAAAAAAAAAAAAAAAAAACTTTTGTGCTTTATGAATCTTTGATAATCCATTTTGACGATTTGTTCATCAATGTCATTATCATTATTTTATAACAACATCTGTGTTTCGACCCATCTAGCCTACCTTTTAACAATAATTTTGTTATTTCTATTATTTTCAGTAATTATATTTAAAGTGGCCGAAAAAAATATTCAAAAATAAACCTATGTGGATTGGATATTTGTATCAGTGCATGTTGATGGAGGTTTATCATAGCCTTAAAGGGATACTTCACCCAAGTAGTCCATTGTTGTTTTGGACCCCACTGACTTCACTTTCAAACAGTTTAAGCATTCTTCAAAATATCTTCTTTTGTGTTTCGCAGAACAAAGAACGTCATAACCTGTGTGTTTGGAACGACAGGAGGCCTAAATGATGAAAGAACTGTGATTTTTGGTGAACTGTTCCTTTACGTTTAGCCTACTTATGTTAGTTTAGATTTGAAATATGACAAATAAATCTGTTTTACTCTGATTTAAAGTGTATAAATAAATGCAACAACCAATATACAAGGAAAGGTCCTGTCGTGTAGCTGTCCACGGTGCTGAATGGCGCCTATTTCACTGAGTGCGCTTCTGTTATTTACAGAGCAATTTTTTTTTTTTTGTGAGGATTTCAGTGACATCCAGAGTCTGTAGATGTCCATGTATGCTACATTTGAACCATGAGTTTATCTGTGGTAGGCTATGCCTGTGTAGCACCTCAAATGGGCGAATAATCTTTTAAATTAACTGGAGCAGCGTAATTTCTTAACTCTTCGGTGAACACTTCACCCACAACACACTTGCTCATGAAACAACTATGTCTATATCCGTTTTAGATCATAATACGTAAGACATTTGGAAACGTATTGAGGCACTTCTCGTGCCTCCTTATAATGAACTCCTTTGTAAGTCGCTTTGGATGCTAAATAAATAAACATTTATAACCTATATTTTTCCAGTTATACGGTGCAGTCATTCATGGTTGTTTTGTGGCATTTGTTTTAGTATAATGATGCAGGCAGTTGATCCGTCCGGCTAAAAAGAGCAGAGCTGGGAGTCATGCCACGCCACATTTGACCACCAGAGGTCGCAGCCAAAAACAAATTCTTCAAAATAAGTATGTATTTGTGACCAAAGACAAATGCACAAATATGAACCCTGTACATTTCCTATGCTAACGGTTAGAGAATGTGTTTAATTTATATTTGTTAATTTAGCAAATGCTTTTATCCAATGTTACTTACAAATGAGAATAATACAAGAAGCGATTACTCCAAGGGAAAAAAACAATTTAAGTATTGCCATAAAGTATACAAGAGTTTATAGCACGAGGCTTGTTTGCAGTGTTTTTGTTTGTTTGTTTGTTTTTTGAAAAATGAATTAGACATTTGCTATTTGATTGAAGCACAACAGGCGTTCTAGCCTACAGAAACAAAAAAAGTGTAGTTCACACAAACAATGGCAATTATAGAAAAATCGTCTTTCACTGAGAGGAATATACAAGACTTGTACATTTTAAATAGTCACCAACACTTAACAGGCAGCCTTAGGCTACATGTATGAATGTACACGTCCTTTTCAAATGGGACCTTGGGTTTATTTACATAGCCTATACATAAGCTTATTTGACCATTTTCTTTCCACTTGCAGAATGACAACTATGGTATAAAAGCGTAAATAACTGACATTGCTGTTTTTTAGTGTTCCATCGAAAGTGATAAAAATGAAGTTTATTGAGTATATATTATTATGATTATTAATATTATATACTTGGGTTCTAGACAGTGAACTCCTCAATTAACGTCCCAGAGCGTCACACACTCACTCACACAAATGAAAAAAGTTTGGATTTCTGTACCTCTGGCAACCCCCGGCGGAGAGTTTTCACGCTGAGGCTTTGGGGAGGGGAAGGCGGGGTGGTTCTTTGTTAGCTCGGCCCTCTCCAACTCGTCATTAGTGCTGATTACCGTTGACCAATTTGACAACCTTATTGACTGCTAAAAAGACTTTTTCATCGTCCCACCCTGCACTCCCCAGAGCTCAAAAGAAACGGAAATTTTCCACCATTCTGTATCCAGTGTTTAAATAAAGCCGTGCTCCTTTCCCCTCCCTTGCTTTGGCTCCCATTTTCTCCTTTTTCTCGGAAGGAACACTTGGTTTGGCCCCGCCGTTGTTCAGACTGAAAGAAGATTGAAAAATACAGCTTGTGCTTTTTATTGGGAGCGTTAATGAATGGCGCGGGTTAAACCCAGGTGCGCGCCGTGAACTCTTCAGGCAGTTGGGAAACAGAGGCGCTGTGTTTTTGCGCCTGCTCTTTCACTCATTGACGGCATAAACACCTTAAGCAGATTTGAGCTCTAAGAACAGCGAGGCCGTGCTTTTAAAATATCATAAAATATTTACAAACATTTATTTTTCATCCAAATATGAAAAATTTGAAGGTTATAAAAAAACGAATAGGTTTGCTTTTTCTTTTTTGTAGCTTCTGGCACTTGACAAAGATAAATAATTACGAAAACGATGTTTTTTTTTCTTTTTTTCTTTCTTTTTTAAAAAAAAACAAACAAAAAAAAAAAAAACAAGTAGCCTATTAAATAAACAATTTAGTATTTTGTAGTGATTATAGCCTAACTGTCGATGAATGTAAATCTGAACAATGCCACAAGGCGAATAAACCTACTAGATTTAAAGAAAAATATAGTAAGTTATTATAGCCACGTGTATAAAACAAGCTTGTAAATTAAATTAACGCAATCTTGCGAATAGAGAGAACATTCATGATAAAATGAAAAATAAACAAAGTGTATTTTCAGCACTGCTGCCAAACTCCTTTGATAATAAATTATTTGTATGAAGCTTGCTTGGGCCACTAGTAGGTTCTCTTTAAACCGCAGATCACAGCTTAGGTTGTGTTGACATCCGGGAGAGCGTCTCGGCCTTTCGCTGACCCTGTGCTGTCAAAGCGCATTACTCCACGCGAAGCGTTTTAGCCAATTACTGCTCGAGTGTGAGAGAGATTGAGCTCGCAGAGAGGCATTAAAACATGCAACATATTTGATCCCCGTCTGTTCTAAATCTGTTCTGCAGCATGTGGCATTCACATTTTGAACTGCATATGTTTACTTTGGATTGACACATGGACATCAATTTAAAAACAAACATGAAATAACACATATTACTTGGCTCAATTTGACTAATTTTGTCACTGGACACACTGGAATAAGTGTCGTAAAGAAAATACCGTTGTGAATTTGTGATCGTTATTTAGTTCAACAGTGATTTTATTTTTTTAGTCTTTTTTTTTTTCAAATTCACGACGCTCAGCATTACGCACAACAAAAATGATAAAAAAGCACACAAATAAAAGGCCTAGGGGCCGATGATATTTTAAATAAGCAAATAAACATCGTTTATATATTAAAAAAACAAGTGAACATTAAAACATTATTCAGTCTTTTCATGATAAAGTACGCACATACAATAATAGGTTCGGCCCTCAGGTAGCCTATGAAGATTTTTTTTTTTTTTTGTCTTTCAAAAACTCCTTTTACCTGTCTTCTTGAGAAGCACTGCGCATTTTGTTGATCACATCAGCGAATTGAAAATGAAATTGTGTGACGCTATTTTTCCATCCTTCATTTTAGCCTCTCTTTGGGCCGGTTGCAGGCACTAAATTTTTGTAGTTGTTAGATTGTCTCTTACAGTTCTTCTGTTTGCTCTTTTGAAGCCTGTCACGCTATATGTCACATTCACTGTCGCTGGAGGTGATGGAGATTGCGGAGGTGGCGGCCTTGCTCGAGAGACTGACTTCAGGGCTTGAGGCGGGACCCAGGCGGTCTACTGTGGTGTCATCGTCCCCCAGCGATCGGACAGAGCCACCGGACAGAACCTGCTGCTGTAGCCTACAGGGGTGAAACGAGACAACATGTCAATGAGGATTCATAGACATTCGTAGCTTACAGTGGGGTGAAAATGTCTTAAGATCTCTGATATAAGGTTAATCACTCTTGGATGAAGACTGAATTATTCGAGTGTGGGAAACTGCTAAAATAATTTGACGAAGACAGTTTAAGGTTGTAAGTGCATTTACATAAACTAATATCAAATATTGACTGCTGACAAAAAAAACAAAAAACAACAACAACAACAACAAAAAAAAACTTTTCTTATAGCATTAATACAGCTTCAACACCAGATACAACATATTTTCTTGGGTAGTGCAAAAAAGAATTATAGAAATATATGTTGCACCATAAAAAAAAAAAACCTTGAATTACAGAATTTAAAGCATACTGTTAATGTAACGATTTGATAAAGCGAGGAAGTGAGAATGCACGTTAGTATCTGTTTTGTTTTTATAAGCTTCCTAACACTGAGATATTTTAATTAATTAATAAATAATTTAATTATTTATTATATCTATTAAGCAGAATTTCTATTGCATAAACTATTCCGGCATGAAATGTTATGCATCAGTAGATATGTAATAATAATTAGCACATTTTGGTAACGTGAACAAAAGCAGGTTTGCCAACAACTAGTCGATTTGGACATTAATTTTAAGTGAAATTACGCAAGAATCTCCAACGAAATCTGTTTATTTTTTAGGAATAAAGATAATAATGGCAGTAAAGTAATAAATAATAATATAACATAATAATAAGCAATTGATTAGCGTCTTTATGCAGCTCAGTATACCTGTTCTTGGCCGCTGCCGCCCGGTCTCTCTGCCTCCGGTTTTTAAACCAGTTGCCCACTTGTGTGGGTGTGAGTCCGGTCGCCTGCGCCAGCTCTCTTTTTTTACTCGGGTTCGGGTAAGGGTCCTGCAGGTACCACTCTCTCAACAGATGCCGCGTCCTCTCCTTAAAGCAGTGTGTTTTTTGTTCACCGTCCCATATCGTCCGAGGCAGTGGAAACTTCTTTCGGACGCGATACTTGTCCACGGGTCCTAACGGACGCCCACGGAGTTTCTCAGCCTCCTGGTAATGCGCCTCGAGCCAGAGCGCCTGCAGCTTCGCGTGTGAGTCCTTGGTGAATTTGTGGTTCTCCAGTATGTGGTAGAGCTCGCGGAAGTTTCCCGCGTGATACGCCACGACCGCTCGCGCGCGCAGGACAGACTCGTTCTTCCCGAGGACTTCGCAGGCGGACGGCGCTACCGGGAGTGACCAGAGGAAGCGGCCGAGCCTCTCCACGTCGCCGCTCTCCTCGAGCGTCTCGCAGACCCCCGCGACCTGCTGGGGGCTGAAATTCAAGATGGGCAGCTGGAACATGGAGACTGTAATCTCTCTCTTCTTTGGCCCTCCTTTCTGGTGTTGCTCCTCGTCTGTCTCGCTCGTCTTTTTGTTCAGCCTGTCTGTCAGAAAACGTCAAAAGTTAACAGCCGTGTCACAAAACGAGCCGGGGAGCGATGCCGTGCGGCAGGCTCAAGCAGCCTGGACGGCAAAATCTCTTCTTTGACTGAGTGTGAGCATAAAAAACTGGAAGCAAGGTGTTTTCTGAGGAGCAAAATAAAAGAACATTTAGCCCCTGCTGCCGCTATTCTATAGGAGTTGTCAGATTGGCTGCCTGGTTGCCATAGACACACGTCAATCACTGTCAGGTTTGCCAATCACGCGTGAAGCTGCTCTAGATTTCAGCACCACCCAGCGCGCAACAGCGCCTTTCAGTGAAAACGTCAAAGCGTCATTTTGACCTTTACGTTTGTGCTCAGAGACGCCGAATGTAATGTTGTCGTTTGGTGGAAATCTGGAAGCAACCCCCTCTGAGTCGTCGATAAAACGATGGGAAGGAGTGTCTGTTAAAATACAGCACACACGATGGGTTGAAAGACATTAGACTTTCTATGAAAAGCATATGCAGTATAAACAATAAAAATGATTGTCTGTTCAAAGTTGCACTTTTTACTAAATATTTTCACAGCGAAAACGTTCCTGCATGCAAATTAATAGCTTAAAACGTAAAGCTTTCCAAGATTTAGAACCTCAGAAATAAAGTGCTTAGAATCACTTTATCACTATAGACTTACTAATAAAGATAATTCTTTCTCAATAAAATAAAATGTCATGAGGCACGAAATATAGTCTATCCCAAAACAAGACATCTCAATTTAAAGATGCACAGAAGAGGAAAAAAAAGAAGAATAAAAAAAGGGTTGAGCGTGAGTTGTCATTGATCTACCAGTAGGGCTATAAGCTGTCATCTCTAAAATTACAACATGGATATCATATCTCGTCAGCAAGAAAAAAAAGAAGAAAAAAAAAAAAAAGAAATATTGCACATCATGTCATGCATGAAATAGGCTACCTATCAGAACTGGCACCATATCTTGTGCGGCTGGACTAACTCACAAGCCCTAACCAACATTACAAATGATACGTATATGATTCGTAGATACTGTCCTCTGATTTAATACCACGTACTTCTTTTGGTGCTCGCTTAAGATGATAGATGGTTGGAAGTGTCCGGTCTTATTAAGGTATGCCTCGTTTCAGACGTAAAGTTCAGTCTGACGGAAGGGGGAAGATATTATTACACAGATACACACAACTTCAACCGAAAGTGCTTTTTGCATGTTTTATATCCAGGTATGGTTAGGCATGAAATTGTTCTTCTTTTGCCCTCTGTTCTATAAGGAGATGTATGATGCGCCTCGCGCAGGATAATCAGAATGTCCACAGGATTTTAATACATCTCAGCTATTAATGTAAAATGGATGCGTTTAACGTGTTGAGACTGACCTCACATTGTACATGACAGGGAACTTAAAATACAATGGACACTGTAAAAATATGTTATTATATAACAACTTCAGCATTTAACATTGTTCATCAGTAATGACATTCATAGTGGTCAAAGAAGTCCACTGGCAATTTCAATTTTAGTTGAATGATTTTTTTAGTTTTTTTTAACAGTAAACCTACCGCATGTCACCCCTTCATTACAAAGCGATTGAAAACAGTAGCTTCAGAATGACAGATTGTCAAAAATAGACCCTGCACACAAAGATATCCAGCCTATTAAATCTAGTCGGAGGATCGTCTTGTGTTTGGCAACAGTGTTAATCAATTATCTATAGGCTCAGGCAGGTTTAAACCAAACAATAATGACTTGACAGTTGGCCGTAAGAATGATAGGTAGACACAATAAGACGATTAAAGCGTCCATTTAATCCATCTCATACAGTTTTAACGCCGACCAGTAAAATAACCAAAAACAAAGGATTTCCGATATACGTGGTGACAGACTTTGGGGAAAAAACAAAACCAATGGGTCAGAAACAGCTGAAATATTCAGAGTTCTGTAAATATTTCATACAGTAAGACATACTGTAAACTCAACATAGGGAATGCTTTTTGGCTTTTGATATCATTTGACGACTCTGGTCAATAAATAATGACTTTAAAAACACGGACTTTGTAAGGGAGGGTGAGGGGGGAAAGTCGAAAGATTTGTATTTGTTGTCAAATAACCCATTACTCTTAAAATAGCCTAACTGTAATTTCACATTCAGTCAAATTGTTTTTAAACAACTACTGTCTCTGCTTAAAAACAAAATGGGACATTTATGCATGGTAGTTGTCGCCCAAATAAAACGAGGAGACTCATTCGTTCCGCTCTTACTCTTTGCTTGTGCTCCGTAACTTCAGTGGCGAAATGACTGACACTCTGCGTCATGCCAAAGCGCGAGTCCGGGATGGAGCGCGCACGAGCTGAATAATAAGGATTGCACACATATAATGCCTGACACCGCTATCCCTGAACGACTGAGAGAGAGAAAGAGAGAGAGAGAGAGTAAAGATAAGGAGTTACACTCATACAAAGAGTTCTGTTATCTGCTTGTTCCCTGATACAACACGGACACACACAAATCAGAATTCATAACCCATGAAGTCTTTAAAATTTAACCTCCAAATAAATAAAGCGTGTTAGAAAAACTTAGCATGTCCTTAAAAAAGTGACATTTCTGCATTTAGCAGATGCTTTTATCCAATGCTACTTTCAAGGTACACTGCATTTAAGATATTTGTATCAGTATGTGTGTTCCCTGAGGATCAAACCCATGATCTTGGTGTTGCTAGCGCCATGTTCATTTAGATACAGGAATATTTATAAAACAAGAATATAGGCTACAACATAAAATATACAACATATAACATAAACAACATATAAACAATACCTGTCTATGTTATTTTTTCGCACAATCAAAAAGTGAGGTCGTTGATGGAATACCAGTATCATATAAGAATGATTTCTGAAGGATCATATGACACTGAGGACTGGAGTAATGATGCTGAAAATTCAGCTTTCCCAACACAAGAATAAATGACATTTTAAAATATATTCAAATTTAATGCAGTTATTTTAAGTTGTAATATTTCACCATATTACAATTTTTACTGTATTTTGATCAAATAAATGCAACCTTTAGTAAGCATAAGAGACTTCTTTCAAAAACATTAAAAAGCTTTCCAACCCCAAACTTTTGAACAGTATGCTATTATATGTTATTCTGCATACGAGAGGGCTTTTGAAACCATATTCTTTCTGTCAACACAGCGGTTTCTTTTAAACAGAGTGTACACACATTTGAAAAATGCCATCCGCTCTGTTGTCCTCTCAGCTGGTTGAGGCCGAACGCTGGATGACTCCTAGGCCAGGGATTTACATTCTAATTAAGATATCATGTCTGGCAGAGCTGAAGTGGATTGCTAATACTCTACTGGCCCAGATAATAGCAAATGAATGAGGGATTCAATTAAATAAAGTCTTTGCTTGCTTTAGTACATAGACAAACCAGATGAGTTACAGACCTCTGTGAGTGTGTGGGCGTGTCTTTATGACAGATCGGTGTCCAGCCATGGCATTGTCCCGTTTGGATGTAATCTGGGATTTGTGGTAACAGAGAAGACCTCTTATCCTATGACCCTTCTGGCTTATCCTGCTCCCTCTCTCTCTGTTATCCAGCAGGACAGGGATAAGCGACATCCATTTCCAAACACAACAGGATCCATCAGACATCCAGTTTATTTCTTTATCATTCGGTTTGTCATATCTCTTCTACATTTAAGATACATTGCGTCTACACAGCTGCAATCTAAGTCAGTCAGTTAACTACATAGCAAAAGCAAATCTCTGATGCTGCTCTCATTTATTTTCTTTTTCTTAAAACACGTATACCCAAAATGAAGACATGAAATATACACCTTCATGTGTACAAATGTATTCAGTCCAAGTGCAAACAAAGTGTCACAAACAGCACACACCAATAATGTTACTAACTAATACTGGAATCCCCCTATTAGCATTTTGATTTGCATAACAGAAATTAAACACCAACAAAACAACAACCCTTGGCTTTTAAACCTTACAATGCAATATCTAGTCCATCACAGACACAAATGAGACAGCCATTTTTGGTCTACATTAACTGTTACCTAGCAACCAGACACACCACTCACCCCGATCTGAAAACCACAGCTCAGTCAAAACGCTTGTACGACTTATGGTGACGTATGTGGGCCTCATATGTTTTTCTTTTTCTTTTGAAACATAATGGAATGAAGTTAATGATTTGATGAAGTGAATTATTTTAACAATCTAATAATCTCCCAACAATACATTTATGAAAGGGTTAGTTCACCCAAAAATGAAAATAATGTCATTTATTACTCACCCTCATGTCGTTCCACACCCGTAAGACCTTTGTTGATCTTCGGAACACAAATTAAGATATTTCTGTTGAAATCCGATGGCTCTGTGAGGCCTGCATAGCCAGCAATGACATTTCCTCTCTCAAGATCCATAAAGGTACTAAAAACATATTTAAATCAGTTCATGTGAGTACAGTGGTTCAGTATTAATATTATAAAACGACGAGAATATTTTTGGTGCCCCAAAAAAACAAAAAGCAAGGAGCGTTATGAATCTTTTGTGTCGAATCAGCGGTTCGGAGCACCAAAGTCACATAATTTCAGCAGTTTGGCAGTTTGACACGCGATCCGAATCTTGATTCGACACAAAAGATTCATTACGCTCCGAAGCTTCCTGAAGCAGTGTTTTGAAATCGGCCATCACTATATAAGTCGTTATTTTGTTTTTTTGGCACACCAAAAATATTCTCGTCGCTTTATAATATTAATATTGAACCACTGTACTCACATGAACTGATTTAAATATGTTTTTAGTACATTAATGGATATTGAGAGAGGAAACGTCATTGCTGGCTATGCAGGCCTCACAGAGCCATCGGATTTCAACAAAAATATCTTCATTTGTGTTCCAAAGATGAACGAAGGTCTTACGGGTGTGGAACGGCATGAGGGTGAGTAATAAATGATATTATTTTCATTTTTGGGTGAACTAACCCTTGAAGAAATTGCTTACAATCACACCAAAAATGGCTATAAAATCTGAAAAAAAGAAAAGAAAGAGAGCTATTGTCACAGCATTTACAACTGAATGTCAATACCTGGTGTGATGACAGAAGAGGGAATATGTCATTTTAATGTCATCTTTTTTGATGGAGAGCCCTACAAAAAGATACTGTTTTACTGTAAACCTGATATCAACTTCAGATAGTCTGCCGAGTCTGTTCAATCTGATTGGGGGGGTGCACACTTTTTATACACACTGTTAAGAAAAATCTGTCCTTTTTACAGAAAAAAACTGGCAGCTGTTGATGCCAGAATAATTCAGTAAAATAGTAAAAAAAATTATATTTAGAGAACAACCTGTACATTTTTAAGCAGGTAAATCCAACAGCCATTTTCTGCTGAACCATCAAAACCAAAAATGACACTAAAATAATGCAAAAAACATTAATTTTACAACATAAGATGTATTATAAACCCATTATATACATAACTGATAACAAAAAACTAAGAAGAAACATATATAAAATATAAAAACCATCAAATGTAAAGTTTCACAGGTAATTCTGGGAATGTCAGTTTACAGCTTTTCACTGTAAATTATAAAATGATTTGTTCTTTGTACTTAAAAAAAAAAATGTACATTTAACAGTATTTTACTATAAGATTACATGTAATTTTTCAATATATATAGCAGGAACTCTTAACTAACAGGTTTTTACTGTCACATTTTTACAGTGTATTTTTTAAGTTTTACAGTTAAAATTACAATCATTTTTTACAGTGCATTTTCCCCCCCACACCAGGGTTGCCAGGTTTTCACAACAAAACCTGCCCAATTGCTCCTAAAACAAGCCCAAAACTAGCCCAATGGGGGGGTCCCACGGTAAAATTTGCGTTCCGGGGGGTAAAATCCTTGTTTTTGGCGGGGCTCCCCTGGTAAAATTCGCATTCCAGGGGCTAAATATCACGTTTTTTGGGGTCGATTCAACCCGCGGACATGAAAAACCGCGGACTTGGCAACACTGCCCCACAACTTCCTATTTTTGTTACTGTAAAAGGCCATATATATATATATATATATATATATATATATATATATATATATATATATATATATATATTTTAATTGAAAAAATAAATAAATAAAATAAAGTTTAAGTTTAGTTTAAAATGAGAAATAAAGCTACAATCATATAATAATAATAATAATAATATGAGAAAAGTTGTGATTACCTTTTTTCTTTTAATATTCTTTTTATTTTGAGAGAAATGTGCCTCTATATATTTTAGATAGACCCTCCCCTAGGCTAAAGGGTACATAAAAATAAAACAGCTAAATAAAACATTTTGTTTACCTATTAACAAGAAAAAAAAAAAAAAAAAAAAAATCACACGTTGACCAAAACCAATATATGTTCTAAGATGGGAGACTATCCAGAAGCCTGCAGACAAGTCATTGCTCTATAATCTCTAAAATAAAGCATTTGATTAAACAGGGCAAAATAAAAGTCAGACATATGGATGTCTGATGCTGTTGTGCTTTTCAGAGAAATAAATAATCTCCGCCTTTGCTGATAGTGAATGAACAGACTTTACTACTGCTGAATGAGCTCAGCTACACAGCTTACAGACAGACAACAGCAATGTGCGTATGTATGCAGATGACAAGGTCAGCCCGTGTGTGTGTCGGCAGGATGTTTACGGCTAGGCTTGATCCCTCTACTTGGGGCGTATGTCAAATGCCAAACTGACACTTTTGATTTTCATGAGAAAGATCAGGAAACTGCATGTTTGTGTGCTGGACAGCGTTACAGATTTAAGGCAGATCATTCACTGGTGACAGGTATGTGTCCAAGTTGTGTGTGTTACTGAGCTAAAGGAGAAGAGACAAAGAGAAGCAGGCCATATCTCTATGAAAGAAACTAACACATATGTGTGATGCAGTGATTCTGACAGCTAGTGACAGCAGAGACTCATCTCACTTTGACTCCCAGCAGGCACACACACACACAGTAGTGAGTAAATGTGGCGTGTGGCTGCACTAGGTCTTCTGATCGTATGCTGTCTGTCCTATGAGAGTTGCTGTGATACTCTTGCAGAGAGTGACTCATAAACTTGAGATCAAGCCTTAAGCCCTGCAGCAAAAGAACAATATACTAGTTCTCACTCTCAGTATCTCTCCTGTACTTAAAGAGAGGGGTGGTCTTTAGTGGAGTGAGTTTGTCTAAAACAATTCATCCTCATAAAGATACACAGGTTAATCCTTTTAGCCAATCAGCTAAAAAGACAAAGCCATCTGTTATAGGGTTATTTTTAAAGTTCAGCAATCACTTAACATGTTTGTTTTTCTGTTGTGGCAGTGACTTTCCATTGACTTCTACTGAGTCAATTATGTTTTTCTACCGAGTCAATTATTTTCTCCTAAACTGACAAAAAGAAAAAGAAAGAAAGAAATGATGAGACAATGAAGGTAGTTGTAATAAAAAAGAAATAAAGCCCAAAAAAAAATGAATGCAAATCTATCAAAAAGAAAGAAAAAATGCAATCTTTCTGTTCACAGTATACAAGGTGGCTGTAAAGACATTTACATGGTATTAAAATATTCTGTTTTAAATAAATAATAAATAAATTCTGTTCTTTTGAACTTTCTATTAACCCTCTATGGTACAGCTATGGCAACAATTATTTCCTTGTTATTCAGAAAAAAATTCAATATATTTCACTATGTTAATTAAAAGGGCAGGTCTTAAGGTAGCCAATGATATGCTGTTTTTAAGTCAAATGTCGTTTGAATGTCCCTCCAAAACTCTCTTTCCCACTGTCACCCTGACACGGAAGACACCTGTCGAAGTGCTCCAGAAATAGCTCTATTAACCTCATTTCTAAACATCTCTTCTCATGGGGGATTTTTTTTGCAGCATCTTTGATAAGTAAATTAGATATTTTTATTCACAAATCAACTTTGTCTAACATAGCTTTACTGTAAATAGAGAAAATATACCACAGTGGAATTGCAGTAATGTATTTCCCCATTAGGATTTTTTATAGATGGTAGCATCAACAATATGATTGCGGTTATTTATTTATTTGAAGTGTTTATTGCAGTATAGTTGTATTTATGTATAAATAACAAAATCATTTCTTCTTTTCAGAAAATGAATACATCAATATTTTACGGAAAGGGCAATAGGAAGAGTGCAGAGTTAGTTCTTCCATGTAATGAGAGTTAGGATGAGTTAGCATATAGGGAATGATGGGGATTAAATGATAGGGATCTACTTATTTTTGGTTTGGTTAAGTTCCAAGAATATAAATCTATCAATTTCTAAAAGAAATGTGCATTTAAATAGAATAGAAAATCATAATTTTATAGAAAAACTATGTTTCTTGACCATTTTCCATTGCGGTACAGCGTTGCCATATGGCAATGTTTCCATAAGTACCCCAACCCAAAAAAAAAAAAATAAAAATCTTTTTTTATTTGCGTGATTGAAGCTATTTCATGTAATAAAAACTTATTTGAAAAAATATTGCATGGTTAGAACATAATGCGTACCATAATCAAAGAATTTGGGTAAAAAAATCATCATGGTTTCCACAAAAATACTAAGCAAAGGTCAATTCTACAGTTTAGCTCATACAAAAATATCTGAACACAGAACTCTGAGCATCCAATAAAAATCAAGTATTCCAATAACAAACAATACAGTATTCAAACATTATTCTAGTTCTAGCCTGTTTTCCTGTGAATATATTCAGTCAAAAATTTCAGAAAGACAGACTTTAGCTTTAAAAACCGGGCCCTGACTTGAGCGCTTGTCTGTCAGTCACCTAGCAACAAGTCCTCACAAATGCACCATCCTGTCGTCTCTCTCTCCGCGCTCCGGCCTGCTGAGAAGGGTCTGAGTCTGTGTGTGTGTGTTTGTGTGTGTGTATGTGTGTGTGTGGAGTGTTTTGGGAGCTGTGGAGTTCACGGTACTCTACTCCCTATTGACCAGGAAGTCCTTTCTCCGAGCAGCGCACAATACCAACAGAGACAAAGCAGCCAGGAAAGAGGACAGTCCCTAAAAAACACTCACACACACACACACAGAGTCTCTCACAATCATACGCACGCTCTCGCTTAAGAGGCATATCCCAAGGAAACACACACATACACACGCACAAACACAGCAGACCTCCCCGAAAACATGGGGGCCTCTGCCTTTGTCTGGCAGCCTAATGAAAATGATGTTCTTTTTCTATTTGGAGCTTGTTAAGGCTCACATACTCTTTCACTTTACTCCCGCTCTCACTCAACTCCCCCACCTGCCCTCCGTACATGGAGGTGAAGGCAAATACTGCAGAACAGATGAGGACGATTCCTTACGTGTGTTCTTATATGGTTTATGAGGGTAAAAATGTCTATAATGGCACAGTAAACATGGTTCCTGTGTCCCCGTAAACCAAATGACTTCAAAAAAAAAAAAAAAAAAAAATAGGCTACTAAAGTTTTTTGTTTTTTTTTTAATTAAAAAAATAGGCTAGCCTTCCAAAAGTTTTCTGTGATGGCTTGTGAAAGGGTTAGTGTAAGGGGATAAAATATAACCTACAGTTTGTAAAAAACATTTTGCCTATGGAGAGTCCCAATACAGTCACATTTAGGCTAAAATAGGCATATATGTGTGTGTTATGCTTTTTCAAAATAAAGCCTATCAAGATCATACGCTACAAATCAGCACAACGAGTGCGTTTGAATGTTCTGAAATCACCAGACATATAATCTCATGCAAACAGACACTTGAAGAGTGTCATTTATGCTTTTAGTTTCAAGGAATAAATAAAACGGAACAAATAGTGCAGATTATTTTGAGTAGGCTATATGATTTCAATTCACATCCATCACATAAAAATACAACAGCTCTCTCAACGAGTCTCTTGAAGATTCACGTCCCCTTCGGCTCTGGTGAAAGGACAGAGTATAAATAGCGTGGAGAGATCTTACGATTCCTCCCTTTACATCGACGTCTTTGCATAGGAAAGTCAGTGGTCTGTAGCAGAACCATGCTTTATTAAAGAAAAAAAAGTCCATTAGAAAAAAGACTCTTAGAAACAAGAGAAGAATGGCAGACTTTCTGTTTCTCCTAACCTTTCTGACTTAGGCTAAGTGTTCACGCTCTTTGCTGCGGCTGCTAACCTTGACTGTCCGTACCAGAATACGGTTTCATTTTAGATTTGCTGTCATTTTCAACAGTGACCCACGCAGATGCATACCAGGGAAGTAGCCTACATAACAGAGACGGCATGCAAGGCAATGAAAGGAATGTTTCTGAGGTGAAGGCCACTCACTGTAGAAGCAAAGCTATATGGGTCTTTAATAAAGGCTGTGAAGACATTTTAACAGAGCATGGCTGTTGGATGTTTTTTATCCATTACATCAAAATTCCATCTGTTTTGGATCAATAACAAATATTTACTACAGATATTTCTAAGGCATCTAAACACTAAAAATTCTTTAGGCTATGTTGGGCTCTGCTTTGGTGATAAGATGATTTAACACTTTAAGGGTCAAAAAAGGGAAGATTAGTGAATGGAGACTTCGTCATTGCTGTTATTTGGGTATTTTTCGAGATTTAATCCTCTATACAGGAGTCTACATTCCCGTCAGGTGTATGTTATTTTAGAGCTCATGGCTTTACAACCAAGACGGCTTAATTAGAGAGATTAAATCTGAACCTTCGACCTGCTTCTTCAGTGCCAACAACACCTGACAGTGTCACAACCCTAACATTTTGGGTAAAAACATCAGTGTAATCGAAACCACAGGGTAAAATTCATCACACTGCCCCAAGCTATAGGGAAAAATATATCAGAGTAGCCTAAATTAAGGATAAAATCAGAGTTTCCTAAAACTGCAGGGTACATTTCTTATAAGTTGGTTCTATAAATTGGGACGTACAAGACCATTTAGATTTGCATAGCCTACTGTTATATCCGTCTTACGCATTTAAAGAAATATTTAGGCTAGCCTACCTTGCTTCATAAGTAGCCTAGTCTAGTTTGTAAATTAAATAGGCCTAATACTGCCGTAAAACGTTTAAATATAGAAGATTGTTATAAATTGAAACATAGCCTAGACTTTTTGCTGATAGCCTACAAAATATTCTGCACATTTTCTAAAGAATATCTTTCAAAACAAGGCTGCTCAAAGCCTTCATTTTTTCAAACCGATTATAAAGTTGTCAACAAACCGAGAGAAAAAAAAACGATGAGCTGCGTAATATTTTTTGCTAGCCTATAGCTAATTAAAAGCAGCTAATAATAATAGTAATCATTTTTAATAGTTTGCCTAGGCTAATATTTATTTACTAGGCCTATTAAAACAATAATTTTAATCATCATCAAACAGATTGAACAGGACTGAGGTATGAGAAGCGGCTACATTAATGGTGTGTTTGGAGATAGATCGTCATCAAAACGATAATTTTGACACGAACCTCTGTCTCTTTAGCACTTGATTTTACTGTTTAACCCTGTCAGGACAGATCAATTGAAATAAAAATGTTCACCAAAGAAACCTTTTCACAACTGAAGTCACAACCTACAGAGGCCTACACACAGAATATCAACATATGCGGTGAAGTTAATATAGGCTATTTAACAAATAAAATTATATAACAAAATCTATGTCTAAAACTTGATTTCTTACCTTGAAAACAAATTGGGTTGAACGCTCTTCATACTTTAAATAGTACAGAAAGTGCTTTGAATGTTCATGGCTGCTTCACTGGTAATTGGAGGCGGTTGAACTGCGAGCCGTAAATCAACAACCTTCAAGTAGAAAAACGTCCTCATCATAATTGGGCACCGAGCTATTGTAGGCCGCGGGGGTCTGTCAGACCACCCAAAGAAGCGCTTCCCTCCTCCGGGCTTCTGTGGGACAATAGCGGGCCACTCGAACCGGCCACGCACGGGAACTCTAAATGGAGCATGACAAGAAATAAGAAGTCTGAAGTCTTTGTCACTTGTTAAAATGTTAAATGAATATAACAGAAAAATTAAAATCATTCTGAGATGTATAAGGTGAGGTTTTCTCAATAATCCGGCCTCATCAAACATTCCAAAGTAAAAAGAAGCACTGTTGTGAATTATTCCCATCAAGCAAATTAAATATCCTTTGACTATAGGAAAACATTTTTCTAAAAATTCACATTTAAAGTTTCTGAATTGAAGGTGAAGGTTCAGCCACTCTTATCTAGCAGTCTTTGCTCTGTGAATCTAGATCCGTTAAAGTCACAACCCATAATAATTGCCGACCTGTTCTTTTGAATTCAAATTTTATAGTATTTGCCTACCGATTAAATCAAAACAACAGAGCTTTTTAGAGACAGCTTCAAAAGACATCTCCAGTTATAAAAAGTATATTCAATCAAGAATCTGTATTAAAAAAAAAAAATTACATCTATAGGCCAAAATAGTATATCAGACTTTAATGAATATGTCCTTCACCTCCAAGAACAAGTAAAAAGAAAAACACTCAGCTTTCTTGGTTCATTCCTGCATGTGATCAGCTGTGTAAGCTGCACATGAACTCCATTCAGAAAATTACATTAACTTGGAATAAGACTTTACTAACATATGGGGATAGTGGGGCAAGCTGTGACTCCTCAAAAAAAGTGGTCCAATGACAACTTACCCCACAAGCTGTCAAATCCAGAATGACTGAATGGTTTACACAAAACTATAAAAGACAAAAGCATTTACTATAATGTATAATCCTATATTTCTGAGTCATATTTTACCTCAAATGGTCTACGGCTAAAATGCTTCTGAAATAAATGCAGTCAAACTTTACTAATTCTGGGTCACTGAGAACAAAAATTATGCTTAAAATTGACGATTGCCTCTAGTTTGCAAGATATGCTATTGGGTCAGTATAAGATTCTTGACTTAAATGGCAGAAGATAAGCGAGTTATAAAGAGAAGGGATCTCAATTTAAACCAGAAATGACTTAAATACATCTTTGACTGGATCTATGAATATATGGGTGTGAACAGTACTTGCAAGGAATGATGCAATCTGAAGCTGGTATCGAGTCATACATGATGTGAATTGCATCATATTGTTCTTAGAAGTCAATCATAACAAAGCTTACATCACTCTGCTGAACAAACTGCCTTATATCAGCTCTAAAAATCATACAGCAGGGGTGCAAACCACAGCCCTGCAGAGTTTAGTTCCAACCCTGCTCCAACTCGCAGTTTTCAAGGACTTGAGCTTTAATTATAGTTGAAGCTAAACTCTGCAGGGCTCTGGCCAGTTTTGCACCCGTCATTCAGTGTCGTGCTCTCTTATTTGTCGATGATTGATTTAGCAAAGGGACACATTTCTGTTTAGCCATGGTGAGCAGAGATGCCTTGTACTTGTGTGAACAGTGCAGATAACTTCAAATGGAGCCATCAATGCTTGTAGACTATTGTGGGACAGTGACAAGAGATGCTCCATTTATTGAAGACGAGCCAAGAAGCGCAGAGTAGACACTGAATATGACTAAACTATGTACATAATAGTTTTTTGCCTTAAGTTTCATAATAAATTTGATTTATGTAACACTTTCGCTGATGTTTAAAGTTTCACATTAACAGGACAGGTGTCTACACAATATACATAAAATGTAAAAACTTAAAATATCTTGGAAACAGTAGCCAGTCAGTTGTTTTAATTGTCATTTGAATTCAGCACATCGAATACATAAGAAATAGCACATTTATCTCTGAAGAAGAAAAAAAATTTAGACTAGTGTTATTCACATATTCATAAACTATCCATGAAAAGGGATAATATTTAGAATATTTTAAGGTAGTGAATTCTCAAATTATTTTACAAAATATTTGCAATGTAACAAATGTATTCAATGTGCTGAATTCAAATATTTGCAGTATTTTGTAATAGTATTTCATGGGGTTGGATTGAAGCTTATTATCACTGTTGGACCATTGGTACATTTGCTAACATTTTAATAGGCTAAATTATTCACATGGTTTTATACTCACAGTTTATCAACATTTTTCAGACCTGTTGAAACTTGCTTTAACATAAAACTAATTTTATCTATTAGAAAACGTACTTTGACATGGGGAAAAGTTTCAGAAATTAAAATGATTATTAATCCTAATAATCTCACGCATCTTGTCTTATGCATCTCTTAGTCACAGGAAGCGGTATAAGATGGGCTCTTTCTAAATATGGTCCCATGAAAAAAACAATGCAATTTGTTAGATCACACTGACACTTTAAGCACTCTTTCCTAACAAGTTCTCCTTTTCAGTGATTACATTTGTATTATACATAGCAGAAAGGTAGTCAGAAATCTGATTAATATTACAAATAATATTTTGAACAATCACTACAATTACATTTTACTTGCCTAAGTAAAACTTTCACTTCTGTTAGTTGCTAAGAGCCTTCGGAAAAAGCATCAGCTAAATGACTAATTAATAAACTAGCTTCTTTTAAAGCGAGAAATCTAGCAGGATTCATTTCATGTGCATAATAAGAGAATTAACGATTTTTGTCAATGTGCTAAATAAAAAAAAAAGTTATATCTAGGAGATTCTTTTGCCAGCTTATGTTATCAACATTTTGTCTGCAAGTCCATACAGTGACACTAAGCTGTAAATGTTTCCTCCTCTTCTTATTTTTTACTTCCTTGCACAGTTATTTTCTGAATTACGTCTTTGTGTCTCCACTGGCTCAAGAATCGTGCCAGGCAGGATGTCTTCACAGTGCACCATTTACATATTTACCAACAAGCCCTTACTCTCTCTTGTATAACGCTAAATCAACAAGGGTGATGTGCCAAATAATCTCTTCCGCTCTTTTTTCCTTCCCTCTGCCCATTCCCTTCTTCCAAATGGCAAACAGAAGCAGAAGACGTCCCACTGTGCAAATGAAAGACAAACTTAAAGCACTATTGTCGCTGGTCAAAGTGGCACCTGTTCAACAAAGAAAAAAACAGAGAGAAAGAGCGAGAGAGAGCGAGAGAGAGAGGCAGTCTCACACAAAATCCAGCAATATGTATGAATCAAGAGGCATTATGATTCACATCAAAAATCTATAAAAGTTGACAGTCTGACAGGATTCCCCTCTCTCATATTGGTCTTTCCTTCTGTGGGAGACACTTTCTTACAGTCATCAAGCATCAGACGTCACTCTGATCCTCAACTGTGAGCTGATATATGGTGTCTATGTTTGTGTCTGACATGAAATGCCACGATGAGAGAACTTCACACCTAAGGGTGTCAGTAACAGCACAGTGACCTTTACTGAGAACCACATTCACCCTCAGTGTGTGTGAGTACTGTAAAAATATGCACAGTTGTTAGCTTAAGGATCTTTTTCTACCTAATGACTCATAGAATGACTTTTGTTGGTGTAAGCCAATATAGTCTTCTGTCATAATAAATAATATTGTGAGAGAATGCGGTTTTTATTCTTTATTAATTATGTAGCACCATACAGAGAGAAAAAAAGACAGTCTTATTGCAGCTTTGACAACCTAAACTGAAGAAAACATGCTCATCCTCACTGATTCTTGAGACATGGGGGAAACTGAAAGTATTATATTTTAAATTTTGTTCAGCATAAGAAGAATTTACTTATGTTTAGTTGCATTCTCCTGCTTCTATTATCTCACAAATGTGTTTGCTCTTTCCTTTTAACTCAATATGAATCAAGACCTTCAGAAATAAAGTGAAAATATTTATCATAAATAATATGAAATCTGGTGTTCTATTTGACAAACGAAAGAATTGAGACTACAGGATGATTTCAAACTTATTTTTTGCTCCATCTATTGAATTCTTACCAGCAGTCAGAAAAAAAAAGAATTTTTCTGCATTTTACACATTAAATGTATTAGCAGCACTGGAAAATAATGGCTAATGCTTTTAAGTATTAAGGAGCTTTTAAAACTAAGAAATTTAAAACTAAATAAATTATTTAAAAAAAAAAAAAATTGTGAGATATACAATGGTTATGATATATGTATATATGTATACAGTGATTATGATATATCCACTACCAGTCAAAAGTTTGGACACGGTAAGATTTTTAATGTTTTAAAAAGAAGTTTCATCTGCTCACCAAGGCTGCATTTATTTAATTAAAAATACAGTAAAAACAGGAATATTGTGAAATATTATTACAATTTAAAATAACTGTGTTCTATTTGAAAATATTTTAAAATGTAATTTATTCTTGTGTTGGCAAAGCCGAATTTTCAGGATCATTACTCCAGTCTTCAGTGTCACATGATCCTTCAGAAATCATTCTAATATGATGATTTGATGCTCAAGAAACATTTATTGTGTACAATTGTACGAAATATTTGTGTACAATATTTCTTTTTCAGGATTCTTTGATGAATAGAAAGTTCAAAAGAACAGCATTTATCTGAAATACATAGCTTTTGTAACATTTTACACTACCGTTCAAAAGTTTTGGTTCAGTAAGAATTTTTAGTTTTAGTTTTTTGAAAAGAAATGAAAGAAATTAATTATTTTTTTCAGCAAGGATGCATTAAATCGATCAAAAGTGACAGTAAAGACATTTATAATGTTACAAAAGATTATATTAAGACACTGAAGACTGGAGTAATGATCCTGAAAATTCAGCTTTGCCAACACAAGAATAAATTACATTTTAAAATATTTTCAAATAGAACACAGTTATTTTAAATTGTAATAATATTTCACAATATTACTGTTTTTACTGTATTTTTAATTAAATAAATGCAGCCTTGGTGAGCAGACGAAACTTCTTTTTAAAACATTAAAAATCTTAACGCGTCCAAACTTATATATGTATGTATGTATGTATGTATGTGTATATATATATATATATATATATATATATATATATATATATATATATACACACAGTATAAGCGTATGTTTTCAAAATCTAATGTCATGTCTCAAAAATCAGTGCCCTTTAAATCTCAATCTGACTTACATGAGAAACTAGAACAGTAGGGGTGTAACAATATATCGTGTCACAATATATCGCAATACAAAAATGCAACAATATCGTGGATAGTGACAATATGTATTGTGTATAGTTCACCCAAAATGAAAACTACTGTGTGAGAAAAAATTCACATTTACAGTTTGTGTGTCAGTACTACATTGAACTACTATATATAAATGTTGAATATAATGTATAATAATGCAATGGGGGAATATTTGTGGGTCATGATAATGCCAAAAGTCTTGTGTTACCAGTAAAAAGTGGCCTGCATTATTTAAATATATCTAGTGACAGAGTGCATGCATATTCATATTTTTTCTGTATTTTCAGCTTCAGAATTATGAATATTTTTATTCTGGTATCAACATTGTCCTGTGCCAAGCCTATTCATTTCCACCCCCAATGTAACACCAAATGTTGCATTTTAACATGTTTTTTTTTTTACCTTTTACCATACACAGTATGTCTTGAAGTATCGCATTGTGAGTTCAGTATCGTGATATGTATCGAATCATGACATGAGGGTATTGTTACATCCCTATAGAACAGTGTGAACTGGAACACTTTTAAGTTCAGAAAGGAAAAAAAAAACCTGAATCAACATGACGGTCATCCACTGCTCTAACTGAGTTATAAAAACACACAGCTGGATCCGTCTGAGGCCAATCTGGTTCGTTGTAAAGTAACTGAATCCCTGAGGTAATCAGTACATCAGCACCAATGAAAAGCTCTCTGAGAGTTTCTCTGTGGACTGGTCCCTTCAGAAGCACCACGTCTCTTCTCTGATGGTTAGGAACTGCGGTGCCGTGTTCTCTCATTACAACAACAGAAAGCAGCATCACATCAACCGCCTGCTATCAAACTCTTCAGTACTCTGCCTGTCAACCTGATTTCATGGTCAATGCATCATTGTTCCCTGAATTATGGACTTTTACTGCATGTTAGATGTGATTAGAGGGCTGTTCCAAATACATCATAAAGGGGAAGTCATTCTAAAGAGGATTTTCTTTTGGTTTTCATGGCACACGCCATATGCCTGAATAATGCCTTTTGAATTTGGAAAGCTTGAAAATTTACTATATTCACTTTACATGAAGAAGACCCAGTCATGGAAATGATATATACACTACCATTCAAAAGGTTGGGATCAGTAAGATTTTTTTTGGAAAGAAATCAACTTTTATTCAGCAAGTATGCATTAAATTGATCAAAAGTGACAGTCAATACATTTAAAATGTTACAAAATATTTCTACTTCAAATAAATGCTGTTCTTTTGAACTTTCTATTCATCAAAAAATATTAAGCAGCGCAACTGCTTTCAACATTGATACTAATAAATGTTTTTTGAGCACCAAATCATATTAGAATGACTTCTGAAGGATCATGTGACACTGAAGACTGGAGTAATGATGCTGAAAATTCAGCTTTACCACCACAGGACTAAATTACATTTTAAAATATATTAAAATAGAAAACAGTTATTTTAAATTATAACAATAATTTAAATATATCTGTTTTTACTGTATTTTTGATCAAATAAATACAGCCATGCTGAGCACAATAGATTTCTTTCAAATACATTTAAAAATCTTACTGACCCCAAACTTCTGAGCGGTATTACGTATCTTCCTGAAAGACGCTGTCAAGTTTAGGACACATTTATAAATATACATATGTGATATGAGACTGAGTCAAAAATCAAGCAAAAATCATAAAAACAACCAACACTAAGATGCCAAACTAAATGTGCATGCTAACCAACAGAGGATGCTCATTCCAGATATCTTCTAAAGTTATCATCTCTAAAAAGCATAAATCTTAAGAGGGATACACAAACAAACTGAAATGGAGGAGGACAGAATTAAGGAGAAAAAGGGAAAGGAGAAGGCTTGCGCGGTATCTAGCAGAAACCTCTGAAGAAAAGGATGACTGGATCCTGGAGGAGAAGAATAGAGAGAATTGACTACAGTACAGAAAGGAGAGATGCAAGAGACATTTTTGAGAAGAGGACAACAGTATATGTGCTAAGGGTTAAAATAAAAACACAGCAAAGCCAACACATACACAGAAAAAAGGCACACTGGATGGGAGAGAAATGTACATTTCTGTTGTAGAAGGAAAAAAAATATTGCAAATTCCTACAAAAATCAAAGCTCTACCGTTAACAAACATGCCCAGAAGCTTTTAACAAGGTCTAAATGAAAATGCACAGCAGTGCCCTCCAGTAACTGAATAGCAGAGAAAGATATATAGGCACAACTGCATGCATTTGAAAAAGAGTGATAACTGTTAAGAGATGTATGAGAGAACATGAGAGAAGAGAGGACAGAGATGTAATAGCACGGTCAATATTATCTGTCTGCTATTAGCAGGCTGAGCTGTTTTGTAAGACTGTGATGAATCCGTGCAGCCACAGCAGAAGGATACAAGTCTCCCTTTCAAACGTATATGTGCACATATAACAGTGAAACAATAAGAGGGCAGATTGCATCAGGTCAGCAGGACTGAAAGTGTTTGTAAGCCCTCTAAGAGAAGAAAAAAATACAGTTGTGCCGAACAGCGAGGCTGTGAACCCCTCTGTGGCGAGCAGTCTTATTTTCTGCAATCTACTGCTATCTATAACTACAGTATGTTGTATAATAATCCTGTAGACTCGCATTGAAAATTACTATAATTAGAATTTCAGTCTAAACTCAGCATAGTTTGCTTTATTATACTAAACAGCTTTCATAAAGATTTTTGCCCCGATTTTCTGTCTGGAGGAGTCAACAGTAGTTGCCAAAAGTAATGATGCAGAGTGTTGTAAAATCTGTTCCGATGTTAAAAGTCGTCTATTTATTCCAGATCCATCTGATCACAGAACGTTGAGAGCTTGGCTCAAAATATTCCAAACCTGTATGAAGTCTTTTCTACTGCAAAACATAAAAGAGGATATATTTTTTTTTAATGTTGGCAACCACACAGTTTTGATTATCATTGACTGACCATTGTATGACAAAAACACAAACAAACACTGAGACATTTATCAAAAAAGAAAGTCATACATGTTTGGGATGACATTCTTACATCAAAAACCCCCTATTAGATTTTGAGAGGGTCAGAAATTATAATCCATTTACATTTTTCTGTCTCTCTTTCATTTAGATGTAATTTTAACATTAGTCTATTCTAAACTGACTGACTTTGGTTTTGACAGTGGCTTTTGGCACTTTTTATTCTCTTCATTCTTTCCAACACACACTGCCCCCACCTGGCTGCTAAAAGACAACAAAACATTTAAAGGAGTAAAACTTTTCAGATCTGTAAATGAATAGATTGACATAAAAGATCACCCAAATACATAAGGGACACCATATGTGATGAGAAAGACTACAGTTAAAGGTTGGCTGAGAAGTTAAATCCCTGTTTATCTGAAACACACATACACAGTCTGTCCTCTCATTATAAAAAACAAAGCACTAATCTATAGGATTTCTAGCAGACACGATCATCTTTCCACTGTTACTCCCTTTTTTAATTTAACAGTTTGGTAATGAACTCGAAAAATGTTGCACAAAAGATGCACATTTGCTTTCCCTTTTCAAGAGTGATATAAAAATGAAACATCAATACTCACATAAATTCATCAACATATAAAAGGTAAATTAAAAACCTGTTATATACAGACCAGTCATTCAGCTCTATAATTAAAGTGTTTAATAACTTCTCAAGGACACTCTGGTCAGGCTAAAACAAATCACCCACAAAAACCTTGTTGGTTCCTACGCATAGAGGGTAAAATATCACTAGTGACTGATATGCTGCCAGCATTATGAGACACATATTTAGGATCTCTGTGGCTTCGTAATAGTATATTTTACATAAATTTAAGGCCCCTTCCCTCAGAAGCAAAAGACCAAACCCACTTCAAATCTCAAAAAACACAAAGAATGGCACATAACTGGTTATGACTACCGCTTTTACATTTAATTAAGATTAGGTGTCTCAAAAATCCAAAAGCACTAGTAATAGATGTCAGAATTACCTTCAGCTTCTTACTGCAGATCTTGGGTCATATTGGTGGCCAGTGCAAAGATTTGCTAGGCAGAAGAAAATACCTTTTAAGAAGTGAGTATTTACATTCATTTACATTAGGTTTTGCGAGGGACAGAAACTATAATCCATTTGTAGTCTATTCAGTTTGCCGCCAAGTTAAAGCTGCAGTCCGTAATTTTTGCCTCTTTGTCGCCATCTCTGTTTGAAACCTGCAATTGCAGTTATTTGCGGAATTATCACCTTTACTTGGGTTGTGGATCGGCATGGCTCCTGAGCACGGATGAATCTAATGTTTGGTGTCAGTCACCACATCGGTGGATCATGTACAGGTACTTGGGAATCACAAACTGTAGTTTTGGAAGTATGACCAAAATAAGAATTTTCACTGGAAAATGTCATCTGAACAAGTAAGTAACATGTCTGCCACTTTTGTTCTGACCAACTGAGAAAAAAAAAAAGCATTACAATTAATTGCACTACCAATGGTGATTAAATCTAATGCTCATATCACATCAAACTGTGCACATTATTATTATGGTTATACTTTGATCTCAAATTGTTAATGTTAACAACATCAGCATTGCACGACTATGTGTATTTAGTATGTATTAGCGTTACCTGTAGATTTCGATTTCTGTACAGTCTAATTATTCCAGCTGCTGTGAGAAAGGGCTATAAATGATACATGCAATATAGCCTACTAGCTGGGACTCGTTCTTTATGTAAATAGACGCAAAGACGAATGGCTGCATGCTCAAATTTCCCGGGAAAACCTACCAGTACCACTTCAAATTATAAAACATTATTAAGCTAACCGCTGTGAATCCGGCTAAGGTAAGGAGATAGTTTTGAACACTGGCTGGTTATGCATGTACTTGCTTAAAAATTGATTTTGGATCATTTTTTACCAAAAAAAGTTACGGACTGCAGCTTTAATTAAAAGACTTCCTGAATAGCACTTTCACTTACTAAAGCTGTGTTATCCACAAATACAGGATAAGTATGATTATGATAACCATAACCGTAACCCTAAAAGAGTAAATACATAAAAACTAAAGCTAATTCAGAAATGATTTATGGAAATCTGCAACTTTTTGAAAGAGGTCTCTGAAAGAGATGCTGCATTTATTTGATCAAAAATACAGTAAAATCAGCAATATTGTGAAATTTTATTACAATTAAAAATAACTATTTGAACTTTAAACTAATTTATTCCTGTGGTGGTAAAGCTGAATTTTCAGCATCATTACTCCAGTCTTCAGTGTCACATGATCCTTCAGAAATCATTCTAATATGCTGACATTTTAATATGCTCAAAGAAACATTTCTTAATATTAACAGTGTTGAAGATGGTTGTGCAGCATATTTTTGTGAAACCGTGCTACATTTTTTTTTTCCCCCAGGATCCTTTGCATAGAAAGTTCAAATATACAGTATTTGAAATAGAAATCTTTTAAATGTCTTTGTCACTTTGATCAGTCGTATTGATCAATTTTGATAATGGATCCTTGCTGAATAAGAGTGTTAATTTCCTTAAAAAAAAAAAAAAAAAAATCCCAATCACAGGATATTGATATTAAAACAGGCAAAAAACAAACCATTTGTATAATATCCATTTAGGACACATCCTTCTTTGATTGTGACTTCATAATATTTCTAATCCACGTATCCATGTTTCATAATCAATATATCATTAAACCAACTTATACAATAGACCTTCTTATTGGAAACTGGGGATAAAAGCACGATAAATAAACTACACAGATCTTTCTTCTTTTTTTTTTTTTTCAAATAAAATAGGTTTATTTCCAGTCTGAAAAGATTAAAACAACAAAAATGGACAGTGGAACAGTTAGAGGATGACCAGTGGGTCACAGTGGGTTACAGGGAGGAGAGATTATCCTTGATTACTCACTTCATTTTGTGTACATATTTATAAATGAATACAAATATACATATCAATTATTTAACAAAAATAGCTTAGCTTATGAGGACAGCAGATGACTGAAATCAGCAAAAATAATCCTGTTGGGGTAGGAGGTGGAATTTCACAAGAGTAAAATACCATACATGTGTCTATAAGAATGTGTGAGGCCGAACCACTGGATTACACACAGTGCTAGAAAATTTAGTTCCCTTTAGCACAAAATTGTGGTGTGTTTGTGTAGAGAGCTCTGTAATATAAGAGTAAAGCCCAAAGGTTTGGGGGTGGGGTTTTGCAGGAGGCATTAAGGCTGCATTAAATCACTTGGTTTACACATTAGAAGGCAGGTCCGGATAAATCATCTAAAATGAGCTACCAAGCAAACACTACAGAGCTAGCGACCACAGAAATAGGATTTCAGAGCATAAACCTAAAATACGGGGCATAAAACTGTTCAAATGCAACTGTTCATGAGTCACTGAAATTCCTTGCAAAATGCCCTTGTCAACTTGAGTGACAAGACATAACAGTAAAAACACATTCATAAACATCTCTATCACCTATAACTGGGTTTGTATGTTTCACTGTAAGCCATAGAACCTTTCCACACTTAATGGACCTGTGCTTATGACTATCTTGAAGCTAAAAATTCAGTTTAGAGGTTTTTTTTTTTAATCTAAAACCATCTGGAGGTCTTACAAACGATGAGGGGGAACCTATATAATAGCAATTTATGGATCTCAAAACTGCATAAATACATCAAAACGCATTGCAAAAACATCTCGGAACCACGTCATTTGTCAATTTTCACGTGAGAGAGTTTAAAGTCCTTATAAAGCCAAAACGAGGGTTAAGCTAACCAACAGCATCCTATTAAGAGTCGTCGTTCCTCATGTCTACATTCCTAAAGTGATTCCACGCAGCTTTTCAGATGCAAAAAAGCTTAAAAAGACACATGAAAACATCCTGGCCTCTAAGACCATCCTAAAATGTCCTGTTAATTTTAGATTTGTTTCGTAAATCCTCCTATTACACAATATTCCAGCTTCCACTGGGGAAAACGCACAGCTCACCAATCCACACACAAACACAATGATCTTTAAGCCTGTGTTACAACAGAAGCCGAAAGCATAGAGGATACAAGGAGATTTCTTTCCGTTTACATTAGCTATACACTGTTAGATTGTCATTGTTACAATATTAGTTTTAAAAGTTTATTAAATCACCCTGTGAGGTTCACAAAAAAGACTCAAAGAAGTGATCATTTTACCTACCCTTTTTTAAGTATGCAAATATATGGGATTAGACAAAAAGCTAACTTATATTTATCAGACACATGGGAATTCCTGTTCATATAATCTATTCCATACATAAAAGATTTAGTTTGGGGAGGTAAGGAGGTAAGGACGCAGGGGTTTTGATTTTATCATGTCACATTTTAGACAATCATAGGACAAATGAACAAGCGGCAATCTCTCTGAAAACAATACAATTAAATTAATTCAGAATTATGTTACATACAGCATTGGGGGGGGGGAGGTGAAAAGGTGCAGGAGAATATAAACTAAGAGCATTCAAATGAATGAACGAATGATTCAATCACACACTTTAGCAGCAAACAGTACTCTGTTGCGCTCCCTATTGGTCAGAGGAACACATGTAGGCTCTGCCCAAAACCAGGCCAGCTCACTGCATCACACTGGATTTGTTCTTTAAGAAAAAAAAAAAAAAAAAAAAAAACAACATCCAAAAACAAAAGCAAAAAAAGAAACATAACATATAAATCAATACAAGATGAAGCAAATGGTATAAGAAGAAAAATCTGAGTTGAGTGTTAAACTTGAATTCACTCATCACTCTCTCAGCAGTGCAGATGGGTGAGCGAGCGCTATAGCTAAAGCCTTATATGTTTGTGTCAAAAGCCTAAATATCCCCATTAAAACCCACATCATTTTAAGCACAATAAACATGCAATCTCACATCCATTCATACAATATGCATCGATAACCAAACACATACGCTCACTTAAGACGGCCTGTCTCAGTTCTGAGTGCTTATTAACAATTGCCTTATTTCCAGCAAGTTTAGGAGATCCTCTAAGATGCTCCCAGGCCAACTTAAACTAAAAATCAAGAGCTGCGGTAGTGCAGAACACTGTAGAGAAGAGTTCTAGTGTTGATGATAAAAAAAGAGAATCAGTTTTAGCCCATCAGGTAACAGACACACACACCTTGCACTATGGAAGTACACACACACACACAAAAATCACTGATTTCTCATCTGAGGCACTCATTCTCACACACCCAAACATGCGCACAATTTCAGCTTAGTTTAAGTAAGTTAAAGCGGTTTCCTCAGAAAAATAAGGGGTAAAAATAAAAGACCCACCCCACCAGAAAAAGAAAAACAGTAGTACTGAGAGAACATAATGATTACTGTCATCTGTGCTGTGAGATTTACAAAAAAAGCTTACTGTACTGTGCTGTGAGCCCATGTCATTTACCCGTTTCACTTAAAAAGTAACAATACAAAAAGTTATATTTTGTTTTTGTTTGTTTTTTTAAAAAAAAAGAAAAAAGAAAGAAAGACATCAAATGAAAGAAAGGAAAATGGGGAGGCAGATGAGAGGCAGATGTGTTGGGCTTCAGCGGTTGGAGAGGAAACAAAAGCAGGCAGGGCATAAAGGTGTGCCTTTTTTTCTTTTTTTTATAAACTTAAAACTTAAGCTGCATTTGATACAGGCTTTTTCTTTGTACAAGACAATTGCACTTCACAGAAATAAAAGCTGAAATATACAAACACACAAGGAAATGTGAATCAAATTAATTACACCAAAAAAAAATTATTTAAATGGAAAAAAAAAAAAAGTGTTGGATTTTTTAAGAGGGTGATGTTAAGGATAAAAGGTTTTGGGAAGAGAGTGATTCAGGACAAAAGAGTATGCAGAAAATTTCCAGAAGGTACCATTGCCTTGCACTGAGAGGGAACATTATGTGAACAAGGGGAGGGAGCCCTCAATCCCTTCCTCTTCCTCCTCCTCCTCCTCTTCCTCCGAACAGTCCAGAGCGGCTGAACTGGGCTGTGGTAGGGTTCTTGTGCAGGTCCTGTAGTAGTTGAGGGTTCTTGTGCAGGGTTCTGGTGCCGGGTCCTGTAGGAAAGGTTGTTGTGCAGGGTTCTGGAGGGTTGTAAACTCTGTGCAGTGTTTAAAGTGGCAGGGCTACCACATGTCATCCGTGGATGCAGAGTCCTTGAATGGAGAGAGGAGGAGAGCAGCTGTGAGATGCCACCAAGCTCCAACTGCCAACCACTCAGGAAAACGCATGTGTGTGTGTGTGTGTGTGTGTGTGTGTGTGTGTGTGTGTGTGTGAGACACAGTATGAAACAAGATGAAGATAAATCAGGAATGATTCTAGGAAATGCTGATGGAAATGACGGAAAGATCCAAATCGTGGGTTTAAATGGTCAAACTGATATGCTGATTGCAACTGACAGAAATTACAGCACTTGATGTTGTTTGTGTGCCTATAGGCTTTTTTGAGATTTTGTGCAAAAAAATCATTAATCACTTGGTCAGAATGGTGACCTCCAGAAATAAAAATCGCAGTCACTGTGAACCAGACTTGAGACACACTCAAGCATCTAAAATGCAGGATTAATTATTAATTAAGCTGGCATCTTTGTGCGGTCCTGTATGCAATTTTTACTAAAATAGGGCAAAATAGGGCAGAGCAGTAAATTACAGTCATGATTTGCAATGATATTGCTGCTGCTATACACTACTATTCAAAAGTTTAGAGTCTGTAAGATTTTTTCGTTTTTGAAATCTCATACCCACCAAGGCTGTATTTATTTGATGAAAAAAAAAAAAAAAAAAAAAAAAAAAAAAACAGTACAATTAATATTATGAAATATTACAATTTAAAATAACTGCTTCCATTTTAATATATTTTAAAATGTAATTTATTCCTAAGATGAATTTTCACCTTAATTACTCCAGTCTTCAGTGTCACATGATCTACAGAAATCATTCTAATATACTGATTTGGTGCTCAAGAAACATTTCTTAGTATTATCATCATCAAAGCTGGAAACAGTTGTGCTGTTTTGTTTTGTTTTTTAACCGAGATACATTTTTCAGGATTCTTTGATGAACAAAGTTCAAAAGAACAGCACTCATTTGAAATTGATTTTTTTAAACATAAATGCCTTTACTGTCTTACAATGAAAGTATTAATAAAAAAATCTTTCTGACTCCAAACTTCTGAATGGTAGTGTAAATGTACGGCTGTGACTATTACTCAAAAGGATGATTCCTCAGATTGGGGAAAAATACAGAGATTAATTACATACATATTTGGATCCAGACAAATCCAAAAGAGAAGCTTTTTAATTTTGGCTCTGGTGTGATAGTTCGCCAAATTCAGAATTGCTCAAGTCTTGTTTTAGGGTTAGATTACCATGTTTAGTCAAAGACTTAATCGGTATTTGGAAAACAAGCATTAGAGTCTGCCTCTCTGGACCTATTTTACACCGGTTTACAGGAACCCTGTTCATTATTTTGTAGAACTGAAAAAAGAAAAAATGTCTCTCACTAAAAACCCAACCCAAGAAATCTATGAGGCTGCGCCTAAAAGCAAAGCACCGCCCAAAAAGAAACAAAGAAAAATATCACCAATGACTCAAACAGCTTTAGCCCACCAATACACACACCAACCCACCACAGTTCACACTTCGCAGGCTGAACTGCCCCTTATAAACATGAATATGACGAACAAAATATAAAATGAATATAAAGGAGAAGAAAAATGACAAAACTGAAATGAATTGTTCCATTGTTATTTTGGGAAGGCCTGAACCGGTTTTTAAAACACATTTGGCACTAACTGGAAGAGCAGCCTGAGATGTGGCAGGTCAAGGCTGGTAACCATGAAAAGCATCAGAATCAAGTGATGAGTGAAGTAAAGAGCACCTGAGGTACCTGATTTTCAGTCAGTTCTTCAACACTATCAGTCAAGTCTCTATGAAAAAAAAAAAAAATGGATACGTGTGGATTTTTTTTCTTCACTTGCCACTAGTGATACGAAAAGTATCAGTAACAAATTCATATAAAAAAAATGTATCAATAAAAATGAAAAACACCTGTCAATAGTACCAGTCATTCTACAGTACTGGCAGTACCATTCATGGCAAATTTGCCATAAAATGCCATGTTTATAAAGAGCAATCACGAGTCATGATAAAATGCAGCTATGTCCACAAACATTCAAATGCACTTTTTGGTCAAAATGCTTGTCTAGTCAGGTTTACTGGTTTTGTTGCTTGTATTTGTTTGTTTGTCCTTTACTTTTGAGTACTTTAAAACTATGAAAGTCTATGATTGGAATCTATGTCATTGTTTTAATTTAATACAGTAACATTTATATTAAATAAAGAAGTGTGTTAGATGTTTGCTAGTATTGACAATTGAAATCTAGTAGCATGATAAACCTATATGGCACTATTACATTTTTTGTAAGTTTATATTATATATATATATATATATATATTATATATATATATATATATATATATATATATATATATATATATATATATATATATATATATATATTATATATATATCTCTCTCTCAATAACTGTACTGAATCAAGAAAGCTATAATCATTGAAATCAATCCATGACAAATTTATTCAAAAAACATTGTATGTTACGGGTTCAAGAATTTCTTTTAAATCTAAAATCAATTTAACCAACTATTTTAAGGGGCTCCACCCTGCACTCAACCAAACCATTCCCAAGCACAGCTCAGCCTAGCCTATCCAGCACCGCCAGTATAGAGCAGATAATATGGAACAGAATGGAAACATGCACGAATGAAAGAACAAAAACTGGAACACTTGAGGTGGTGACAAACAACAATAGTGCAATGTGACTGAATTCTAGAGCACAACAAAAATCATGCAAGCAAAAATCTCAGCATTTACACACACACAGGGTCAGGCTGGTGTACTCACTGTATCCTCGTTCCTGTATGGGTTAAGTTTGTTGTATACTGCTTCAATTACACTCCGCCTATGAAAAACACAGAAAAATGAGCTTCTGAGGGAAGAAAGAGAGGGAAAGAACCATCACCTCTGTTGCAAAACCTACTGAGCTGGCCATTCATTTACACGACAATGGCATTTGGGGGCCTGAAAGAGCAAACTTTTGAAAATGGGTTTTAAAAGTGCACGTTTTTAAAACATTAAACTACAAAAACATGAAATTGTGAAAACGGTCACCTCATGTGCATGTGTATTATGTGTTCAGTCTATAGGCAATGTAAATATGTGAAAGTACAAAGGTGTTTTGCAGCTGGAGCAAACTTCTCCTGAGAGTTCGCTTTGGCAAGCCATTTCGAACTCCCAAAACGAACATGACGTTTTTGCCCGATTTTGTTTGAAATTACGTCACATCAGTTCTGTTCTTCAATTTCGTTAAAAGTATATTGGGGGCTTTAGTGTATTATTAGAAAAAAAAGTGCTAGACAGGGAGATCATTAGGTTTTGGAACTAGAGGTAAAGAGAGAGGGAGAGGTACTAACTTGCTGGCCAGCTCTCCTCCAGGTGGTAGGTTGGGGATGCTCTCAGATGCTAATGTGCGCATCACATGTACCAGGTCAGGCACACCTTCGTCCCCCTGCCTCTTCAGGATCTCTGTTATATCAACAACAATTCAGAGCAATCAAGTGTGGTCCAGTTGAATGATTGATTTTGTTTAATAACAAGAAGTTTGCAAAGGTTAGCTCATACCTTCTACTCGGCCCTCTAGGTATTTATCAAGCTCTGCTTCCCTTTTGACAGCTTCAGGGGAAACCTTCGGTGCACTGACGAAACACACCAACACAACACTCATGTTGTCACGACTTCCCTGTCCAATCACAGAAGAAGGGAAGGGTTAATCAAAATTAAAACCAAATAAAACTACAACTACACTGAAAAAATATGGGAGCTAAGATCGTGATATGAGCACTCCCTCAATGGAAACATTTTAAAGGTGCAGTAAGTGATTCCTGGTAAATGTTGTTGATAATTGAAATCACTAAAACAAACATGCTCCTAACCAAAAGGTTCACACCCCTATTTTGATGCCTCATCGAGTCCTCGCCCACATTCAGGTACATACTATACAACACAGGCAACGACTATGGCAGAATCAAAAAAAAAAACAAACAAAAAAAAAAAAAACACGTTTTCATTAACAGCTCATTATAACACGATAGTCCAAGTAACATATATATAACAAATGTGATAAGATTAGGGGGTTATAGTGACTACTAAAAGTGGAACCAAAAGAAAAACCATATATTAGGAGTGTTCTCACTTTTCAGACACACTTTGGGATGCTTGTAACAGGCGGTGGAGGAGGTTTAGACATTCCAGGCTTATAATAATGAACAAGCGAATATATCAAGCGAAGATATTCACGGGAGTATATTCAAGCAAAAGATAGCAATCTTAGTTCTGTGAAACACAGCAAAACCAATGTTACTCAGTTAAACGAGAAGAAATAAATCAACCTTGGTGTCTGTTTTCAGGCTTTCCTGTGCCTTAAGTCTCCAGCGCTGAAAAGCTTCTCTGATATTGACGTGGGTCCTACCTCTTGCCTGATCATAACCCTTCTTTTAAAGGTTATATTCCATTGGCATTTTCCTCTTTTGTATTTTCTCTGCCATCTCTGTCTTTCTACAGTCATTCTGCTAATGTCTGTCTTGTGCACTGAGCTCTCCTCCCTCATCATGTCTGGACCCCTTGCTGCTAATTGGCTACAAGTGTGTTTTGGTCCTCAGTCCAAACCACTTTTCAACAGCGTTTTTCAAAAATCACTTACTGTACCTTTAACTTGTATTTAATATAGAGCTGAGAGTCACATATGTTTATTCTATACTAGTAAAGTAGATTACATATAGTTTTTTTTAGTTAACTAAAAAAAATAAATAAATCTGCCATTACTTATTACTACATTTGTTTGCATCACATTAATCATCCTGAATTTTGTTTTTCTGAACACCAATTTAAAACACAAAGAATTGTATATTATATATATATATATATATATATATATATATATATATATATATATATATATATATATATATATATATATATATATAAAATGTGTAATGTAATTTAATCCTCTGATGGTAAAGCTGAATTTTCAGCATCATTACGTGTCACATGATCCTTCAGAAATCACTCTAATATGCTAAAGTTCAAAATTTAATGCACCCTTGCTGAATAAAAGTAATAATTTCTTTCATAGAGGAAGAAAAGAACATTAGTAGAAACTGATTGCATAAAATACCATGTAAACTCTCAACAAGTGTGATTTCTGAATCATCTCCAGACTGTGATATTTTCTCTTTATAATTATTTTTAATAGACAAAAGAATTCATCTGACTCACTGGTGAAAGGTCTGTTTACACTCACCTTGTACAAACAGGTATCTACAATTTCATTGCAGACCCTCTCCAGATCGTCAGTCACCTCAAGTCGTGAACGAACAAAATCGCACAGCTCCTCATTGGCCATCACATCCCAGATCCCATCGCACGCAAGAACAATAAACTCGTCCTCCGCCTCCGATCGCTCGATAGCATACACCTCAGGCTCCGGCGACACCAGCTGCTCCGTGGGACCCTTACCATGAACACACTTATAGTCAAAGTCCCCCAGAGCCCTGGACACCGCCAGGGACCCATTGACACGCTGGATCATCACAGATCCTCCAGCGTTCTGGATCCTCTCCTTCTCCAGGGGGTTGCTGGGTTTGTGGTCCTGTGTGAAGAAGTGCACAGACCCTCCGCGACTCAGCAACCCCCGTGAATCTCCGCAGTTGATAAAGTAGATGTGGCGGGGTGAGATCATCACACCGACGGCCGTCGAGCCACTGCGGTCGGAGCCACCGTGCTTCTTCTCCGAGATCTGCCGCATGTGATCGTCGATCTGCAGGAAACCCGTACGGATTCCGGATTTCACGCTGTCCACGCTGGGCTCCAAGGCTGGACCCCCTCCTCCGCCTCCACCCTGGAAGTCAGGGTTGCTGGTGATGTGCTCCAGGAGGTGCTCGCAGCAGTAACGTGCGACCTGCGATCCCGCATGCCCGTCATAAACAGCAAAGAACGACCAGGGGTCCAGGCCATTGGGCAGACCGATGACAGCGGTATGCGCATCCTCCATCTCTACACGCCAGCCTTGCATGCTGCTCAAGCCGTAGCGCAGGCCGTTGCCGTCCCCATGTGCGTTATGTTTCTCCATCTTTGGCTTATCGAGAAATGCACCCATCTCTGCTGCTTAGGAATCTGGAACAGAAAAGTTCAAGAATGATGAGTAATATAAAAAAACCCAAAAAAACAGCAGTGTGTCATTTATATGCCATTAACTGCACCAAACCGAATTGCCATGGGTCTCTGAACTGGGCCACACATAGGGCTGCACAATTATTTAAAAAATACATTTTGTATAGGGATGTCATGGTGCCAAATTTCTAGTCAAGCAGATCATGAAATTTATGGTATTTCAATGAATTTCAAAGAATGACATTCATACTATGGTAGTCAATGGGGGGCAAGATCTGCTTGGTTACAATCATTCTTCCAAATATCTTCCTTTGTTTTCAGCAGAACAACGAAATTTATACAGGTTTGGAACAACTTGAGGGCGAGTAAATGACAGAATTAGCATTTTTGGGTGAACTATCCCTTTAAGAGGACTAAATGATTGTCACCAGAGAGAAGTCTGTCGTTTCACCGGAAGATCCAGTTATGACATTTTGGTCAAAAAAAATTAGCAATAACAATAGCAATTTAGAAAATGGCTGAATGTTCATGTCTAATTTAAACAACTGGTTACATAAATTTGTAAAAACTTTAATGAGAAGTTTAACGCTAATGAATCAAGTGTTAACACACACACACACACACACACACAGTATCACGCCCAGCACAGGGCCTCTATTTATAATTCATGATGACTGAAACTACTAAAGTCTTGTCATGCCAGTGGCCACTTTAGAAATAAACTATGACATGCCACCGGGCACAAGTAACAAGTATAAACACACACAAAGTCAGGCACACATTCAGCGGGTTTCCAGCCATGTATGGCTGTCAGCTAACGCACTGCTATGCACACTACACACTCGCATACTAAAAATAGACAAGTACAAATGCATTCTGACCATTGTTCACCACTCAAATAAATCTCACTCTGAACACAACACCAGTGCAATTTATAAAACACCAGTCTTGTACACGGTTTGACAGATATATTTTTTTTTTTACAGTTACACTCTCTGTTAATCTGATCTAACTGCAGAGGGGGTTTACTGCTAGACTACATTCACGTTTTACCCTAAGATATATACAATCAATGTACTTTGCACTGCTGAACAGCTCTGAACTGAAAGTCTGCGCGTGTAGACCTGCCGCATGTTCACGCGCCCCTATACCGCATTACGTCATAGTGTCGTGAGCATGTTAGCATGCCAGCCTCAAGCAAACACATACGTTTGTGTTCATTCAGTTTGCTTGTAATGTTTCGACGACGTAAAATAGGTTAGTGTGTGTAAACGGTAAAAATAATGAATTAAGGATCTGGCAAATTCTCACTGCTAATGCTTGGGGTATGACTAGCTAACAGGCTAAATGCTAACGGGAGGGCCATTTAAAGCCTCGGGTTTGGGTTGTCAGACCTGCTGTCCTCAGTGCACCATGCGACAGCTACATACAGCAGGTCAGCCCGCTGAGCTCACACAACACCCGCCTACTCCCTTAGCATACATGCTAACAGGCTAGCTCTGTCATTCACAAACGTATATTACAAGAGCACAGACACTTACCCCCTAAAAATAAATCCTGGAGAGTTCTGTAGTGGAGGAGGTAAAAACTAGGTAAAAGAAAAGGACGAAAAGAAAGAGAGAGATATAAACTGAGCGCGTCGGTGGTGAGAGAGAGACAGGCTGGCGGATTGTTTTGCTCTGCATTCAGTCTGTGAACGAGAGGATCACCCTTATCTGTTTAAACCAGGGATGCATCATTCCCATTTATTCTGCGTCCTGAATGTAAATGGAAAGTGGAAAGTGTCGGGTTTGACCGCTGTTTTGGTCCGCTGTGTTCGGGACCGAATCTCTGCACACCAGCAGCAGCGCAGGACCCGGATGTGGATTCAGCAAGGCTGCGCACTTAAAAGAATGACATCATCATCATCATCCCTCCATCAACATCATCCCTCCATCTGTATATCATTCTGTCATCACCATCGCGTCCTTCCCTCATCCGTCATTCATTCATCATTCCCTCTGTACATAATTATTTTACAACTTTCACTCCGTCATCAGTCCTGATGCATCCTTCATCTGTCAAGCCCTGGTCATTTTTAACCCTAACAGAGACAAAAAAGCTTCCAGATCCACATAATAACAGACACCCCTTTATACACAATTAAATGGATGTTAATATGTTAGGTGGAAAATAAAATAAGAACAGATAAACATGTCAAACTATAGAGTTCAAGTTGTTTTCAAAAGGTTTCTTAAGCCATGAATGCACACAGCTCAATGCAATCATTTATATAACACCCGATGAATAAAATGATGTCTAAAAACATTTTTTACTAATACAATCAGACATTTGACACATCTATCTATCTATCTATCTATCTATCGTCCATTTCGACTTTATCATTTGCTTGACAGACAGACAGATAGGCAAATGTTAAATTAAACGTGGAGCTGTTTGAATCAGGTTCCATTAAGAATATTAACCCGGAAGGCTTTGAATCGTACAGTAGGTTCTGCCGGGTCGTTCGCTGAACTTCGCATAATTCCACAGGGTTGCTTCGAAAGAATCCGTTACAGCATGTTGTAACACAAACGGATCTGTCAAGCACCCAGCAAGCGCTCAAACCAGTGCTTTCAGACAAGACACTACTCTGTGAAATAGCTGGATTTTGTCAAGTTTCTCGGTTCTTGTGCAGAAATTATGGATATATGCTGGCTTTGTGTGATTCTCGCTGGGATCGCAGTTTATTTACTAACGCAGTTCATACGCTTCATCTTCGCCGACGCTGATCTGACTTTATTATGGGCGGCTCGGTTCGGCAGCACACCCGGTAATATATATGATGAATCTCACTTAGAAATTTGTAGGCCTATAATTTTTATTTATTTATTTATTTATTTTTACATTGAAATAAGTTTGCAGGTTAAAATGCACTACTGTGTAACGTTAGATCGATCAGTTCCTGGGCCATAAAGCAACAAAGTGTGACACATTGCTGCAAGATTGTGGAATTTGCACTCTGGTTAACATGACCACAGTAATAGCAAGGTTAATTTTGGTTAACTTTGCTACAGTAATAGCAAAAAAGTGTAACTTTTAACACTTTTAAAAAAGTGTAAACGAAAGTCTGTATGAATTGATGGTTTTAATCTAATGGTATATTTCATTTTTTTAAATAATAAAGTTAACTTAAAGCTGATGCCAACTTTAACCTAATGGCTTTACACACACACACCTTTGTTTATACTAGCCTACTTTGTGGGGTCCAAATGACCCCACTAAGATAGTAAGATGAGGAATTTAAGACATTGTGGGGTCCTTTAGTCGGAGACCTAATGGTTTTTATACTGTACAAACGGTATATTTGGTCCCCACATAAACCTGTACATACACACACACATACAGAGAGAGAGATTGCACAATGCTTTTTAATGCAAGTCTTTTTACAATCTGCAATTGCTAGGACATATTTATAAATACTTAGGTCACTTTTTCAAAACTCTTCACACAGTTCTTATAACCAGTTTTCATCTTGGCACAGCAGTTAATTTTATAGTGAAAATACACTAAAACTACCAAAACACTTCATACATGTCTCAAATAAAGCCATTCAGAATATATTTTAAGATGGTATTACAGTAGAAATGTAGCAAATTGCTGTCCTATTCTTTTATTATTATTATTATTATTATGCATTATATTCTGAACAGTTAGGTTCTAAATTTTACCAGTTTTGAAAAGAGTATGTAAATGTGCAAACTGGCCTGTATATATAGTTTTGGCGGTGTTTGTGTCCAAGCGAGGAAAGAATTTGTCATTTGAAAGTAGTCATTGAATGCATTTTGTACCAAAGCAATAATAAATGATCCACAGATTAGCCCACATAGACTGCCGCTTTGCTCACTATGTGAAGTTATGAAAAAGTGACCTAAGTATTGAGAAATGTGTCCCAGCAACTTAAAAAAAAAACCTGTACAAAAATGTATTTCACCTTATAAAACATAAAAAAGCACATTTTTTAGACTGACCCATTTACTGAGTTTACAATCCTGCTCTGTTCTTGTATTCCTTTCATTACCTTTTTTCACTGTTTTTGATAACTTAATTATTAAATAAATAATACAGTTTAAGATAAGTTGTTGTTTGTCTTTATTTCATAGAGTCAAAGTTGCGAGGCAAAGTGGTGTGGATTACCGGAGCCTCCAGTGGCATCGGGGAGGAGTTGTCCCTTCAGCTCGCTGCGCTTGGTGCTCGGCTAGTGCTGTCTGCCCGCAGGGAGAATGAGCTGGAGAGGGTGAAGCGCGTTTGCTTAGGTATGATGAACAGTCCCAAGAAACTTTAGAGACACAGGAGTAAACGCACAAAAACTCTCAGAGGTCAATTAAGTAGACTGTCCCTCCTTCAGAGCTGCAGAGTGTGGCCCTGAATGTGTATACAAAGATCTTTGCTGTCAATAACTGACTAAAGTTATGTATTAAAAGCATTTAAAAGACCTACTGACCCAAAATTTCTTTTTTGTTAGAGCGCTCCTCTCTAAAGGATGACGATATTCTTGTTCTTCCACTCGATTTGTTGGATCGCGCATCACATCAAGAAAAAACTGATGAAGCTCTGAAGCACTTTGGTGATGTAAATGCCATCTGTATTTCATATCCAATCTTCAGAGTGTTTCTTAAATTTCAGTAGCGGTACTGACACCAAAATATAGTGTTAATTTGGACGTTTTCATAATATTGATTTTGATTGAATTTTCCTACCTGAGGAATATTAACTACCTAAGAATTAAATTATGCACTGGTTAATCAAGCTACATTCATACTTGGAACGATATAATACAACATGACTTAAAATGAGACTGACATTTTGAAAATATCATTGCAGTAACAAAGGCACCCAGGGAGATGTACACACTTAATGATCAACATTAACATTTTAAGCAAATTAAATGCTTCAGTTAGCTTAACTTCGTACATCCTACACGTGAGAATATAATTTGCAAACCTAAATGTTTGGAGAGACAAGTTTGTAGTAAATAATCCTCTGCAAAAGCAATAGCAGTTTTGTTTCTTTATACTGTACCTTATCTGTGCATCAAGCAATAATGCTCAGAGATATTAAGTAGGAATATTCCCCCTAAAAAAAAAAAAACTTAATTTTTTGCGTGTCTGTATCTGCATTTTCAGATAGATGTATTGATAAATAACGGAGGGCGGACCCAACGTTCGCTGTGCATCGAGGCTGATGTGGATGTGTACCAGGCACTTATGGAGCTCAACTACCTTGGCACTGTATCTGTCACTAAGCTGGTGCTGCCCCACATGATCCGCCGTGGTAGTGGTATCATAGCAACCGTCAGCAGCGTTGCAGGCTTTGTAGGGGTGCCCCTAGCAACAGGGTATGCTGCCAGCAAGCATGCGGTGCAGGTGAGAGCAAATAGTAGACAGAATTCCCAGAGAATCTATCTACCCCTTTGAAACATTGTCTGATAAAGGAAAACAGTCATAAAAGATAGAAAAAGCTCCTGATTTGTTGTGTTTCCTCAGGGTTTCTTTAACTCTTTGAGAACAGAACTCGCTGACCATCCAAACATCACCATCAGTACCATCTGCCCCGGACCTGTAGTATCAAGCATCGTTCAGAACGCGTTCACCGAGGAGCTGGGCAAGGTACTTGCACAAATGTTGTTTTTTGTGAAGTGAAATGAAACAAATTAAAATGTGAACTAAAAGTACTTGTTTTTCTCTGCAGTCTGTGGCCACAGCTGGTGATCAGACACATAAGATGTCTACAGAGCGCTGTGTTCACCTCACTCTGGTAGGTCTGGCCAACCATGTGAAAGAGATGTGGATTGCGGAGCAACCCTTTCTACTCTTCTGCTATATGTGGCAGTACACTCCCACTCTGGCCTGGTACATGACTAAAGTTCTAGGCAGAAAACGTGTGCAGAACTTCAAAGCTGGACTGGTGAGTACAGGGAGCTTGCTGGAAACAGATCCTAGAACTGGTTTAATTATGCTACAATTGCTATAATATCTTTTTGGGATCATCTTTTCCTTCCTAGGATGCAGACTCTGCATACTTCAGCAAGCCAAAGGTCAAGACAACTTGAAAATCTCATTTCAAGAATCAGTGATTTGTGCATTCTTTGCAGAAGGACCCGGGAAGGTTGAGAGTCAAGAACATTCTGAACAGTGTCACACTATTTCAGTATTTCATTAAACACCTTAAATTTTGCTTGCTGTATAAATAACATAGACTAATGGCACTTTCTTTAAAAAAAAAAGCTGATTTATGTATTCTTTGTGTTTTCTGAATCAATAATGTAACATTTCAAGTTTGTGAACAAAACAGACAGTAAATGATTTATACAAAATGTCTGTATTTTTCGATACATACAATTACACAACCCTACAAAGACCGAGCCCACATAGGATGAATAAAGATGCAAGACCCAATTTATCTTGATATTTATAACACGAGGTGGTCACGTGAAAAAAAAATATAATTCACTAAAAAAAAAGTAACCAAGGTACATCCTTGAGATTTGACAAACAGGCTTTTTAAAAGGGCAACGGTTTTCCTGTTTCTCTTTTTTGGGGGGCTCTTGAAGGATGCTCAACAAGAAAGTGGAAAAAATGAAAAAGAAAAAATAATAAATTATAAAAAATAATTTGCTCAGTGTGAGATGAGACTCAGTCAAGGACATCCAGAGGTCCATTGTTGAGAAAATAATAAATCTGGGCTCTGTGTCTGAATAAGTTTACAGTTTTATTGTGTGGAGAGGATTTTGCTGATCGTCAAACAGATCCCATTTAGTTCATTCTGCTGACGTTCATAAATTCATGCATTCTTTCAGAAGCCAAATGTCACTACAGCAGTAGCAATTTCAAATGCTTCATACGTTCAATAAAATAAATCTGTACCCTGAACAAAGCAGAAACTGAATGCAAAAACACCTGACTGTATGAAATTCATTTGCTGGTAGCATCAGTGTGTGTGCTGACCTCAGGAAGAGTGGGGGGAAACAAATGAAAGCTGGGGCAGGTGACGATCATAAGCAGCGTAAGTGGATGGGCGGGGATGAGTAGATAGGGTATCCAAGAGGAGGGTCAGCTGCTTGAACGGTCAGGTTCCTCAGCATCACAGGATGAGCCTGAATGCTGTAGCGCTCCTCGTCATCATTAGTGGCATACAGGAGCTCCCATGACAGGTTTGCCCACTGGCCCCTCACACCCTCCTCATTCAAAACTCCCACCTGGACCAGATTGTCCTGCAGAGACAGCACACGGCTTGTATACGCCCCCTGTGAAAAAACAGAAAATATTTACCACATCTGTAAATGATCATAAGGAAACTTTCTAAAAAATTAAATATGTAAACTCAATAAAAATGATCATGTATGAAGAGCAGGTTTATACCAATATTAAAATTCTAGTCAATACCAATAAGCTGATAATTATTTTCATGTTATGACCAATAAATGGCTGTTAAATTCTACAACATTTTGTCTAAATAAAGTAAAACTAAAACTAAAATCACTTGTTTTAAATGCTAAATGTGAATTTAAGAAGCACAACATTTCAAATGTATGGTATGAAAAAAAATATTTTGAGATTTACTTCAAGATTACATTCAACTGTTATTAAATTATATATAAAAATATAATTATATTAAAGGCATAGTTCACCAAAAAATGAAATTCTGTCATCATTTACTCACCCTCAGATTGTTCCAAACCTGTATAAATTTCTTTTTTTCTGCTGAACACAAAGGAAGATATATTGAAGAATGTGGGGAAACAACAGTTCTAGGGCACTATTGACTTCCATAGTATTTGTTTCCTACTATGGTAGTCAATGGTGCCCCAAAATGGCCTGGTTACAAATTTTCTTCTTTTCTTTATACAGGTTTGGAACAACTTGAAGGTGAGTAAATGATGACAGAATTTTCATTTTTGGGTGAACTATCCCTTTAATATAATTAAATTATAAATGAGTTAGATGACAGCAAAGATAATCTGAATGAAAAATAGGAAAGTAACATGTACAATTAAATATCCAATATTGACCAATACCAATAAATAAATATAACTAAATATATAATATTGGCCAATATTGTACAAATATATTGTTCAGAAAAGTATCAATATAATACCATGTCCCAACCAGATGCAAGAAGTAATTTGTCTGTACTCGGTTAAAGCAGAATTCCAACACAAAATTACACAATCACAGCCAATTTATGTGGAGCATGATTCTGGACCAATGAGATTTTTTTGTGGGCCAGCACAATTTCACAGTATTAGGAAGCAACAGAGCATCAAAATGCCTGATTCACATTACAGCCATGACTAGTTAAAGCAAAAACTAATGTAGAGATTTTTTTTTATTGCATCACACCTGGTTATGACACAGTCCAACAGTTAATGTTTGGTAGCCATGGTTACATTCCAGTAAATATGGTGCTTACCATGGTGAGGTCATGTCCAAGAGAGAATAGGAAGGGTTTCTCCTGTACAACACTGTCTTGCCAACTGCGGTCTGTTACCAGGCCGATGAACCAGTTTTCATGGTAATCCTGTAAAGTTGTGTAGAGCTCATCCAGACTCTCTACTGGACCAAGAGATGCCTGGTCTACCAACAGTTTTACACTGTACCTGCACACACAGAACGAATCAAGTGCGGTTACGTTTTAGGAAACATAGCTGATATAAGGCCACTTTTTGATGTAAGAATCTTACCTGAAAGCCCTGAGTGTGAGCTGATGCAGCTCTTTATTGGCTCGGAGCCACTCAAGTCCCTCGGTCCAGGGGCCGTCCCCGCAGTACAGTCTGAACAGCAGATTGGGGCTGAACACCTGAGCATCTGCACCCAGTGCCACACAGCATGATAGCACCACCTGGGTATAAAGCTCCCGCAGGGCACGGTCCTCCTGCAAACCCAAGGTCACCTGCTCAAACTCTCCCTCCCCAAAGCTCTCCACCACCAGCTGGGACAAACAGAAGCAGAACCAAGCCTCTGGGAAGCAGGGTCGCAGTACCTGGAGTTTGGAGGAAGCCAACTGGGTGGTCCGCCACTCTGCGGGCAGAGAGAAGAGCTCTGAGTGAGGGCTAGTGAAGTGGAGAGGCTGGGAGTTACTCGGGACGGTGGTCGAAGTAAGTGCAGGGATTTTATCTTTTCCTTTATCTACAATGGGCAGACCGAGTCCCAAACCCAGACCGAGAGGTCTCAGGGTAGGGAGAGAAGACAGGGCCATGCTCTCATACAGGCTGTGGATTTCAACAGAACCTGGAAGAGACACTCCCAACCCTAACTCGGTCTGCCCTTCATCTGTCCGCACCATCATTCTCATCGGTCGCCGCGTGGGGACTGGACCGAACAGATCGTCCTCGTCTGACCAATCAGCAAAGGATGAGAGGCTGGAGCTGTCCTGCCCCCTCAATTGACAGGATGAGGAGGATTCAGGGCGTACTTGAGAGTCCATGGCAACTGTAACTACAGCCGGATCTGGCTCCGTGGGCACGGCATGCTGGGAGCTTTGCGATTTGCGTCCAGAGGTCTGTAGAGACTGACCTTTTGTTCGCTGAGCACCATGTGTCAATTCCTGTACACAGTAACGCAATAAAATCCAGACAAGCGTTTTAAGGAAGTCAGAGTTGAGCTGACGCAGGTGGTCAGGTGAGTCAATGATTCCTGTTAGAACGTTCTGGGCGTCAGAGTAAACCCTGACAGGCAACATAGAGCAGGGGGTCAGAACATTACCCCAGTGAGGGTTCAATAGTCGGAAACACTGGCCAGGCCGCTCCACGTGATCGAACGCTCCTTCAAAAACCTCATCCACACGCCGAGCCTCCACTGTGTGGCATGATGTTTCCTGTAGTTCCAGACCCTGTGGTGAAACACGGCAGCCAATGAGAATTCATAAACTGGTGTTATGTAGACCTCCGGATAAAGCATTTAATTTGTTTCAGAGCAAAGGCAAGAAAGCAGGTATACCTTAATGTTGACAGTGCAATAGCCGTAGCCTCTCTCTAGAACCGAGATCCACAGAAGTCGACCCTGAAAGCGACCAAGGTAATGAGATCCCGGAGTACAGGAACCTGCAACCAGATGCATGAATATTAGGGCTGCAAATTTAAATAAAAATAACATTTTAACAATAATTAACCATGTTCCTTTTCCTTAACATGTACTCTGCAGCAATAATAAAAACAAACAATATAGGCTATTGACTTCCAAATCCATTTTTTTGTAATGCCTATTAAGTGACTTGCTCATCTGCTACAATAATGTTTTAAATGATCTAATTAATTCTTAGCAAATATTTACATTTACACTACCATTTAAAAGATTGGGGCCTGTAATATTTTTATAAGTCTCTCATGCTCACCGAGGTTGCATTTATTTGATCAACAATACAGTGAAAACAGTAATATTGTGAAATTTTTGTTTTCTATTTTAAAATGTCATTTATTCCTATAATGCAAAGCTGAATTTTAAGCATCATAACTCCAGTCTTCAGTGTTACATGATCCTTCAGAAATCATTATAATATTCTGACTTAGTGCACAAGAAACATTTCTTATTATTATCAATGTTGAAAACAGTTTTGCCACCTAATGTTTTTGTGGAAAACACCAATTTTTTTAGGGCATTTTTTGCATTGTAACAATGTAAAGGTATTAACTGTCACCTTTGACCAATTTAATGCATCCCTTATGACCATTACCATATCTGAATTTCAGCTCCAGAGGCTTCCTCAGCCCTTACATACACACCCAGGTGAAAAAAAGTACACTTCCATAATGTACTTAAAGTGCCCTATTTTTGTGCACTAATTTTGTACTTAATATACTAAAAATTCTTCTTTAGTACTTCTTAAAGGATTAGTTCACTTTAAAATGAATAGTACCCCAAGCTTTACTCACCCTCAAGCCATCCTAGGTGTATATGACTTCCTTCTTTCTGATGAACATAATCGAAGAAATATTAATAAATATCCTGACGCATCTGAGCTTTATAATGGCAGTGAACAGGACCCACAATTATGAGCTAAAGAAAAAGCTTCCATCCACATCCATCCATCATAAACGTGTACTCCACACGTCTCCGGAGGGTTAATAAAATAATGAAGTGAAGTGATGCGCTTGTATAAAAAAATATCCATATTTAAACAAGTTATGAAGTCAAATATCTAGCTTCCACCAGACCACCTTCCGTATTCAAATTATGCAAAAACGGAACTGCCGCCGCATTCGTTCCGTAAGTTGAATAGGGAAAGTGTAGGACATACAGCGTAAGCTTTTTGAAGAATACGGAAGGTGGTCTGGCGGAAGCACTTGCAAGGCGAGCATTTGTGTTTATAAAGCATATACAATTTTGTTTTTTTAGAAAATGACCGATCATTTCGCTAGATAAGACCCTCATTCCTCATCTGGTATTGTTTAAAGTCCTTTGAAGCTGCACTGAAACTGTAATTTTGACCTTCAACCATTTGGGGTCCATTGATGTCCACCATAAGGAGAATAATCCTGGAATGTTTTCATCAAAAACCTTAATTGCTTTTCGACTGAAGAAAGAAAGACATCTTGGATGACATGGGGGTGAGTAAATTATTAGGAAATTTTAATTTGAAAGCGAACTAATCCTTTAAGATAAACATCTACATCTACGTGTACTATGTGTACTACATCTACGTGTACTCAACTGTGCTATGAACTAAAATGTGCCTTTTACCATAGTATCTCTGTATTTAAAAATGTATTTAGTTACCACTTGTAGTACACTTTGTAGGCAGTGATACGAACAGTAACAATGGTGTCCGTTTTACTGTAATTCCAGCACTTTAGAAATGCATAAAAAGTGGATTTGCAGTGCAGAAAACAACATCTTCTCGACATGTTGACAACACAACATGTTGCTACTCAGCTATGACTACAGTGTTTAAGGGAGGATCAAAGTACTAAGTAGACGATGTTTGTGGGCAGGCAATGAAGTCAATAGGCTGGCATTATGCAAGTCTGTTACAAACATATGTAGATGTGTTACGAAAATGAGACTGGAATTGCTGACGACTTATTTCAGAATGAGTTCAGAATCGATTCTTTCTTTTAGGAGATAACTATATATGTCGTGCACTTTGATCTTTACAACTTCACAACATGATAGAGATAAGGAAACTAATGTTTTTGTTTTTCAGCTGGTGTCACTCACCAAATGCGCCATTAGCGAGTGCGGGTCTGATAGCCGATGCCAGTCTTTTGCAGAGCTGCTGGTAATAAACAGAATCTGGGCAAGGGCAGGCGGTGCCTGGGGTGCCTGGCCATGAGCGCAGCGGCCTGGGAAATCCCACCAGGAACACAGGTAGTGTGAATAGAGGAAGCAGAGGGGCAGACAGAAGGGCAGAGAGAGCCACAACACCCAGCAGAAGTGGGCACAGAGCAGCGTTGAGTGCCAGCAAAGTGCCCGCTGACTGACGACGCTGTTTACTCTCCGTCCAGGATGTAATCAACACCGTAAGAGCGAAACTCAGCTTACATACAAACTGTGACACACGATTCACAACCAAAGAGACCTGCCAGAAAAAGATTATTACAAAAATGTCTCTGCAATTTAATTACAGTAAATGCATCAAATTACATTTGGCTCACCAGAATCAGCTGCACTGTAGTGCCCAACTCATGCCAGAGTGCGATTCTGTGCGCCCCTGCAAGTCTGATGATCACCACCAGCACCATCTGCAGCAGAGCAGCCTCAGAGCTCTGCCACACCTACCGTACAAAGACCAATGAGTCAGGGGTCAAAGATCAAGGGGCAAATAGTTCTGTTCATGTCCTGATAGTGCTTAATTTAGATGGTTTACTGATAAACTCTCTTACCATCCTAAATGCCCGTGTAAAGCCGATGGCGAGAGAGGCCGTGTGCAGCTTCTTTAGAGATTCATCCACAGACAAAAAAGCAATCATAGCCAACGGACTCACTGTAAAGTCAAACACGAACATTAACATCAAATCACACACAAGGCATTATTATGTGTTAGTAAAAAGTTTAAAGAAATATATAAATTATATATAATTATAATATATTGTATTATATTATGAATTCTGTACTATTATTATGAATTCTATTTTGTCTAAATAAACAGAGCAAAAAAACTAAACTGAATCGATGCATCAATATAAAAGTTCTGATCAACAGCTGGGACTGGAATACTGAACATACATGATTGTACTATACATATTTTTTATGTTTTTTGTTGTTTTGTAATTATTTTTGCATCAGGAATTTTTTCCCAACTTTTCCCAACCAAGTACATTACTCTATGTAAAGATATAGAAAAAAAAACAAATTGCTGCATTTCTCATTCATTCTTTATGCTGTAATGCAGTCAGTAAAATGAAAAGATCTTATTCTTATCAAATAATGAAATACTGATTTATGTGAAAAATCATTCAAACTTTAAGGATAAAAGTTTTGAAAAAGTGGCTTGTTAGCAATTGAAAAAAAAACTAGTAGAGGTTCTGAAATAATGTTCAATTGCTGAAGTCCATTTAAAAAATATTTAACTGCATTTATTATTTTTTAAAATCAGTTTTAAGTTAATGATTCAATGACTCGCTCATAAAGACTTCATTTGCTTCATTACTAGTGTTTTTTATCAAATCTCTTGAATGATTAATTGACAAATACAATTTTTTATCAGTCACTTGTCCCCACCTACTATAAACTGAACTATAAACTTATTCCAGCACTTCTGTGATCATTTAAATGCTTGTAACACAGAGTGATATTATGTGGTTGAAAAGACTGTTTGTGAAGCCGTTTCATACCTTTAAATGCTAAATGCTCTGTCTGGGTTAGCGGCAGCATCAACGCAGATTTGAATGTTTGCTATGATCGTACTTGTCAAGGTTTAAAAGGATTAGTTCATTTTAAAATGAAAATTACCCCAAGCTTTACTCACCCTCAAGCCATCCTAGGTGTGTATGACTTTCTTCTATCTGATGAACACAATTGTAGTTATATTGATAAATATCCTGAAGCATCCAATCTTTAAAATGGCAGTGAACGGGGCCAACAAGTATGAAGCTCATATACTCCACACAGCTCAGGGGGGTTAATAAAGGCCTTCTAAAGCGAAGCAATGCGTTTGTGTCAGAAAAATAACAAGTTTTAAGTAAAACATCTAGTCTCTGCCAGTCCGCCTTTCATATTCAATTTACAAAAATAGCATAACTGATGCCGCGGTCTGGTGGAAGCTAGATATTTTACTTTATAACTTGTTAAATATGGATATTTTTCTTTCACAAATGCATCGCTTTGCTTTAGAAGGCTTTTATTAACCCCTCAGAGCTGTGTGGAATACGTTTATAATGGATGCACTTTCTTGAGCTTAATACTCGTTGGTCCCGTTCACTGCCATTATAAAGCTTGGATGCGCCAGGATATTTATTAATATAACTCCGATTGTGTTCATCAGAAAGAAGAAAGTCATATACATCTAGGATGGCTTGAGGGTGAGTAAAGCTTGGGGTGCAATTCATTTTAAAGTGAACTAATCCTTTAATAGACATAGTCGAATTGTTTTTATTTATGAATAAGCTTGAATGGGTGTCTGAATCGAGATTGTAATCTTTTAATGATTAATCGTGCAGCTCTAATGTGTTATCAATGAGAAGTCAATGTCTCACTCCAACAGACCATACTGGCAAACAGAAAGCACATCTCTGACAGATACAAAGGATTGTTTGGTTGGTATAGTGCAAATATCTCCTTACCCAGATTCAATAAGATCCTCCGAATGATTCCTGCGACATGCAGACCATGAGTCTTCCGCCTGAAAGCCTGGGCAGTCATGACCCGTTTGGGGTAGAGTGGGTTGAGCATCACACCTCCCAGCACACAAGCCCCCTGGAGCTCTCTCAGCAGACGGGTGATGAGAAACAAAGCAATAAGGAGCCAGCCGATTACCTCTTGTGGGCTTGGAGGTACCACAGAAGACTCCCAATTCTCTACAGAGTTCACACCCAACGTTAGATTCCCTGAGTCAATGAGATACAGCTGATGAAGGAGTCCAGCCTCAGTCAAGGCTCCTATTATGAACAGCAGGGAAAGAGGAAGCCCCCACCAGCCCAGACCCAAGGTCGGAGAGGTTCCCTTCACTAGCACCAGCAGCTGGGTCAGGTCCTGGCTGAGGAGGTAACCCATGATGACGGTGAACAGAACCACACCCAATGAGGAAGGAATGAAGAAGGTACAGATGGCAACACCCACGGATGACAGGAACATCACCAAGAGCCTGATGGAAAAAAAGAAAAGCAGATCACGACAGGCAATTTTATACCGCATAAGTCAAAGTGTGTAGCTTTTCACACTAATGTAGACCAGACTTTTTATCAAAAAATATTTAGGCCTAAATTTATGTATTTGAATTGTATATAAAATTCATTCATTTGGATTACGCAGTTTTAAAGGTGCCCTAGATTGTAAAATTGAATTTACCTTGGCATAGTTGAATAATTAAGAGTTTTGTACATGAAAATGACATACAGTGAGTCTGAAACACCATTGTTTCCTCCTTCTTATGTAAATCTTGTTCGTGCAAAAGACCACTGAAAAACAGGCGAATCTCAACATAATACTGACTGTGACGCAACAGTCGGGATCATTAATATGTACACCCCCAACTTTTGCATATGCCAGCCCATGTTCTAAGCATTAGACAAGCCAGTATCAACATCTAGAGCTGCACAGCCGAATCATCAGAAGTTATGCAGATATTGTGAAGCAAGCAAGGACAATAGCGAAAATGGCAGATGGATCTATAATAACTTCATGATCCATGATATCATGATATATTTCGTGATATTTGTAAATTGTCTTTCTAAATGTTTCGTTAGCATGTTGCTAATGTACTGTTACCATTGTTTCTTACTGTATTCACAGAGACCAGAGCCATGTCGTTATTTTCATTTTTAAACGCTTGCAGTCTGTATAATTCATAAACGCATCTTCATTCTTTATAAATCTCTCCAACAGTGTAGCTTTAGCCCCGTTAGCCGCAGCATACTATCAAACTCATTCAGAATCAAATGTAAACATCCATAAAAATAATTACCATACTTACGTGATCTGATATGCTGCATCAAGAACACTTTGAAAAGATCCATTTTGAGAGTTACATTAGCTGTGTGAACTTATTCTATTGTTTATGCAATGTTTAATGGGAGTCGCGAGCTTGGGGGTGGGGAGCACGAGCATTTAAAGGTGTACACGCACTGAATCGGCACATTTTTAATCACACCCCAAAACAGGCAGTTAAAACATGGTATAATAAAAAATCTATGGGGTATTTTGAGCTGAGCAGACACATTCTAGGGACAACTTAGACTTATATTACATCTTGTGAAATAGTGTTCTAGGGCACCTTTAACATAAACTAATCAACATAATGTAATGCATATTTGTCAGTCATAGATAAACGAAACGGATAAGATTTCTGCATTCAAAAAAATCATGGCATAGTTTATTATTAGCTACAGTATTTGCATCTATTTGATTTTAATAATCAGATTTTCAAAATGCATTTGTTAAAATAGTTTAGAATCAGCATAAATATGTTAAACATGAAATATGTGAAAACAATTAAATGTATTCAGTTAAAAAGAAAGAAAATGGTTAAAAATTGTTAGTTGTGGAGCAAACAATATTCAGTTGTGAGACTGAGACAAACTGGATTGGTTGATGATAAAAATATTAACCTGATTATTGTGTATTTAAAACATAATAGGATTATGAGTACCATTAAAGAAATCTTATATTACGTTTTATGTCTTTAATGTTTCATTTACGTATGACTGACAAATATGCATCACGTTAAGTTTATTAATTTATTTATGTAATCCATGGAAAATGGATGGAAAATTTATATGCAATTCAAATACATAAATCTTAAATTTAGGCCTAAATATTCTTTGAGTGTGAAGTTAGTCAAAAGTCTAGTTATGTGAAAGAAGGTACCTGTGAGAGAAGGTTTCACTGCTCACCTGATGTTGGTAGACATGGCTGACCCACCCAGGCCGTGCACCAAGGTCTGTTCCATAGCCCACAGCAGAAGAGCGTCCAGCGGAGAGAGCATTCCCAAAGCCCAAAGCACTGGCAGAGCCACAAACAACACGTGAAGCACCTGAGCTGCTACTTGCAATTCCACCACACCAGAACCTGAAAACCTGAGAGGAGAGAAAGAATGAGATACAGGACATGAGACATGAGACACACAAATGAGTCACTGACATGATGCTCTTTTAATTTATTCAAAAACAAAATAAAATTGTAATTCATACATACAATGAATGACATACACTTTATGATGGGCATGTTTTTAATTTCAGAATATTAATTTTAAAGGGGTAATGAATTAAGAATTCAAATTTTCCATGATGTTTTGATATGTAAGAGGTCAGTATACTATAAAAACATACTGTAAGCTTCAGAACTCAAAACTTCCCTGTTAGTCCAAAAACAGCTTGTATTGACCCAAGCTCCGAAAAAGACTCAGATTTTGTCAAATTATGACGTAATACTGTGATGAAAAACCGCCTCTGCAGAATACTTTTATTTAGCAAGGATGCATTAAAGTGATCAAAAGTGACAGTGAAGACATTCATAATGTTACAAAAAATTTCTATTTTTAAATAAATACTGTTTTTTCTATTCATCAAAGAATCCTGAAAAAAGTATCATGGTTTCCATGAAAGTATTATGCAGCACAATTGTTTTCAACATTGATAATAATAAGAAATTCAACTTGAGAAGCAAATCAGCATTTGTCATTAGAATGACTTCTGAAGAATCATGTGACACTGAAGACTGGAGTAATGATGCTGAAAATTCAGCTTTGCCATCACAGGAATAAATTACATTTTACATTATTCCATTTACATTTTTCCAGCCTTGGTGAGCGTAAGAGACTTTTATCATAAACAATAAAAAAAATTGTATTGACCCCTAACTTTTAAAGACTAGTGTATATGATATTTATAAATTCATAATTCATAATATTTGTAAAAAAAAAAAATCAAGTTTCGAACTAAATTTTTTAAAGGTTGTTTCCTTTTCTTTATTGTGGGCAGACTTATATTCTGTCAAAGAGTAGTGTTGAACTGTTGGATTTTTACCTTAGAGCAAGGTCCACAGCGATGAAAGCGAGTATGTAGAGCGGTCTGTTGAGTGGCGTGATCTCATACGTGTCCTGCGGCTGAAACGTTGCTGTTTCTGTAGCCGTGTTGACGATGAGCGAATACTCCCCGATACAGACAGTCACCCAGCTCAGGACAAACAAAGGCACGATAGCTCCCAGTCCTGCACCCGTGTGCCCATACAGGCTGCTCAGTCTGTCCGGCAGCAGGTACCATGTGGACAACCCACAGAGTGCGCCAGCAAGACAGGTGTGCAAAATTATATTACCTATAAACTTCTTTCCAGGCACTACAAATCGTACCGTCTCAGGAGCCACGCAGTGAGTAAACTCCACCTCTTCCTCATCTGCAAGGATGTTATTGGCAGCAGGCAGCCTTTGTACCAATCCGGTCCTACGTGCCATACACCGTGCCAGTCCCTGAAGGGTGGCACCCACACCCAGCATGAGCACACCCGAAACAACGCCCGCACAGGCTTCATCCAGCACCCTCAGCTGGTACAGGAGGGTCCCGATGCCTCCCAACAGCCATGGTGTCAGGAATAACACCAGCTGGTGCACATAGACATACGGTGGGGCGCAGTAACCGAGTTTCAGCCTCAGCCCCCCTAAGATAGTCTGAGGGAAACGCTTCCAGAAGAACTCCTGCTTGTAGTCGTTGAGCAGGGGCACATCAGGCCCCATGATGAATACAGCGCGGGAGGGACAGACTCTGTCATCTCCCCCCAGTTGCTCTGGAACACACACACATGCCCCGCTGACAGTGAGTCACTGGAAACACACACAGACACACAATATACAATCATTTATCATAGGACAGATAGAAAAGAGGGGTTTATTATGAAAACAATAGCAAGTATCAATCCCAAACTCCTCTGTTTGATATACAAGACAAAACACTGCAGGCAAAACCATTGTTTTTTCATGCACTGGTTAATATTGTAATTTTAAGCTATTCTGCTTCCATAACATGCCTTGAGATTAGTGGAAAGAAAACATAAAAAAAAATACACATTTATGTGTTTATTTTATTATACTTTAAGTACTAGCATCTGTAGACATAAATTATAATACATATCTTTAAAGTCTTTTCTCAAAATGAGTTTTTTTTCTCCTGCACTGAGCCAGAAATCTACACTTCAACAACACCTACATACACCAAACAGTTCAGTTTTATTCCTATCAGTATTCTGAAGGTTTTTACAGGGTGGGTTGTTCATATATCATTTGTCTGATTTACATAACATTTTAATCCTAAAATATGTTTTTTTTTCTGGTTTATGAAGTGATAAAAAGAGATATCCCTTCTGTATGTCAATATGTTAACAAAATGAAACAAGAAAAAAGCCTGAAAATGAATTTTGAACCTGGCTTTATCCAATTTTCAGGTTCCTGTTCTGGATATGTATGCATTTTTGTGCATATATAATTGGATAATGCATCTTTTGCATATTTAAACATTTAAAAGCATGTTAAAAGTATATTTAGCATTTCAGAAATACAAAATAATTGTGTGATTATTCAACTAGGGAATTATGTTGATATTTTACCGTATTCACCTGTGGTGCCTTGTCTTAACAATAATCTCAAAGAATCTATGTATTTTATTTTTTTTTTTTTCATTTGATTCCCAGTTTACGTTACCTGTTTGTTGATGTTTCACGAACAAAATAATAAGCAGAGAGATTATTATAGCCAGGAGGTGATCCGGAGTCAATCAGCATCAAACCAGAGACGTTTATCCTGTGAATTATGTGCTTTTATCCTTTGATTTGTGGTTATAATCCTCAGATTTAGGTTTTTAATGCAGTCATGTTTATTTGTATCCTGTGATCTGTTCACATGCTAACACTGCAGCTATGACAACAAGAGGCAAACATGAACGTGACAACTGGTTTACAGACCATTACAATAACTAAACACACAGCTTGTATCATATTACATTATAATATCGTATTGGTTTCCTCCAAACACAGCAGATAAAGAAGAGAGGCGAGGAGAAGCGGCTATAAACTGGTTAGCGCGGCTAGCGTTAGCAGCTCGTATTTGGGCTTAGAAGGCGGGGTTTTTTTCCACATGGCAAAAAATGAAATAAAAACAGCATTTTCTGTTTTTATTATCACATACCTCTAAATCAAAATGGTTGGAGAGGTGCTGGAGGGGTTGTTAGAGGGTTTGTGTAGTGATAAAGCGGACCCGTTATCCATCATCGCTTTTGCTGATGCTGCAGTTGAGCAACGCGGCCTAAAGGGCGGCGATAGACGACACACACAGTTACGTGTTTACGTATAGATAGATCTACATCTATTGCTCCTCACAGAATTAGTAATGAAAAGATAAAATTGCAAAATTGCAAACTATATGTAGGTATAACTATCAACAAAGTAATTCTGGGAATGCAGTGGACTACCTTTTAAAAATATGCTTGTGTTGTAATTTAAAGAGGTTATGGTTTAACTATTGCAGAAATAGGCTCTTGTCAAGCATGTCGTTTAGATTTGATAATTATACACAATAAAATGAAGAAAATTTTTTATGTCTTGATCATTTTTATGTTAAAAGTTGCATATTAAAAATGGCAACATCTGTTTAAGTCCAAGCAGTGAAAGTAATGAATTTCACCCCATGTTCACTTAATTGTAAAATCATGATAAAAGAAAAGTAACTAATACGATTTCCTCCATTTTTTGATCTTATTATTTAATCTAGCATATTTAGACATGCTGAAATGACAATATACTGCATAAAATTAATTATAATCAGACAAAATTTGAAATAATGTAAACAGACACTGGATTTTCAAAGCAACCGTTTGGCAAAAACATTTACTTTTTGTCAAAAATAAATAAATCACAGGGAAGACACTCCAGCAACAGTTTATATCTGCTAGTTTATGAATTAAAAAAAAAAAAAAAAAATCTACAATGTGAAGGGTAGGGAAGCAAGAATTTAAAAATGCATGTGTCAAAAATAAAATCTAGAAGAATAGGGAAAAAATAATTAAAATTAGTTTATTTAATTTCATTATAATTACAAACTATTGGCAAACACATCCCTGCATGAGACCAACAGTGAAAGAGACATCAACTGATAAAAAGAAAGGAACTGTCCTGCTGTAAAATGCTTAGATGTATCTCTGTTTTCCTTTAAACAGAAGTTGGGCAACACACTGTGCTCCACAGCAGGTCCACCATTAAATTCAGCAGCATTCACTCCTTTCTCATTTTCTCCACATTTTAATATATCTTCTTTTATTCTGTCGGTTTTGGTTCTCTCTCTCTGTGCCTCTCTCCTTTGCCAACCCCCCACCATTATACTCCAGTGGAAAACAGGAAGAGAATTACCTTGAGCTGTGATAACAGGTTTTTACTGAACACATTATGTGTGTGATTGCCTTTGAATTTTTCCAGACATTGGATTTTCAGCTGTGCTGCTAAACTGCCCTCATAATACAGCCCACTGAAAATAAACACATCAGACTAAAGCCTCTGCTCTCTTTTCAGTGTCACAGTCTGACACAAATCACTGTTTGCCATAGCTGTAACGAGAACTATTCCACCCCAAAGTGGGCTTTTATGTCTTAGAGAAAAGCTGATGGCAAAACTCTGAAGCGTGTGTGTAATATGTTTGACCTAAAAAGAAAAACCGACACAAATGTGCAAAGCTGGCAATAGTGCTATAAATAGTTAGGCTATTAGTAACTCTTTTTCCTGAGTGTTCAGGTACAGTCATGATGGTGTTATTCTATAAAATAATAACATTTATTTAGATTTTTTTATTATTATGCCTTTGTATAATAATGTACAGGTTGTATTATTCTATGAAATAATAGCAAAACCAATAATTTTTCCTACTTCTCATGCTCTATAAAAAATAATAATGTATTATTATTATTATTATGTTCTATAAATTAATAATTCTATAAATTGATAATAACATAAAAATAAAAACTATAAAATTGTATTGATAACAAATATTATAATTTTATTTTTAAAGTGTTTTAATATTTTAAATGTTCCACCAAAGTCCCTCTCAAGGAAAGATTAGGTTTTCTTTTTTTTTTTAATTATTTATTTATTTATTTATTTTTTGAGAATAAAATAATAACGTTCTAGAAACGTTCTTTTTAGGTTTTCTTTTTGCAACCAAAAAATAACGTTCCCAGAACGTTGCAGTGTGGTCATCTTTCAATAACCTAAAAATAACTTATATATATTATAACGTTGATGATAAGCCTCCATACACAACATTACTGACGTTGGAACATTAGAATATCGTTAGGGGAACGTTAGAATAACGTTATAATAACGTTAGGGGAATGTTAGAATAACGATAGGGAAACGTTAGAATAACGTTATAATAATGTTAAGGGAATGTTAGAATAACGTTAGGAGAACGTTAGCATTACCAAAAACTAACATTCTATTTCCGTTAAGAAAACTTTCCTGGCTAACCAAAAACAAACTTTAAAAAAGAACATTCTGGGAACCAAAAACGAACGTTCTGGCAACCAAAAATTTGTAGCTGGGCCCCAGCAAAAACAGAACATTCCCCTAAAAGTAGTATTTGGTAAAGATTTACGAGGGGTCACCAAGCTTACTGTAGTTTGAGGGTTAGTGAGGAAACAGTTACCAGTTTGACAATAAAACCACGATGCAATTTCCGATGGTTAGTATTACTTTAATCATCAAAACGTATTTGATTGCCAGGATTTGAAAAACACACGATAAATACTGTCCAGTATTAAGCAAAGTAAGCACTCACGCAGATACAGCAGTGTAGGTTTCGTTTGAAAAAAATAGCGAAAGAAGTGAGAGGTTTTACAACAGAGTTAAAGTATGAATGAATTCTATGAATGTATCTCTGAAGGGAAATGACTGCCTTGAGAGTACAAAAGCACCACCTACTGAGTTCGTTAAGGATTTTGAATGTTAAAATAGGGGTCTCCTGGAAAAAAGGTTGGGTTGGGAACCACTGGCTTAACCCATTAAAAAACTCAAAGTGTCTGCTCTATTACAAATAATTAATATTTAAAAAAAATACCCAAAACAGTAGCATTACAAGATGGAAATATAAACTACAAAAAAAATATTTAAACTTGTTCTGCCCTTACTGTACGTCATGACACTGACTCACCGCTGAGTTGCCAGTTTTGGCGGTCTTTCTCTTAACACCGAATGGAGCCAGATCTCATTTGGCGTGCTATTTATACGCAGAAAAAAAAAAACCGTTGGCTTGCATATGATACGCATGTGTTTGAAGTGCATATAATACGCAGTTTTGGCATGCATATGATACACAATTTGTTGGCGTGCATTATATGATACGCACTTTTGGCGTATGTATAAATGCCCCTGCCCCACACCACTAATTCTACCCCTTTGCGTATCATCAGGTGTGCTGCTAGCAGTTTTGGGGCCTTTGAAAGGATATGAGGTTAGGCCCCCTACCCCAACCAAACAAATAAGCCAAACTAGCTATCCAAAATCTTTGACTGCAATTTAATAATATTGACCTATTACTTTTGACCACTAGGTAGCCTATCAGTATTTATTCAGAGACCTACTATGGCTGTAGCTAGCAGATGATTTATTAGGCAAATGTAAATTTAATAGACAAATACAGTACAGTAATCAAATATTCAGAATATGCACCATTCTTATTTGCAATATTCTGAATTGACTATCAGGTAGTGGCTACTAGGGTTGGGCGATGTCTACAGCACGGTTGCCAGGTTTTCACAACAAAACCCACCCAATTGCTCCTCAAAACTAGCTCAAAACTAGCCCAATCGCATTTCAGGGGGGCCCTACGGTAAAAAAAACGCTTTCCGGGGGGCAAAATTTGCGTTTTTGGCGGGGCTCCCCTGGTAAAATCCGCATTCCAGCGGCTAAATATCACTTTATTTTGGGTCGATTCAACCCGCGGACATGAAAAACAACCCGCGGCAACAGTGTAAAAGTAGCCCAATTCCGTGGGAAAACCGCGGACTTGGCAACACTGGTCTAGTGAAACATCGCGATGGACGATGACATCGGGGTGGGGGGATTTTATTCATTGGAATGAATTAAAAACTCTCGCTCTGCTCCGCAGAGTCCGCGCCAGTGGACACGCACATCTGGAGAAAGAAGGCTTGTTTGAGATGTTCCTATGTTGCCAAGTCCACGGTTTTCCCGCGGAATTGGGCTACTTTTACTGTTGCCGCAGGTTGTTTTTCATGTCTGCGGGTTAATCGACCCAAAATAACGCGATATAGTCCCTGGAATACGAATTTTACCAGGGGATCCCCGCCAAAAAAGCGAATTTTAGCTTCCGGAAAGTGATTTTTACCATGGGACCCCCCTGAAATGCGATTGGGCTAGTTTTGAGAAGCAATTGGGCGAGTTTTGTTGTGAAAACCTGGCAACCCTGTTCCTAGTCTCACCTGAAATGTAGACAAGAGTAGGCGGCTGCAAGTAGGGAGGAGGAGAGAAAAAAAGTGCAGACAAGACGGACAGTTCTCTGTTCTCGTAGGCCTACTGATCAGTTATCATTAATGTTATTTATTGATAGATAGATTGAAGCTGTGAATCAGTTAAACTGACAAAAACCAGCCCTCTGGGACCCCCCCAATGGCAAAGTTTTGCAACTAGAATTTAATCGCAACAACCTGTTTTTAAGGAAAAATATTTTTAAATGTTTTGTATGAACTCATATTTATCAAATAAATGATTTTATAACTATCAAATAATTTTGGTAACACTTTATTGCTATAGTCACTTCAGACATTTTACTAAGTAACTTTGCAACTACATGTCAACTAACTCATTAGAGTATTAGTAAGGATTAGGGTTTGGGTTAGTAGAATAAGTTGACATACTTGCAAAGTTAATTATAGTCAGTAGAATGTCTGTGTAAAGTGTTAGCAGATATTAAGCAGACAGTCTACTAATACTCTAATGACCGGTAGTTGACATGTACTTGCAAAGTTATAGTTAGTTGAATGCCTAAAGAGGAGTATCGAAATAAAGTATTACCATCATTTTTTTATTTTAAAGAAAAATCAAATAAAAGAAAAACAGACCTCATAGAGAGTGAGATTGTTACATGGGCAAAGACTTAAAATAAAGGACACCACAAAGCAACTTGAATAGAAAACATATTTAATGTCTTTGATATTGACATAATTCCAAATAAATAAACATATTGTGAATTTAAGTCCTATTTAAAATTCAAAGATTGAGGAAAATATGTGTGAGCCTTAATGAACAACAACACAAAGACCAAAGCTGAAATATATGACATACATAGTGTGTCTCTATGGCTCTGTTGTTACAGAGGAGGAGGAGGTGGTGGTCTGGGTCCACTGTGACACAGATACCTGTGGAGAATATCAAGATTATTATACCCTCTTATCCTTCAACATCACATAAAGACCTGCCTTTATGTGTGTGTACAGACCTGGTCTCGGGATCAGCGTTAGAGAAAGTTGAGAGAACCCTAAATCCGGTCTGCTGCAGTGCTGTCATGTAGTGGCTGGAAGACCCTCTGATCTGCCTGAAGTTAATATCACTCTGAGCTCCACGCAAGAGAGAGACAACTGCTCTCTGCTTCTTATCTGAAAACACATGGAAATGTGTACAAGGTGTGCGTTTGTGTTTAGCCTACACATTTAGAGTGTCTATTTGTACTGTATGTATACGTACATCTGCTGGTATCATGCGTGTCGTCCTGTTGATCAGGTATGTGTGTGTGTATTCCTGTACCTCTTAAAGGAGCCGGTCTGGTCACCAATGGTACTAAACCAGGTAGCGTCATTTCAGCACCTGAACTAGAACCCTACAAACATGCACAAAGTAATTGTCTCTATCTGCAGTATAAGTTGTATTTGATCCATTCAGTCAATCTATATAGTAAGCGTGAGCTACCTGTGCTTCATTGTTTAAAAGCTCTGCTCTGGTTCGTTCCTCCAGTGTGACCGTAATGCCATCCAGAACCTGCAGTGTAGACAGATGCAGTACCACTGGTGACCTGTGCAGTGATCGCCGTGCCACCTGCAAAACACATATGCCATGTGGTAGTGCAGAGTATTCCTAATTAAAGTTACCATGAAATCAAAATTGACAATTCTTTTTTTTTTATAATAAATTATTTATTTGTGCACATCATTATTCATTGGTCAAGAAGCCCTTTTACTTGGATATATGACACAACAGGGAAGAAAAGACTATCGCAACTTCTCTCTCTCTCTGTGTGTGTGTGTGCGTGTGTGTGTTTATGACTCACTGGATTGCCCACTACAGACAGTTCTATGAGAGAAGGGAGCAGCTCTAGTTTCTCCAGCTCTGAAATATCCTGTAACACAAATAAAAGACACATTAGTTTCTAAAGATGCTTTTGATATACATATACACTACCAGTCAAAAGTTTGGACACGGTAAGATTTTTAATGTTTTTAAAAGAATTTTTGTCTGCTCACCAAGGCTGCATTTATTTAATTAAAAATACAGTAAAAACAGTAATATTGTGAAATATTATCACAATTTAAAATAACTGTTTTCTGTTTGAATATATTTTATAAAGTAATTTATTCCTGTGATCAAAGCTGAATTTTCAGCATCATTACTCCAGTCTTCAGTGTCACATGATCCTTCAGAAATCATTCTAATATGCTGATCTGCTGCTCAAGAAACATTTATTGTGTACAATTGTACAAAATATTTGTGTACAATATTTTTTTTTCAGGATTCTTTGATGAATAGAAAGTTCAAAAGAACAACATTTATTTGAAATATAATCTTTTGTAACATTATAAATGTCTTTACTGTCACTTTTGATCGATTTAATGCATCCTTGCTGAATAAAAGTATTAATTTCTTTTCAAAAAAATAAAAATTCTTATTGACCCCAAACTTTTGAACGGTAGTGTATAATGTTACAAAAGCTTTGTATTTCAGATAAATGATTTTCTTTTGAACTTTCTATTTATCAAGGAATCCTGAAAAAAAGTACACAACTGTTTTCAACATTGATAATAATCATAAATGTTTCTTGAGCAGCAAATCAGCATATTAGAATGATTTCTGAAGGATCATGTGACACTGAAGACTGGAGTAATGATGCTGAAAATAAAATATATTAAAATAAAGAAATTTTTAAATTGTAATAATAATAATTCACAATACTACTGTATTTTTATTCAAATAAGTGGTCTGGTGTACATACAAGACCCCAACCAATTTTTATATATAATACATTTTATCTACATATATATTTTAGCTGGAGAATGTCAAAATGACCTACGACAAGAAACTACTATGATATTCATCATATTTATAAAAAAAAATAAAAAAGATATTTGTTAAATATATTGGTCTATTTTGAAAAATATGTTTGAAAACATTTTGTCAGAAGCGATTAAGGCGCATACACTCATGTATTCAAGGTGTGGATTTTTTTTATTTTATTACTTTTTACTTGATGGTTACACCAATTTATAGTTTATTAGTCATTAAATCTAAATTTTAAAAAAGTATGAAAACAACATGATGTTTTTTAGATTTTAAAAGATTTCTCCCTTTCTGCATCCTTAATTGTCCCTTATTTGACTTTCACCCATGAATATTTGTCTATTAAAATGATTAAAATGGAGTATACATCAGTGCTTTTTAATCTCAAATATTTTAACAGTTTTAGTTTTTGTCATGTTAATCATATGAAGAGGAGAATAAACAATGAAAAAAAAAATCAAGATTTAGGAAATTGGCAGGACACAAGCAACATCAAATTAAAGATTTTTGTTAACATGCCATGTCAGAGATAAAGAAATGGGGAGGTGAATAAAAGATCAGATCTCAAGAACACATACACAAACAAACATACACACACCTCTGACCTTCAATCAATGTAAATACTGCTTAATTGTCCCCTTGGGCTGCGGTGCTGGTGCAGTAATAATGGCTGTCTGTAATTACTCTATATTCAGGGGCAGGCAAAAGGCAGAGCTCTCACAGGGCCTAACAACACTAATACAAACACACTAAGTGACTGAATTACTGTAATTTAGTAATTACAGTAAAACTGCAGCCACACACATACAGATAGATGAGAATGGAGAGGTGAATAATAAAAGCAAGCCTCAAGCACTCAAACTTACACACACATTTTCAATGGGGTTGAGAGTAAAAGCGTTCCTAAGTTGCTTGGTAGATATAGGCTACTACATATGCGGCTACAGAAATCATGTGTAAACCTGATCTGCCACACTTAAATATATCCTGTTAATACAATGAATTACACCTATCATAATATTAACTATATGACAGAAATTCGTGCCTAACTGATGAATGCCAACCAAGCCACTTATATTTATTTGATCTAGAAATGAAATGAAAGGGATAGTCTCCAGCTTTGTCCAGCATAAAACGAAACTATGGTGTGTTTCACACAAGAAGTCAGAGTTTTTGTCATTTGTGGAGCTTTACAATCATGGCTGTAACTTTGTGTAGATGTTTATTGTGTATCTGTATTATATGTACGTGTTTATTTTGTGTAGATGTTTTTTTGTGTACCTGTATTTTGTTCATGTCTAAGAACAGCCTCCGGAGCCCTTTGAGAGGCTGCAGGTGGTTCAGTTCACGGATGCGATTCTCTGCCAGGTGCAAATCCAGCAGAACTCCCTGTCCACTGAAGGAGTTCTCACTCAAAGATTTAATTCGATTTTGATCCAGAACCAACTCACGTAGCCTTCGTAAACCATCCAATCCATCCACCTGACTAATATCATTCCCTTAGAGAAAGAGAGAGTATACGTATATCATAGTAAATTGAACTAAGTGACTCCGACTCTACAATACACATACTGTATTTCAGTATAGATATGATTACAGACAGTGATGAATAGCTATACAGGAGAAGTATGCAACCTTGTAGGAACAGTGCTCTGAGGTTAGTCAGCCGGCTGATCTGTAGATTGATCAGGTTGGATATGCCATTATGACCCAAATGCAAAACCTCTAAACTGGACATCAGAGGCTCCAGATTATCACCAGTTAATCCCTCCCTACAAACAAAGAGAAGGAAGAAAGGAGTGGGACATTTCGAAAGGAAGTGAGAAAAAGCAAATGTAGAAGTGTGTGTCGTCCAGAAAAGTACAGCACCTACACACTAAATTAAAGAGTTAATACACCCAAAAATCACCAAGAAAATTCTGTCATTAATTATTCACCCTCATGTCATTCCAAACCTGTAAGACTTTCGTTCATCTTCGGAACGCAAATGAAGATCTTTTTAATGAAAGAATGGGTCGCTCTCGGGAGCTCAGTGAATTCAAGCGTGGTACCCTGATACCCAGCTAACAGGGAACGTTTCCATAACTTTCACTAACGTTATGTAAAAGTTATGCAAATGTTAGAAAAAAACATTCCTAAAATAATGTTTTAGGAACAGTCTTATAATGTTTTCATAGTTAAAATACATTCTCGTAACGTTGAGAGGAAACATTCTTAGAACAACATTGTTGGAACGTTCTTATGATGTTATTTGTACTTGACTGATGTTCTCATAATGTTGAGCGAAAACGTTCTTATAACAACGTTCTTGAAACGTCTTTATCATGTTATTTGTACTTGACTGATGTTCTCATGATTTTGAGAGAAAACGTTCTTAGGATAACATTCTCAGAACATCCTTATTATTATTTGCTGAATGTTTTCATAATGTTATCATAATATGTTCTGAGTGCAACGTTCATGAAACGTCCTTACAATGCAGTCTGTACTTAATGAATGTTCTCGTAATATAGAGAAAACGTTGTGAGAACAATGTTCATGGAACGTCCATACAATGTTATTTTTACTTAAAGAACATTCTCATAACATTGAGAGAAAACGTTCTTAGAACAACATTGTCGTAACGTCTTTATGATGTTATTAATATTTGCTAAATCTTTTTGAAATGTTAGTTGGAAGTTCATCTAACATTTTTTAAAATGTTACTACTTGTTTGATCATTAAATAGAACTGAAGAGAACATGAAGTCACAAGACACATGCATAAGGAATAAATAATGAATGCAAGTTGTATATTAAATATACAGGCAAGCAGGAATAATACATCTCAGCTAAAAATATGTTTTTAGAATGTTTTGATAACATTCCCATTAAGTTATGAAAACATTATTCCTAAAATATATTTTAAACATTCAAAATATCCAGTATATATATATATATATATATATATATATATATATATATATATATATACATATATATATATATATATATATATTTTTTTTTTTTTTTTTTTTTTTAAATAATACACTATAAGGTCTCTCTTCAGCCTGAAGCATCACTGTAAAGTGACAATGTTTGAAATCCAAACACTTTATTTTTGTTGTGTTTTCTTTCTCTATGGTGTTGTTTTCCATGTCTTGTTAGATTTGACTTGTGTGCTGTCTAACTGCATGTTTGAGTTTGTGTTTTTTTTTTGTTTTCCCTTGTTTAACTTGGTGAGGTTGTGTTTTTGGTTTGGAAAATGTAAGCTTTGCTCTTTATGATTCCATGTTTTAGACTGTGTACTTCCCAGAGACTCTAACACAGTTAGTGTACTACTACAGTAAAATGTGAATCTTAAAGTAAAGATCTGGTAGTTTTGTATTCAAATATTTAATGCACTTACTTAATACTCCGGAAAAATGTAAACACTCTGGAAACGTGTCTTAACACAGTTTTTGGTACTTAAAAATTCTGTTACTTTGAAATCCACACATGTGGCTGTGAGAAATTAATTACTTACATTTGATCTATTTTTAAGACTTGAATTAATATAAACATAAATATAAACTGGGCAGTACAGTGGCTCAGTGGTTCAATGGGTAGCACTGTCACCTCACAGCCAGAAGGTCCCCAGTTTGAGTCCCAGCTAAGCCAGGAGTTAGCAGGTTCTCTGTGTGTCTGTGTGGGTTTCCTTCAGGTACTCCAGTTTCCACCACAGTTCAAAGACATGCAGCAGAGGGAAGTTAGCAATACTCAAGTGTCTGTGTGTGAGCCCGGTGATGGACTGGCCATCCATTCAGAGTGTTTTAAACATTCAGAAAATATTCAAAAATAACGTTTTCATAACATTTCCAAAATGATAGAATGGAATGTTTCTATAACATTCACATAAACCAAGAAAAAACGTTTTTAATACATAAAAAAATGATAATTTGAAATTTCCAAAAATATTACAAAATAACGTTTTCATAACATTTCCACAATGATAGAATGGAATGTTCCTCTAACGTTCACATAAACCAAGAAAAAACATTATTGATACATTAAAAAAACTAGATGTTTTCAATGTTTAAAAAACATTCAGAAATTACGTTTTCATAACTTAATGGGAATGTTAGCAAAACATTCTAAGAACATATTTTTGTTAGCTGGGGAGGCGCACAGTGCGCAGAAGTCACCAATAGCTACAGACCTCCAAACTTTGTGTAGCTTTCAGATGAGCTCAAGAACAGTGCGTAGAGAGCTTCATGGAATGGGTTTCCATGGCCGAGCAGCTGCATCCAAGCCTTACATCACCAAGTGCAATGCAAAGCGTCGGATGCAGTGGTGTAAAGCACGCCACCACTGGACTCTAGAGCAGTGGAGACGTGTTCTCTGGAGTGACGAATCATGCTTCTCTGTCTGGCAATCCGATGGACGAGTCTGGGTTTGGTGGTTGCCAGGAGAACGATACTTGCCTGACTGCATTGTGCCAAGTGTAAAGTTTGGTGGAGGGGAGATTATGGTGTGGGGTTGTTTTTCAGGGGTTGGGCTTGAACAACTGTTCAGTGTTTTCAACGGTATGTTTATTTTATGTTTCTGATATTTAAACAAACAAGTACAAGCAAAAAAAAAAAAAATAGTTTGTAAAGTACACAATGATGCCTGCAATTGGCAATAATAATCTTTTGAAATATAATTTGACATTGTGTTTTATTGATATCAGATATCACACTGTGCATGTAATTATAAAGTTTTCTTTCATGTCTTTTGGGAGAAGTGGATGAATTTAGCTATGCGTTGTAAATCCGACAATCCACTGGTGCCCCTTCAAAAATACTAAGTGCATGACGTTTATAGTCTGTTAATAAATGTGACTGTCTCTCCCAAAACTTTTCAGCATAAGAAGATGTGAGTTATTCTCTGAGCTCATTAAGACATTCACTGCTGTCTGAGAATCTTTTATTATATGTAATTGTGACGCTCCCTAGTGGTTAGAAAAGATACTACAGTATATATCCCCAATGGATTATGATGGAGTGATGTTGTGTATGTGTACCTGCTGGGCCTGCTGTTCAGCTGCCCATATCCACTGGAACTGACTTTATGATAGAGAATCTGCTTGTTGCTCATGTGACTCTGAACTTTTTGACGTGGCAGAATTGACTCAATGTGGTTAAAGTTCAGAGACAACACCTGCAAAGACCATATATACAAACATAAAAACATGCATGCATATGTACATAGATTCACAGTTGCTGTTAGTATATAATGTTATTATACTGTTCAGACCATAGCAAGTAACATAGACAAAGACAGACATAAGTGTAATAATTCATCTCTGTCCTAAACACATACATACCTTAATGTTGGGCAGGAAGATCAGGCCACTGAATGAGGTGAGATTATTGTGTTCTAGATTAATACTGCGTAAATTAACAAATAAATCAGCAGGAACGAGATCCACCATCCTAAAACACAGAAAAACAGAAAAGATAAAGAGTGAACCAAAACATCCAATTCTGTTATGTTGATGTATTTCTGACTGTAGCATTATAGTGAGAGCTGAAGTGAACCTGACTGAGCTGGACTGCAGGTTGAGCTCTGACAGTTCCCTGTAGTTGGTATGGCCCAGCTTCTCGGCCACCATATCTGCATTGAGTCGCCCTTCAAACACGTCTTTAGCAGTTTCTGATTCACACGTTTCCTACACAGACAAACAGACATGTTTGTATTTGTAAAACTGTAAAACTAACACTATTGCACAAAAGATTAGGGTCAATACATTTTTATTCACCAAGGAAATATTAAATTGATCAAAAGTGACAGTAAAGACATTTATAGTTACAAAATATTTCTTTTTTAAATAAATGCTGTTCTTTTGAACTTTCTGTTCATCAAAGAATACTGAAAAAAGCAACAGTTCCTAAAATATTATTAATCAGCACAACTTTTTTTTAACATTGATAATAATAAAAAAAAGTTTGTTGAGCAACAAATGAGGATACTAAAATGATTTCTGAAAGATCATGTGACACTGGAGTAATTGCTGCTGAAAATTCAGCTTTGCCATCACAGAAATAAATTACATTGTAAAATATACTGTATTTAAAAGAAAAATTGTAATTGTAAAATTGTAATAATATTTCACAATGTTACTGTTTTATCGTATTTTTGATCAAATAAATGCAGCCTTGGATACTTCTTACATACCCTAATCTTCTTAACAGTGGTGTACATAAATATGAAGAAATAGAAAGGAATAGGTCACCCAAAAATGTCATTCCTCATAACGATCCCTGTCCCTTTCATTGTATGGAAAAGAGCAGCTCAGACATTCTGCAAAATGTCTTATTTTATACTCCACAGAAGTAAATCATGAGTTCACGAAGATTAGATAGTGAAAGTAAATGATGACAGAATGTTAATTTTTGGGTGAATTGTTTATTTAAAGCATTTTAAAGAGTACATTCTTATGAAAACAAACACTATACATTTTTACATATTTACCACGGCTACTCCATCCAGTGCTTTGAGTGATGGCAGATGGAAAACCATGTATATCCTGTAGTTCTCCAGTTTGTTCACTAGGGGATTCCCGTACAGATCCAGAATAATTAAACTAGACAGTGCCTGAGAGAAACAGACATTGCATCACCACCACACTCTCACTCTATTCACTTCAACATTCCCCCATCTACAGCAAATTACACTGTTGATGGATTCTCATCACCAGGTGCTTTGAATGAATGCTTTAAAAAAAATCATTAATTGCACAAAATAATATTCAGAGCTTTAAAATCTCCTGACCTTTAAGTGGTATATATCTCGGGTGGTGCTGATGTCATTGTTACCGACATACAGCTCGAATAAGGACCGTGACCTCTGGAGTCCATGCAGAGAAGAGATGATGTTGTTCTCGACAGACAGGAAGTGAAGGTTAGGTAGCCGGTCTAACACATCCCCGTCTAAACACTGTAGGTGGTTGCTGTTAATGCTTAGACGCGTCAGACGATGCATCGCACACAAACCTGCCACACACCAAACAAAGGAGAGAGAAAAAAAGAGTGTGATGAACTAATTAAGGTTATATTACACAGCTTTGTCGCTGGTTTTATATTAAAACTGATACAGTAAAAGAAACCGAGAGAGAGAGAGCAGTACCTTCAAGTCTACTGATACTGTTGTTGTTAAGGGAAAGTTCCTCCAGTAGCAGGCAGTGTTCCAGACCCTCAATTCGGGTTAATTCATTATTGTCAAAAGAAGCCCAGCGAAGATTCACCAGCCGATCTAGATTACTGAGCCGGGTCAACCGCTGACCATCAAGATTCAGCGCTGTGATCTGATCCCAAACGGCAAAGTATATTATTTAAAGGGATGGCTCACCCAAAAACCCTCATGTCATTTTGAACCTGTATGACTTTTTTTCTTCTGCTGAACAAAAAAGAAGATTGCAGAATGTCTAGAGTTTCCACATAATGAAAATAACTGGAAAGTGGGGCAATTTACCACCAAAAAAAAGAAGAAAAAAAAAAGTAGTGCATAGAACAGTCATACAGGTTAGGTATGACATGAAGATGAGTAAACAATGACAGAACTTTCAGTTTTGGTTGAATTAACCCTTTCAAATGTGTGAGAGAATGAGAGAATGTGAGTTTATATGTCATACTTTGGTGGTCCAGCCTGACTCAAGCTCTTGCGAGTGCTTCCATGGAGACGGGCTGATCTGTGTGAGCAGGTGCGCTGTAGAGAGCAAACTCAGACTGCGGGGACGTTCACTGTCAGTCCGAGAGTGGGTCATCAGAGATGCCTGCACACACACACACACACACACACACGTTCCAGGACAAATGTGGACACAAATTTTAACATTAAGTATAATGTCCAGAATATACATACTTGGTTGATTCTAGATCGGGCAACCACTTGAATAGCAGCAGCCGCTTCTTCCTCCATCACTAAAACATCATCTAAATGAGTGAGAGTCTTTAGCCGGCCGAGAACCAACATACGCACACACTCATTCTGCAACACACAAGTAAAATGCATTTATATTCGCATTTAAATGTAAACATAAATTAAATACTCATACCATTTCAGCAGGACAAACTTGGTTGGTGATTACAATGGTAAATTGTGAACATTTCACTATTTTAATTTTTTTAATGTTTTTGAAAGATGTCTTTTACGCTCACATGATCCTTCAGAAATCTAATTTACTAATTTGCTGCTCCAGAAACATTTTTTATTATAACAAGTGTTTAAAACAGTTGTGCTGCTTAATATTTTTGTGGAAACTGTGATCACTTTTTTTCAGGATTCTTTGATGAATAGAAAGCTTAAAGGAACAGCAGTTAACAGCCTCTGAAATATAAATCTTTTATAACATTATAAATGTCTTTACTGTCACTTTAGATCAGTTTAATGCATCCTTGCTGTATTCATTTTGTTTTAAAAAATGGTATTGTATGTTTTGCCTTGGTCATTCTTCATTTGATCTTGATGCTTCATGTTTTCTACTGTTTAATAAGAAGATCAATCAAATAAAGTGACTTGTACCCTGTGCCAAGGATTGTGCCGTGTGTCTAGTCGAAGCAGGGCCGGGGCATGTTTACGCAAAACGTTCATGTCATCCCTGACTTGGGTCAACTGATTCCAGCGAAGATCCAGTTCTATAAGCCGACCAAGTCCACGCAGACCATCCAGAGAAGAAATATGGTTAAAACTAACATCCAGATACTCCAGATTTGGCTAAAGGATTGAGAGAAAGACAGAGGGACAATGAAAGTCAACTCTCTATGCTTTATATTCTAGGACTTATTATTTATTTAATTGGTTATATTATGAAAAGCATTTTTTTTGTATGACAGGTGGTTAAAAAAGGTGGCTTAAGGTGTGGTCACATTTACCGTTGTTTGGCAAATTTTGAGGGGAGAAATTCAGTAACTTCAATAGGAATTCAAGCTATCAGGAATTTTGCATGAGGGCGGAAGATTTCCCATCAAATTCAATTGGTCATGTAAATTTGCTGTGTTGACCAGCAGAAAGATGCTTGGTTTGAAAGTGACTTCTGTGTGAGCTGAGATTCATAAATTGCTACACAATGAATTTGTCTGCACATATCGCTGACATTTCACTAATGTGACCACACCTTTAGTGATATGAACGCCTTTGAAAAGTAATTTCAGAGGAAAACATGGAATGCTTTAGAGGCGAATGAAGACCAAGAATGTGTATTCACCCAGCAAACAGGGTCAGTTTTTGACTTTTGCCTTTAAAAGGTTAGTGATAATGTCATGTTTAGAAAAAGGTTATGAATGAATAGGATGATCTCATCACCATGTGTGAAATATCGTCCAGATGAGTGAACTCATTAAAGCAAAGGATTAGATGCTTCAGAGCCGAGAGTCGAGAAATCTCAGGCAGTTTATTCAGACTGTTGCCATGAAGATTCAGCACCTGTATGTGAGGAATTAAGTCAATAAAATTACTATGCTGTCAGGATCCACCACTGGTCATTGAATAAAGTCTTACTATTCAGCTGAAACAAATAAAATAATTGATTCAAGATTCACTAACTGACCAACTTGCTACAAATACATGGGTTTATGTGTGTGTTAGGTATTAAGTCTCACTGTGATCTGACTGAGGACGTTTGCTTTGGCCACCGTCAGTATGGATTTCTCATCTAGGCTGAGCATTTTAGGGTGGGGATTCAGGATGGGCTCCACATTTAATGCCTCCTCATCCAGATCCAGCTCAACACGTGACACAGATGGAGCATCAGCAGGGGATGTATGAGAACTGGACGGGGAGTCTAGAAAGGGCTGGGTTGTGTCCTAGAGAAAGATGTCATTAGATAAAGATGGTTTGATTACTTAATAAATCCATTCTGAAGGATATAATGGTGGATGTTATGTAACACATATACCTGTGTTACGTATTCAAAGTCCACAAGGTACTCTGGCATTACCATTTCATGGTCAAAAATGTACCACAGTTTCTGCTGCTGTCTACAGTCGCAGATGTCTGGCAGGCTGGAGGGGCACAGCACGTCTGATGAACAAAAACACACACATTGAAGACACTGAAGACACTTTTCTCTGATGAGTACACACATTCCAACTCACCTGTTTGTGCAGTTTGATTTTGCTGTTTAGAGCTAGTACTGAGATAGACAGAGTTTGCTTTGGGGTAATGATGACAATCTATTGGGCGACCCTCCTTCGCTGCAGCACTGAGGCCCAGGAACACTTTAGAAATTATCAATTGTCCTACAAACATACACATATGCATGAAAGCAAACACATTCAAATATCAGTGACATTATTGAGTTATTCATCATTGATGTACACTACACCAAGAAACCGTTCCAAAGTTCAGGGTCAGTAAGATAATTATTTTTTTCAGCAAGAACGCATTAAACTGATCAGTTTATAAAGATATCTATTTCAATCAAATGCTGTTTTTTTCAGCTTTCTATTCATCAAAGAATAAAAGAATCAAGTATCATGGTTTCCACAAAAATATTAAGCAGCGCAATCGTTTTCAAAACTGATAATAATAAGAAATGTTTTGTGAGCACTCCAAGACTGGAGTAATGATGCTGAAAATTCAGCTTTTCTATCACAGGAATTAATTACATTTTAAAATATATTAAAATACAAAACAGTTATTTTAAATTGAAACAATATTTCACAATATTACTGTTTTTACTGTATTTTTGATCAAATAAATGCAAACTTAAAGAGCATAAGAGACTTCTTTAGAAAACATAAAAAAATCTTACCAACCCCAAACTTTTTATAGTGTATATTATTTTCTATTGAATTATAAATTAAATGAATTGTATTGTATAATTTCTCTGACACCAGTTTTTTCATTGGGCTGACTGAATGAGCTACCTGCTTGTCCAAATAAGGGATATGGTCATTAGGCTATAATTGTATTTTTGTATTGTTTGGTGCCACTAGTAGTGCAGAAATGACATTAAATTGAATTAATTAAACTAATTAAATATAAAGGTTCCGAGTGAATCCAGACCATGTCTGAAGGGAAGAGGGTCTGCAGGGCTACTTCCCGATGTTGAGCAGCTCTTCTTCTGCATGAATGCCATTCGCAGTCGATCAGACACACTCACACTGTTAGAGAGGGGGACGGCTCTCTCTCTGCCTAACGCCTGAAGGCAAGACACACACATCCATGTTCAAGGTGATGGGTGCATTTAAAAACAATACAAACAACAGAAACTTATAACCACTCCTCACTGAGCTTTAATGGGTTTTGTACCTTATATGCATCAGCAGTTTTAAAACCATTTTCTGGGATTTGTAGTATCTCATCACTTTCACAGGAATGTTCTGGATCGGGCACGTAGAACAGATACTCCATGCAACATTTATAGTTCCTGTCACACACACATACACAAATGATAACTCTGCAGATACAGATAATCTCTTCCACAGACATTATGCTGTAGGAATCATATCTCATGAAATTAAAAATCGATATAAGCTATGAATATGGATTATTAGGATTATATGGATAATTTTTCTGATTTATGAATATAAAATTAAAAATATAAGAATATATTTTGAATCAGCCATTTTGTTTAATGAAGAAAAATTTTGGAGGGTTTCTAGTCTTAAATGGCATGTACTGAACCTGAGACAATGCTCACACTGTTTAAGTGTGTTTGAGGACAATACAAAAAATTTTGCCTTGAGGACAACTGAAGACATCCTAATGTATATATATGCTAGGGGTGTAATGGTACATGTATTCGTCCCAATGTACACTCCAATCCAGAAGAGGGTACGCGCAGTAATGCATTGTAGCCTAACCACTTTTAACCAGCATTAACCACCAATAATTGCAGTAAGCTCTGTGTTTTTGTCACTTTGTTTTGAAATTAGTTTTTATTACGAAATTCAAACAATAAATGCCATTTTGACGCTTTTGATGTGGCGTAACAGACGTTGTATAGGCGCCTCAGTTCAAACGGCAGCGCGGAGCGCAAGTGAATGCGATCATCCCTTCCCTTCCTCTTCACTACTAGTTACAGAATTAATATGAATGAACATCTGAAGGTATGTTGAAAGATAGAGTACAACTTACTAAAATTTTAATAAAACAGCTTGTAAACAATGTCACATAGTATTATTACATTTACCACGGAAATTCAGAAATCATTCTAATATGCTGATCTGCTGCTCAAGAAACATTTATTGTGTACAATTGTACAAAATATTTGTGTACAGTATTTATTTTTCAGGATTCTTTGATGAATAAAAAGTTTAAAAGAACATCATTTATTTGAAATATAATCTTTTGTAACATTATAAATGTCTTTACTGTCACTTTTGATCGATTTAATACATCCTTGCTGAATAAAAGTATTAATTTCTTTCATTTCTTTTCAAAAAGATAAAAATAAAAATTCTTACTGACCCCAAACTTTTGAACGGTAGTGTATAATGTTACAAAAGCTTTGTATTTCAGATAAATGCTGTTCTTTTGAATTTTCTATTCATCAAGGAATCCTGAAAAAAAAGTACACAACTGTTTTCAACATTGATAATAATCATAAATGTTTCTTGAGCAGCAGATCAGCATATTAGAATGATTTCTGAAGGATCATGTGACACTGAAGACTGGAGTAATGATGCTGAAAATTCAGCTTTGCCATCACAGGAATAAATTACTTTATAAAATATATTCAAACAGAAAACAGTTATTTTAAATTGTAATAATATTTCACAATATTACTGTATTTACTGTATTTTTATTTAAATAAATGCAGCCTTGGTGAGACTTTTGACTGGTAGTGTATATACATGTGTATATATATATATATATATATATATACATATATAATTTCATTATGCATGAGAACTGGGGCTGGGGAATGCGCTTAACTGTGATAAGAACTATGTGATTTTGAAAAAATGTGACAACACAAAAAATCTTAATGGTCCGAAAAATGATTTAGGTTAATATGTGACCTACACATGTTCTTGATAGATTTTGTGACATCTCTACTCATTTTATTGGTGCATACTGAACTCAAAAATAGCATAAGACAAAGTTCCAAGTTCTAATCTGATTTAGCTGTCTGATATGAAACCTCTGGGAGTTTATAGATTATCAGTCTGTCTGGAAACAAAGTCCTCTTTAGAATAATCTGTATTTATCTGTAATAATCTGTATTTATAATCTGTGTGGTCTGTTTTCCTGGTATCAATTTCAGATTTATCTGCCCATAAACAATTAGTAAAAAAGACAAGAAAATGACCATATATTTTGCATGTAAGTCAGACTGCCTCTTTTGATCTAAGTGGGTGTTTTTGGCCAAAATAAGTTGCAAAGTAGACAAGGCTTTATGTCGCTATAGTAAATAGTCAGGCTCTGCGAGACTAGCGTCTGACTGACTCACTGTGAGAAGGGTGAAGACTCCTGTCTGCAGATCAGAGAGTGCACTTTGTCCTGGAAGCGTTGCCGCAGGGCTCGGTTATGAATGCGGATGATTCGATTGATCTTAATGCCAGTGATGTGCTGAGGTTTATAATCCCACACACAGAAACGAGATAGCAAAAGATCGTAACAGGACGTGAACCTGAAAGAGGAAGCAGATAACAGTACAGATCAGTAATCCTGCATGTTGTGTATTTGTACAACAGATCTTTTATACATATATGGGGTACCACGGTTCACTGGTGTTTCCCTCCTCAAAGCGAATGTTCCCCACAGTTTCCAGCTCCAACAGCAGGAAGTGCACCATCATCTCCTTTCTATCTGAGGCCAAAGCTACATTATGCTGGTGACATGACACTACCCTGAGAAAAAAACAAAACACAGACATGCAAAACCTAACAATAATCATGCACACGGGTTTACTTATAGAAAGATACACACTCACTCCTCCAAACGCCGTTCCCAGAATTTCAGTCGGCATTTAAGAGCATCCAGTTTGTGCTGCAGTCTCTGCTCATGACGAAGGTCAGAAGTCAAGTCTTCAGTTTCTCCTGACTTCTTCCCAGCACACTGCACATGGGACAGCTCACACTCTAGCTGCTCACAGAGGGTAAGTGTGATTTATTGCAAATACTCAGCTATAGTTTGGTGACAAATTTGTGCCCAGAAGTTGAATATGGATTTTAGGATGTCTTAATTTGGGGGGAAAAAGCCCATCTGCATACTGTATATACTCACATTTCTGAGCATGCGTGCTAGCACTCGTATTCTCTCCTCTGGTAGTTGTATCTGGTCTCTCCTCTGCTGCCTGAGCTTGGCTTTCAGTTCGTCAAACTGTCTTTGCGCACAACGTACCCGCATGGTGTAATACATAATTTTCTTCATGACTGTAGACTGAATCACATGTTCCCATAATTCTCATCTCTTTGGTTAACCTGAAACCAGATGCATAAAATATACATTCTCTCACCTCTGCAAAATCTTTGAGTTGTTTGCTGGAAATGTCATATGTGTCCAGGCACTGCAGGTGTGGCATGTGATATATGACATGTATGTAATAATTATAGAGCAGACACAGTGGGTTTGGAATAGACTGAGGGTCCTTCAGACTCAGGTGCCTCAGTCGTTGCAGCCGAGTCAGATGGGTCAGTTCCTATAAGGAAAACAAGAATTGTACAAATTTCACATATTATATGTTTTTCTTTCAGGGATCAGGAATATTCATGAATATGAATTATGTTTCTAAATTAACAAACGAAAAAAACTGATTCTACAATAAGTGAGTAAACCATATATTTTCACTGATGTTTAGTTGTCAAGCATCACTATTATTATTCATACTTATGGTATATTTGTTTACACTATGGACATGAATCATGATGGTGAACATGATTTTTACTAAGAACAACATCTTTGTTGATCCTGGAACATTCCATTCAACCAATCAGATCTGAGGGACAAGCTTACAGTCTATGTCAAATTTAGGCTAACAACCAGGGATAGGTGCTTCTACATTAACGTTATTTACCTATCTTTTCCCTTAGATTTTAGGGATAAGTTATGGGTAGGGTTAGGTTTAGGGGTAGGGATAGGGTTAATTTTCGGAAAGGAATATTGTTCCAGGATCAACAAAATATGTTGATCCAGGAACATGTCTTACTTGACAAAATCCAGGTGAACATAGACTTATATTGAAGGAGGGACCTGAGCTGTATTTAGGGACCTTTATAGAATCTTGGCTTTTTTGACCTAGGCCAGTAAGAAACCACCTAGCAAACATCCGACCACCCTAGCAACTCGTATAGCAATGTACTAAATATCCTTAAGAATATCTTTGTAACTGGCAACCACTCAAAACACTGTAGCATCAAGCTGGCATCTTTTGCTGGCATCTTTGTTATTGTTATTTTGCTATTAATATTTATGAAATAGGAAACTTTTTCTACACGTTCGACATTAAATGGAAGTGTATTAGTTTCCCATTAGAGAAAAGAGCCTCAAATTTTAGCCTGTTCACCTGAACAATAAGCCCACAGACGAACAGCAAAAAAAGCACCATACAAACACCTGTCAGCTTGTGTCATGATTCTGTGTGTTAGACAGAAAGAGCTGTGAAGAACCAACAGACAAACAGAGGAGCTTTCAATCACCCGACTTACACAAAATAACAAAGGCTCCCGTTTAGAGATGCACACCCCATTCAGACCACTTGAAAATGAAAATATTTATGTGTTATTGAAAAAGTGCCTCTTTTTCCTCTCGTAAAGGAGAGACAGGTGAAAACTGCTTGGGCAGAGATGTCGCATTACGATAATGATGCAAACTGAAAAGGGAAAGCTTGAATCTTGCCATTCCTGAAATGATCAGGTCTCTCTGGGGTAGTTGAGAAAGTAGGGAGTATGCACAGAAATAACAGTAATCAGATCTATAGTCAGCAGGAGAGGAAGGATGCAATAATGGCCTGTTTATATACGCCTGCAGTAATAACGACGTGAAGGCCAGAAGGAAATTATTACTCTGTAATCTTGGACACAAACAAACAAACAAACAAAATGGGCTCTACACAAAGGGCAATCAACAATCTGATAATAGAAAACTCATGAAAATGAGATTTTTACAGAAAATGTGAGTGGTACTTGCCCATGGAAAACTCACTGCCATAATGTTAGGGTGTAGGTATAAGATTTTTGGCCTGTTTTATTGTACACCATAGAAATAGTCATAAGTTGGATTTCTTGGAAAGGTAACCAATACACAGCAAAACCAACATTTATTATTAATCATGGAATCCTAAAATACATTTTCTGAGTTATGCGTGCTTAACATCAAAGAAGACAATGTGACCATCCGTTACTTTTAATTGGAGGAGAAAACTAGTTAATTTTAAGCTTTTTTTGCACTATTTTCATCTTCTGGGTTTAAATTCGTCTTTGCGCCAATGTCACAGGATGTGACGTTTTCTTGTACCATAGTACATCAATCACTCATTGGTGTCTCATAATTATTCATTCAATTATGTCCTTATCCTATGAGAAGATGCCTCACTTAATTATTAACAACAGCTTGTGTTGATTTCCTATATGACAGGTGCTTCAAACTGTGAGATTGCATATAGTGAGCGATGCATTTATGGATCAAAAATTATTTGAAATGAATTTGTGGGAAACTTTGATGATTTTATCTCAATGAGAGCGAAATAAAACTGTCTAAATTGAAACTGTTGTTGTGTTGTCAGTCTCTTCCCCTCCACTCCGCAGCTCACCATGCCCACTTTTGTAGCATTTATTTTAAAAATGTGGTGAGAACTAACTGGTTCTGAAATGGGATTTCATGACCCTTTATTGTGTGGTCAAATTAATGAAATTTCAGCAAAAAAAAGGTCTATTGTCTTTTTGTCAATGGCATAGTGATGTATAAAGCGCAGCTCACACACGTATAAAGCGATGTATAAAGTCACTTTCAAACCAAGGAGCTTTCTGTTGGTCAGCATGGCGAATCTTCGTGGGGAATCTGAACATGAGTGAAATCTAGAAGGGGCCAAGCAATGGAACGTGTGAACGCACCTTTAAGGTTAAGGATTTAAAGGATTAAGAATTAAAAATTTATGTATAAGCAATAATAGTAGGGTTGCATGAGTAGCATAGGTTAGCAAATACTATTGATTTTGATACAGTTAATTAAAATGGCAGGTTGAATAATGTTATATTTCTCATACCTTGAAGGAACTGATTTTGTTCCCTGAGAGGTTTAGATTTTGGAGATTGATGTTGGGATCCAGGCTATGACCTCAGAAATAAAAATGTGAAATTTTAGAGTATTCAGAAACAGATTTTGAATATCTGTGTGCATTCTACAATTATAGTACTAAAATTAAATGCTAAAATTGCCAAAATGTGGTGTTTTACAACCCCAATTCCAGAAAATTTGTGACATTTTGTAATTACCTTTATTTCACCAACAAAAGAACAAAAGAAAAAAAAAATCTAATGTTTTCACTGGCCAAATTAATTGTATGTTGTAAATGTAAACAAATTTTGATTTTGATTGCTGCAACACACTTCACAAAAGTTGGGACAGAGGCAAAATAAAAGTGAATTGACAATAGGTGAGGGCCGTGATTGGGTTTAAAAGGAGCATCCACCAAAAGCTCAGTCTTTGCAAGCAAGGATGTGTCATGGCTCACCACTTTGAGCCAAATGTCATGAGAGAATTGACAAACAATTAAAAAATTACATTTCTCAATGCAAGATTGCAAAATATTTAGGTCTTTCACCATCTACCATACATAATATTGTGAACAGATTCAGGGAACACAGAGAAATCTCAGGCAAGGCTGGAAACCTCTGTTGAATGTGCGTGACCTTCGAGCCCTCAAATGGCGTTACATGAGAAACCGTCATGCTACTGTGTTAAATACAGTCACATGGGCTTGGGAGTACTTTGGAAAACCATTGTCACTTAAAAACAATCTGCCACTGCATCAAGAAATGCAACTCAAATCTCTGTTACGCAAGGAGAAAGCGATACACCTGTTCAATGCAGAGATGCCGCAGAGTTCTCTGGGCCTGAGTTCATCTCGGATGGTCCAAAAAACAGTGGAAATGTGTGCTGTGGTCAGATGAGTCCATGTTTGAGTCCAAAAATGAGTTACAAAGGGACCATTCAGACTTTCATCAGCGACAGGTGCAAAAGCAAACATCTGTCATGGTCTGGGGGTGCATCAGTGCAAACGATATGGGTGACTTGCATATGTGTGAAGGTACCATTGACATGGAGGCGTATACTGGGATTGTACAGAGACATATACTGCCATCAAGATGACATCCTTCCTGGGAAGCAAGACAATTCTGATTCTGCATGTGCTACAACAGAGTGGTTTCATAGACACTCTACACCGTAGAAGGGATGTATTTGACTGGCCTGCTTGCAGTCCAGATCTGTCTACTATTGAAAATGTTTGGCACATCATGAAAAGGAGAATCAGACAGCGATGACCACGGACTGTTGAGCAGCTATATTGTATCAGGCGAGATTGGGCAAAAATTCCACTTGCAAAACTGCAACAATTAGTATCCTCAATTCCCAAACATTTAAAAAGTGTAATTAAAAAGACAGGTGATGTGACACAGTGGTAAACATGCCTCTGTCCCAACTTTTTTGGAGTGTGTTGCAGCCATCAAAATCAAAATATGTTTATATTTACAAAATACAATTAATTTGTCCAGTTAAAACATTGAAAATCTTTTCTTTGTACTTTTGTCAGTAAAATAAAAAGGTTAAAGAGAATGAACAAATCACAGATTCTTAATTTAATTGCATTTTACAAAATATCCCAACTTTTCTGGAATTGGGGTTGTACAGTGGACCTACCAAGAGTCTCAATAGCATTATCAGCAAGATTCAACTCCTCAAGGTTTACAAGTGAATCCAGTCCCTGTAAAACAGTGGTGAAAAACACAAATATTATACTCTGAAATTATATTTACAGTATGTCCAGACATAAACATAGGCTACCTGTATGTCAGAGATTTGGTTCTTATTAAGCCACAGAACGCGAAGCTCGACCAACATCTCTAGATTTGAGATCTGCTGGATGTTGTTGTCATACAGAAATAACTTCTGCAGATGCACACAGTTATGTAGGCCTGAGATCTCCTACAACACAAAAACAATAACAAATAGGTTAAAATAAGCTAGATTTATATAAAATAAACTAGATAAACAAAACATTTCCAGAAATACTATTACAATATACCAAATCTTTTCATTAACTTACATTAAGTTTGCACTCCACCACCCATAATTCTCTGAGGAGTGGACAATACTCCAGGCCCTGGATTGAGCTGATGCTCTGGCCTACAATAGTGAGTCTGGACAGTCTGGGGAAGAGAGAAAGTCCCACCATGCATGGGAACCCAGAGAAAAACATCTCCAGAACCGTTTCACCACTCCCCTCCTGACACACCTTCTCATAGCAGAGTCCATTAGACACACACTGAGGGAATGAACAGAGCACAAACACGAGAAACCTCAGCAGTGACCAGCACATCTGGCTTAGATTAGAAAACAAAACCTTGAGAGCCAATTGCACATGATGTTCCTATAGTTGAAGAAGCTAATGTTCATTAATCAAATTTTAGACAACCTACAAAACTGAATGAAGCATCACACTTAAAAAAAAAAACTCACCAGCTCTTTTATAATTTCTTCATCTGCAGTTAGACCCAGCTTTTCATTCTGTGTCATGATCTCCTTAAAAACAGTATTTTTCATTCAACAAATGTAAACTATTAAAAATGTAGTCACTAATTCTTTACTGAACATTAGCAAAATTGTACTGTATTTATAATAAAATATATCTGCATTTCTATCAGAAGAGTGTGAAGTTGATATAGATTCAAACTCCTACAATGCTGCGAAAACTTTTACTTGCACAAAATCTCACACGAAAATTTTAATTTTTTTTTTTACTAATTGTATAAATGCATATTTATAGGCTACTAGAAAATCCTCACCTGTTTGTGTATGTCCGGCTGTATAGTCCAGACAGTGACCGGCAGGTGAGATGACCAAAGTCAAATTCCTTCACACTCCATGATTTAGAACTACAAATCCAACAGATCGGTTAGCTCTCTTTCCAACATAAAGTTTAACAGCAGCATGATGCCTGTCAATTGTAAACAAACCTTTTAACAGTGAGAACATATCAACTCTCCAGTATCGAGCCGCGCTTGTAGTGATTTTCCTTTTTATTTTGGTCACCGCAATGTTTACATCAGGCCGTTGCTAAGGAAGCGTGGCTCGCCGGTGCTAAGGAAGCACTGTTGGAATGTGTTGCTGTTCTCCAGCAGACGGTGCTAAAACACCGGATTACGGTACAACCTGCTTACTGTGCAATACTTCTGTTTTAGCCAACTTAAACTTCATCAAATGAGAAAGCGTTGCAGGGCTATGTGCACTTTTGGAACGAGGTTTAAATGCGACGCTTCTCGTGGTATAAGATAGAATGATAGAATTAATCCGTGTTTTTTTATTTGGAATTTCACAAAATTAAATCCTTTGTTATTACACTTTTTAAAATTACTTATGAAAAAACGTACATTTAGGGGTTAAATTGGGCCGGGGACGTCCGGGGCTAAGCCCCGGCACAAAGGCTTATCCGGGCTCGACATTAATGCTTAATTTTTTGAAGGGGCAAGAGAAAGAGAGTTTTACTTGTCCTGATTAAAACATAAATAACAAAAATAGCTAGGGAATCACCAAAACGCAAGCATGATTTAGTGTAAGTGGCGATAATAATAATGCATAATGTGCTGACAGTAACAAGGTTGCGCTGTTGAGGCTCGCGCATGCCTCTCGAGGAGAAATCGAAACAAATGAGTGCAGCACAAAGAAAACATGCTGCTGTAAAAATTCAAAATGTGGAGTTTTTTTTTAATATTTTTAAAACATATGATACAGTTACGTAACATCACACGACCAAGAGTGCTGTTTTCAGCGTTTTTGGAATCACGATTGAAAATGTGACACTACTTTTATACATTCAATAATAAGTTAATTAAGTGAATTCAGTACAAGTTAATAAAGTCACTTACATTTTAGACGCATTACTTACTGTTTTTGTTCTATTTCAGCAGCGAAAATAGTTCCAAACAAACAGAACCATAGCGCATCTCTCACAGCGACACTGCGTTTTATTACTGAATGATTCAGCGTTTTGAACGAATCGGTTGAGTCAAAGATTCAATGGCCCATTCCAAAACACCTGCCACATACTTGAATGAATCAGCCATTTGAACGAATCGTTTGAATGAATGACTAGGACAGTCACTTGCCGCCACCTACACAGTCTGATCTCATGAGAAAATGTAACTATTTTACAAGCTGGTGATTTCTTATGAATTATTACAATGCAATTTGTACAGAAACAATTTTTAGGGGGAAAAAACGTAAGAATGAAGGTCCACCCCTAAATCTAACCCGTCAGTGAGGCATAAGCAGATAATGTACAAATGAGATTGTGAGAATTCATACTAATTAGCCTAAAGATAAAACAGTTAGCTTCGAATTGCCATAAGAGTGTGTTGTCATACCTGCTGATTTAACCTGCTGTTGTACATAAAAGTTAATTAGTATTTTATTCAGTAGTCTGGTCAGTTATGTCTGGTTTGTTGAGTCTGGCCTTAAAGTGCACTTAGTATTTTTTTTTTTTTTTTTCGTACAGAGGAAGAATTAAGTAGTAGGCTGCTTGAAAATGATATCCACTCAAATGACGACTCCAGTAACATCACTTGCCGCCACCTACTGGCGGTTCAGTTTCATGTTTAAATTTTCCCAACATTTCTTATTTGTATATTCAAAAATATTTAAAGAATATCATAACATTATTTAATGCAGTTTTTCAGTGTAAATTATTTAATTGATTCGTAACAGTCCTGCTTTATTTTTCTTATAGAATTTATTGATCAAATGTAAAAAAAAATTGAAATAAAAGATGAAGCATGTAATAAGATTAAGGGAAAAATGCCCTTGGGGTAAATATCACAAATATGCAGATATAAATAGGCAAAAGCTGATGGAACACTGTTGAGAATATAGCTTCAGAATAAATTATATTTACACCAAAAAAAAAAAAAAAAAAAAAGCAACTTTTTTGCTCGGACAAGTGACCAATTTACTTGTCCAAAGGATAAGCACATGACAAGGCTTAATGTCGAACCCTGTATTTTGTATTGATATGCTCTCCTTTAGGCCTACAGAAAGATTTTATTGTTATCAGATGTATTGTTATCACACTGCCAGCATCTAGAATGATTTTGATCTGCATTTTAGTATTCATAGCAGAGGGCTCTGTCGACTTATTTTTTACAGTTTAAAAGACAAACTAATCATCACAATTCTGAAGAAAAGAAATAAAAGGTAAAGTCGAAAAGTTTGTTCTTTAGGATGTCTTCCTAGAACTAACCCAAACTCAACCAATTTTGTCCGATTTAATGCTAAATAAATAAATACATCGCTCATATAAAATATTTAAATGTTTAATATTTAAATAATAAGCTATAAATTAGCTATGTCAATAACCAGGAAAAAGTCGTGTTTAATAATCATTTTATCAATGTATTTTTCATCATTCATTTTATGAATGTATCTTTGTCATTTCCGTTGACGTCCATTTAAAAAGCTTAAATGTTGGGTGCGTATTATGTGTACTGTGATGTATCATGTACCACGCCCTTGGTGTGGAGGCGCGCGCACACGGACTGTCCTCTAACCGGAATATCGCTCTCGCTCTCCGTCCTAAATCCGTGCCAACCGCGAGCCGCACAGATACAGTGACGTCAGCTCCGAGACACTGAACCAAACACATCAAGCCCACTGGCTCCGCTGCTGCGAGACGGGAAGCATCGGTCAGGATCGGCCATATTAAGCGTCACATCTTTCAGTTCCTTCTGCCATCTCACGGAATCGTTCTCGCTTCGGAACAAACTCTCTGCGCGCGATTACTTGCAAGCATGTCCGCCAATTCGAGCGAGGGGCCGGGTTTGGATGGGAAATGGTTCGAGGAGGATGAGGAGAAGAACGGGATGTTTGGGAGCGCAGGGCCCCGTTTCGACGAGATGCGGGACGATTTGCACGCGCCCAAGCAACAATTCCATCCCTTTGAAGGAAGCGGCGTTGCCATGGAAACTGCATCTACAGGTAAATTTGGGCTTTGTATAATTTCGCTTAGTGTGTTTTAGCGGCGATACCCGTATTTTGTAGTGCCGGGGATAAAAGAAAAGAAGCAGAAGAAGACGACGATGATGATGAATTGGAGATGAAGAGAGACAGACCAGGCCATGGGTGTGACAGCGCCTGGATGTCTCTGCATACACAAACGCGCAGTGTGCTCTAGGCAACTGTGGTAGTTCAAACAACATGATCAAACAAACGACACACAATCAAACAAACAAAAACATTCTTATGCTGCTCTCCAATGGTTTTTATAATTACGCAACAATGATGACAGAACTCTTAGAATGATTATGCGTGTCCATAAAGCCACAATAACGTAATCATCATTTCTTTGTCTTTGTGTTCATCCTGTCTCACAGCTCTTTCTCCTCAGCCTGTCTAGATCACAGGGTATGGCTCAATGACTGGGCTTTGTCCACCCCTCTAATAGACCTCTAGCACAGCAGGACTATGAAAACTTTATCTCAATATTGACAACACAGTCTGATCTCATGAGAAAATGTAACTATTTTACAAGCTGGTGATTTCTTATGAATTATTACAATGTAATTTGTACAGAAATAATTTTTAGGGGGGAAAAACGTAAGAATGAAGGTCCACCCCTAAATCTAACCCGTCAGTGAGGCATAAGCAGATAATGTACAAATGAGACTGAGAATTCATACTAATTAGCCTAAAAATAAAATAGTTAGCTTCGAATTGTCATAAGAGTGTGTTGTCATACCTGCTGATTTAACCTGCTGTTAGTTAATTAGTATTTCATTCAGTAGTCTGGTCAGTTATGTCTGGTTTGCTGAGTCTGGCCTTAAAGTGCACTTAGTATTTTTTTTTTCCGTACAGAGGAAGAATTAAGTAGTAGGCTGCTTGAAAATGATATCCACTCAAATGACGACTCCAGTAACATCAGTAGCCTAATCTATTTTACATGGAACACTACCTCAGGCCTGAGGGGCCACCATGTTGAGATCACATGACCGGACAAAAAGTTAGCATCAGCTAGCTAGTTAGCTAGCCATTTAGCATCAGCTAACAATATTTTTCAAATAGGCTATTATAATGATTTTCAGAATGTTTCATTAAAAAATATTCATATTTATCTACTGTTATCTGGCTTGTCTTTTTAATTTTAGGCAAAACTGCTTGTACTTTAAGCAGTTTTTAAGCTAATTGCTTTGTCATAGTAGGGGCATTTTACCCCACCTGTGGGGGAAAACACCCCCTTGGTACAAATGTAATTTTTGTTAAAAATCTAATAACATGAACACTCTGGACATTTTTCATTCTAGGTATATAATTTATGTCATTGTCACTGAAAACTAGGAAAAAATTACATTCCTTAAAGGGGGGTGTTTTCCCCCACTCTACCCTACTCATTTTGTCTTGGTAAACCCGTTATTGGACACTTTTGCATGCTAAATAAACTCATTTGAACTGCACATTTCTTCAAAGACATCGGTAACAAAAGGTTGCTGCATAAAAGTCTAACATGACCATCATACTGACCAGTGCTAATGTATAAAGAAAAATGAGTGCACCTTAAACTAAGGATGTGCCCGAAGCCTAAATCCAAATTCGGAAAGGCATTGGAAAATGAATCCCGCATTCTACAGAGCCCCTAAAGGGACATTACAGTACATCAGATTTCACTTATCGTGTGAAGAGAGTAAGGTAAGATGACTGACAGGACGATGGCAGAGGATTTGGTGCGCAACAGACCCTGAGCGTCATTGATAAATATCTTATCTTGTAAAATGTGTGGTGCCGGTCCCTACACAGTGTATGCATTATCACGAATTGGAAAGCAAAAGTAAAAAGCAAGCTCGCATTCAAAAGTGATTTCGACAACCCATAGCATAACCCATACATTTATTTATTCAAATAAATAAACTAAACTACACTAATTTACTACACATTTGCTGGTGTTAATGCCGTACATGAGTCATACCTGTCGCGACATTCCCTACTCTGCCTTCTCTTATAAAACATTTTTATCATAGTAAAATCTACATGTATTTACCAACAAAAGTATTGTTTAGCGTAAAACATGTTGAAGATTAGCGGACAGGCTGTTGATTCATTTAATAATGAGCTATTTCCTCACAAAAGCAGTTTAATCAGTGTAGTGAAGTGTTTTTTAAAACGTTACGCAGCGTTAGCAGGCATTACACTTTTTTCTGGCTTGCCTTCAAGTGGCTTTGACGGTATTCGGCTTCAGGGACATTCCTACCCTTAACTATTTTAGAGATGAGTATATTAGAGATGTTCGAGAATATATTAGAGTTTTCTTGAGTATGCCATGATTATAGCACAGAGGAAAGGAAGAAGGCTAGTTCTGGCTACAGTTTTGTTCAGGATGTCGACATTTATGGACACGTGTAGGGCAAAGATTGTATTATAGGCTTAAACATGATGTTGCTTCAACCTTTGAAGCAGCTCTGATGTAGCTGTTTGAACAACATTTGATGGAGAAAGTATTATCCTGCATTGTAAAGCCAGAGTTTTCTCTCTTTTTTTCTGAGCTGCTAAAACTGAATCCTCACTGACTCTAACAAATAATGGCAGTGAGTTTATTAAGATAAGACAGTCTGCCATCTTAAAGCCTGATACCTAAACCTCAGACAATGATGTGGATTTAATACTGGACAACAATAAAACCTGATCAAGAAGGAAGTGTACATGATTGCAGGTTCGGAGGTAGACATCCAGGCACTCATAATGGTACTTTAATTGTACCTCATGCTGCAGTGTTTTATGTGCTTTTAGTGTTTCTGTGGATCAATGTGACAGATAAAGAAGCAACGTATCTATAGAAACCCTCTCAGAGCGAACACATGTGACTACAGCCTATCACGCACATATCATGCAAAATACATAAGGTGAAATACACACTTACACATGCTATCAAACTTTCATAGAAAACCATCAGAGCTTTTCACTGCTTTTTCTTGCTAATTGTCAGTTTCTGCTTCTGCAGGTGCTCCTCGGTCCATTAAGAGTCTGATTGAGCCGCCATTATGGCTCAGAGTGCTATTATTAGCTATGGGGAAACTGGGAATGCACACATACACACACATACGCCCATGCACAGTCTCTCTCACATGCTCAAATATTCATGAGCCAGAGCCTGAAATCCCTCAGCTCCCCCCGCACACTGCATGGTTAGCTTTTATACACACACATACACCCGCGCTTACACAAACCCAGCTAACAAAAATATATTCTAAGAACATTTTGATAACGTTCCCACTAAGTTACGGAAACATTATTTCTGAATGGTCTCAGAATGTTTAAAACATCATTTTTTAAAATGTTTTTAAACTGTTTTTTCTTGTTTATGCAAAGGTTAGCAAAAACATTAAGGGAAGATTCCATTTTATTATTTTACAAACATTATGTAAACATTACTTTTTGAATGTTGAAACAAAAATGAAGTAATATTTACAATAGATGAACGTTCAACTAAAATGTTTCATGAACGATGTACAAATAAGTTTTTCATGCTAAAGTTTTGAGAACATTATCACGACCAGATAACTAAATATTTATTAATATTACTGGAAGAATGTTTGTTCATAACTTTATGAGAACCTTGCCAGAATGTTAGCCAAAGAATGTTGCCTGTTAGCTGGGAAAATGCACACAAGGTCTTTCCTCCTCTCATGGATGCAAGCCCAATTACGCATATTCTCTTAAAGGCATTCAAATGCGCTCACACAAAGACTCTTTCTCTCTCTTTCCCACTTTCACACTCTGGCAATGGTGAGGTTCTTGTTTCTTTCCTCCCCCCCTCTCTTTCTCTCTCTCTCTTCCTGTCTTTCATGTTGGTTTGGGCTGTAGTTGGCTCAGTCTTTAGCATTCTCCCTTTTTAAACAAACAGAGGGAGGTCTATTTATAGGCTGAGTGAGAGCAAGACATAGCTCAGTCTTTTTACAGTAGCCAAGTCAGGGAGCTTACAGCTCTTTAAAAGAGCTGGAAAAAGATCTGTACACATGGTGAGCAGCTCAACACAACAGAAATCCCATAACTCTGATCGTACCATCAGTAACATCACTCACATCACTCAATATGTCCACTGTAATCCACTTCCGACTGTCTCTCTCCGCCCTAGTTGTCTCTCTCTCTGTCTGCCTGTCTAATACACTGAAAGGAAAGGCCTAGACGAGGAGGAATGCTGGAGTGTACTGTCTGTCTGCATTCACAAAGTCACTCGGGCATAAGAGAGAGGCCGAGCGAGATCAACAAACAAAAGAACATTCCTTCTGTCACTTTCAGCCAAAGGCAGTCAGCATACAAGGACCACTAGAATAGAGCGCAACACTAGGGGTCTTCATCGAGAAATTGATTGTATAAACCTTTCAAGACAGACCTACCTAGAATTTTGAGGTTGTTAAATGGTGGCACAAAAGTCAATGTGATTTCAGCTTAATTAAAAAAAAAATTTACTTGCCTTAATGTCATTCCAAATCCAAGCCTGTATGACTTTATTTATTCTACTGAACACAAAAGAAGTCCAAACAACATTGTACCCCGATTACGTTCTTTGTATCGACAACTACACACTGACACTTGTTTTGTTTTTATACAATATCTTATATTCCACAGAAGACAGAAAGTTGTACAGAATTGGAGTGACATGAGGTTAAGTAAATGATTTTTGGGTGAAATGTCCCTTTCATTGCCAGTAAAGAACTACACTACCCATGATCCTCCACCAATCAGAGAAGTCACTGTTACCATGGAAATGCCAAAAGAGCTCAGCAGTGGCCTACTCCCAGCAAGCATTGCAAATGACATAATTGACCCTGCTTCCCAATGTGCATACTATCCTAAATAGTATGCGAGATTACAGTAAGTGTGTCCCAAAGCATAGTTGAAAAGAGTATGCCAAAAGTCCCTGGATGGTCTACTATTTCCGGTAGATTGGATCCGTGCACACACTTAATGGCTAATATTGCCCACAACCCATTGCGCTTAGGAGGAGGATTCGATTCAGAACTACAAACATGAATAAAAAGTGTTAAAAAAAAAAACTACAAATATGGCGGATGTGCACGACCCACAATTAAGTAGAAATGTCGATAAAGGGGTTTGAGTGACTAATAATCAACATTTAACCTAATAAGAAATATTTATTTGACGTTATCAGTGTTGTATTTTATCTGCAACAACAGTGTATACTTTTATAAGGATCTGTTTGGCCATTCATTTTTAAATTCATCATTATGCAAAAATATAAGGAGAGCCTCCGCATGAAAGACCCAAGACTGGCAGATTAACATACCACGTTTCTCTCCAATATGGTAGGAAATTAAATTAAATGTGGAGGATGTTAACTGTGAGAAGATGATTGACAGGCCAGTATACTGTGACAGGATGCATGTAACTATGACAGAGCATATTTTATGAAGTGATAATATATCTCAAAGCTTGTCTACTCTTCTGCTACACCTTTTTATTAAAAAAAAGGTACATACTTTTAGGGCATAGAATACGTAGGCGAATTGGGACACAGCATGAGTCACTGGCTGAATTCTCTACACGTAGAGACATGGCTGAAAAAGTAGATTTTGCTATACTGAATTCAGCCACACCCGTAAAAAAAATGTCTTTGTCAAAGTACTTTTCCACTTTGAAAGATAGGTTGTGGTTGTATTGGTCTGTTGCTTAGAACTCTGTATTGAAGAATTTTGAAATGTCTGTGGCTAAAATTAATTCCAAGATCAAGACTCATGAAAAACGGGTAGTCTTTCTTGCAATCTGTTAAAAGAGAGAGAGCGTCCTCCATTTATCTCATTCTGTTTTTCTGCCGTTATGTGTTGGCAAGACACATGCATTGTCAATTTGTCTGATATTAAAACATTAAGCACAAACAAAAATGAAGAAGGCAATTCCATAAAGGACTGTGACAATTTCAGTGTAAAAAATCTATCAAATCTGGCAGATGAAGCAAGAGAAATATTGAAATAAATGTACGCTGAGGCAAGTCTTCTATACTGGAGAATTTCTAATTAGCTTTATTTTATTTTTTTTATAAATAGTTTTAGTTTTAATCATTTTAGCACTTCAACTTATTTATTTGAGTTTATTGCCAAGACAACATTTCTCATTTTCATTCAAGTCTTTCATGTAATATAGGCTGTAGACAGCAAGCTTGCTAGGTTTTGAAATCACATCATTCCCTTCTTCAAACTGCAGTCTGCCATTGGTCCATTATGATCTTATTTCCTACTGTAATTTTAGAGCAGGGTGATGGGCATGTAATAGAAGTGTGTACTTGTTATTGTAGATGTAACAGTCACAGGGTTCGTTGTCAGCTTTCATTAATCCTCTTAAGAGTCGACTGATTTCACAGAGACAGAGCAGATGTTTCCAGCTGTGTCTCAGAGGGCTGTGTGGTGTTCACAGTGCCCAACCAGTCTGAATGTCACTACATGTTCAAACTTCCTGTCTGCTCTTTCTCTCAGTCCACTGGGAATCAGATTTACAGCACTTCTGGAAAAAGAATCGACTATCATGTTGACTCTCTGCGTAGATTCTTTTTCAGATATCTTACTCTCTGTCCTTTGTCTAATATCTGTGTAGGGCTATCTTGGTCTATTGAGTTTTTTTCCTTATTTTTGTCATTTTGTCCCACCCAAATGGCAAAGGATTACTATCCCTGAGTACCAAATCATGTATTTTTGTTTTTTAACAAAAAGTATTAATTTAAAACGGTGGCATAATTCTAGCTTTTATATTCAATATTATCTTTAAACCACATAAATCATAGGATGAATGATTCATGATGGGTTTTTTTTTTTTTTTTTTTCATTGATTATCATTTATGGCTGCATTTAAAAAGGAACTAAAGCATGGTCATGTTATTTTTCCCTGGAAAGTATTTTGGGTCTGAATAGGTGTTTACTACAAACTGAATTTCTGAATATGTATCTTTGAATGCACATTATCATATGAACAAACATCCTTTAAGTCTCCAAACACTTAGTATTTTAGTATGGTGTTTTGTGTGTATGAGCAGAAAAATGCACACAATCTTGGAAACAAACATTCAAAAATCATTTGAGTCCAGTTATCGATTTCCATTTCTAATAACATATATTGTCTCTCTTTCTCTAGGTGACTCTCTGTCTGACATGTTTATGAAGTCATCGTCAGGAGAGAGTGATCTGTACACCTCTCTTCTGTCCTCAAAGTCCTCCTCCAATCCGTTTAATGATGGTGCCTCTCTCTTCTCCTCTGAGGGCAACCGTTCTCCACCTGCTCCCACTGGAACCGACTCTGGAATCGGCATGACCCCAGGTGACCCCTCAGACCATCAGACGACCCTGCAGGGCTCACACAAGACTGACCATTACAGCTACATGGACATGGGGGACGATCTCTGTGATTTTGGTAGTGTGGGCAATGTCAAAAACAAGCAGCAGCCTCCAATGTCTGGCTATGGAGATGACGAAGATGAAGATGACGAAGACGAAGATGACATCCAAGACTTCAAGCCTAAGATTCATGAAAAAGAAAGTAAGGAATCCAGCCATGACCCCTTCGATCTGGGTCGCTATTTGGAGAAGAGCCCTCTTGGATCTGAAGATACAGAGGTGAAGAACAGTCAGGGATCAGCTGGCGGGCAGCACGCGTTTCCGTACGTGGAGGATCCTTCGGACGAAGAGATGGCAGATTACCGATCGTACCGTAGGATGGAAACGCCACAGAGTGCCAGTCCTGTAAAGATCACCGTGACAACAGAGTCCCACACTGCTACGACCCAGCCAGTGAGAGTGTCTCCACAAGGGGGAATGTCTGAGAGAGAGAGCGTGCTCAGTTTCGGTCAGCAGGGTCTTCCCACTGTAACACTGTCAGAACCAGAGGATGACAGCGCAGCCTCGTCAGCTAACCACTCCCCTAATCATTCCCCTACAGGTAGATCCCTCCCAATTGTGATGCACCTGCTTCATGCACCAGGGTTGTACACCATTCAGAATACTCTTTATGTTACAAATCCATTTTGGTATTTGAAGTGAATTTAAATAGGGGTAGCAAACAGGATACAGAATTAACTGAATTTATGTAACTAATTTTTAACTTGAAAAGCAAAGTTAAGTCAAGTCTATTTTTAAGGTAGTTTGGATTTAAAGGTAGTTATGGAAAGTATACAAAAAAAAAAGGTCAAATAGAGCACCAGCTGAAGAGGTGCAACCAAAAATCAAAAGTTCACCCCAACTAAAGAAAAGGTTTAAAGGTAGGGTAGGCAATTTCGGAGAGGCTAGCAATAGCAAGCTAGCTTTGGAAGCATTAGATCCCACCCTTCCTTCAAAGCGGACTCCAAAGACACGCCTCCTTCAAACACATGAACGCGCAGGTCACGCACAGCCAGAGCAAATTCTGCAAAGCGTTACGAGAGACGGCGTTAAATAACCTCATGTCTCAAAGCACATAACCTTACAATAATAATAAACGTAAACAACTTACACAGCTCCGACTTGTACCACCTGACTGCTACAGATTCATTTCGGCGTTGATAGTGTTTCCAGAGAAACGCATAAATCCAAGTCTGAGCACTTGAACAGCTCCGGGTAGAACCTCACAGGTTGCCATCTTGTAATTACGGTTACGACATGGCGTGAACGCAACATAGGTTTGTTGTTTTGGTTCAGAAGGAATTGTAAAAGGCAGCTGCTGTTAGTTTGCAGTGCTCTGTGACTCTCTCCACAACTCTGCACAGCCTTACGGAACGCGCTGATGACGTGTGATGTCTGCACGAGCAGGGTGCGCTGAGGTATGGAAATATGTCTGCTAAATGCATAAATGTAAATGTAAATACATATGTTGACAGGCAGGTAGGACATTGTATCATTGCATTCGGACTGATTGGACAAACATTTTTTGGTCTTGAGACTTCCACAGAAGATATATGTACATGTTTTAATGTTTAGACCACTTCTATTATTGTTTGCTATTAGGATGTTAAGAGAGTTTTAATCAGAATAACAAAAAGTGTTTATGAAAAAAATTGCCTACCCTACCTTTAAAACAAATAATGTTTCGTCCATTGTCAAGGCCTTCATCAGACATAGTTATGGAGAGTATGAAAGATCAGGGCTCTATACAGAGTCGCATTTGGGACTAAAAATAATAGCGTGCGACTGTGAAAAAATTTTTTAGGCGCACTGGTGCGAGTGACCCGTTCGATTCTCATTAACAGATCTATAATAAATAAAAAGCACAACTCTCAAAATGCATCTACACTGAATAACAGTTACGTTTCATACTGCAATCGGCTGCTTTTCATACCTTCATTCAAAGACAGAGCAAGTGCAAAAGACGTGCGCGAAGGACTACACTTCAAAGATTGTATAAAGGTGAAACGGGTATGACGCATTTACCAGACCGTCTCATGCTGCAGATGTTTCAGACAAATTAACTGGAAATACAACATTTGGATTATCATAAGCAAGGTCGGAAATTAACGGGGGCTTGGGGCAAAAATGCCTCCAAAAATTAAAAAACAAAACAAAACAAAAAACACACCGTTATGGATGCCCGTTCGCATACTTTCACTTTTGAAGTAGCAGCAATTGCTTGAATGGTGGGTGGGTTCGTTATTATTCTTAATGAAAAACACAACAACAAAACAGTACAACGACAAACTCGCTTAAATATGCACGTTTACATTTCGTTTTGCAATCAAATCTTCATCCATCGTCTTGTCATTCAGAAAAGTGCGGAGCCCCGGACATGACATGCAGGAAAAAAAATAGTAGGCTAAATCAATTTACTAAATCGTGAGCACGATTTACTAATTCGTTCCCTCGATTTACTAAAATGTACGCATGATTTACTATTTTGTTCCCTCGATTTATAAATCATGCGCATGATTTATAAATCGAGGGAACGAATTAGTAAATCGTGCGCACGATTTAAATTTTTTTTCTTGCATGTCGTGCGGGGCTCCGTAGAAAAGTGAGGCGAAGTAAGGTGAAATCTGACTCCTGCTGCGACTCTCTTTCGGCTCACTGATTTGAGCAGACACGTTCCGTTTTAACTGTAGTGTCTATTCTCTAACTGAACTAAATGATTATTATTGCTATAAAAAAAATAAATGAATAAAAACGACGTTGGGGGCAGTGCCGCGGTCACGGTGGGTAAGTGATATTACCGGTGTTGCTGCTGAACATCAGTAACACCGTCAATCGCAGCTGTTTCTCAGAGTATTAGCATGATTGCAAATGTGGTACTTACTGATCTTATTGAAGTCCAATAAACAAGTTGATATTAAGTGATTTAACATTAGACACAATAATGTCTGTTTTTGCTCTATTTCGTGAAAATAGTTTCAAACAAAGCCACACCAGAACTGTTGCGTGTCTCCAAGCAACGGTGATTTTGAACGAATCTGCCTTTTGAAGGACTGAATGAAGGACTCGCACATTAAGATTTACCGCTACCTACTGGCGGTTTTATTTTCATATTTACACTTTACATAGACTGTTTTTACTTAAATATACAACTTTTAAAGTTTCATTTTTTACATATTTCTAAATTCAAAAAATTATATTTATCAATAGCTGCATGAAGTAGTCTATGTAAATGTGCCTAGTAAAACCACTTAAGATGGAGCTTCTGTGCCACTTCTGCAGTGCAAAGATGGATTTTTTGATGATTTCTTTTGATTGGCAACAGTCTCATTGGGTGTTATTGTTCTAACTGAATTTATTGTTTAACATTTAAAAACAAATTTTCTATTTTAATTTAAGAAATTGATGAAATATGATGCATACATTTAATACGTTTAGGAAAAAATGCTCTTATAATGGTAAAAATGCCCCTGGAAATTAATTTAAAGGGGAAAATATCGGCCTGTAATGGGGAAGTTAATGTCTGTTATTGATCAGAAAGTGCTCCTAAATTTTTGACTTTGCTCCTAAATGTTTTTCAGTAGGAGCACAAGTGCTCCTAAAGAAAAATGTTAGCGTAGAGCCCTGTAGATAGTTGGATAGATGGATAGACAGATCTATAGATTGGATGGATTGGATAGAGATTGGATGGATAGATAGATTCTGTTACTTTCCTCAATACTCTTTTTCAGGTCGAGAGTCTCCATCTGATGTGCTGTTCCAGCCAGCAGGAATGAAGTCTGTGAGCTCCACCCAAGATTCCAGCAGCATCAGCTCTCAACCCAATCTTCCTGCAGCCCAGGACATCAAGAGTTCAGCCAAACCCTCATCCCCATGGGATGAAGACCTTCATGGCAGTGGAGATGAGTCTGGAGATTCAGAAATTGAGCAAGTAGCTGAAGATTCCGATTCACCGATACACGACTTGACATCCCAGACCCCGCCCGCAAAAGGCGGATTCAGTCAAGCAAGCAACCCATTTGAGCAGACCAACTATACATCTGCCACTGATAAAGCTAGTAACCCATTTGACAAGCCACAAACCAACAAGGTCAGTGCTAGTAACCCATTTGAGCTGTCTGGGGGTACCAAGATGGGCTTTGGTCAATCCAGCAACCCGCCACTTTACAGTCTGTTAAGAGAGGAAAGGGAGGCGGAGCTCGACAGCGACCTGCTAATCGAATCAGCTTCTGAAGAAAGTCCCAAGAGGGAGCAGGAATATTCTGCCCCAAAACCTCCTGAAACATCTTCTCCCGTGACCACAGGCATCACGTCCTCGAAGCCCATCACAACCTCCAGCGCCTCGGCCTCTCCCTTCACCGACCCCCCAGCCAGCACTCTGAGAGAAACAGAGAAAGAAAAAGAGAAGGAAAAGGAGAAAGAAGTGCCTGTTGAGAAGCCCAAGCCGCAACCAGAGGACAGCTGGTCCACCAAACCCAGGCCTGCAGTAATGGGAACGTCTACAGTGACTCCAGAGCAGCACTCCAGTCAGGAGAAGGAGAGTAAAAGCACAAGCAGTATTGTGAGTTCAACCACAGAGAAAGAGGCTGATCTGTCCTTGTTACTCCAAAGCTTCAGCAGACAGAAAGGTAAGACGCTCTGCGCTTATTCTTCCTCCAAGCAGTGTTGTTTTATTATCATTTAAATAATATAATAATAGTAAATTGGTAATAAAATTAAATAAGACATTTTTAAATGAAAATAATGCATGCATAATTTATAGTTTCATATATTAGTTTCAGTCACTCTTTTCACTTAGTAGGTAAACCCTAGTAAAAAAAAAAAAAATCTATACCAAAATACAATTAAACTACATTCGTTTTATAATAAGTATACTTGAAATCCATTAACACATTTATTGACATATCACTTAAGTCTTACTGATATAAAATTATAATTGAACTTTATTTGGAGTATTTCTTTATTGCACAATGCACATTTCTTAATGTTATGCCTAAAAAGTGTTTTAATATCACTATGAATAAGGATTGTATGATCTTTGTATAATATCAGTCTTTAAATGCAAGATATTTAAAGTGTACCTTAAGTATACTTGCAATAGTTCCACTTTAGCACAATCAAATATACTTCAGTACATCTTTAGTTGGACCTCTGCACTACTTCCACACAATTAAAGTGCAAAATTAGTTGTCCCAATTTAGCGTACCTTAGGTATACCAGTTTAGTTTACCAAAAGTACAATTGCAGGTTATTTTTATTTAGCACATAAATATGTAAATGTTTTTGTAGTATACTTAGCACAAAATAAATGTCAAATACATTTTAGTATATATTTTTTTCACTAGGGACAAGTATGGCACAAAATTAATTTTGTATCCTAATATTGCTCTAAAACCAAGGGTGTGTTTAGAACAATTAAAATTTAATAAAAATGCTAAAAACAACGCAGACAATAACTACTAATTTTATAGAAAATCAGAATATAGAATTTTGTAAAATCACCTTTTAATTCATTTAACTCTTTCTCTAAAAAGTTGCCAGCCAGCGGCAGCATTTTTGATCGTTTTCTCAAAACTTTCATGGCCCCAGAATATTTTGCGGTATGAAGATCTGAACTTGCTGTATATCAAAAGAAACAACAGAGCCTCTGCTTTTAAACAAACAAAAACATTTTATTCTTTATCAACACTTTGAATGTGGGCAACATTTTGAACGAAAAGCTGAGAAAATAGCATTTTTGTCAAAGACTTTGTCTTGGATTCAGAATGATGATCAAAACATGGATGGAGTAGATCGCTTCCATCAACACCCCCAAAGCTTGCACAGTTCTATACCTCTTTCAGGGTCGACATTTCCTTCGGCAACGACAGGCCGTTTTGATTTAAATGCTGTTTAATATTTGATGATTGTGTTATTTTACATGTGCATAAGCAATGCTTGTATCGCATGTTTCTGTTTTTTCACCTGTTTTGATCCCCTACCACCTACTAAATTCCATCTATGGTGGGTAAGCATTGTGTCAAAAATGAAAGGAAAAGAGTTAATATATCAACACCCCCATTTTCTGTTAATAAGTAAGTTTTAAAACAATCATAATTACAGAATATGCAATGCCAGAGAAAGTATCTTAGCAAATATGGGGTTGCGTTGAACAATGGGAGGCCTTGGAGTCAAAAAGGTTGAGATCTACTGCTCTAGAAGATGGCACGTTTGGAACCCAATTAACATTAGCGCTGTGACTCAGAGAACATCCACTGCTGCCTGACAGCTGTGATGAGAGGTGGTGAGTGTCATGAACTGATGAAGTGACGATGTAGGAGTACCAGCTCATCTCCTGTTTATCACCAAATGGCATCTCTAAACACATTCAGTACAAAAACCATTTTGAATAAATCCTATGATGCAGTATATCACCATAACAGCTTAACACAAGAGGTAGTTAACTTAATATAGGTCATTCAGAATTTAATAGTATAATCTAATTAGCATATTGAAATTTGTCATGCCAGACAAAAAAGTTGTGAGTTTGCAGTCTATATTAAATGTAATGCAATAAAATAAATGACATGAACCGCAAAATAATGCAAGAAAAGGCCAATGTGTTGACAATTCCCCAAAACGATTGACTCTTATGTGCTGGTTCTTTCAAAGAATAGTTCAAAAAGGTGAGTTATAGTCTGAATCAATCTGACATGCTATATAATTTACAGCATTAATTTTTGTAATGTATGTAACCAAAATGAACCTTAATTTTTATTGTATTGAAACCAAAATATTATTTGAATCATGGGTTCCTGGATTCTCTGTGTGATTCAGCTCACTGATCTGATTCTTTATCATCATCTCTTTAAATGTGTCGTCATGCCAGTTCATTATTGCTCAGAGGACGCAGTGTTGAGTTGATTTGAGGATGCAGTGTTGAGGAGATTATTGTCACAGCTGGTGTTTTCCACAAAAGTTTAAACAGAAAAGCCTGCTTATGTTGCAAGGACTAATTTGATTAGCTGGTGGAGAGTTTGAGAGACAATGGCTGTGTCCAAAAACACAAAAATGCAGCCTTTTTGTAAGGCATTAAAGAACATACAATATTTGTGTAACATCCTGTCTCCATAGGTTCGATGCAAATAAACCATAAAAATGCATTGTAGCCAAAAGCTAACTAAAGCTCACTTGAATTTATTTATTGTTTATGTCTAGAGATAATTAGACATGACATTATAGTCCTTTGGAAGCGATATGAAACCATTTTCATTGTGAAGTACACGCTGCTTGTGAAGTGTTTGACTGACCAGGCACAGCCACAGACAGATCCGCTCTATTCTGGGGTCGACTGAGGTTGAATTAGGCGATAATCTCCCTCTAGTGGTGGTTTAAACAACTGCACTGTGGCTTATTTACATAACTTCTCAATAACAAAGAGCCAGCAAAAATGCTCTGTAATAGTGTACCCTGACCCAAAAAGATATCACAGTTTCTTCAAACTGTGGTATAGATCATTATCAAGTTTTGTGAATTAAATTAACACATCTAAACAACATTTAAAGTGAAATGTAGCACTGCTGTTGCTCATATTCTGTAGACCCATTAATAAAACTGCAAGCCTTTTGTGTTTATGAACTTATAGACTCCACAACCAAAACACACATCTCTAAACATGCTCATCTCTGGAGTCAGTCCTCACAGTGTTTACGTGAACCTGAAAGCCATGAAATTGTGACAGCAGTGGGAGGAATGAACATTGTGTTTTGTATTTTGGATCAAGTGGTTCTCTTCAGCAAAGAAGACTCTCTAGCTTGTATTTTTATATAGTATTTTATAATCCTCTTGTAAAATGGGGGCAGTTCATGCACATATGATGCAACAAGCATCATGAACTGTTTTTCTTCATTTTGACTGAAGGAACAGCATTTGAGATTATATATTAATTTGCTACTTTTCTTTTATTAATTGATTTCTTATATTACAATGCTGCAGGTGGCTACAGATAAATTGACAGATAGGTTGTGTCTGATGTTGTGAATTGCGTTTACACAAACACACAAATTCCATTCATTGTTTGGTGAGTGAAACTGAAGATTCTGGAATGTCTGAAAAAGAGGTCAACGCCTTTTCTGCAGCGCTCCCGTGGATCACCTGCAGAGGGCGATAGAGACCACAGTTTTATGCAACAAAGCTTTATTTTTTTTTTTAAATTATTATTAAAATACTTTATTAGAACATTACCAATCCGGTGGTAAAGTATATCTTCATGCGAACCGGCGGGATGTTTTTAATGTGGTGAGATTAAACCATTAAAAGAAACAACGCTCTACATTACACTGCAATTCTGAGACAATCTGGATCAGCACAGATCAGCCTGTTGCCATAGCAACACTGGAGGCAGGGAGCTTAAGCTGTTACTCTGGTGAGCCCTTTGAGGGAAGATGTTACGGGAAGATGATAGAAATGAATAAGCCTACACTGAAATCATTAAATACCAGACCTTTTGAAAACATTCAGTTTTTGTTTCTCTGTTGTAATGAGTATGTAGGCCTATTATTATTTGTAACTCAGTCTGTAAAACTTATATTTCACATTTAGCCTGCAATGTTCTGGTAAGTATGGAAGCTTGTTTCCGCCACGGAATAAAAAAATGAAAAAAAAAAAAAAAAAAAAAAAATATATATATATATATATATATATATTTTTTTTTTTTTTTTTTTTTAATTTTGCAATTATATTTATAAATAGAATTGCAATTGCGAGTTATAAAGTCAGAATTGCGGGATATAATTAAAAAAAAGTTTTATTTCCTTTTTTTATTTAGTGGCGAAACAATGCAATAACATAAAATTGCATTGTTTGCGGATACCAAGAAATAATAATAATAATAAAAAAAAACATCAGACTCCACCCATTTTTAGCCAAAAACAATGCCACTGAGGTCACATGACCGTGCCTATGTTTATGTATAAGCTTTGTTGGGTAGGGTGGGGCCTCTTTGATCTAATCTCCCCCCCCCCCCCATCACGCCCTGGGCGCTGCATATGGTACAATCCGCTCTCTGCGGTGGAGGCTGCAGTGTTTACTGTTTCATCCAGCAGAGCGGCACCTCTCCTTCTCTTTCTCTTTCTCTCGTTCCGTCTCTCTGTCCGTTTTCTCGTTAAGTAGCTGTAGCATCTCTCTCCTCTGCTCTCTTCTCTCTTTTCTGGCCATTAATGCCGTTCGGACGTGTGAGATAGTGGGTCTCGGGAATACGTAAGATCAGCGAAAGGGAAAAAAGAAAGACGACAGCAGCGAGAGAAGCGACAGAGGAGGGGAAGACATGGATAAAGGGAAGAAGGAGTGCACCTGGAGCTGCTGGAGAGGGCAGGGTATACATATTTCATGTTTGTCTGTGTAAAACCGTATTTTATGGTATTCATTTTACAACTCCATATCTGTTTTGCGTATTTTATGCCATGAATGTGAGTGTGTATTAGGTTTAAGCCTCAGCTTCCTCTCTCTGCGATGGTGGGACAAAGAGAGGAGAGGCAGCTGTTTTGGGATGAGGACTGGCAGGTGGTCTGTCTGCTTCATAGTAATGCTGATATGCAAACCCCGCTGTGTCGATAGATTAGGCTCCGGTTTCCATGGTACAGAGTTCAGGCTGTTTTTATATTCAATAGCGGTTACAGAAACGATAGATGAGGCTGTCGCTATAGCAACCAGGTCACACCCATCCTGATTACATCATTCTCTTCAACAGGCATCCATGATACCTGGAGAAGGAATGAGGGAGAGGATGGAAGAGAAAGTGTTTGTTAAAAAGAGAGAAATACAGATCTTTGTAATAGATAAAAAACAGAAAACATGTTCTCTAGGCTGTTCCAGTAGAATGACAGGCACATTTTAAAGGTCCACCCAGATAAAGGGAGTGCAGACATGGCAATTATAGATACTGCATTGTGTGAGTGTTTGTAAAGCTACAGTGTTTGTGTATGGTTGTGTTTAATGCTGAAATTGTCTGTAACTAGATGAAAAATTGAGCATTATAGTTGGCCTGACAACATTCTCAGTATCAGACATGTAAGGTATTCTGGGTGGTTGCTATGGCGTCTCTAGTTGTTTGTCATAGATAGTCTTCAGCAGATAATTTAGCTAAACTAACACAAAACAACAACACAAAGGCATCAGCTTACACCATAGTAAAAGAAGAAGAAACATTAAAAAGCACCATAGTAAAAACCTGTAATATTGAGTTAATACCTGTGAAAGTTTATCCCATTTCTATGAGAATTTAAATCTCTGTGGTTTTTATAGTCGGAAGCTGCGCAATGTTGTGGCATCATTGATTCTTACTGTGAGTGACGACATGCTGATGTTTCAAGATGGTGCTGACGTGTCTGGAGCGGTCAAAAATGGCATCTTCTACACATACATATGGTTTTAGTTAGTTGCTAAGTGGTTGTTTGCTGGCCAAAAAAAAAAAAAAATCCATCTTTCTGGTGCCTATACATCTGCAGGGCCCTTTTTAATGCATGTTTACAATACATATCAGGGCCGTAACCACTATAGGCATTGAGGGGAGCAAGTCCCCTCTAATTAGAAATGGCAAAGTTGTTCTCCCCAATGTTTGATATTCTTGATGCTGCTCTGCTGCACTCCATTACGCAAACAGTTTAAAAATTTACATTTAAGGCTGGTCGACCTCAGCAGCCTGAGACGACCAATCAGATAAAAGAAGGCGGGGCTTATTGTTGATTGAAGACTGCTGAGGACGAGTGCGAATTCCAACGCGACACTTTAGTTTTTACACTGAATGTGTGGTAAGATGTAAGTAGCTTAACATTTAATATTTAACAACTGTTTTACGATAGATATGCTCAGCGACCCATAGTAATAAACAGTAATGCAAACTACTCAACTTTTAATCGATTTGACAGCCCTAGTGCATATTTTAAATAAAATATTATTTGCATAGAGTTTAAATTACATCACAACTAGGCTACAATTAGACCTAGAACTTCTTTTACCATTCTTATTTCTTTTCTTTATTCCCTTAAATCCCTTTTAATCCTTTAATTATTTAATTTCTTTAAATAAAAAGACCAATAACATCGTCCCCCCCCCTCACTGAAATCATTTCTTGTTTTTGATGATTCATATTGAACTCTCTAAACCCCTCTAAATGCATTCTCATGCACAGAGAGAAAACATTCAGTGCTGTATTTTTAAAACCACCCACAGACCTGAAGCCAATATTTCTGTTTTATTTGAACTCATTTATATACATTTTTCTATACTAGAAACTTCAGTAATTAAACAAAAGCAAGTAAATCAAATATTTATTCTAATTTGCTAATTAATGGATCTCGTCCTGATTACGCTTAACAAAACCACTGCTGAAGTTTAGTTTAGTACACTTTTAAATGGAAATGTTTACACAATGGATTGGTACAGTATCTTTATTAAGTTGTCTACTCTATACATATAGAAGCATCTCTGAAAATTCAGTATAATAATGAATTGTTAAGAGTATGAATTCTGTGACTTGCCTCAAAAATTGACACATCCCTTCCCTGTCACATGATATGTGTAACCATTAAATGAATCATTAGGAACATATATTCCCTCTAGATTTAAGTTATCGTTGTATCGTTTGGCGGGGCTACACATCCTATCCACTTGGATTCCATTTCCTGTTTAGCTCTGGAATTTCCATGGTTGTGTGTGTGAAACGCTTTTAATTCTTACATATTACACTTGGCTTGCAGAAAATTGGATAGGTTTTTTTTATATTTTGCATAGTTCTTTTATTCAGATAAGGAGCACAATGTACTGTATGAGTACCAGGATTCTGATTGCAGTAACTCTGCCGTCTGGGTCACCTATTTTTGAGATTTATGTGTCAGCAGCCCAGATCGTTAACCAATAAGCTACCACCAACCCTAATTAAAACTTAAACTGGCACAAAAATGTGACAAAAACATCATTGTTGGTGTGGATTCAGTGAAGACTGAACCACTGTTAGCTTGTTTTAAAGGGATTGTTCAGACAAAAATTTAAATTCTATTTACTCACCCTCATGTCATTCAAAACCTGCATGTCTTTCTTTTTAGGAACATAAATAGATTTTTTTCGTTTAAACAATGGAAGTCAATAGTAATAAAAGCTGGTTGGTTACCAATATTCTTCAAAATATATTCTTTTGTGTTCTGCAGAATAAAGAAAGTTATACAGGTGAAGGCGATGATGACAGAATTTTCAATATTTAACTTTTGTGGCAGGGTGAACAAAGACAAAGTGAGTGTGGCCTCAGTCCAAATAAAATGCTCATACAATATTAAAATGGTGGAAAATAAAGTGTCTAATGGGAATATAGTGATTAAGTGATTAGTGATTAACTGATTAAGAAAGCCTCTTTTGATTTGCTAAAACAAAATATCTAGATATTCAGCCATTTTGAATGAACATTGAGGCTTTCAGTGCCAATAGAGCGCAACAGTGCCTGTCCACTTTCACAGCGGCCTCGGTTTCAGAAGTATTTTTCCCATTCATTTATCCTATTGGGACTTCTTTAAGAGTTATAAGCTATGAATTAAACCAGTCAGCTATATTACAAACTTAGAATTGAAGCAAAAAAGCATTTGAAAATAGGACAGAAAGACAAAGGCTTTAATGAGAGAAAAAACTGCAGTCCTATGGAGGATTGTGAATGACATCATTTAAATAATTACGATGAAGAAATATAAAACTATTAATCCAAAGATCTTGATTATGTAAATATAAATAATATATTTTCTTTATTTAATATATATATATAATGTAATTGAAATCAATTCCCTTATGGAGATAATGAATGAGATTTTTACTTCCAGAACTCCACAGTAGCACTCTATATTGGCCTTTGCCCGTGGCAATGACCTTTCACTCAGGAAGTGAATAGTTGGGTATAAGATTGCCCTGGCTGCCAAGCTCTCTGATGCTAAAATTACACTCCGACATTTAAACACCAGCACACATGCACACAATTACCCCCCACCACCACCTTCGTATTTTAAGCTGGCCCCCTAAGCAATGTGTGTAAGGGAAACTGGAACACTGTATCTATAGCAACTGCTGCTGCCCCCTTTCTTTTCTCACACACACTTGCCACATAGGACGTATGAAACAAAATGGATTAATTAGGTTCTGTGATGGGTCACAAATAATTCTGTTTTCGATTGTGTTTTTGTTCAGTTTGTGAACTATTTGTCACCCAGTATGCTGTGTGTCTGTGTGTGTGTGTGTCCATTATTAGCCAATGGTTGTATGAGCCAGTCCCCCCTCCCTCTCATTCTCTGCCTTTCTCTCCTTTTGTGTGCGTTTTCACTCACTGTCTCTTTCTTTTTCTTGCTGTCTGCAGTCATGGGTGGTTCAGGTCAGTATCTCTCTCTCTCTCTCTCTCTCTCTCTCTCTTCTGTTAGTTTTGGTGCTTTGGTGTTTTGACATCAAAAACCAGGGGCCTTTGTGAGAGTATTTTTTTATGAGTCTATAGCAATGGAGTTAACTATAGATGTCACCGGTTTTGATGGAGTGAATTCGGTGGTGCTGTAGTGTCCACTGTCCATATGTGATCATAGAGCCCATGTTAAGTCACCTAACTACTCTATATTCTTAAACACTAGAATTATTAGTCTACATTAGTTAAGTCAATGACAAAATGTGTGTGTGAGGAGGAGAAAAAGTGTGAGCGTTGCTGTTTTTAGTCTTGTTCTATTTAAAGAGGCGGTTAACATAAGGATTGATCAGAGTAGGAAAGTGTATCATTATCAAGGGTTTTATTTTAATAATTCTGTTAAAGTTTTTTTTTCTGTTTAAAGTTGTTATTGATGAGATACAATCAGAAATAAGAATAATAGTGTATGCAGCTCAGTCAAATCTGAAATCTGCACTTCATCTTGGACTTGGATTCGAGCAAATATCTCGAGATAAAAATGGCCGATATTTCTGCCCTGCTCTAAGCTCTGCCAGGCTAAATTTAGCCCAGTGGGACCAATGGGAGAATAACACAGGGGACTACAGATGTCATGCACACGCTAGAGTGTGACAGACCAGCTTCCCTGAGTGTGTGTAACAGTTTCTTCCAAAGGTGTAAAAATATAGATGTATAAAAAGAAAACACACATCAGCTACAGGGAGCTCTCGGTTGCCGCAGAGACTGAAGAGATGATTCAGAGATCTCAATCTGCTGGTTCGCATGGCAACAAGTTAACAATTTTACTTGTGTCGTCTTTGTGATATTTGGGCACCGATGGAAAGGTGAAAGATTTTTCCTCCAGCAGCCAGATAAGAAAGACCTGGGCTTCTTAAGGGCTTTTTTACACTTGAAATAGTTAACCCTGGGTCATTCTAAATCCTGGGTTACCTTGCTTCAAGTTTCACCCGGGGTTAACAATTAATCCTGATGTTTCACACTGTACATTCCTAAAACATGGGTTTATTTTCTTATTTGTGGTTTCAGTGTCATTGATTGGATGAACACAGCATGCAACCTGTTTACATAAAAGTTCTAGCATTGTGCATCCTAGTATTTTCAACTGTACTATCGAGTTTATACTGAATGGACATTTTTGACTATAAAGATAAGAATGAAATGGTCTCTTCACTCAAATTGTCGCGGTTTCTATTGGCATTTGACATTTTTCCTCTCAAACGCTAAATTTATTGTTTATACATATTCAATGCACAGTGTTTCCGCGACTGTCCAAAGCATGCAAATATATGAGTACCTGATTGAATGTCTGTTGCCAGCTGTATCACACCGCATCATTTCACACTGTATAAGTTTGGCACCACAATGCAGGGTTAACACTGCAAAAGTGGTGCTAAAGTCCTGCTCTGGAGCAAGGTTTCGTAACCCTGGGTAAAAAGCGGTGTTAACCCCACTTCTAAATTAAAAGTGTGAAACGTTCCTTTACCTGGGGTTAAAAGCGGTGTTTAGAATGATGATAAGCGCAGTGTGAAAAGCCCTTTAGATACCTGCTTGAAGCTGGTCCACTATCTCACATGCTTGCATTAAACCTGCTTGGTTAGGAGTATCATAATAATTAGAAAGAACTTGCATACAAGAACGCAAAGAAGTGTAAATTATTTTTGACCAAACGGATGGGTCATAGCTGTTATTATATACTATACGGTAGTGTATGTGTACTTTAGCATGGCTAGAATGCCATATTGAACAATCGGCATACAGGACTAACCATCCCTGCATCCAATTAAAACTACTTTCCTACTAAATATTATATGAAAAGCAGTACGTCAAATTAGTAGTACAGGACGTTAGTTCTTCATCAAATGTAAGATGGTCAGATTCAAAACAAAAGCAAATATAAGCTCCAGAATGTTTCGATGTTCTGTGAAAGTTCTCTTTGAGCTGGAACAGCGTGTTCTTGACCTATAATTAAAGTTATATTTGGTCGGCGAATGTGCTTGGTTTTAATCTGTTTAGTGTATATATTGTATGCTCAAAGACTTTCCTAATGATGATGTACTTGGTAGATGGCAGACGTGCATTGAAGAGAACGGTGGGACTGATTTGTACAGTTTGCATGTGGAGGATTGTGATGTCTGGGCTGGTAACCAAAAGCTTTGAACTCTGCAAGGGGTGATCCTTGAGCAAGACGGTTAACATGAGGTTGCTTCAAGGGGGATTACTCTTGTAACTTGAGATGGTACAAGTTTATTGTGATGTTGCAAACCTAAATTCAACTCCCTTGATAGAGTGACAGTAATTTTACCTTAGAGTAGAAGAGGTTTTGCTTCTTGTCTGTGTCATTTTACATGGTTATACTTTACCATATGCAAACTAAACCTGAAATTTTAGAATGAGCAGGTTGTGGAGGTGTAAAAGTGTACAACCTTCATTCTCCTCTTCATTTCATTGCTATACTTCCAAAAGTGTCCGTTGATATATTAGTGAAGGCATATAGCTCACTGAGTGTGTGGTCGTTACAACACTTCTGATAACATGACTATTTGCACTTAGCTAACAGAAATAATTAACCCAGTACAGTGTGCGCACACAGATGGTTAGGGTTAGATAAGCTGACAGCAGGTGCTGTGAGAGGTAGACAGGTGTAAACTGATAGCCTCAAGGTTACACATTTCCTTTTCATGGGAGGATTACTGTCAAATCAAATAAAAAAAATAAAATAAATGGGAGTTTTAAAATTGATTTTCAGATCTGTAAAAAGTTACATCTATGGAAATGAATAAAAGTAATGGGAATGTCTATAGTGAACATACATTTCATTCATGCCCAGCTCTAAAATATTGGTCAGAAATTGTTCTTTGTAAGTGATACCTCTATTTAAATTTATTTTGTTTATATGAAAAATCTAAAAAAATAAATAAATAAAGGAAATTATCAGAAAGTGTCTAAATTGGGACTCATTAATTTCTAATTGCGTAGATTATTCATATCATTATATGGACAGGAGAACTTCTTACAAAACATTTCCGTCTAATTCACACCAGCTTCATAATGAATTTATAGTGTTTAAATGAGCAACCATGTGCCTGAGGTTAGTATTTGCATAAAACACAACCAAAATATCTCCATATATGGGTATAGCAGCAGATCATCATATTAGAATGATTTCTGAAGGATCATGTGACACTGAAGACTGGAGTAATGATGCTGAAAATTCAGCTTTGATCACAGGAATAAATTACTTTATAAAATATATTCAAACAGAAAACAGTTATTTTAAATTGTAGTAATATTTCACAATATTACTGTTTTTACTGTATTTTTAATTAAATAAATGCAGTCTTGGTGAGCAGACGAAACTTCTTTTAAAAACATTAAAAATCTTACCATGTCCAAACTTTTGACTGGTAGTGTAGGTGTAACTGTTTTTATGCAGAGGAACCTCGCAGCTCGAGCTATAACACTTTTACTGTATATGATGAAATATATTTAAGATTAAATATCTATTTATAAAATTTTATCTTAACACCTAGAGTATGTAATTTTTGCACACATGGCATGTTTTTTTAGATCATAATTTCTGTACTAAAATATAACTATTGCAAAGAAACTTACATTCTGTGAATGTGTAGACATGATGCTGACCAATCAGGTGTATGCTGTAATATTTGAGCACAAAAGTACATAAGAACTGACCAATCCAACTTGTTTTAACTGTTCTAATCACTTTTCAACTTGTTTTTCTCCCTCTGTCTCTTCAGTGGTAGATCTGTTACATTGGCGGGATCTGAAGCAGTCTGGACTGGTGTTTGGCAGCGTGTTGCTGCTGCTGTTCTCTTTAACCCAGTTCAGTGTGGTGAGCGTTATAGCGTATCTCGCTCTGGCTGTCCTCTCTGCCACCATCAGCTTCCGAATCTACAAATCAGTCCTGCAGGCAGTGCAAAAAACCGACGAGGGTCACCCCTTCAAGTTAGTTTAACACTCAGTTTGTTGTCTACATTTGTATGTATTAAGCAATGAACCTGTTCATCCATTCTCATGGCTTCTCTCTTTTTCAGGAACTATCTGGAAGTGGAAATCGCTCTCTCTGCAGATCAGATCAGTAAGTATGTGGATAAGACTCAGCTGTACATCAACTCCACCCTGAAGGAGCTTCGCAGGCTGTTTCTGGTTCAGGATCTGGTCGACTCCATTAAGGTGAAAACAGCTATTAATATTTCATTTGGGAATATTACATTCCCAAATTTTCGATGATACTATTGCAATTTCAATTTGTGTTAAAGGCGCACTCACTAATTTTGCTTTACTGGTTGATACAACAGCAGTCTTTATACTGACACCTATTGGCATGGATGAAGTATTACACAACATTTTTCAGTTACAGATGCCTTGGTAGAAATGATCTATTTGCACGCATATTTGTTTTATATTTTACAACCAAGTGTTCAATAATTTTTGAGCTTGCTTTCAACTGGTGATCTCAAACATGAGCATCGCCCACGCATTTTAGAATGAAACGGCTGTTTTAGGCCACTGAAGTCTTCATCTCATGTAGGTGATATTAAGATATTAAGTACTAATAATTTTGTTAGACAGTAGAAGAAGTTAGTGAGTGTTTCTTTAAAGGATTTAAAAGATGTCAAGGTAATTTGACAGCAGAAACATTCAGTTAAAACAGCTGTACCTTTGAGTTGAGTTGATCATGTGTCTGTGTTTAGTTTGCAGTGTTGATGTGGTTGTTGACGTATGTTGGAGCTCTGTTTAATGGCCTGACCCTGTTGATTCTGGGTAAGAATACAACACAAACATACAAAAGTTTAGGGTTGGAAAGATTTTTTAGTGTTTTTGAAAGAGGTCTTTTATGCTCACTGCTGCAAGTATGTTATTAAATATACAGTAAAACTGTAATATTGGGAAATATTATTACAATTTAAAATAACTGTTTTCTATTTTAATATATTCTAAAATGTCATTTATTACTGTGATGGCAAAGCTGAATTTTCAGCAGGCATTACTTCAGTCTTCAGTGTCAGATGATCCTTCAGAAATCATTCTAATATGATGATTTGCTGCTCAAGAAACATTTTTTATTATCATTAATGTTGAAAACATTGTTCTCAATATTTTTTTTTTTAGGTTTCTTTGATGAATAGTAAGTTCGAAGGAACAGTATTTATTTAAAATAGAAATCTTTTATAACATTACAAATGCCTTTACTGTCAGTTTTTGTCAGTTTAATGTGTCCTTGCTGGATAAAAGTATTAAAAAACAAAACAAACAGTATTTACTGCTGTAAACCAGTGGATGCAGACAACTGATTAATGTCTTGGAATTTTAAATACATTTTTTATAACCTTTCTCTTACATCAGCACTGATTTGTGAACGTGGTTTATGTTCTAAGAAATGTTTATAGTGTGTTGTGTGTTTGCTGTCTGATTTCCATCCACATCTTAATTACACAACCGAAATTCCATGTCAGGAAGGTTGGTGATCTCACAAACACTCACACTGCTGTAGGTCAGGGTGTTATAACCTCAAACATCAGTAATCAAATGACACCATGCAGCATTCTGGGAGAGCAGCTCAGTTGCCCATCTCTCTGTTGTCCTGACTGTATTTCTCCTTTGTCTTTTTCTCTTTAGCGGTTGTTTCCATGTTTAGTGTGCCAGTGGTTTATGAAAAGTACCAGGTAATGTTCCCCCAAAAATCTTTTTTTTTTTCTTTCTAAGGTCCATATTGTGCCACAGTATCAAAATGCCAGATGTGGATTGCTATACCAGTAAAATTTCTTGATTCTCAATGCCAATTTTGAACAGTAACTAATATGCTATTGAACATACACCTTTATTTAAAAAAAAGTTATATTAAATGAAATTAAAACTGGTTTATTTTGAAATTATTCTTATAATTCTAAATTAAGTAAACAGTTCATCTAATAAATGATTCAAGTACAGTCATTAAAAACGAGCAGTGAATGGTATTTCTTTTTGTTTTTACACTTTATTTTAGGTTGCACTTTATTTCACAGTACTTGCACTTACATGTACATGTTAAGGTTAAAGGTGCAGTAAGTAGATTTTGAACTACGCTGTTAGACATTGTTGATATTTGAAATCAATCCAAACAAACCCACCCCTCTCTTCATTGCTCCGCCTCCAAAACTCACACTTCAATCCTAACCACCCCGCTCCGAGTCAGTCTCGAACCCTGGCCCGATCGCTGTTGGCATGCAAGGCGAGTGCACTATCAATGACGCTAAGCACCTCATTCTCTAGCGGTTGTCAGTGCGCAGTGGTTTAGCAGCAAAACTCTCACTATCTGGCCACTGTTACACACGCAATGCGAGTGGGTGTCTGTTTATCACAGCTGATGCGCAACAAAATGCTTCGCAGATGATGAACGAACGACAAGGAAGCACAAAAAATGAACATACAGTACACAAGAGTAAATACAAAGTGTTCGTTGCACAGCACAGCAGCTCCAGACAAACAAAACCCAGAGTTACACACATGATAAGCGGGATCAAAGCAGTTTTCAGGCCTTCCCTCTTAGCTCTCTCCAGCACTGGAAAGATTTTCTAATATAAACCGGGTCCTAAAGCTCTTGCCCAGCCATAAACCTTCATTCCAGTGATATTCTTTTGATCTTTTGTATTGTGTCCCATCTCTCGTTCTGCAGTTTTTTTTTTGTTTTTTTCTTATTTTCAAATCTCCCTCTTGCTCGTTCTGTCTACTCGACCATCATACACCCCTAATGCTGATAGGTTAGATGTTTGTTGTTGGACTCGGCCCGACTAACTTCCAAACAGTGGATTTGAAATATCACTGAGTCCCCCTTTAAGGTTGGGTTTAGGGGTAGGTTCATGGTTATTACCTATCTATTACACATTTACTATAATAAGTACATAGTATGTACATGGGGAACAGGACTGTAAAATAAAGTGCTACCTTATTTTAAAGTGTACTTGTTACAGTGTAATTATACATATAAGTACTGAGCAATATTAATTAACTACACATACTTACTATAGGATTAGAGTTTGGTTTAGGGTTAGTTGCATGTAATTATGCATAATTTATTGTTATTACTATAGTAACTACATGTAACAAGGACATTGTAAAATACAAAAGTGTTACCTTTTTTTATTTTAGTATAGACTTTTAGTATAGTACCAAAATACCAATGCATGTGACTTCCATATAGGCCATGGTGAATCCTCATAATCTTTTTCTCCCTTTCAGACACAGATTGATCAGTACTTTGGGCTGGTGCGCACCCAGGTTAACTCAATAATGGGAAAGTAAGTTCTGTATTATTATTAATGAACATTAAACCATGTTAATTTAATTTTTTTTATTTTTTATTTTTTTTATTTTACATAATATTACCAGTCTAATTTTCTGTTTACTTTTCAGGATTAGAGAAAAGGTTCCTGGGGCCAAAAAGAAGGAATAAACTCTTTGCTTCTGTACGAGTAAACACTATAGCCAGTAAACTACAACTTTTGCCAGCACTGAAGGACCCCAACTACACAGGAGGCCAATATATCACCTCAAAAAATAATGATAAAAAAAAAGCATCAACAAAAAAAGATCGTCATGTTAGTATAGCGGCACCAGTAAACCCCCTCCTGTTGCCAGTCACAGGTGAAGCCCTGCATAAATAACTAACACTGATTCACATTAATGACACCTTGTGGGCGATCGTAGAGCTATAGATATACCAGAGGGACACACGCAGTGCTTCTCTCTTTCATTGCTTCTGATTTAAGTGCATGAAGTCCAGTCTTGAGTAAATATTTGCTATCTCTGCAGTGCTCTTCCTCTCTCTGCTTTATTTTGCAGTGCATATTTCCTGCTGTAAAACGTGACACAAAAATGAAAATCATGCCTGTCATATAATCTCCTGCTGCCATGTCGATTAATCGCTTAATTCACCGTCACTGCTAGAGTGGCTCTGTGTACAGACATACTTATTAATATCAAGTTGAATTGTGGATTGTTTTTTTTTTCTCTTCTTTTCTGTGTATTCGAGCACAATGATAATTTGAAGATGTTATTACTAAATGTGTAACTGTAATTTTTGCAGAACTGTAGGGATACGTGTAGGTGTTTAAAGACAAGCTTTGTGGTCCGTATCTACGGAAAATGATTGTCAGACTGCAGAGCTCCAGCTGTACTAAACTCTGTCCAACTTTGTACGATGTTCAGTGTTCGGTTATTTTAAAGTCTTTAACTATTTGCACTCTGTATTTAATTGACGAATGAGAAAAAATAAATGTTCCTTAATGTAAGAGGGTTGGTGTCTTGTCATTCATTGGAAAATTAATGAGGAAGTTAGTCATGATGGGACAGAAAAGTGGTACAGTATATGCTTGGTGTATTACATAACTTTTAATGCACACTTTTATGTTTTGTTGAAAACCCAAATTTTGGTCTCGTTTGGCAATTTTATTCATTTTGTCTCATCGAGCTTTTTTTTTTCTTTCAAAAGTGAGTTAATGATAGTGTTCCAATAAACATTGTTGAAACTTTTCTCCTAGTATTGTGTATATATTTTTCATTATAGATTTGGACAGGCAGCCAGTCTGTGCACCAGAACTTAGTAACAGAAGCTTAGTAACCTACAGCCTTAAGAAATTTAACTTTTCTACCTTTAAAAATATTTCAACCTTCTCATTGAAGCTTTCTCATGCCAACATCAAAGTTTGTTAATTTTAACTTCTAGTTTCCATATTTCAACAGTTAATTTTTATGTATTGAATAAAGTGTCCAAATTCAAACCTTAATGTATAATGAAGACATAATCGAACAGATAAGTAGCGACAGATCTTTTCTTCCAAACTGTGATATACATCAGAGTGAAACAGATGATTGAAAAGACAAAATGTAGGGCAGAACTTGGTTCTATTCATTGGTTATTGATTGGATGGAGGCAGATCTGAATGCGAGCTTGCAGTCAATTGTAAGAAACGGACATGGTTTAAGCAGACTAGAGAAGTCCAGCATGTCACTAGACATTCTGTCATTTCATAAGATTGAGTTGACATTTTGACTATTAATTTTTTAAATGAAGTAAATGCACGGATGAATCCTTAATAAGATCAATTAAGAGGGATAGGGTGAGCAGTGTTTGGGGTAAACATTACAAGTAACTTGAGTTACGTAGATTACTTTTTTTTTTTAAGTAACATTATTTTTTACAACAAAATATCAAAGTTACTTTTTCACATTTATTAATGGACAGCTCTCCTGTCCCCATAAGAGAAATAAAGTGTTGTGTGCGCTGTGTAAACATGAAGGTTACTGCAGTTCTAGACTAAATGTGAACATGCATTTACTCATCTCACTTGCATGAAAACATTCAGTATTCCACAAAATACTTATCATTTCCCTTTTAGTGTGAAAGGGCCTTAACATTTGCCAAAAGTAGAACTTTTTTGTTATTAAAAAACAAGCAAGCCCAGCTGACAAAAAGTAATCTAACATTACTTTTAATAAAAAGTAACTAACACAATTAGTTACTTTTTTAGGGAGTAAAGCAATATTGTAAAGCATTACTTTTTAAAGTATTTTTACCAACACTAAGGGTGAGTATTCATTTCATGATGCCAACTTAAATGAGATTCAAGAGCTAAAATTGGAGGAGACAATTATCAGCATATAAACTAATTTTAACAAATGGAACCTTATTGTAAAGTGTTACCTTTACATTTATTTGGTCTATTCCTCAAAAAGCTATTGTACATCTTCAGAAGACTTGGAATATAGAGCACAAATCATTTGGAAAACTAATAGGTGAACTACTGATGTTAGAGACAGTAACATTTTCTAGAGAAAAAAAAAAAACTACTTTCAAAAAGAAAAGTCCAGGAATTTGAACAAATTATTTACTGTACACATCAAACTACAGCAAGAACTCAACTCAACAACTTAATTAAAACAGACATTGTTTTAAAAAGTTACAAACATAACATCAAAATTAGAAATACATTTCTCAAAAAACAAAAAAGTGCAGTTGAATACATTTCTTCCAATACAGACTGAAGAACACTGCATTGTGCAACTGAAATTATTTTTCTCAAGTAACAAATGTGACTAACAAAACTAAAACACTGCACATTTAATAGACATAACATTCAAGCATTTCCATCATCTTTGTTCTGATAATACTGAAAACCCAACAAAACATCCTCTGTGATTCTGGGAGACAATTCTGTATGATGCTCCTCACATGTTCAGTAAGGTGATGGGATGCAGCTGAAACAGTACACCTTTGGATTTCCCATCATCTTTTTCCTGTAGCTCCATCTGCTGGGAGCGATCCACCTGATGACACAGGGTGAAGAACCCAATTAACTCAATTCTTCTGAGGGGCTTTCAGAACTGAAGGCTTTAGGAATTAAGTATTCTTACCAGGTTCCATTTCTTGAATTTGTCGTAGTACACAGGTGTGAACTCTGGTCTGGGAGGGTTTTTAATGAACAGTCTAAAGATAAAGAGTCACACATGTTTCTGTGTTAGTATTTACATGTCATGGACACTCTCAAAATGTCTCTGAAGGAGGATGAATGGTGAATGAGTACCTAACAAGTCGATCCCGGGCCTCCTCCTGAAGGCTGCTGATCTTCTCAGGGCTCAGGTTCAGTAAGCCGTTTGGTCCATCACATACCAGCTTGTTCATTGTGCCTCTCAACGCATTTATCTACACATACACCCCATTCATCACTGCATGCATAGTCTCGCTTAACCAGACATTTTACTTTGCAACTTATTCTGGCCAAGAACACATCGCTTATTCAGGAAGAGCCAGACACGCAAAGCTGACTACTGAAAGCATAGCCTCACTCTCCATTACACACACACACAAACACCAAAACATACCTCAGTGATGTCTTCAATGTCAAACTTGACATCAAAGGCAAGCTCAATGTCATGTTCGGGAAGTACTGCTTCTTGGGAAATGGTGTTCCAGCCCAGCCCGCACAGAGCACCAGTAAAACAGGTTCTTTCCTCGTTAGTACTGCAAAGGAAGTGTGCATGCCATTAAACGCTGTCATATTTAAATGTTCAAATAATACATAAAAAGCATATTCAGGAAGGTAAACAAGTGTGGATTGAAACCTGCTGCCTACAAATGCAAGGTAAATTTTCATATAAGCATTAAGCACTGAAGGGGTTCAAAAGCATGGATAGTTTTAACATCTGGTTGTGAAAATGTACACTCGGTGTGAATAGGGCTTGAGTATTGTGATTGGTGGGGCTGAATAAACATCAACCCCTCAATCACCAATTGAATTTTTTCTCTTTACAGACTGATTTGAGAATCTTTATGTAAGCGAGTGAGCGTTTCCATGGTGTCTGGTACCGTAGTTCCATGACAGGGGTGAAGAGCATCGTAACAAGGGAGGGAAGGCCGTGGATATGAGGCATCAGAGATGTTTCCTTCAGCAAGATATGAGAACCTGTACATAAATTATATATACAAAAAACAAAAACAAAAAAATGAAATTTGGCAACCATACTACCACTAACCTTACCAGCTATGGTAACTTAGCCACCACTGGCATAAAAATAAATACAAATTAAAATAATTTTTAAAAAGTACAGGAAGTTTAATAAGTAAACTGAAAACTTTGTATGTGTTTTTTTCAAAGTTCATTATTTATTTATTATGGTCTTGCAGCAGCAGGTAGTAGTTGCAGTGGTAGTACTAATGGTATTTCTTGTCAACGATTATGGTGTACACAACTGTTCGAAAGTTTGGAGTCAGTAAGTTCTTAAACAGTAATATTGTGAATTATTACAATTGAAAAGAACTGTTTTTATTATATTATATTATGTAATGTATCATTACTCCAGTCTTCAGTGTCACATGATCCTTCAGAAATCAACATTATAAATGTCTTTACGGTCACTTTTGATCAATTTAATATGACCTTGCTAAATAAAGTATTCAGCAAAAAAAAAAAAAAAAAAATTATATATATATACACACACACACACATATATTCTGACACCAAACCTTTGAACATTAGTGTACATACGTTTACCATGACAAACCCAACCAATCATCATGTGTGATTGTGTGCGCACCTGAGGCACTGAGAGACACGGTTGCAGCCACTAACATCCTCTCATGCCAGTCCTGTGGTTTTTCATTCACCATTACAGAGTTAATACTGTCCCTCTCAATGCCAACAGCCCTGCAAACAAAACCAAACCCACAACACTCACCCCCATCCTACCCAGGGATAAAACTTGTCTTGTCTCTGAGATGGAAAGACAGGTCTTACCTGAAGTTGCTGATCCTGCTCATGCTGTGAACACTGACCTTATGTGGGCTGCTGGGACCATGAACTAAAGCCTGTAAACAGGGAGAACAGATCTTGAGGAGAAAATACACAAAAAGGGATCATTCACCCAAAAATGAAAATTGTGTCATCATTTACTCCCCCTCAAGTAGTTCCAAACCTGTATAAATTTCTTTGTTCTTCTGTACACAAAGGAAGATATTTGGCAGAATGTTTGTAACCAAGCCGATCTCGCCCCCCATTGACTACCATAGTATTTCTTTTCAACTATATTTACTTGGTTACAAACATTTTGTCAAATATCTTCCTTTGTGTACAACAGAACAAAGAATTTTATACAGGTTTGGAACTTGAGGGTGAGTAAATGACGCCAACATTTTCATTTTTGGGTGAACTATACCTTTAACGTCACAATATGAAAGGCCAAAATGTGTTTGAAAACAAAGTAAATTTTTTGTTTTATCAAATAGAGCAATATGCACTGGAGAAACTGCAAAGAATAGCTCAATCAATACTCTCTCTCTCTCAATACATGACCAGTAAATAACTGAGCGGCCCATAATCAGCAAAGAAGTGTGCAAGTTCAAATGCAGGTAATCACAGGGCTGCTATGCCAGCACCTTGCACTTGGGGGCGCTGCTGCTGGATATACAAAAGTGCTGAAGGAGCTCATTGACGAGCTGCTTGTCTTCCTCCATCCTGCTGTTTAAGGAACCACTAGCTGAACTAGGGGTGAATCTGCCACTGGCCATATCCTGATACAGAGAGGTCAGAACCTCATGGGACTGCTGCAGAGACAAAAAATAGACATGGACATTTAACTGGCTGATTTCAGGTCAGGATGTTTAATAAGACTTACAAATGTGAAAACACGTTCTTTTATAATTTTAGAGTTATTCTGTTACCAAACAACAGCAGACCATGAAATGTTAAAAACTGAATTAATATAATGATGGCAACAAAACTGTAGGGTTGACATGGTTACCTGACTCTCAAAGCTTTCAGGAGTGTGGCAAGCGTGTCCCTCCTGCACCAGCAGGTCAGCCACACTGACATCGCCCATCTCCAAGGAGATGTGCAGGTCAACACGCATGACGCCGTGCAGAATGGAGTAGAGGGACACGATGGCAGAGCGGCCGCTTGTCAGTGTCTTAAAACGGTTACGTGCCCGACTGCTCCAGCGATCGCCCAGAATCAGCGACTGCGCAGACGGACCCATGCCTGCGATGCAAAACTCCTGGGCCTGCAATGAAACATGCAGATACGGCTTGTGTCTCACTGAAATCCATTTATAATCCAGATGTAATACAGGGTAAGTAGATCTGGGAGATACACCAACCATATAATTACAATGACTTTCCTGGTGACATAAAATTAAGTAGCTTCATGAATATCACAAAGATTTTAATGAACTTTTTATTTGGACATTCATTTTTCTAAAGGAGTCTGTAAAGACTACAGGCCCGTTCACATCAAGGATGATAACTATAATTATAAAGGTTTAATTGTTTCAATTCTATGAGAATAGTGTTAGTCCACACCACAGCTATAAAGACAGTGAAACTATATAAATTTATTCACTTTCAGAATCATTTTTTTCCCAGCTTATGATTGATAAAATTATTAGCCCTTTCACACATAGTCTTTACTGGTAAATTACTGTTAAATTTCCATTTAGAGATCATGTGTGAACAGGATCTTTTCTAAAATACCAGTAAAAGAATTTTCTGGTATTATAGTAAACTGAATGTTATTGTCCGTTGATGTACATGCTAATGTAGTTATTGTTATCATTCTTGGAGTAAGGCTTTTAATAATGTAATTTTAACTTCAGTAGTAAAAACTTTGTTAGAGTAGATAAGTTGGTCTAATTTCTGTTAATCAGTTCAAACTGCGAGTTTCAATGAATCAAATTCAAAACTCTGTCATCTTAATTGGTTTGCGTCAAAAGTCTCTATAAATATATTTATATTATGTATACGTTTATACATAATATACATATACACCCCCCCCCCCCCCCCCCCCACACACACACACATCAGAAAAAGTTGGGACAGTATGGAAAACACAAATAAAAAAAAAAAGAAAGTAGTGATTTCTAAATTTACTTTGACTTGTATTTCACTGCAGACAATGTGAACACAAAATATTTCATGTTTTGTCTGGTCAGCTTAATTTCATTTGTAAATATACATCCTTTCCTGTTATTCAGACCTGCAACACATTACAAAAAAGGTTGGGACAGGAGCAATTTAGGGCTAGTAATCAGGTAAATTGGTTAAATAATGATGTGATTTGAAACAGGTGATGTCAACAGGTGATTGTAATTATGATTTGGTACAAAAGCAGCATCCAAGAAAGGTCTAGTCCTTTAGGAGCAAAGATGGGCCGAGGATCACCAGTTTGCCAACAAATACGTGAGAAAATTATTGAAATGTTTAAAAACAATGTTCCTCAAAGAAAGATAGGAAGACATTTGCTTATTTCACCTTCAACAGTGCATAACATAATTAAAAGATTCAAGGAATGTGGAGGAATTTCAGTGCGTAAAGGACAAGGGCGCAAGCCTAAGCTGAACAACCGTGATCTCCGATCCCTCAGGCGGCACTGCATCAAGAATCGTCATTCATCTATAAGCGACATCACCACATGGGCTCAGGACTACTTTGGCAAACCTTTGTCAAGTACCACAATACGTAGTTACATCCACAAATGCCAGTTAAAACTGTACTGTGCCAAAAGGAAGCCCTATGTTAACAGTGTCTAGAAGCGCCGTCGAATTCTCTGGGCTCGGAGGCATCTGGGATGGACCATCACACAGTGGAAACGTGTACTGTGGTCAGATGAATCAGTATTTCAGGTATTTTTGGGGAGAAATGGACGCCGTGTGCTCCGGACCAAAGAAGAAAAGGATCATCCAGACTGTTACCAGCAACAAGTCCAAAAGCCAGGGTCTGTCATGGTATGGGGTTGTGTCAGTGCCCTTGGCAAAGGTAACTTGTACTTCTGTGATGGCACCATTAATGCTGAAAAGTACATAGAGATTTTGGAGCACAATATGCTGCCTTCAAGAAGACATCTTTTCCAGGGACGTCCATGCATATTTCAACAAGATAATGCAAAACCACATTCTGCACATATTACAAAGTCCTGGCTGCGGAGGAAGAGGATACAGGTACTTGACTGGCCTGCCTGCAGTCCCGACCGGTCTCCAATAGAGAATGTGTGGCGCATTTTGAAGCGCAAAATGCGACAAGAAGACCCCGTAATGTTGCCCACCTTAAGACTTGTTTGCAGCAAAAATGGGACAAAATTACACCTGAAACACTTCATCATTTGGTGTCTTCAGTCCCTAAATGTCTTAAGTGTTGTGAAAAGGAATGGCAACATTACAAAGTGGTAAATGCTTTACTGTTCCAACTTTTTTTTAAATGTGTTGCAAGAACCAAAATAGGAATTTTGTTTTTAAAAAAAACAAACAAAAAAAAAACAATAAAAATCATGAGGAACACATTAAATAATGTGCTGTTGTATTGTCTGCAATGAAATACAAGTCAAAGTAAATTTAGAAATCACTATTTTTTTTTATTTGTGTTTTCCATACTGTCCCAACTTTTTCTGATTTGGGGTTTTATATATATTTTTATATACACTGAAGACTGGAGTAATGATGCTGAAAATTCAGCTTTGATCACAGGAATAAATTAATTTATAAAATATATTCAAACAGAAAACAGTTATTTTAAATTGTAAAAATATCTCACAATATTACTGTTTTTACATTTTAAATGATTAAAAAAAAAAAACTAAAAGTTGAAAAACTATGTAAAACATGCCTTGAATATTTATTTATTCTTTAATAGATTTGTATTATATTCTACAACTAAATTTGTATTGTACCATATTGAATCTACTTGGCCACAATGGCTTTATTTTTTCACAATATTGCCCAGCCTTATTAAAGAGAACTCAAACTTAAAAAAAAAATTAAAAAAAATTCTGGAACAGAAGTACATACTTGATAGGGCGGAGTCATGAGGTCAGATGGGAGCTCTCTCAGACTGCTGCACGGGACCATAGAGGTATTACCGAAATCCACAAAAAACACCTACACACACATGCATGTATATTTAGTCAAGTCACCTGTATTTATACAGTGCTTTATACAATACAGATTGCTTTAAAGCAGCTTCACAATAATAAACAGGAAAATACCAATCAATACATAATATGAATATGAGGCAAATTCTGCTGTAAAGCAGCTCTAAAAAGACAAGCGTGTCATTTTTTTTTTTTAGCTCAAGTCAATTCAGTGATGGTTCAGTTCAGTTCAATAACTGTAAAATTCATCAATTGTGAAATGAGTTTAATTCAGCTACGCAGGTAGAGCAATAATAACAAATATGACTGTTTTGTTCTGCACAGGAGCATTGTGAATGTGTGTTGTACCTCTACGTTGCTGTCCAGGATGTGCAGTATTTTGGCTCTGTAGTATTTGGCCAGTTGCTGTCCGTCTTTGAAGGGTGCCACACACAGCAGGTTTGGATAGAGAGAGACAGACACGGGTCTCAGATCTCTCATGTTTAGCTCTGCTGTTAACTGACACTGTTTCTCTACACTGCTCTCATCTGTCTGAAAGCCCCAAAAATGGCCCACATCAATCACCTACAAAAAAAAAAAAAAAAAAATCATACACATTAGCAACCTGCAACGCTGCTGAAAAAGATTAACTAAGAAAGGGTCATAATTATGCCACATTTTTCTATAAGCCTTCAAAAGCTTTCTAAAACAAAAAAAAAGGCTGATGTGTTAGTTCTCACCTCTGTGATGTTAATGATAAAATCCCTGCTGGATGGAAGTTTCTCAGGATTTACAGTGCTGCTCAGAACTCCAACAGGACACACAGCATGGCTCTGAACATCCACGTTAACCCTGAAAGACATTTCTTTTTGAAAGCTGAATTCCTCTGTGTCAAGGTCTGTGTGTGTGGACTTGCGGCTACCTTGCGTAACGTAGGTGTGCGATGGGCTTTCCTTTAGCCTGGACCTCCACCTCGTCTGTGTGGTGCACCAGCAGGTGGAGAGCGGGAGTCTGGCGAGCTCGCAGCAATGCCAATGAGACCTCGGGTAACACGCCTGACTCCCTCACACACGAGCGATAAAACTCCACATACGCTCTGCAAAAATAATCGAAAAACTTTATTTCTCACAATTACGACTTTATTTCTCACAATTACAAGTATATATATATATATATATATATATATATATATATATATATAATTTTGAGTTTACATCTCACAATGTGGACTGACTTTTTCCTCAGATTTGCAAGTAAACATCTTGTAATTCAGACTTTCTTGAACAAAATTGCATCAATTCTGCATAAAATCTTTACATCAATTCTGACTTTATTTCTCACAATTTCGAACTGACTTTTTTCCTTTGGAATTCTGAGTTTACTTTAAGTTACCTGGATCCATCAAAAGAGATTGATTTGACCTGTCCACACTGACGGAACAGCGACTGTAGCTGCTTATAGCACAGGAATGCAAAAGGAGGCAAATTCCTAATCTGAGAGAGAAAAAAGTCATTAGGCCAGAGACATACTCTACACATGTGCACAAATACTTGGTCAATTGATTTGCAAGTGTAAGGTCCCATAGCACAGTTCCAGTTCAAAAGATGGCATATTTAAATGTTAATACCTTAAAGTAAAGTTTTCTGTGCCAGTAAACCAGATGTGTTATTCAGTTAGCTAGCTATAAACATGTCTATAAAATCAAACTTGCTCAGCAAGATTAATTTCAAACTGTTGCTCCGGAATGACAGTAGTTAACCTTAAACAGCAAACTAACATTAGAAGACAGGTTACACTCATTTTATTGGAATTATTTTATAGGATTGTGGAGTGGAGACAGGAAATTAGGAATGAGAGATGAGGAATGGTTTTGGGACCTGACCCAGGTCGTACTCAATAAGAGCCAACCGCTCTTATGTGTCCTGAGCATATGCACCAGAGCTCTGACTAAATCTGACTTTTGTAAGAGGAGATGCTGGTACCAGAATGGTTGTCTTTGGATCATTTCCAGAAAGTTCCTTAGATGCCAGCTGCTCATCAATCTCTCCCTGAGAGAAATAGTTTGGGAAGAATGCACCCGCAATGACCACCTAATCCAGAAAGACAAAGAAAGGATAAACAGATCACATTCAGTAGGTGCACACACAAAAACACACTCAAACATACACTACTGTTAAAAAATTAGGGGTCGGCAAGATTCTTAAATGTTTTTGAATCTCTTACGCTCACCAAGACTGCATTTATTAGATCAAAACACAGTAAAACAGTACTATTATGAAATAATATTACAATTTTTAATTAATTAATTAATTATTCAAACATGATACATTTTTTGAGGATTTGTTGATGAATAGAAGGTTCAAAACAGGATTTTTGTTTGAAAATGAACTTTTTTGTAACAACATAAAAGTCTTTAATGTTAATTTTGATCAATTTACAGGTCACCTATTATGCTAAATCCACTTTACAAGGTGTTTGGACCCACTGCTATTTTTTAAAATCCCCATTAAACCAAAGCAGTCTCATTAGACAAGCCGTTTTGATTCTCTGAGTAATGTGACGTCACATTACTCATGCCGCACCCACGATCGCTGACGGACAGTCCTGTATTACCATAGTTTCCACCCTCAGCGAGCTGTACGCTGTCCGCCATTTTCTCTGCGGTCGAGCAGCTGTAGCGACAACAATGTCTGGTAAGTAATTGAGCTGTTTTGTTGTTGGATGTAAGAGTGAACATAACAGTCTTCATTTACTGACATCTGAGCCACTGAATGCAGCAGATTAGTTTTATTTTTGAAGGGAATGCGCCACAGATCTAATATACACATACAATTTTTGTAACGTTGCCTGCTCTTTACGTTCACAGACATAACTGTGTTTATGTGAACTGTGTGTGTTTTTGAAAGAATCTTGTGTGCGTGTGTGTGTGTTTTGCACGTGGAAATAATAAACTTTAATGATGAAAGAAAAACTATGCTATCCGTGAGCGTGATCGTGATATAGATGATAATTAAAACCAAGCAGATGTCTTGTTAATATTTGGCAGAGAATCCGATTGAACTGTGATTGTAGAGAGGGGGCGGGGCACAGCAGTCATTTGCATTTAAAGGCACATGGACGAAAACAGCCTGTTCTTGATTGTAGTCAGAAATGGGTATTTACAACATGGATTTATAAATGATCTGTGAGGTATTTTAAGCTGAAACTCCACAGACACATTCTGGGGACACCTGAGACTTAAATTACATCTTAAAAAAGGGACCTTTAATGCTTCCCTGCTGAATAAAAGTATATTTCTTTCAAAAAAATAAAATAAAATAAATAATTCTTACTGACCCCAAACTTTCGAACAGTAGTGTTTTGCTGTATGTTTGTCTATACCTGCAGGATGAATCTCTGTTTGTGCAGGCTGGTGTAGTCTGTGGGGCTTGAAGAGCTGCTGATGTGCATGTTAAATCTAGAAACTCTCTTCTTCAGATCCTCAAAGAGTTCTGCCACCTATAACACACATGTAATGGTGCTAGTGCAAAATCTGTACAAAATGAGCGCGTTTGTGTACACACAGTGTGTTTACCTCTCTGATTCGTTTGATCTGAATGCAGTTTTCTTTGCCCCATTCCAGTTCGTCCTGGGAAAAGACAAACAAAAGCGTTGGAATGTGCACACAGGATACATTCTTGTCTTTGTTTGTATTGTTTTTAATTGTTAGTCTAAGCACAGACTGAGTGCCTTTAAGATGATGTGTCAAAGTATTATAAAAACATGTCTTGAGTAGGGCTCCATCTAGCTGTTTTTGAAGGAAAGAACTTTGTATATTTTGTATATATGCCCTAACGCTTCCTTTCCCATCTTTAAATATACGATCAATATACATATGCTCTTACCTTTGGGTGTCTGAGTTCTCCTTTAGCTCTAGATGTGTACCAGGCCTACAAAAAAAAAATAAACACTGATATTGCCCCATAATGTTGTTGTCACAAATAAATTGTGCTGTAACTAAGATTTTACTATTACAGACATTTTATTCATTTTATGAGATTGACATCAATAAACCTTAGGGTAGCAGCATATTTAATTTTTGGCAGGAATGAAAACAAGGCTGTGAGGGATAGAATACAGTGCATCCAATCAATTGTACTGTTGTTTTACAACATACCGATTGTTCTGCTGATGAAACGTCTTTCAAAAAACAACAAAAAACAAACACTGTCAATAAAAACTCCATAAAACGGTTTTAAAAGTTCTGAGTTATAAACTACATAATCTAGGACCTTTAAACTGCTTGCCATTGTAAAAAACATATGTCTATCCCTCACAGCCTCGTTTTCATCTGCACTAAATTCAATATGGGCATCTAAGGTCTAAACAAGTCTACTGATCATGCTCAGAGCTGGCATTTCGTACCTTGAAGGCATTGACGAAAGCAATGAAGTCACTTGGAACATTTTGTGCAAAGCTCAACTTACTCCTGTGAGGTCAAACAGAGACAACAGTACAGAAGAATCCAGGATCAAGTGGAAGCCTGATTCAGAAAACCTATGATGTGTATATGGGATCAAAGGTCAACCTACCTGTAACCAGCCAGCTGCTGCAGTGAAGGCAAGGCAAAGAAACTCTTCAGAGAGAGAGATGCAGCTGAAAGAAAGACAGTTTATATTTTTATCTTTTTTTTTTTTTTTTTTTTTTTTAAATTTCAAGGCAACATGATATAACCCGATATTATAGATTATTCAGAAGATATACAGATATTTTCACACATACTAATACTCAAAGCATTATACCAATGATAAGACACTCCTCTAGACAGCCAAACACATGTCCAAGAACGATCAGCTTCCCCAAGCACAGGTCCACGGGCAGGTGCGCCAATACCCGTCCCAGAAACGTCAACTCACCATCAAACTGCCTCTGACTATTGCTCTGCACAGAAAGAGCTCCGATCTACACACACAGGGTCACAAACCAGGGTTATTAATTATAGTTAATGAAAACATTTTTGTTAATTAAAATAAAGCTGGAATAAAATAAAGTATTAGATACAACTAACTGAAATAAATTTACATTGAAGCACTACAATTACTAACTGGAAATGAATAAAACTAAAACTGAAATAAATTAAAACTAAATAGCTATATTAACCAAAAACAAAATCACTAAAGATTAAGCCAAAATTAAAATCTAAATTGAAAATATAAAATTAAAAGCCAATTCAAAATATTAAAGGCAGGGTAGGAGATTTGTACCAGAAACATTTTTTGTTATGCTACTTGAAAGTCTCTTCACATCCTGATAGCAATCACTAAATGAAAAAAACGTATTGACCTGTTTGAGTTGCAGGACAGTCCTTTCGATGTCACTGAGGTTGGGTGGTGTGAGGGCTGTGGAGAGAACCGAGCGGGGATCACCCATATCCAGCAACTTCACCTTTAACAAGGTACTGGCCAACGGTGACCGCTGCAAGTCAAAACACACACGCACATCTCTACTATAAACAACTAAAAAAAAAAAAAAAAATACTTTAGAATTAAAAGATGCATTATTTCTGAAGATCCTCCTAATTTGCTGGCATTGGCAGACATGCGATCGCTCTCTTACCAGCATTTCTGGGATTGTGAAATCTGGAATCTCGTGCTCCCAGAAATGTCTGGACACTAGCCGGTAACAGAAGCCTTTAGATACCCGTCCGGCACGACCTGGGAAAATGCACAGGAAGAGACGCATATAGACCGCATTTAATAAAACCCATGAACAAAGTGCACCTTATAGTAAATCTGTGCCACTGAACATCAGCCCACATGGGCAGTACCTCGACGCTGATTGCAACTGGTCTTGGATGCCCATGTGATACGGAGACAGCTGTAATTGGTTTCCTTATCGCAAACCAACTGACGCACAAGGCAGAAGTCAATCACTGCATAACACACAAAATAACAAATAATTTATACTTATTACTGTGGGATGATCTCAATAACTCAGAGGCCTGGTGTAAAAATAAACAACCACCGTATTTAACGTCAGGCACTGTGACAGAACTCTCTGCGATGTTTGTGGAGAGAATAATCTGTAAATACAAACAGCAGGAATTTGCATTATGTGATATCCATCACATTCCTTCAAATCCTATACAAGGAAGTTACTTCAGGGTAAATTTTACCTTCCTGTATCCAGGTACAGGAACCAGGAACACTCCATTTTGCTCCTCTAAAGTGACAGTAGAGTGAAGAGGATATACCTGCAACCTGGGGGCAAACAAACACACGTTAACATTTCTACCCAAACATGCTTGTATAAACACACACTACACACAGAGACGTACCTCTTGCGCACAAGTTTTGAAAGGGCCTCCTTCATATATTGGATTTCGGCGAGCCCAGGCAGGAAGACAAGCACACTACCTCTCTCTGGATGAGTAACACTTCCAGTCTGCTTTGAGCACCTGGATGCATTAAATTGAGAAAACATGTATTAAATTGATCAGAAATGACAGTAAAGACATTTATAATGTTACACAAAATCCATTTCAAATAAATGCTGTTCTTTTGAACAAAAATAATCCTGGGAAAAAAAAAAAAAAAAAAAAAAAAATAGATCAGTTCTCACAAAAATATTAAGTAGCACAACAATTGTTTTCCAAATTGATGATAATACTAAATGTTATTTCCAAATTAGAATATTACAATGATATCTTAAGGATCATGTGACACTAAAGACTAGACAAATGTTAAGGAATGCCATCACAGGAATAAATTACATTTCATTCCTGTGATATTATTACAACAAACTGTAATAATATTACAAATAACATTACTGTTTTCACTGCATATTTAATTAAATAAATGCAATCCTATAGGGCTGGGCGATATGGCCAAAAAGTCATCTCTCTGTATTTTTTGGCTAAATGGCGATATACGGTATATATCTCGGTATTTTCTATTTGGATTTAGAGAGAGAAAAAAAAAAAAACTTTTTATTTACTTTTTAAAAATCTTAATTTAACATCCTGCCTAATGTTGTCCTACAAACAGTGTTTATATTGAAAGCTATTAATACAAATATAGTGAATGTCTGGCACACTAATAGGCCTACAGTATGTGCAAAAAAAGAGAAAGTTACTTTACATTCTAACATTACACTCTAAAAATAAAAATAATGCTTTTTAAAGCAGAAGTTAAATTCATTAGACTAAAAATTAAAATAAAAACAAAAGCACAGACTAATTAGGTAGGTAGTTAGTAGTAGGTATATATACGGTTACTGCTATCATAAAAATACACTTACTTGTAGGTTTAAAATTCTACATATGGCACATTTATTGTTCAACAACAAACATTTTATCAAAATGTATATTTTAGTCAGAATTATGGCGATCCCATTCTATTGAGCTCTGTCTGTTTGGCGCGAATGTGTGCGGAGGCGCTCATTCACGGAAGTCTATAAAGTTTAGAGGAGATTCGCTAGCAGAAGGCTTGTCCACTCCTGACAGCAAAATGGAAAAATATTTGTATGACTTTCTAACATTTACAGATGGAGAATATACCAGTGAAATGTAAGTTATGTGATTAGGAAAACTCCACATCACAAAAGCATTAAACAGCGCAAAAATCTGTCAGCACATGAATCTGTCAGAGCATCTGACGGGCAAGCCGCTTTAAACGATAGGCCTACGTTTTAACTATATCTTAATCTTACGAGTTATTTTTAAAGCCCTTAATATTAAGCATGTCTAATTTTTAAGCCAAATTGTTTTATGCATTTCCCCCACAGCAGCACTCTGCAACGTCCACCGCTGTTTTTCAGATGCGCTCGTATAAAACTACTGTATATCGATGTAAACGGTATTGCCTCATTCCATATCGTATATTAAAAATATATCAGTATATCGTACAAACTCGATATACCGCCCCGCCCTACAATCCTATTTACATGGGTTGTACACAGTAGCGTATGCTTGAGACACTACATCACAACTAAAAAGAGGGTTGAGTATACTTTAAAGTTCAGGAACAAGTCAATTCACTGACTTTTTTTTCCATTGTTTTGCTCAATTTGCACACTGAACATGGGTTGGAGCTCTTAATTTTGAACTCTCAAAGTGCACCAGATTGATGAATTTAACTAAAATGTATAAAAAAAGTTTATGGAAGGAGAGGCCCCGAGGTCCACCCACCATAATCTCACAAAATCCTGTAAGAAACACTGGTGTGTGTGTGTCTCGCAGTGATCTCTGACCTTTGATCTTTAGCCTCCATTTCATCAAAGCTCTGGATGAGAGAGACGGCAACATTATACATCTCCTCTGTGATACAAGGGTCATCTGGGAGGGATAAGTCCACCTGTGACATAAAAAAAAAAACACATTTATATAAAGCATTTGAGTAGAAAAGGTCAAAATATAGCATTTTTTGTTGCTTCCCATACATTGATTCCAAGAGGCAGGATGGCTTTGAGATCATCCAGGTAGAACTCTTCAATGGTATATGGGGCTCCTTCCACCTCAAACACGTATGCTGGATTCATCTGATTGCGGATCGGAGTTCCGAAATACTCTGCAAACTCTGCACAGTTTATGGTGGCGGACATCAGAATGACCTGAAAAGGAGAGGTGGGGTAAATGAAGAAAGGGTAAAAATGTGTAAAATGTGCTTGTGTCAATGCAAGCATGTGTGTTGCACAAACCTTGACATATCTGGAATTGGATCGTAGAAGTTTTCTGACAACCAGCAACAAGAAGTCAAGTTCCTCTGTTCTCTCGTGGACCTGAATCGGGTTATAATCACACACAAATTAAGTCTGCATGTCATTGTTTTCATTTACTTTAAGTTTTATATTTAACCATATTTAGCCATGGTGAGCATAAGAGACTTTCATTTTAACTTTTGTATCTATAAATTGCAGATTATTGTGTACCTCATCTATGAAGATGTGTGAGTACTCTGTGAGTGTTTTGGCTCCCACTAATTTCTGCAGTAAGACTCCTGTGGTCACATAAATCAGCTTAGTGTGTTCTGTGGCCATCTTCTCTAAACCCACCTAGAAAGAAAGAAAAAAAACACATCTATTTAATGTAAACAGTATTTAGAGAGTCTAACAACGTATGCTTACAATTTTAATCAGCATATTTTTACCACAAGTTTAGCAAAAGGGAATCCAATTTCCATTCCTTACAGCACTGTTTCCCAATACTGTTTCTGGAGGAACCTCAACAGTACACATTTTGGATGTCTCCCTTATCTGACCATTTTAGGTCTTGGAATCTCTACTAATGAGCTGATGAGTTGATTCAGGAGTGTTTGATTAAAAAGAGTTTAAAAATGTGTAGTGATGGAGAACCTCCAAGAACAGGTTTGGGAAAATGCCTTTCAGTATTCTTTTCATACTTTTGAGGAAAATAGTTTCTACTAACGATTCTTTCAATTCTTGAAAGAATCGTTCTTTTGAGGCACTTCAATCGAACTGAATCAAACTTTAGTTTCTGGTTGATGAAGCAACCCGGAAGTTTGATTCAAGGGGGCGTTTGACATGACACCTTTTCAAGTAAAAACGAAAAACTTTGTGCTTTACCCATTCATTTACATGACAATGGCGTTTTGGGGGTCTGAAACACAAACTTTAAAAAAAAAACGTAATTCAAAGTACAAGTTTTTGAAAACAATACCATTATTTTCTTAGTGTAAAGCGCAATTTTGTGAAAACCGTAACGTCATGCGCATGTGTATTATTTGTTCAGTCTATATGCGCTTAGTTTTTCTTTACAAATCGACCTCGCAACTACTGGCCTGGCATGCAAAATACACCGTTTTTAATCATTTTCATGGATCTTTGTGAATGGGGATCATTTTGACAACGTTGTAATCTGTGCGCAAAAAACGCAAAGGAAACACTTTTTTGTTTTTAGTACACTTTGTTGTAAACATACAACTATGTACTAAAGTTCAGTTCTATTTTGTGAATGGGTTTGACCAGTTACCAGCTTAAAAGAACAATTTGTTTAAGAATCAAACATCACTAGTTTCTACTGCATGCATCTCACACCTGATACCCCACCAAGCTGCCCAGGGTGCATTTGCGTTCACGTGCCACCCAGCGGGCAATGCTGGTGGCGCCGATTTTGCGTGGCTGAGTGACAACCAGGTTACAGGGTGTCTTTCTCTCTGTATAGTGATCCAGGATGAACTGTGGTAGCTGTGTGGTTTTTCCGCTGCCTGTCGCTCCACGAATGATGATGACGGAGTTATTCTCAATCAGAGAGACCAACTACACACACAAACACAGACAGGGATTGACATATGCACAGAGGAAAATACACAAATAAATCTTTTTTTTAAAAAAAATGCATAAATCTTCTAATGAATTCTGAATAAATATGTCCATATGTGCCTTGTATCTCTATGCATGTACCTCTTGTCTGTTCTTAGTAATGGGCAGAATTGGATACTCATAACTGGCCAGCGAAGGGGGGGTGGTGGTTCCTGGACCTATAGTTCAGAGGTCACATGTCAAAACAGATTGAACAGTGAACAAGAGTTATGCAATTACATCCTAGTAGGTAACATAAAAGCCAAACATGGTGGTAGGACAGATGTTATGTTAATAGCATCGTACAGTACTGATTCAAGTTAATCGCATCAGTAAAAACTTCCTAGTTCAAGGAACATTCAGTGTAGTGTGTATGTGAGGAGCAGCTTATATGTAGGCTTGTTTGTAATTACTATTCGGAAGTTCTGCCCTCCTGCTCTTCTGGTTTCCTCCATCTGATCCTACCTTCTCTGGAGAGGTCTTATCAGATAACAGCTCTACAGACCTGCGGCAAATGCACACACAAAGAGAAAAATGGTGTTCTTGGGTCTCCTTCCAATCTATTGCTAAGTTCAGGGGTTTCTGATCTTTTAGATGCCATGGACCCGCAAATATGATAATCTTGGTGTGAGGGCCTCGTATATTTCCATGTAAAAAAGACCTAATTTATACTGTAAAAATTAATATTATAAATTTGCACAAAGTAGTATTTGGAAAATATTTAGTTTCTATTTTTCTACTCACTATACAGTTTTTTTATTCAGTTTATGTTAACCAATGTGTAATTATTTTTATTTATTTAGTTTAATTTTTTTTTATAGTTTAAATTATTTATTTATACACCGTTTTTCTTTAGACTTTTCTACGGACGTCCTAGCACTCCCTTGAAAACCACCAACGGTCAACCATTTTAATTCACCTGCGCGCGCGCACACACACATATATACATATATATATATATATATATATATATATATATATATATATATATATATATATATATATATATTTGTATGTATACTGCTGAGGATATTTTCAAAATGCTAAAAGTTGTTTGGTATGGACAAACTTGGCCAAAGAGTTATGCACTAATATTGAACATAGAGTCATGTTCTAAAATATATGCGTATATAGACTGTAAAAAATAAACTACGTATCCCAAATGCACGTGTCTCCAATTGTGATTTCATTTTAATTAGTGATAACTGCACATGGTCCAAAATTCCAGTTTCGTCAATGTTTATTGTCCAACATCTTTCAAATTACGAACTCCTCTTAAAGTAAGTTTGCATAATAAAACTAAGAGTTTTCATCAGTACATGTTAAACCACTCATGACTTCATTAACGTTACCTGACTGCAGTAGCTTCGGGCTCTGCTTCCTTTTTCACTTCATTAGTGATTCTGATATTTGCAAACTGTGCCCCAACTGTAAACCAGTGGGCTATCTGAGCTGATGTGATTGCCTGATGCATCCTGCAAAAATCATGTAAAAATGCCAAAATATCACACGCCGAGCAGAGCTAACATGCGTCCACTCGCTCTCTCTCTAGCATCTCTTTCCGCCCAGCCAGCAGGTGGGGCGTGAACCAGGTTAACGTTCACCTTTTTAAAAAAAAAAAAATAAATAACGTTAAATAAATAAAAATAACGAAAATGTATTCTGTTGTGTGTGATTCGTTTATAGAGCAAAGTATGTTAGTGAGATATTAAATCAAAATAAATGTATGCGTATTTAGATTCATTAGAGACGCTTCCCAGGTGAAAAAAATATTATAGAGCTCCGGAGGTTGACGTCACGCGATCTAAACTTCTTAATTTTGGCAGTCCATCAGGAGAGCGCTAAAAGCGGCTGTTGCGTTGGTATCAACAGTGGTCGAACAATAATTTAAAACCAGACATGTTTAGGCCTTACAAACGTCATTATTTCACCATGGCGGACAGTTGCTGTGGGCTAGGATGCCAGAACAGGTGGGGGAAAGCAAAGATGAAATAATTTATCGTATTCCTAAAGATCCGATTGACGACTGAAATGGTTCACTGCAATAAAACGTGCTAACTAACACAACAAAACAACAGATGGTTGTATTTTTTTTTTTTGTCTTTTATCTCAGTATTCCTATAAGTGCTGTTTAAGGGTTTTTTTTTGTTTAATAGTAACCCCAAAACAAGTCCCTTTAAGACAAGTCATTTCACTCGGGGAAACATCAAATTCTCTAAAGCTGTTTGCCAAGCTTTCGATTAAATTTCATATTTGAAATCATCAATGAAATCTGACAACAACTGTCAAATAAATTTTGTTTCTAAACGCTCGAATCATGACAAAAAACGGTATTTTTCAGGCTGGATCAACATAATAGAGCATAGAGCTTTGCCCCAAAATGACATGAAAGAGTTTAAAATGTGTTAAATAACTGTGCTGTAGCAAAGTGTAAATACAGTATACAGTAGGCTATACTACAAGTTTAAATTGTGGAACATAAAATAAACCAATAGAAAAGGTTTGTACAGTTTTTGACTATTGTTTCTTAATCTTTTAGATAAATAATAATTTCAATTTTCTTATGTGTAAAGCTGATACAGTCAGAAGATGAAATAAGAATAAATTAAGAAAAGATGAAATAAAGAAAAAAAACTGTAAAACATTAGAAATTAAAAACATTAGGCCTACTTACCGTTTTGTTTCAGTTAAAATATTGTTAAGATCTATGTTACATGTCAGTCCAAGTATTGGCTGCTTTTAAGTGTATACTCAGAGTTAGAGTAATGGGCAATAAAAATCTCCAGCATGTAGAGTAAGGTAAGCAAAGCAAGGTCTTCACTCTCAAAAAAGATGTGTTAATTAATAACACATTTTTTGTGTTATTTTTTGTGACACATTTTGTGTACATAATTGACACAAATTGTGTAAATATAACACATTAGTGTGTAGAAAATGAGCAGGAATAACACATGTTTGAGTTAAAAGCAACACAAAATGTGTTGTCCTTAACTAGACACACGGGTGTGTTAAGATCTAACACAGGATGTGTTGTTTTTAACACATCTGTTTTAACAGTGTTTAGTTTATTGGCAGGCTCCACTGTGACAAGATTGTTTTTACCCCTGGGCAATAACAGTGCAAATGTTCATTTGCATTTTGTAGCTAGGACTTTCAGGTGTTCAGAACCATTACAGAAAAGTATAACATCAGATTATGGTCAGATCCGCAGATAGGCACATACAAAAATGAACATCGAATACTGAAGATTATTCTTTTTATTGAATTTTTTAACAGGGGGCATATTACAACAATTACAACATATTAAATCATGAATCTGAAAATTATATCTCTTTCACCTTAAAGGCACAATATGTAAGATTTTTGGATTCAAATATCCAAAAACCACCAGAACAGTGTTATATATTTTGTTGACTTGTGTACTTACATTATCCAGATGTTTCCAAGAATGTTTAAATTCGGAGAAATAAGCCATTTTAACCAGAACACGGACCATGTCTGTGCGTAACATTTCAATGACGCGTTACCCTTGATTTCCGGTTTTATTTTGTAGAAACCATAAAAAATGAGACACTTTAATATATTATATGTTTTATTAGACAAATGAACAACTGTTTGGATACATTTATAGACAGAAAAATAATCATTGTTATATAGCTCAACACTTAGGCTATTGTTTGAATCTCGTTTTCTTGATTTACCACGACTAATATCGATCTAGCTTACTGCAATGTGCAAAAAGTGTCTCATAGCACATCTTGGCACATAGACGACATCTTTCATGACTCCGCGCTCAATCTTGGAGTCATCAAGATACGCCTTTGTTTTGAATAGGCGACCTCTAGCGGCGAAAAAACTACATTGTGCCTTTAACTGTTACATCAATTATCTTTTTCCGCAATAGAGATGTCTTTATATCTTTGTGATTCTTTTTTGTAGACAATAAAGAATCATGTGGAAAGTAAAATCAGTGGAAAACAGTCTAGTATTTGGTACAGTTGACGTGCATTTTGATTTGTGTATATGATATGATCCCAAATTCGGTAAGAATTTTTAGGTCAGTCTCAGTTAAAGGGTTAGTTCACCCAAAAATGAAAATAATGTCATTTATTACTCACCCTCATGCCGTTCCACACCCATAAGACCTTCCTTAATCTTCGGAAAACAAATTAAGATATTTTTGTTGAAATCCGATGACTCAGTGAGGCCTCCATAGCCAGCAATGACATTTCCTCTCTCAAGATCCATTTATGTACTAAAAACATATTTAAATCAGTTCATGTGAGTACAGTGGTTCAATATTAATAATATAAAGTGATGAGAATATTTTTTGGTGCGGCAAAAAAACAAAATAACGACATATTTAGTGATGGCCGATTTTAAAACACTGCTTCAGGAAGCTTCAGAGCATAATGAATGGAGCATAGTACCTTTATGGATCTTGAGAGAGGAAATGTCATTGCTCCCTATGCAGGCCTCACGGAGACATCGGATTTCAACAAAAATATCTCAATTTGCATTCCGAAGATTAACGAAGGTCTTACTGGTGTTGAACGGCATGAGGGTGAGTAATAAATGACAGAATTTTCATTTTTGGGTGAACTAACCCTTTAAACCACTATCACAATCCATCAAACAAGACCATTTAACAGTTACTGGAATGAACTTTAAAAAATTAATGAAACAAATTGAGAGAAAAATAATTTTGTATAACTACAGTTGAAAAGTAAATGTAAGATTATTTCTGACTGCTCTTTACAAAAGCAAAAACCCTTCCTTGAACTTACTAATAATGTTATTGTAAGGAATTAATAGTTACTATCACATTTGTTTCATTCATATAGCCTACCAACAAGCACTCTCAAAGGCTACACACATGCTCAGTTCATTCTCTTCCGCGCTAAACCCCGCCCACACCAATATAAGTAACATTTGATTGGCTCTCCTGTACATCATCTCCAAGATACACCCAATGAAATCTAACAGGAAGTTACAATCCTCCTGAGTTTAATGATTTATAATACTGCATCTCTGGCAGGTTCGATTAACTATGAACGATTAAATATAATATAGTCCTTCTTATTCTGGTTAATATATTTTGAACAGCAAAATGCTGGAGGAAGATAAATATAAAATATGCAGAGGCATTCATTACAGGAAGGTCACGGTTTTTTTTTCCATTTCGTGTTGCAGTTTCACAGTGTGGCGCATCGTTCCGAGGCGTTGATTGGTGGAGCGTTGAGATGGGGAGGTCGGAAACGTCATTCATTCGGGACTGGGATGAGAGGAGGGTCTTTTTGACAGTACTCTACAGAGCATTGCAACCTTTTCGTTCAGAGCTCAGTCATTGTGCTGTCTTCAGCTGCTAACTCTAGCTGCTAATTTGTCTCTGTGAAAACCTCAAATGGCTGCATACAAGCTGGTTCTCATTCGCCATGGCGAGAGCTGCTGGAACCAGGAGAATCGCTTCTGCGGCTGGTTCGACGCGGACCTGAGCGAGACAGGGGCTCAGGAGGCAAAGAAAGGCGGTCAAGCTTTAAAAGGTTTGTATAGTATTACATTTTCCAGCATTGTGAATGCGCGTTGTAAATCTGCCGTCCCAAAGATATCAGCATTCTAGATTGTTTTTTAAAGAATATGTACATTATATCTAAATGGAGAATAAATGCTTTTTGTTAATGATATTTGCACTGAGACATTTGCGTTTTAAATAAGAAAACTCAAACCGGAAAATTCGAATGACTTTCAGAAGAATGTGCATCACTGGCACTGCCCCGCCTTCGACGTGACGTGTGTACGCTCTGAACCAATGATATGGTAGTTTGCCTATTACTGACGGGTTGTGGGGCGGGGCCTACGTGATGTGAACGTGCAGCAAAGAACGTGATTTACACACGTGCTGAATTTCCCAATCAAAAGTGACTTTTTGACACAATTAGTTATGAATTCTGTTTATATAATATAAATACATTTAAATAACATTTTTATACTATTTTAAATATATTTAATATATATAATATTTATATATAAAATATATGTAATATTTTTTTTAAAAATAAATTATAATATTAATTTGTATTATTCTAAGTCTATAAGACTAAATTGTATTATATGTATTAAATAATATTTTAATAAAAAGAAAAATAAATGATTATGATATATTAATTTATATCTTAATATTCCATCTGCCATATTAAGTCTATAATGTGTATCACTGTGTCTTTGTAGATGCGGGGTTTGAGTTTGACATTTGTTATACCTCGGTGCTGAAGAGAGCCATCCGGACGTTATGGATCGTTTTGGACAGTATCGATCAGATGTGGCTGCCTGTGCACAGGACCTGGCGCCTGAATGAACGTCATTATGGTGGTCTCACTGGGTTAAACAAGGCTGAGACTGCGGCCAAGCATGGTGAAGCCCAGGTCAAGATTTGGAGGCGCTCTTACGACATCCCCCCACCAACTATGGATGCAGATCATGACTTTTACAGCGTCATCAGCAAGGTGAGGGCTTCAACCTCATTTATTCATTATGGTACTTTATCTGTTTAATGTCATCATAATTAGTTAGTCCTCCTCCTCAGATTCCATAGATTTTCTAATTGTATAAGAACTCATGAGTGTATACATGCACATGGTTCTATCCTCAATGACAGCATGCCTATCAGCATTATTATCTGCATTCTTGCATCCATTTCAACATAAATCATCTTAACATACAATATTCCATCTGATCTTATGAGTGAAAAACTTGGGGTTTTCACTGTTACATGTTGCAATTTGTTGCAACATGTTGGTATTACATGTAGAAACTGACGTGCTAGAAGTTAATAAATGCAAAGGCTCAGAAAACAAAGGTCAAACTGTATTTGTATAGGAAACTGCTTGCTATGTCCTAAAACAAATAAACAAGTCAAGAATTTCTATTAGATTAAATGAGCAGCAGTACTATTTCATACTGACTTGTTTAATGAACATTTTATTAATGCACACATTTTTTCTTGTTGGATGTCCTGTCTTTTTTAGGACAGACGTTATGCTGATTTGACCGAGGACCAGCTGCCTTCTTGCGAGAGTCTGAAGGACACTATTGCACGGGCGCTACCCTTCTGGAACGAGGAGATTGTGCCTCAAATCAAGGAAGGAAAAAGAGTGTTGATTGCTGCTCATGGAAACAGTTTGAGAGGCATTGTGAAACACTTAGAAGGTAATTGCAGGATCTTTTCAATCACTTGTTCAGGGTTCTCACCATCATTGAAATTCTCAAAATATCAAGTAAAATTGTGATTTAAAGGTCTGGAAGAAAAAATATCACAATATTCATAAATACGATAATAGAAACTCAACACTAAAACACTGGACATTGGCAGGGAAACACACTAGCCTAGACAGATATGCATAAGTTATACATTTAAAATTTAAACCTGTTTTTACAAATATTTTGTCACATGCTCTTATGGAAAGTCACCAAAAATGATTGACATATCAGTTTTTTCTAGTCTCATAGTGTGTTTCCTCTCACTCACAGGTATGTCTGAGGAGGCCATCATGGAGCTGAATCTGCCCACGGGCATCCCTATTCTTTACGAGCTGGACAAGAACCTGAAGCCCATCAAGCCCATGCAGTTCCTCGGAGACGAGGAAACCGTTCGAAAAGCCATGGAGGCTGTGGCAGCCCAGGGCAAAGCCAAGAAATAGAGTATTTACTTTAAACATATTAAATTGTACATCAGCACTGAATGACTTTAAACAAGATTCCCATATTTAACATCCATGAGACAGAGCTCTATCGGATAAGTGTTTGAGTTAAAATAAATATAGGACCTATATGTAACCAGAATGTAATTTTAGAATTTTGAAATGGTTGTGAGTATTTATTAGTTCTAAACAGTTTACAAGGACCACTCATTTTTGTTTGGATTTGTCTTTATGTAATTCATTCCAAAATTTACTTTGTCTCCACTTTATTTTGAAGAATATGTTTGGTCAAGTGTTCTCAATGCGGCAAGTACATTTCTTTTCACATTAAACCAATGTTGAGACTGAAAACCTAATGACTGTTTCGTCTGTTGTCCTACTTGATAAACTGAAGAGCTGGTACATGTAAACTTATGTCAGTCCTTGTTTATTTGATGATGGTTTTGCAGTGTTATATGAGCCAATGTATTATGTGTACTTTACATTGCAGACTGAACATTAGATTTCAGTAACAAATCGTCAGAGTGTTTCACCAAACTTATTCCAGTTTTAGTGCGTTTTACCATTAGTTATATATGCCAAGCACAATTTAGGCTCCCATTGCCAAGCATTTGGCCTGAAAGGGATGGGCATCCATTATCTTAAGCTAACTTGCACCATAATATGGTGCGCACATTAACACTTACCAATACAACTTGAATGTCACTTTTTGAATGTCAATGACACAACATGTCTCTTCAGGCCTTGTTCCACATCTTTCAAATATTTGATTTGAAAGACATTATTCTGCTCCACAAACTTCTCAAACAGATGAAGGCCACCTCCTACTCCAAAATAGTGAGACTTGGTTGCCAAATAAACAAGCCCATCCTCAGCAAGCAGGCCACAAAACACACTATGAAGAGAAGAGTAGTAGTCTGTGTTGTATATAGTTTCTGACGTAAAGATAATGTCATATTTTGGCAATGAGGTTTTATTTTGCATAAGCGTGAGAAAAGAGTTCCAGTCGCCCGAGAAGAAACCACAACGCTCTAGTAATTTCTGTGATGAATTCAGGGCTTTCCTCTTAGACGGTGGGCTGCTATTTTTCTCCTCTGTCTCATCATCTTCTTCACAATTGAGAAACACATTTGGCACTGTTAACTGCTCTATCACTGTGCTGTTATAATCCTGGAAGTCAACTTTGGTGGCTCCTCTCTTCAATGCAAGTATGCCAAGTAGACCTGCTCCACAGCCCAAGTCTAATACCCTTTTTCCAGCAAAGGTCTCTCCTTCATCATCAATGTACTCAAGGAGATCATAAGTGCATTCCCATATCTTAAGTCCACCCTCATAGACTCCAGTGATGAGGTCAGAGTTTTGGGTCAGTGTTTTGGCCAGTATCTCCTCACTGTCTTCTCGTTCAGGAGCAGTCTTCTCAAATACTGATTCATTGAGAAAGAGCAGGGGAGGCAGGGCACCTATGGTGATAGTTTCAGGCACCCAGTTCTCACTGTGGGAGAGAGGATCCAACAAAGGTTCGTGCTCAACAGCATTCTTCATCTTCGTTGGGACGGTTACACTGGATTCCTATAAAAAGATACATTGTGCATATGATCTTGACAGATGCAATCACAAGTAACTTTTTGACATGGATTGTAGCATGAGTAACTAAACCCACGTGTTCTCGATTTATTTTCACATAAATAACTGTTAAAATAGAGTATAATTTGGGGCGTTGTACTTCTCAAGCATAATTAAAGATCTTAAACAATCTTAAAGTCAGCTATCTTGTAGCATTATTAGCAAATATAGCCGGATTTAACAAGCTAATGATAAATTCCCTTACCGAGCATTTAAGATGCACATCTTTTGAGTTGTCGTCTTTCTTCTCTTTATCGTTTGTTTCTTCTTCTGTCTGTAAAGGAATATTGAAGTTAAAACTGAATGCCATGGTTTGTACTATTTCTACCCCTGTAGTGTCTGAGCACGTGTATCGTTGTCTGAACGAATTGTTCTTTTGAGTCGGATCTTTTCAATGAATTGGTTGAACCGGTTCAGAAATCGGTCCGAGCTATTCAAACAGTATTTTACTAAAACACGTTTTCAGCCATCAGATGTAAATTAATTTTAGTAATGTTAATGCAAATCATAACTTTTTATGGGCTGAATAATCATTACTGCATCAAACTGGGAAACATTGATACATTCGAATAGTAGAACGTAGTAGAAAAAACACGAAATAAATAGCAAAGTGTGCCTGCATATGCATTTATTGGGACGTTTTACAGCACTAAACCGGGATTTTAAGGCCCACGATGACGTAACTGCGTTCGTACTTAAAAGAATCACTGAATTATTTTTTGAGCCGTTTCTTTGAAACAAAACGTTCGAAAGAACCGATTCGAAAAAATGACTTGGACACAAATCAAACTACAATTCCCACAGTTCTCTGCAGCAGCTGGGCGAGGATCACATAAAATTGAACAGAACTACGATTTTTAATGAAATACCACACTATATAATGTAATTTTGATTTTTCAATAATATAAAAAATATTATAAAAAAGTTCCCATATAAAATTTCCTCTTTCCGCACCTGAAACTCCATTTCCCAGAATTCCCACCGTGACAGCTCACATCCCTGCGCGTCAGACAGACAGACAGCAGATGAAATCAAAGGGGTAGAAACTACCTCTTCTATTTATTTGTCTCCATCTGTCCCGAAAAAAAAAAATCTTTCAGCGGTATCATGAGTTGAGTAAATCGCAGTTTTAGGAGAAGATCTTGGCCAGGTAAGAGAGCCGACTGCATACATTTCTTCCACGCTGTGATCTGTGATGTTTAGCTCTTGCTGTTTGATTCAGTCAGGTCGAGGTACTAAACAACATCACCATTAACCTTTGTCTTATCACTGATACGCAGTTTATATTGTATGTATATTTTTACCCACAGTTTTGACACTGTGATCTGATCAATGTACCAATTTACTAATATGTACGCATATTTTTTGTCTTCAATGATAATTTTAAAGGCACAGACTCTCAATCTGTCCCTGAGATTATATTTTGTTTATGACATGGGGGATGGTGTATGATGCTGGCCATTTCTACAATAATCTGACAAGTGTCTATTGTCCTCTATAACTATTACATCTTTTTATGCTTATGTCTATATTTCTCTAAATTTCAATGTTACGTCATATGGGTGGTGTTCTCCCCACATTAATTGTTGTGGAGGGAATGTAGACTGTCCAGATCCGCATCTCACGTGTGAATTTTACGTCTGAGCATACAGTGCTGTGCTAACGTTAACGTTTTTTGAATTCTAACTGGGGGCACACCTATCTGATTCATAAATTAAATTTTTAGGAGTTAGCATGCCTTAGATTATGTGTTCTGCCTTAATTAAATAACAAAGCTTCTTTTCATTATCCCAGCTCCTGTATGCATTTTAATCACAAATTCATATCCAGTGACTCTTTATGAGACGGTTTGAAACCCTCCTAGTAAGATTAATGGTCTGATTGCAATTACAAATCCAAGGAAAGACGCATTAGTCACCAGCCTAACCATGTTTATTTGTAAACCTAAGTAAACTTAAAATACACTGGCCTTTTTAGATGCATTGTTATCAGTGCAATCATGTAAAGTATGCTGCCTTCTAAACACTTGACACAAGAGTTAATCCATCATTTGTATTGTATTATGTCAGATAATCCATGGGTATCACCATAAACCATGCTTGCATTATTGGTTTGGATCAGTCCACACCAACTGCTTAGGTGGATACTTTGTTAATCTAATTGGCTTACAAGTTCAGCATGGGGGTAAGTGTCAATGAGGAAATTGCAGGACATAGAGGAACTTGCTTGTGCCGATATTTAGGAAGTTTGAACAAGTTAAGGAACGATAACATCTTGTCTTTCCAGGGGCTGAAGATGCGTCCCTGCTCTACAGTCATGCACCTGCTGCTGAGATGTATGCGCGGGTGTGGCAGGCACAGTCGCAGTCGCATGCCCAGAAGACTGAGGCGGCCTCTGAGCTACATCAAACTGATCTTCAAATCCCTTTATTTTAACTCACTCACTAACTCAGAAGTAGTGTTGGACTCCATCCTTGAACCAGTGTTTTGGATGGTGGAGGTTGTCACACGCTGGTTTGGAATGGTAAATCTGTCATTTCATAACAATTTTCTTAAGATGTCTGCGCATATCTCTTACACCCTTCGCTTTTTCTTTTCTCTTTAGGTTTTTGTATTTTTAGTAGTTGCTCTTACCAGTTCTGTGATTTTCATCGCTTATTTCTGCCTTCTACCATTGGTCCTGCAAACGTACTCTCCTGGCTGGATAATGTGGCACATTTGTTACGGACATTGGATCATAGTCATGATAGCCTTCCATTACTACAAGGCCACAAGCACTCCCCCTGGATACCCTCCAAAGGTTCAGCACCCTTAGACGTGCCACTATCCAGTAGAGCTGATGTGTGTGTTCAGTGTCATTCATGACCTAACAGCTCCTTTCTTTCTTCATGTTGTTTTTCAGATGAAAAATGACATCCCGTTTGTGTCGGTTTGTAAAAAGTGTATCATTCCTAAACCAGCTCGAAGTCATCACTGTGGCATCTGTAAAACGTAAGAGAAACAAAAGGCTTATAAAATCTAATTGGTGACTCAATGTCAGCTGCATTTTATTCTGTTATTGTAAAAAAGTAACATACAAACATCCCTCTATCCTTCTTTCCAGCTGTATTCTCAAAATGGATCATCATTGCCGTATCCTTTTTAAATCACCATATTGTTGATATTTTGTTTTACACAGTTGAACGTTCCGTTAAAAGGGTTTGTTCAGCCAAAATTAACAATTTGTCATAATTTATTCAACCTCATGATTTTACAAACCTGTATATGGACAAGTTGTGTGGACCATTTTTATCATACTTTAATTTTGCCATAATTTATTATAATTGTATGGAAAAGAATGACCAGAGTTGTTTTCAAAATAGTGTAAAATTTCAAAAAGTAAAAATGATTTTTAACAAAAACTTTATAGCTTTAAAGACAGACCTGCTGTGAGCTATGAGGTTGTTAAGCGATAGCATATGTTTTTTTTAAGCCATTATTCGCATTATTTCAACTTATTTTAAAAAAATAATCAGTAAACAATGCAATTTTGATTCTACAAAGAATTGAAGTTCTTTCCCCAACACAATCTTGTACATTTGTCTTTTAGTCCTATATTCAAATACTTTTGTGCTTCACTGAAAGTTTGTAATATTATCATATTATAATATTCTAGCTTTTTAATGAAGACTTTTTAAGAATCCCTATGGAAAAAATGAGTTGGGAAAAAATACTTACGGAACCAAGGCTGCTAAAAAAGTGAGGGTAATGTTGCTCTCTATTTCCAGTTTTGCATTCCACAGAAGAAAGATATAAAGATTTAGAATGTGCGTAAGTGACGACGACAATCAGAAAAAGATTTATTAAATTAAATTCATTAAATGTCAGTTATTCATTTAACAGCTCATATACCTTAGGTTTTACACTTCTGTGAAGTTGGTTCCTTAATTATAAATTTTCAGCTTGGCTTAACAACTGTGTTGGTCATTACAATCATCGTTACTTCTTCTCCTTTTGTCTCTATTTGACTATGGGCTGCATGTACTGTAGCATCAGCGGTCGCAATCTCTTTATCGATGCATACAATGCCATAGATGTAAGGCTTTGTTTTTTAATACCTTTGTTGCTTCATGTTAGTGTTTCTCTGTTTTGTGTAACTCATAATTTTGTATCATAAAAGTTTGAATCTTTCACTCACTCAAAGCTTGGAAGACACCTCAGTAGGCATTTTTTTCCATCCTCTTATTCTTATGAATAAGGTGTTTTGCGTCCATTCTTAGATTGTGTTTAACTCTTCTCTTTCTGAATGGTTGTGCCTTTCCTTTTCTCTTTCTGTTCTCAAAGTCTGGGGTAGTGGGCCTGTCTTAACTGCCAGCTGTCTCTCTGCCATTCTATAGCAATTCAGGCACATGGAAGCAGAGAAACAGGGTGTTCCGGTGACAGGGATTGGGTTGCTCATCGGCATTGTTCCATCAGAAGGCGTGGCTGGGAAGGTACTTCAGGTGTAATTGTTCCTGCTGTCAGCTTCACTTTAGAATTGGAATTCGTCCTTTTCTGTATCTCGTCTCATTATTTAACACTCTTAAAACAAACAACATGCTATGAAGCACCAACAAATTATTTCTGACCTTCCTTATCCCAGTTCTAACAGCAAACATTTAAATGGGTATTACTTACTGACTTTGCTTTTGTCACAATTGGATGAGGACGGATTTACTTTAGATTCTTTAAGCTCTGGTTGGTAAGATCTGGTGCACTAGAATTTCCATTTGGATCAATGCATCAGTAAACTGTGCAGTTCTCTGTTTTATGGTTATAAGCAGATATAGTGAATTTCTTTGCATAATATGACAAAATATAAAACAGTGGAATATTTAAACAAATGACACTTTTGTAATACATATACACACATGCTGCCATTCACAAGTTTGGGGTTGGTAAGATTTCTTTTTAATATATTTTTTGAAAAGAAAGTAATACTTTAATTCAGCAATAATGCATTAAATTGATCAAAACTAACAGTAAAAACTTAATAATATAATAATAATATAATATTAATATAAATAGCAAATGCTGTTATTTTTAATGTATTCATCAAGGAACTGTTTTCAACATTGATAATAATAAGAAATGTTTCTTGAGGAACACTGAAGATTGCAGTAATGGCTGCTGAAAATTCAGCTCTGCATCATAGGAATAAATTACATCTTAAAATTTATTAAAATAGAAGACATTTAATTTAAATGGTAAAAATATTTCACATTATTACTGTTTTTATTTCATTTTTAATTGAATAATTGAGCATAAGAATCTTCTTTCAAAACACATTAAAAAAACTTACCAACTCCGAATCTTTGAACGTTAGTGTATACATGCATAAATAATATAGTTGCATTCATATAAATATCTATTTATATAATATTTTATATAATATCTATTTAATAATTAAAAAGTTAAATTATTTGTATCTATAGTATTTTGGATTTTTAATTAATTTTTATTAATGTATTATTTTGAATAAACACAATATTCTTCCTCTTTTGATGCTTTATGTGATACAGGAGGTTTCACAACCTCCATATACCTACAAGGACAGGATGATTCACAAGAGTATTATCTACATGTGGGTCCTCACAAGGTACGTCATTTCAAAAGGCTATTCTTTCACAGCGGCGCCAATCCTGGTTTTATTATTTCTATAGACTCACATCTTTTGTTATGTTTGTTGGTTTTTCCATCAGCACAGTGTCAGTCGCTCTTGGAGCTCTCACACTGTGGCATGCTATACTTATCACCCGTGGAGAAACCAGTATTGAACGCCATATAAACAACAAAGAGACCAAACGTTTGGCGAAACGTGGAAAGGTAAGGGTGCATTCAAGGCCGTTCAGAATCAAAGTCTTTGCTATTCTATCTGTTTAAACAGAGCAGGATGATTGGGATTTAAATTCTTTCTTTTATTTGAGATCTCTTATAATTGCATCAAATACTTTTTTTTCCTATGATTTAACCTTTTCTTTCTTTTTAAAGGTCTATCGGAATCCCTTCAGTTACGGTAAACTAAACAACTGGAAGGTGTTCTTTGGTGTAGAAAAGAGAAGGTGAAATTACACATTTTACTTGCTCTTTGTAGTAGTCTGCAGTCTTTAAGCTGTGGTTTAATGTAAATTATTATAATTACCTCCACAGTCATTGGCTGACACGTATTCTCCTCCCCTCTGGACACACCCCATATGGTGACGGACTGACATGGGACATTTACCCTCTTAAAAAAGACATGATGCCAGTCTGAGACATTAAAGACTTAGTTGACGAAGACCAACACGCTCATCAGGGTGAATCTCACCCGCTGTGCCAAAGCAGAACCAGAGCCCTGGGAACACGGGAGTCTGCAGAGCCCAGATTTAGACCGTGATCTCACTGGATGACTTTTGCTCTTTCTGGCCAAATGAAAGGGCTGTCCTCCAAAAATACCATGCATTTGGATGTTTTCTATCAATATTTTGTAATGAAATCATGGCAGTTGTCTGTGATATCTATTGGAAGATAGGTTTGTAGCCATGAGGGGCTTAAAAGGATAGTTCACCCAAAAATTCCTTACCCTTGTGTTGTTCTAAACCTGTACGAGTTTCATTCTTCTGTTGAACATAAAAGATATTTTAAAGAATGTTGGTAACCAGACAGTTGACAGCACCCAATGACTTCCATAGATTTTTTTTTTTTTTTTTGGGTGAACTATCCCTTTAATGTTTAATTGTGTAAAAATGATTTTTAACACATTATTTATTACACTTACAGTATCATTATTTAAATCTTAAACTTGCCTAGGATTTTATTAAATGTAAAATAAATGTTTTTTTTACAGCATTTATTGTATATTTTTTTTCTTACATTTGTTTTTATCCTCTTTCTTTTTCTTTTCTTTTTTTTTTTTTTTACACATTTTTAACGCATCACCGTGAATTACAAATGACTGCCTTTAGATGGCAGTGTACTATCATTTTACCATTTCAGAATCTTTTTATACCAGGTCAGTCGTAACTAAGTACTGTGTAACTGCTATGATGTTTTGGAAAACATATGTAAAATATTACAATTTTTAATTTATTATTGAAAATGACATTTATATATAATAGTTTTAAATATTTAGTAAACCATTCATTTAAAAATAGAGACATATGCCGTTTTTTGAAGATTTTATTTCATGAAATATGACTAAATATGTTTTCATATGATGGCAAATCAACATTTATTAAGTTTAACTCATAAGTTTTATACAGTGCAGTTTCTAACATGGCTATTTCTATCAAATCGCATGAGTGCTTAAGATCAAGTACACATAATAAGCACTGTAAATGTTCAAGATGGTTTTGAATTTAGTACAATACTGAACTCAAAAGTTAAAACAAACTTTTCAAACGAAGTGAAGACAGAGGCAAATAAAAACAAAATGTTGGAAAGGAGAATTTAGTGAACATTAGAGAGACGAGCAGTTTCACAGAAAATAAACAACAACAAAATTAATACATTAATTAAAAGGGAACGATAATAAAGAAATAGTGGCTTGCAATAGAATAAGGAAGAAAATGGCAACGGCTGCAAAAATTCAGTGACCCTGCTGTTTCTCCGCAGGACTTCAAAAGAGTCAGCCGCGCTCACGATAATGTGCGCGAGCGCCCTCTAGTCACAGATTTACGACGTCACCAATATCATCCTTTAGCTCTACAATGAATTATTCTTCTTCATGAGCCAACAGGACTACATCGGGGAGGATGTATGCGTTTAACTCAGAGGATAAGTAAATATCAAGTTTAGATTATTAGTAACTATCCATTGATTGCATTAGTGTGATACATTTGTCTTCCTGGTGGAAGGTTTACTGATCAGATCAGATTAAGTCTTAGACAAATGTCGACTCAGCGGAATACAACGGGCTTGCGTCTCTCCTCGATCAACAATGCATCTGACAACAGAACATAACTCTAAAGTAGACACAAACTTTCTTCTGCAACGACAAAATATAATTTGCTGACGTCACCAGCACTTTTTACATTTTGGATCCTGTAGAAATGCATTTATTCGGGCATCCAGGCATTCGAGGCTTGGTCCTGATGTGAGTTTGAGCAATGGGAAGTTGCTTTGGAGTGATACGTCAAAGGTCTCACCTGTCCTCGAGGAACGCATCCAGATACAGCACCAAACGAGGAGGTAAGACTTGGCCTGCCGAGGAATTCTGTTTGCAAATAGTGTAAATGCATCTGATGTTCCTTGAATGAGAAACCTATTTGTCCTACTGCATCAACACTGCCTTTGCAAGCGTATTCAGATATTTTAGAGAATGTATCAATGTAAAAAGACACTAAATGGGAACCTTAGATAAGGGGTTTCAATCTTTTAGATGCCACTGACATTCTTGTGCGAGAAACCCCCATCTAAAATTTAAAAGGAATTTATAGCCTAGTTTCTTGTATAAAGACCAAATTATACAGTGAAAAATAAATTCATTTAAAATATTATCTGAAAAATATTTAGTTTCTGTTAAATGACATTATTATAGTACTGTATTGTTGGATTATTTATTTACATATTTATTTTAATCAATTTTTTATTTTATTTAAATCTTATTATTTATTTATGTTGTACATTTTATACATTGTTTAGATTTAAACTTTTCCACAGACCCCCTGGGGGTCTCCAGGCCCCATTTTGAAAAACAAATTGTCTTAAAAACTTCTAGGCACCATTTCAAAAAAGGCAGTTAACTTTCTTTCTTTTACGTGGGCACGACTTACACTATGGGAACCCATTAGTTCCTGTTGGAACTCTAAAGACTTTCACTGGTTCCTCAAGTAACCCCAACACAAGGGAAAGATTCAGAGGCATGTGAAACATATTGAAGTTTCAAGTTTTCCTTGACTTCATTTTGATGCATGGTGCATAGAAGATTGACATATTGGACATACAGAGTTCTGAATGAATTGTGGATTTCTTCTCTGCTTAAATTATCAAATGAATGTTCTTCCTTTACTTAGAAATCTATTAAGATCGGGACATCTTAGATAAGACGTATTTGTGGAGTTGCTTGGGTGCACCTGCTCTGGACAATCCTGGGATTTACAGTTTATTTTTGACTCTCTGTCCTAGTCTGAAGTAGAGCCAACTGGATTAGGTTTGTTGTGAAAAGTCACTCATACACCTAAACCCAAACCAGAGATTGTAAAAGCAAGGACTATTTCTTGCCGCTAGAAGCTATCTTGGTGGCCAGCTCTGATTTATATTTGTACGGTGTTATTTTTAGTTTCAGAAAACAGGTGATGGGCGTGTACAGTGTACAAGAAACTGGATTTACTAGCTGAGTGTCAGAGTTTGGCACTGTGAGATCTTATAGCACCGTGTATGTGGAGTTGATCGTTCCTCAAACACCTGAATGAACTCATAGGAGCGACTTTCCAGTAAATTTTCACTGATTAAAGGAATCAGAACATGGGAGTTGCAAACTCGAGAGACTATCAACCAACGGTAACAGTTGTGCTCAAAAGTAAGTAGCTTACAGCACACAATTTTGCTGTTTGTAAGATAAAATGTGATAAGATTGTTTAGAGATACTTGAAGTATTAGAACTGTTGAAGGTTGTTGATTTACTGTGTACATTACCATCCATATTATGTAGTCCAAGACCATAAATCTGATGAAAATTTAGGTAGTTTTTTGGTCATGCTAGCAAATATTATTTTGTTTGAAACAGTTTCATGTTTAGTCACCTGTTCTCTGACCGGAGTCGTCCTGCCATTTGAACGGAAGCCAAATTAAATGAACAAAATAATCTCCTGTATTTAGTAATTGAAAAGGATTTGTAATTTCGCAAGAGGCCAGATGGCCTGGCCGTGTTTAGTTTGCTGACTTACAGAGTCAGTTTGATTTGTATGAGTGTGGCATCCCAGCAATACCTTAAATGCGTGTTAATACAGAACATGCTGGATTATTACTGTACATCATGGGCTTGCACTGCATAAGCCAAGTTAGCCAAAATACATGATTTTTATGGTCTATTTATTGTAAAAATGCATAATGACATGGTAAAGTTTAGTACTTGTGTCTAAATGGTTTGATTTTTATTTATTTTGGTATCCATTGTTAAAATGAAAATGATAAATGTTGCAGTGTGTTTGTTTTGTGGCGTTCTACTCTTGTAAACTCTCGTCTGGCTAGGAGTGATGCATGATGGGAAAGAGGCCACTAAATCCTGTTTTGCATCACCAGATTAAGGCTTTAATCTCAGCCACTATAAATAATTTGTTTTCTCCAGTGTATCCATTGCTTTGACTCCAGAACAGGTTTTTATCACGGTTGGAGGAAGATTCAAAGTTTCTTTTGAAACCTGTACTGTGATTCTGTCACGTTTTGTTTGTATACAAATGATTCAGCCACATGTCTGAGCCAATATCTTTCTTCCCAAAGGGATTTCCCTTTGGCCCACATGATCTCTTCGCCTTTAGGTGACATTGAGCTGGGCTGGCTTGACTTTTGGGATTTAGCCTGTCGTTTAGATGGAGATATTGACCACATTATTACATTTGATCTGTAATAATGGGTTCATAGTTCATTTAAAGGACAAGTAGTTATTAAACTGTTGTTTGTTGTGCAGCTTTAATGAGCAATTGACGAACAAGAGTTCTGAGCTTAGATTACATTGATTTATCTTTGCTACACGTCAAAGAGAAGCTTCTAGAATGGGAAATCTGTTCAGGCCCACTGCATCTCATTTGGGCAAAAGCTGTGATGTCACATGTGTTACATGTGTTTGTTGTCCTAGTTCTTTGACAAGAAGTCATGACCCTTTTTGCATAACAGGATTTTTACAAATGTCATATATCGGACTGACTACTTAATGCATCTCTAAATGATCCTGATATTGTTAAGGTAACATTTCTATCTTGATATCTTTTTCTTCTGTAGGACGCAATGAGCCCCTGAAGAAAGATAAGCCCAAGTGGAAAAGTGACTATCCTATGACGGAGGGCCAGCTGCGAAGTAAAAGAGATGAATTCTGGGACACAGCCCCAGCTTTTGACGGCCGTAAAGAGATCTGGGACGCGCTAAAAGCTGCAGCTGTAGCGATTGAATGTAACGACCATGAACTAGCGCAGGCTATTGTAGATGGAGCCAGCATCACCTTGCCTCATGGTAAACATTTAAACATTATTTCTGTTCATAGACCACTAGTTTCCACAAAAATATTAAGCACTACAACCATTTTCAAAATTGAAATGTTTCCTGAGCACCAAATCAGAATATTAGAATGATTTTTAAATGATTATGTGACACTGAAGAAAATTCAGCTTTGCCATCACAGGAATAAATTACATTTTAAAATATATTAAAATGTATATAAAATTGTAATATTTCACAATAATACCATTTTTTTTATCAAATAAATTCAGTCTTGCTGAGAATGAGACTTCAAAAACACTAAAAATGTAGAACCCAAACTTTTGAACAGCTGTGTACACATGCTAAATATACACATTTGCTTTAATGACAGAAGCATTTGAGCTGAATTATAGCATTTGATTTGCTCTTTCAGGATCCCTTATGGAGTGCTATGATGAACTGGGCAACCGCTATCAGCTCCCTGCATACTGCTTGGCTCCTCCAGTCAACCTGGTCTCTGAGTGCAACGATCATAATGTGTCTGAATCCACTGAGCCACAGGAGAAAAAAGAGAAGGAGTTCCAGCTGAAGGTGCGTCTCTCCACCGGAAAAGACCTTCGTCTTAGTGCCACTATGGCCGATTCCATCCGTCAGCTGAAGAAACAGCTTCAAGTTCAGGAAGATATTGATACCATCAATCAGCGCTGGTTTTTCTCTGGAAAGCTCCTCACGGATAAAACACGTTTACAGGACACCAAGATCCAGAAGGACTTTGTAATACAGGTCATTGTTAGTCAGCCCATTGTTCCCAACTAGTAAACACACAAAACTGTGAACCAGGACTCAATAAACTCACACCTGCTTTTGTGTTTCCATTATACCCCACTGATCAGGTCAGATTTCCTTTCCAAATGTGAAGAACAAACATTTCTTATAGAAACATCTTAATTGTAGCATACTAAAATGTGTTATGCTAAATTACATATATTGCCTTCTTGGTTTTAATATCCATATGTTGTGTGGATAATCATTTCCATATTCTATATGGTATCTTTTGCCTTGATCCTTGATACAGTCTGCTGTCCACTGCTTAGCAGGCATAGACTATTTCAAAGAGGGTGAATTTTCAGAGTGCAAGGATTTTTCAATCTTATTAAGACACTATTTAAATGGTTATTGCATCATGATGCCATTTTGATTTTGTTCAATTATAGACTGTTCGGAGACTTATAAATCTGTCTGTTACATCTGTTATCAAAAACAAAAAACAACAACAACAAAAAAACTCAAACTTTGGTACTCTGTCCGATTTTAATTGCCAGTCGTAATGTTCATATGTTCGTATTCCGAAGCAGTATGTATACATTTGTTTATAGCCATGCTTTTATAGAGGTTTGTAATTTATTTTAGCACAGACAAGTTCATTTTATGATTTCTAATGTACAGTAAATTAATTTTTAATGATTAAAAATGACAATATTTGTTTATTGACTTTATTAACTTTAAAAACTCTAAATTGTACAATTATTTCATATTGTAATATTATATTGTTTCATTAAGAGACAGAATTGTAACTAATTGTATATCTGGAGAAAAAACAATCTCAGTGTCAGTATTTCACAAGTTTTTACTAAAATTGACTGATTTTTATACTGTGGCAAAACAATTTTTTTTTTTTTTAATTGAATTTTCTATTGAAAAAATGTTGGCTGGCTTCATTTACAAATTGGCTTTTGTGGCATGATGTCATTCACCACAGAGAGGATTTATTGTCAGATTTTTTTTCTCGAATATGAATGGAATTAAATAGCAATTTCAAAAAACGTCAGTCTGTGTATCAGTGTAAATACCAGTGCATGGTTTATTTTTAATACAATGTATTGATAAACAACTTACAAAGATATATTTCTCACTGACAAATAATTTATTTTTCTTTTCCTTTAACATCAAATGATTGCCATGTATGAGTAGGTGGAATCCTTTTTGTCAACTTTTGATCTTTTAATTCGATTAATACAAGCCATGATACATATTTCATAGCCTTTAAGACCAATGACATGACAACAACAGCACAATTAACAAAGGAAAAAAATAAATAAAGCCAAGAGTGTTTAAAAATACACACAAGTACAAGTACGGAATAAACTTTGTAACTCACACATTGATAGCTTGATTTATTAATTAATAACTTGAGAACTACTTTTTATTCAGCTTCTAACCCCCTGATTTCACTCACATTCACTCATTTTTTAAGGCTACTGTGCCTTAAAAAAATTATTTACTGGTTTAAATAGTAATAAAATAGGCATTATTCATTAAAATATTTATATTGTTGTAGTATTGAGTGACACCAGACTCTCTCTCTCACACACACACACAATCCATCCCTTTATATAGGCTACCTAAAATGGTGCTTTTGGAGGGCACTGAAGTGTTAAATCATTATCAACATATATATTTAATAAAAATAAATGAGTTCCAAATGACACTTCCCAGATAGCAACTTTGTGCCGGCCCAAGTCCGGCCCACATCTGCCACGCGTGGTATGATGATCTGGGTCACATGTGGTGTGGAATGATGTCACTTAGGCGGACCGCTCCTGTTTATCAGATCTGAGCCACAAGCAGGCAATAGCAATGGATAAAACAAACTCTCATTGAAATCGGATCGTTCGGGGGTGCAAATTGGGCTCAAAATCGGGCTTAAAATCTTCAAGTGTGTGAACCACCTAAGGCATGCACGAGGCGAGTGCTCTGTAAAAGAATGCGCAGGCGCATAGTCTTTCTTCACAAATTGACAATGCCAACTACTTGTCTGGCATGCGTAATACAGCGTTTTTAGTTGTTTGTGTGGATCCATGTGAATGGGGATTTTTGATAACTTTGTCATCTGTACAAAGAAAACTTTTCCGTTTTTAGTACATTGTTGTGTAAATATACCTTTAGTGTTAGTTTTTCTCTTGCTGCTGAAATTGAAAGCCCAGCAGCATATGAATCTCAATAATGGTGACATGCTTCATGCTGCAATGTATTCTGGGAGCCACAGATAAGTTTTGTATGATGCACACATAACGCATTGCTGCATGAAGCATGTCACCATTATTGAGATTCATATGCTGATTCTTTAGTGCCTGCATGTATCTTTAAAACTTCTTGATGCACATCTCTCAGATTAAAAAACTGCTGGACAATCACAGGACTATTGCAAACAATAATTAACATAAAATAAACAACAATTAACATCTATGTAAGTCAAATAGTTCACTGAATATGATCAGTAAATCAAACACTACATGATATTATGCCTTTATCATCATCAAGCAGACAACGTCATCTGAACACAATTTCTCTTGCTGTTCTTACTATAATAAAGAGTTACAGCGGGAAGAGAAAAACTAATGTCAAAAGTCAAGTCAGCCTAACAAAGCAAACACTGATCACAATGATGGTGACAAAAAATTTCAACCAAACATTAACATCAAAACCTCTGTTAATGGAACAAAACCGTCATTGAGATCTCGCAATTAAACAAAACCGACCATCATAGAAATCTCGGAACAGAAAAAAAACAACTGTTATTAAAATCTTGTTAAGGAACAAAGCCGACCGTAATTAAAACCTTGTTAGGGAACAAAACCGAGTGACATTGAAATCTCGTTAAGGAACAAAACCGACCATCACTGAAATCTCATAACCCAGCAAAACCAACCATCATTGAAATCTCATAACCGAATAAAACCAACCGTCACTGAAATCTTGTAACAGAAAAAAACGACCATCATTGAAATCTCGTAGTGGAACAAAACCAACTGTCATTAAAATCTCGTAATGGAACAAAACCAAGTGTCATTAAAATCTCGTAAAAGAACAAAACATACTTTATTGAGATCTTGTAACTGAACAAAACTGACTGACAATGAAAACCAACTGTCATTGAAATCTCGTAAAGGAACAAAACTGACCGTCATTGAGATCTCTTAACCGATCAAAACCATCTTTCACTAAAATCTCGTTATAAAACAAAACTGACTCTCTTTGAAATTTCGTAAAAGAACAAAGGACCAAAACCGACAGTCTTTGAAATCTCATAACAAAACAAAACCAAATGTCAACTGTCAATCTCGTAAAAGAACAAAACATACCATTGAGAACATTGAGATCTAACTGAACAAATGAAAATGTGACTGACTGACAATGAAAAACAAACGTAATTTATATCTCATAATGGAACAAAACAGACCATCTTTGAATTCTTGCAAAGGAACAAAACCATCAATCAATGAAATCTCGTAACAAAACAAAATCGGTTTGAAATCTCGTAAAATAACAAAAATAAAACCGACCATCTCTGAAATCTCGTAAAGGAACAAAACCAACTGTCATTGAGATCTTGTAACGAAACAAAACTGACTATCTTTGAAATCTTGTAACAGAAGAAAACCGACCGTCATTGAAAACTGACAGTCATTGAAAGCTCGTAACCAAGCAAATCCGACCGTCACTAAAATCTTGTAAAGGAACAAAACTGACAGTCAACACAAAAACAAAATCGACTGTCATTGAAATCTCATAACAAAACTTTCAACCATTGAAATTTTGTAAAGAAACAAAACCGATCATCTTTGAAATCTCGTAAAGGAACAAAACCTGCCATCATTGAGATCTTGTAAAGAAATAAAACCAACCATCACTGAGCTCTCATAACGAAACAAAACTGACCCTCTTTAAAATCTTGTAAAGAAACAAAACCGACCATTATCGAAATGTCGTAATGGAACAAAACAGGCTGTCACTGAAATCTCGTAAAGGAACAAAATCAAATGTCATTGAGATCTTGTAACGAAACAAAACTGACTGTCTTTGAAATCTCGTAACAGAAGAAAACCGACCGTCATTGAAAACTGACAGTCAATGAAATCTCGTAACTGAACAAATCCGACCGTCACTAAAATCTTGTAAAGGAACAAAACTGACTGTCATTGAGATCTAGTAAAGGACCATGATCAACAGTCACTGAAATCTCCTAAAGGAACAAAACTGACAATCTTTGAAATCTCGTAAAGAAATAAAACCAACCATCATTGAACTCTCTTAACGAAACAAAACTGCCTCTCTTTGAAATCTTGTAACGAAACAAAACCGACCGTTACCGAAATGCCGTAATGGAAGAAAACAGGCCATCACTGAAATCTCGTAAAGGAACAAAACCAACTGTGATTGAGATCTCGTAACAAAACAAAACTGACAGTCAATGAAATCTCGTAACCGAACAAATCCGACCTTCACTAAAAAGGAACAAAACCGACTGTCATTGAGATCTTGTAAAGGGACAAAACTGACCTTGAGATATTGTAAAGGAAAAAAATGACTCTCATTGAAATCTTGCAAATGGAACAAATCTTCTCATAATGAAACAAAACTGACAGTCATTGAGACCTCATAAAAGAACAAAACTAACTGCTATTGATATCTTCTAAAGGAACAAAAAGACGGTCATTGAAATCTCATAGCAAAATGAAACTGACTGAGATCTTGCAACCAAATAAAACCAACCGTCACTGAAATATTACAATGGAACAAAACCAATCAGAAGACTAAAAAACACACAAATGTTTTAAGATGACACACTTAAGACATCAAGTAACAGCACATGAATCTCAACAAAGGTGACAATCAAAAGTGTCATGCCGCATTGCATGATGGGAACTATACTTTCTTGTGTGCAGTTTGGGTAACTGCCACACTTGAGTAAAAAATATGATTCTGTAAATCATAATAATGAGAAACTTTCTCGTAATTATGACATTTTCTCATAATAATGACTTAGTTTCTCATAATATGTCTCTCGTATTACTTCTAAGCATGCGGACCAGAAGGGAGTGGAACGCTAGCGCGATAGAAAATACGGTTTGTACCATAGACTGTAAAAAAAGACAGTTTGTACAGTATAAAAACCATTACGCCTATGGAATGTCCCCACAATTTACAAAAACAAACGTGTGTGTATGTTGGGAAAGAGAGTGAAGGGACAAAGATTGTAAGCCTATTGTCTGATCCACACTCCGGAGCAGAAGGTTGCGGTAATGCACCAAAAAGCTGGATGTCATCCGCCGTAAAACAAGAAAGATGAAGAAGAAGCACAAAACGCACAATGATGACGCATGCAAAGCGCGACACGCAGACTGGAGGAGAGATCAACGTGCTTGTAGCACTGTAAGGATTTCTACCTGCAAAAATGGTGAAGTCTGGAAAACTTAAATCTGGAGCAGCCCAGAAAATAAGGCGGTGGAAGAAAGGGCACAGTAGTGATAGCAATCCGGAGACATGTCGCTATCGAAAAGCCGCTAGGAGCCGATATTTCAGCCGTCCCTCAGGTGAGACTCTGGCCTGCGTGACAACACGTGGGTAGCTGATCGATCTTTGTAAACAAGTTAAAAATCATGCTTGGGAACTTTTAGAGAGCGACGACTAATTTATTTTAGCGTTTATTATAAAGTAGTTTAAAACATTAGATATTTTTACATTTCTGACAGTTAGTAGGACTGCCCTTTCTTTTGACTGTATTCAGTGGCTAGGATGTCATAACATTGTGTTTAGATGGTATGCTTAATGTAAATATGAGTTTCATCAAACCTCTTTCTATTTAAACAGAAAAGAGTGATCTGACAGTAGATGCTTTGAAACTCCACAATGAGCTTCAGTCAGGATCTTTGCAGAGAAGCGGTGATGTGGCAGGAGATGCCATGGAAGATCAAGCCCTCACAGAGAAATCCTCTGGGACTTTTCTCAGTGGACTGTCAGACTGCTCCAACCTCACATTTAGAAAAGTACAGCGCTACTGGGAGTCAAACTCTGCAGCACATAAAGAGGTTTGTTTTTAGTTTTGATGGTCAGACAGCTGTATTTTTTGTCATTATTACTAGATTATATGATATGTGTTTTATTCACATCATCTTCAGATCTGTGCTGTATTGGCAGCCGTAACTGAAGTGCTTCGCTCTCAAGGAGGAAAGGAGACAGAGACGGAGTACTTTGCAGCCTTGGTAAATTAAAGTTACCATTAAATCAATTCAACTGTCAAAATGCTCAAAAGTGTCTACGCTTTCTTTGGATCAACCTATGACTGTCTTTTCATTTTCAATCGGCAGATGACGACACTTGAGGCTGTAGATAGCTGCGAATCACTGGCAGCTGTTGCATACCTCCTTAACTTGGTCATGAAAAGGTGAGCGGCATGAATTTCTACTGTAGTGATTTAGATTGGCTCGGCCTGTTGATCTGGATAAGTTATGTTCCGCTTATCTTCTCAAGGGTGCCAGCTGCAGTGCTTAAGAAAAAGTTCTCGGACACAGCCAAAGCCTTCATGGATGTGATGTCAAACCAAGCCAATTCTGACTCTTTGTCCTGCCTTCGATGGGTTTGTACACTTTTCTCATAAATGTAACCCTCTGGTGTTCTTTGACATCACACTTGTGATCCTCAGACAAAATAGATCCAATTTTTTTTTTTTTTTTTTAATGAAATGATTGTACATTATTTTGTTTCAATAATATTTAATCTTTGTTGTATTTATAGGGAGTTTCATGGTATTAGACAATATTAAACTGTAAATTCTGTCTATATAAATTGATACAAATATTAGAAAAATATTTTCAATAAATACAATGTTTAAGTTAAAAACAAAGCAAATTTTCCAATGCATGGAAGGCAGACTAGACCTTGTCAAAGACTACTTAATAGTGGTTGATTTCTAATTTGTACCCCAAAACATTGCTCTGTATTTGTATTTTTTACATATTTCCCATTCATTTCTTGTGATCTTTGTGGTTATTTGACAGCCACAAGTTGGAATTTAAGACCATTTAGCCTTTTGTTATCAAGTCCACGATTTTTTGTTTATACAGCAAGTTCCATGAAAGTCACCAAGTTTTGTACCATTCCAATAAAGTAAAAATGGTAATTACACATGTAAAAAATTTTGTTCTAAAATGACCAAAGACCACCAGAGTTTTAACCAATGTATTGTTTCTTTATTCCTTGCAGATCTTATCCTGTCTGGCGACTTTGCTACGTAAACAGGATCTGTCAGTGTGGAGTTACCCATCAACTCTTCAGGTGTACCACGGCCTGCTGGTCTTCACAGTACACTCTAAACCAAAGGTCTGTCTGTTTGATTCCAATCTAGTCAGCGCTGGAATGTTACTGTTGACATAAGAATTCTTTTTATGACATGTACTGTAAGATTTTAGTCCTATCCACCGCTGGTTGTTACAGTAATACACAAATGATACACTATTTCTGTACTGCCTGCCACAGAGTAACAGACTTTGACAGTTTGAGGTTTCTGAACGATGATTATGTCTGTGTACTACAGGTGCGAAAGGCAGCACAGCAGGGCGTTTGCTCCATCCTTCGCTACAGCGACTTCATGTTCTCAGATAATGCCCCAAGCCACCACCCAGCAGCCGTCACAACAGCCAAATTCTGCTGCAAAGAATTGGAGCAGTCAGGAGGTCAGCTGAACTCATGTTCTTAATGTCGAAATGCTCAAAATAAACAATCTCAATCTGAGGCTATCACTAAAAATCAATAATAAAATAAAAATATTAACAAAATGAGGAAAATTACAAACAGTGCTGTAGAGTAAACGTATGCAGTTAGTCTATCTTTTCCACACAGGCACTCTGCTCTAACACCTCACTGCACATGTGTCCTTCATTCTTGGTGTACACTTAATTTCCTATAGGTTTTAAATTATTTTAGTTAAAACACAATTCAAAATTTAGAATCAAACTGCCTTAATGGCAGGTTAATGTGTAGGCAATTCAGAAAATTACCATGTAGCACCACCTAGCATCCAACCAGTTTGAACATGGGTAATGTCCTGATATGTCAATGATTGTGCCACAGAAGTTACCAAGTTTCGTACTGTTCCAGTGTAGTAAATGTTAAAAGTTCAAAACATAACATTTTTTTTTTTTATCTAAAATGATCAAAGACCACCAGAGGGGTAACAAATACCAGTATAACCGATTTGAATGTGGAAAAAATATTGTGCCACAAAAGTCACCAAGTTTTGTACCATTCCAGTGCAGTTAAAAATGTCTATTTTTTTTATTATAATGATGGAATATAAAATATATTATCTTTTTTTCAACTCAAGGCAGCAAAGAAGACACAACCACTCTCCATGTGCTGGGTCTTCTGAAGGACCTGCTGTCTGCATTCCCCCTGAACTCAGTCAAGTCTTGCTGTGAGACTCTTCTCCGTGTCATGACCCTGAGCCATGTGGTGGGAGAGCAGTTTAACTTACATACTTTTGTTATTTTTATTTGATTTCCATTGATTTTTCCATTCTTAACACCTGCCCCTAATTCTTTCAAGCTGGTGACCGCAAATGCAATGCAGGCTTTCCACAAGCTCTTCATTAGCAAACCCAGTCCTTCCAGTATGTCTGCAGAGCTCAATGCCCAGATCATCACAGTGAGTGTCAGAATTGATAAACACATGCATATGAACTCAAAAGATAATGTGCTGGATCTTATTTTTGCCTTTTAATTTTATCATCTTCAAATGTGTGGATTGACACAGCTATCAAACACCTTCCTTCCAGGCTTTATATGACTATGTTCCTAGTGAGAATGATCTGCAGCCTTTACTAGCATGGCTTGCTGTAATGGAAAAGGCCCATGTACATCTCTCCAGGTAGGCCTTTTTCAGGTTAAGTTTGAGTCTTTTGTTTGCTAGCCTGGTGAAGAATCTTTCTCATTCCATCGTCTTTGGGCTCTAGTTTACAGAGTTCTCTGAGTCTCGGTCATCTTCCTCGCCTCTTCTCGGTTGCCATGTCGTGTCTTCTATCCCCGCACACGCAAGTTGTCTCTGCTGCAACCCAGACTCTGAAGGTTTGCCACGTGTTGTCTATAAACAGCATAATCAGTTATTTCTCAGAAGTGAATTTGTCTTAGTGTTCTTGTGTATTTTTTTTCTCTCCCTCCAGACTCTGATAAATGAGTGTGTAGCTGCTCGAATTGCAGAGATTGAACCCGTTCTAACAAACACATCAACTGGAAATGGGGCTTGCATCTTGAAGATGTTTCAGTGAGCTACCCGTGGCACTCATCTGTCCTAATGTCATGTCCTTTTCTAGAGCCTGGTCTTTCTAAAATCTGACCCCTGTCTTTTTCAGTATTGTGGAGGAAGGGTTGTCCTATCGTTTTCATGCCTCTTGGCCGTTTGTGCTACAGATCCTGGGCTGCTTCTACCGAGCTGCAGGAAAACGGGCTCATCCTTTCATGATAAAGGTAGTTTGAAGAAAAGAGAGTGCATATATATACATGTTCTGAACATTGTACTTATATTTCAAAATTATCTGTATGTAATTCGTTTCTGTAATTTATTTTTATCCGTACCACCAAACCTGTCCCTAACCTTGTTTTGCAATACAGCATAAACACAATAAATACATTGTACCTAATACTTATTTTTTATTGTAAGTATATAGTAGTTAAAAATGGCTAATATTAAATCATATTTTTTTCTTTTCTTTAAGTTTGTGTTTGTGTCTCATTGATAGTTTACTCAAAGATTAATGTGTGTGTGTGCGATCTTCAGAGTTTGCAGTCTCTCAGTGACCTGCGGGCCACCCCTCAGTTCCCCTTTTCTGGGGAGCTGGATCTGGCTGTGGGCAGTGCGGTGGAGAGCATGGGTCCAGAGGTGGTCCTGAACGCTGTGCCCCTCCTCATCACTGGGACAGAGTGAGTTACTCTGCTGATGCTTCTCAGTCTAAAAACTCTTCTGTGTGCTTTGAATGAAAAATTAAGTTATTAATGTGGTGAAATGTGTTGTTTATGTTTGTTTATAGTGATGACCTTGAGTTCCCGCGCAGCTGGCTGATCCCGGTCATAAGAGATCACGTGAAGAACACTCAGCTGGCTTACTTCACATCACACTTTTTCCCTTTGGCAAACAAACTTAAACAGACAGGTTTGTAATACACACACTCTGGTTTAAATTGTAATTCACTTATCAAAATGTTTTATAGTGTCTGTATTATATGCACATGCTTATCAACATTTAATTTCTCATTCTCTTGTTTATATCAGCTGATGAACTGGAGCAGTCAGGACAGAAGCTGATGGCAAAAGTGTATCAGACTCTACAGATGCAGGTAAGATAAGTATTTTGACACAGTTATGGTCAAAATAATGTGCCATTCACAATGTATGTCTAAAAAATCAGTTAAAGGGGTAGTTAAACCAAAAATGTATAACTTCAGATTTGGAACAACATGAGGGTGACTAAATGAAGACAGAATTGTCATTTTTGGGTTGACTACCACTTTAGTAATCCGACTTGTATCATAATCAGAAAAGAAAAGCCTTCATTTAAACACTTCAATCTTAAAAAAATTTGAATAAAAGTCATGTGATTTGCAAGAGCGGGTGCAGATCTGTTAAAAGAACAACTTCCACGTAGGAATGGTCCATTTGATGATACAAAGTTTCGCAATAAATTGTGAACAAGAGCCGAGTGAATGCAGATAAGCAACATATACTTTGGGAAGTATAAAACGGTCAAATACACACTAATGTATTTACGTAAACCCAGTCAGTAATGTCATAAGAGGACGTGAAAACCTGTGAAAGACCTGCACATCGGTATATTGGGTCTGTGATTTCGGTGTTAAAGTGACAGCAGCCTAATATACCTGCTGCTGTCTATGTTATTAATGTTAAAAAAAAAAAAAAAGGAAAGAAAATCACTCGCTGCTCATAAGTTCATCTTTGTAGCTTTAATAAGAATCATTGTATATTTAAAGGGAAGGCTATGCAGTGTTTTTTTTTACTTTATTCAATTTATGTAGTATTTCTTCTGTTAGATCTACCTGAAAAATATCGAACAAAGGTACAAATAAAATAAATTGTGCTTTATTTTATTAATTTGTCCTGTTTAATGTAATTTCTTTTGTTCTTATTTTTATTTATTCATTTATTTATTTATTCTAATATTGTAACAACCTTATTTCCAGCAAAAATAACTGTTTCCCACCCCATCTTCCATGTAAACCTTTTAAACCAACTACTTTCACAAACAAGATATCTTGTATACAGTTTTCTCACACTAATATTTACTATGTACATAGAAACATTTGTAATGCTGAAAATATGTACATACAAAAAAAAAACATACTTTTCCAGTGTTAAAAATGTTTTTTTTTTTTTTCTTCAGATATGGACTATGCTACCTGGATTCTGCACTAAACCCACCGATCTGTTGGCATCATTCAAGAACATTGCTCGGCCTCTGGGTATGGCCCTCAATGATCGCCCTGACCTCCGCCTGTGCATCTGTCAGGCCTTGCGGACTCTCATCAACAAGAGCTGTGAGACAGGTCAGCTGGGATATTAAAACATTAGTCTCAAAATCTGAACAGCTCTTCGTTGTGTTCTTTTTTTTTTTTTTTTTTATTGCTTTGGCTACATTTTCGCTGATGACTGCTCATTGAGATTTATGATTGTGTATTGAATCTACAGAGGAAGAAAAGTCTGAATTAAATCGCTTCTCCAAGAACTTCCTTCCCATCCTGTTTAATGTCTATAGTCAGCAGCCTAAACCAGGAGAGATGGCATCTGCTAGGATGGCTGTCCTGGAGACAATTAGAGTTTACCTCACCATCACAGACCAGAAGGTAAATTCATCTACCATGTTAACAAATATATTACATAATTGCAAGAATTACATTCTGGCCTTCCTGTAGCTCAAACAGAAGAGCAATGCCAATATCATAGGTTTGATTCCCAGGGAAAGCAAGAACTGATCAAATGTGGACCTTTTTATGCAGTGGATAAAAGTGTCTGCCAAATGCACAAATGTAAAATTACATCATTGCATATTTGCTCTCTTGTTGTCAGTTGTAAATATCTTTTCCTGTTGGTTCAGATGGCGTGCACGTTCCTGCACAAAGCCTTGGAGAGACTCAACAATGCGGACAACTCTGAGTTCACACGGTAATTCAGCTCCACACCTTTACTGTCTTTCTTACAAGGCTTTAGGTATGTTCAACAGATCTTTGAGACACCTATAAAAAGGCAGAGACCTCGATGGAAACCTGAATAATGCATAATTCGAAACAAAGCATGTCAAGTTTCATTGGAATATGTTTATATCTTGCATTGGAAAATGAGTGGCTCATATTTTATAGGCTTGCAGTCATCGACCTGATTGTTGCAATGGCTCCGTTTGTGGATGAACCATCTATGACCCAGACATTTGAATTGATTAAACCTTTTGTGGAGGTGAGGATCTTCCTATTACCATTTTAAACCATATTTTCACTCTTTGCATTCTGAGGGTACTTCATGTAATGTTTGTCTGCGTATATGTGTGTTTATAGAGCAAGGATGCTGGCATCCAGAAAAAAGCCTATAGAGTGCTTGAGGAGATGTGTGGTGGAGAGAGCGCATCTTGTAAGGCTTTTGTTCTGGCGAATCTTGAGCAGCTGAAGGGGATGCTGCTAGACAGCCTGACGTCTGCGGCGTCACCTGCCAAAAGGGTGAGAGCTATGAAAAAACACCACAGTGTAAATACATTTATACTGAGAATGTGTAATGGAATAAAATGTGGTGCTTTTTTGACATTTTTCAGCCTAGACTCAAGTGTCTGATTCACATAGTGAAGCAGATCAATGAAGAACACCATGATTTCATTACTTCTCTGCTTCCTGAGGTATGTCTTGCATAGAGCGTGGTTGATAACACTTTATTTTAGTGTCCTTGTTACATGTACTTACCATAACATGAACCATAATCACATGCAAATATCCCTAAACTAAACCCTATTCTTTACCCTATAGTAAGTACAGGCTGTTCATTATTATACTCAGTATTTAAATGTATAATTACATGGTAACAAGGACACTTTAAACAAAGTGTAACCATGCAGTCTTAAATTAGTGTTATTCATTATAAAAGCTATAATATTGGGATTTTTTTAAAAATGTGTTTTAGGTCATTCTTTGCACAAAGGAAATGTCTATCGGTGCCCGCAAAAACGCCTACTCTCTTTTGGTTGAGATTGGAAATGCATTTTTGCGGTTTTGTGGGAACACAAAAGGTGAAGATAAAATCATATTATAATTTTATTTTTTAATTACCGAGATATATGTTGCTAAGTGAAGAGCTGAAATAATTATCTATCATAATCATGTGTTGTCAGATGCCATAAATGAGTATTTAGGCCATGTGTACATTGGACTTACTGGCTCTGTAACGATGATCACCTGCACAGTTCTTGCCTTAACCAGGCTAGTGTTCCATTACAAAGGTGAGAGTGACACTATTTTTGAGCTATGTTTGAGGGCTTGCTCTCTGCAAAAAAAATGAAACTGTAGTGATATTAACAATTGTAAAGAATCATTAAATGTTTGTAATCATTGTTTGATTGTAAAGCAAAAATAAATGTGAAAATACTGTCTGGTCTTTATCTCCAGATTCCATAGACGTGTCCTCATTGGAGCAGCTGCTACATAATGTCTGTCTTCTGCTTGGCAGCAGGACACGAGACATTGTCAAGGCCTCTCTTGGCTTCCTAAAAGTTCTCCTGTTTTCTCTAGATGTCAAGGTTTTAGCCAGCCATGTTAATGTTATTGTAAGTAAGGAAGAAAGAATGTTCATATTTGAACATTCAAAAAGTGTCTAAGAAATGTCTATTGAAATTGCCATGTTATTCATTATTTTTTCTCTATCATCTTGCAGATGGAAGGTATCAGCAATATGAATGACATGCGAAGACACTTTAGGGTGAAACTTAAGAGTATTTATACCAAAATGATTAGGAAATTTGGGTAAGCTAAGCGGCTAACCAAACATAACCACTCAATCCTTTTGTTTCTTTATGTGTTTTTTCTTTTATTCTCTAAACTTGGTATGATTAAAAATGTAATATGTGTTCAGATTTGAGCTGGTCAAAAGCATGTTGCCGGCCGATCAACACAAAGTCCTAGTGAATATCCGTAAAACGGAGGCCAGAAATAAGAGACGCAAACTCGTGATCAAGACCGAAGAGGACAACTCAGACACTGAGGACGAGACACCTAAAGTGAAAGGAGAGAGGTACCAAGCTTTCAACTGAAATCTTTTGCTTTATGATTGAGTATTGTTTTGTGTGGTGTACATCTGGAAATATTTTAGTGCTGGACTATGCTTCAGAGAGATGTTTTGTTTTATTTTGGCCTTGTCCACACTAATACTTTTCGTTTAAAAACATCTTTTTCTCTGCATTTTTGTCAACGAAGATGGAGCTTTTTGAAAATGCTCTCTTAAGTGCATACATTTGAAAACGCTGTTTGTACTTTGTAGTGTGGCCTGAAAACTGAGGTATTCGAAAACGATGACGCATGTTTAGTCATGTGACGCATATTGTACCTATATCTATGGTTATACTGGCATTCTTGTGCCTGCTATTTACTTGCATAGTGTTGCTAAAGATTAATGTTCCTACATATTGCATTCCTGCAAAGATGAGACAAAATTTACTCTCAGTTGCTGTCCTGTGCCAGAACATGAAGACAAGTGCGTTTTAGACCATACAATTTTGAGTATGACCTTGACGCCACAATAAGTGGATATTTTGCTAATAAAATCATGCCAGAAGAATAGCTTGAGAACTTTGCCTGCTCTCTTGGTATCATTTCTAGAGCTTTTATAATGTTAACGCATGTGCAATAAGGTGATTTTAAGCATTTTTTTAGTGTGGATGAGCAACTTTTGGAAAACTCTTGTATTGACCGGGAGTGTTTTGAAACAAATACCATTTTCAGATGTTTCTGGATTAATGTCTTTTTGTTTCCTTGCAGTATTGAGGACATTCTGGCTGAGACTGACTCTGCTGACTCGGATGAAGACGAGAAGCCCAAGAAGGGGCTAAAGAAGCCAATGAAAAAGGGCCAGGCCTGGTTAAAGGAAGGTGTGTCCGACGAACCACTCAACTTCCTTGATCCAAAAGCAGCGCAGAGAGTTCTGGGTAAGAGATCTTTCCATTTGTTCGTTTAGATTCAGTCATGATCAAATTAAATTTATCGTGTGGATTAATATATCTTGTGTATATCATTCCTTTTTGAAATAGCCACCAACCCCAACCTAAAGAAGGCTACCAGAGCAGAGCATGGATTCAAGGTGACATCCGATGGTCGATTGATCATCAAAGAAGAGGATGATGATGATGATGACAAAACTAAAGGTGGGACTTAATCATTTTTGCTGAAGTGTATCAACCTGTATTTATTATTTTAATAAACCACTGTATGTTAATATGCATATATCTCTCCAGACGCTGAAATGGATGATGTACTCGAAGAGGCGGGAGTCAAAACTGTGGGTGTTCTTTGTATTAAATTTTCTTGATAATCAACAGAATTGAGAAATGTACAAAAAGGTTTTGTAGTGTGTGATGTTAATTTTTCTTTGTTGAACAGAGAAAGAATCCAAAGTGGAAAATGCATGACGATCTAGATGATGACATGGATGTGAAACCTACAATGAAATATAAAGGTAGGAGGACAACATAATTTTGAGTTTCATTTAAAAAAAAAAAAAATATGGTGCCATATTGTAAATGCCCGTTCACACCAAGAACGATAACTATATTATTGTCCAGACTTTGCGAGGTTCTGTTTATTATAAGCAGCGCTGCAGTTTTGTCGTCTGCCACTTTAAACACTCTAACTTTTTAAAATGGAATGGATTCTGTTTGGCCGTCGATGCTTTTATCATTCATTAGCTGGGAAAAATCATTGTGAAGGTGATTCCAATTATATTGTTTTTCTGTGCCGTTAGTGTGTCGTGTGGATTCTGCCTTTCTTTTTAGAACGATTTTTTGAACTCTTCATCGTTATTAGTACTTGTCCTTGGTGTGAACAGGCCTTAAGGATGTGCAAACTGACTGATTTACAGAACCCCTGATCAGACATGTTTCTTAGGGGCTTTTAAATTTGGTACTTGTATCATTCAAATGAATATTAACTTTATTCATATACCATTGCACTCCAGTGTACTTCAAAGAATATAATGGAATTACCATGGTACTTGTGAAATGTAATAACACTGACACATGTTGTTATAATAAATGAATTCTATAATGTTTCTGAACATTTTAACATTTCTATGTATTGTTGAACTTCTCAGCTGGTGGCATTGGAATCCACAGGCCTCTGGGTGCACGACCAGAGTTTGGGAAAGAGTATAAATCTAAGGTGAGAAGTAAAGAGCTTCTTTCTTCGCAGAACATTTTGTATATATACCAACATTTAAAATGAACATCTGAAGGACCTCTGCTAAACCTCTCTGTTCATTGCAGAAGGGAAAAGGGGATGTTAAGAAGGAAGGCAAGTGTGACCCGTATGCTTACGTTCCTCTGAAGAAGTCCCAGCTCAATCGCAGGTAAGGGACAGATTCTGTCCTTGCACGCTTTCTCCTTAAATATATCAGAGATGCAGCTGATCAAACATGACTTAACTTTGTAAACAGGAAAAAGGCCAAACTCCAAGGCCAGTTCAAAGGCATGGTCAGAGGGGCCAAGAAAGGAGCGCTCTCTGGAACGAGAATACTGAAGAAGAGGAAAGCCTAAAATGTGTTCCTGTTGTGGTCTTCTTAGATCTGCCCTCAATTTCCATGGCATGATCAAAATAAAAGCTAGAGATATCTGTGCAATGCTTTGTGAACTTCCTGTGGAAGAGTTTCTTTAAACGATGATTTCAAGGGGTCCCAGTTGATGTTGGAATATAAGAAAATAGCAGTATGATAATAGCGTTTGCTTAATGTATTTATATACTTGCTGTGTTGGACAGAAAATAAAATGTTCAGAAATGTTTGTTTTTCCTTCATTAATTTTATGCTTTATACTCCCCCCCCTTTTATTTTTTACATTTGAGACATTCTAATCAATACACATGAAGAAAATTACATAATCAATGATTATCAATCATGCAGTTTTTTTTTTTTTTAGGTTAAACAATCCCATACTGCCTTGCGCTTTTTGCCTTTACATTATTCACCTTCCCAAGAAAACTAATATCATGTTTCCATTGTTAAACAATAGCATTTTCTTAAATGTTCAATATCATTCAAGGTACGCTTTAATAAAGTAATCCCCAAGTGCCCTTCAAAGTCTTAAATCTCAAATGTTACAGAGTGATTGATATTGTGTACCACAGTTTTTCCACAGAGGATATTGGTGGTGTTAACGTAGATCCCAGCTGTGTGCGAGATTGAATGAGGTCTGCTGGAGGTCAGACGTGTCCTCTTACTCCAATAAGCTCAACTGGATTTTCCGTGATGGTCCCAGTGAGTGTAGAGTGATACAGGCTCACATGTTTATGGTGGCGTCTGCTGGCTTTAGCCATTACAGCTGGCTTTGAGAACCATCTTTCATTGACAATGCATGACGAAGCCTATCGAGTTATTTTATGCATTGTAAATACCAACATAAACCAAAACTATGGATTCCTAGTTCCACAAAAAAAAAAAGCTTTGGTAAATGATAATTATGACATAAAAAGCTGACACTGACAAATCATAATTATGGCAAAAAAAAAAAGTTAAAATTTGACATACCAAGTTATGTTTATTACAGTCAAATAATTTTTAGTTTTTTTTTTTTAAATAATTTAAATAAATTGTAAATAATTTAATTTTGGATTGCATTTTAAAATTATGGATGCATTTTATCTAATGTATGACTTAGTAAATCCTAATTTTGACTTATTTTAGTTAATAGGCTAACCGACTGTATATGACTTTTTATCTCATAATAGGCCTAATTATGACGTCAATTTTGACCTTTTTTCTCATAACACAGTATGCCAACTGACTTTTTCAGTCCAAGTCATTTTATTTAATATTGGTAATAATTTTGACTTTCATTACTTTTTTTTATCCCATAATTATGACTTTTAATCTCATTACCAAAGCATTATTCATTGGCTGAAATTTGCTTCCGTCAAACATTTATCCACCTTAGTTCAGACTTCATGAGACATCTAAACCAATTCAGTGCAGTTCATTAATGGTATGTCTTTTTAAAGTAAACACTGGCGTTTCTTTATCTAAATCATTCAGCAGTGTTATTCGGTGTCTTAACACAGCCCTGTTGAAAAAAAACAGCATATGTTGATATAGGTATGTTTTGAAGCATGGAAGCTGGTTTGAGCTGGTTTATGCTTGTCCTTAGCTGGTTTAAGATGGTTAGGACCAGGACTTGACCAGCTCAAACCAGCTTCCATGCTTCAAAACATAGAGGGGCTTTGCGATATTTCTTTTCACTCACCTTAAAATGACCATTTTTGGGGATTTGCTGAACTTTCAGCCAAATATAATTTCTACTATGAGACTTTGACATCTCATTGAAGGCAGTTATTAATGTTCTTCGTATTTTTATCAACGAAGTAAAAAGCCTGGGTGCAATTCATTGTTATTAAAATCAATGCTGGAGCCTCAATCAACGAATCCTAACCGCAGTAAATTTGGCCAAGAGAGGGCACTGTTTCACTTAAGAAATTCATTCTAGGAGCGTTACGGCGTACGCATTTAGGGATGCATACTAAAATCATTTCCATTCTTACTTTTTATGTTTGAATCTGATATGGTTAATATAGACTGTACAGGTGCAGGTTTAAGTGTGGTCTCTGAATGATTCTCCTTTGGTATAAAAGCAATCAAGCTGTCGCAGCACAGCATGCAGAGGGATATTAGTCACAAATGTGTGGCTGTCAGTGCCTGTAATGGGAACATCCCCATTGCTGCCACAGGGCTCCACGTTTTGTGGCCACTGTCAACACATTGATGTTTCTCATGAGTGTTCGGTGCACCCAGCCAAAGGAGCTGCAGTCATCAGACCATATGAATCATGTCAAGTTACATGATGTGAATCAAGCTCCTGCTGAGTATTAATTCCTTACAGAGCAGAATGAGGTGAACTGTAAGGAATGGGTGGGAGGAAGAAAAATAAAGCTAAAATATGCAGCTCCCAGATTCTCATTCTAACTGATTATCTGTAGAATCTGGCTAAGTATTAATATTTTATTTTTGTTACTTTTACACTAGTTACACTGCACAATTTATCTGAAAAAAAAAAAAAAAATGATACACAACAAAGACGCTCAAGCAGACAAATCAATGCTAAATACAGAATGTTGAAAATTAAAAACTGACCAACTCTTTGAGAATGACTTCAATGAAAAAGAAAAATTATTTTCATGTTTACACATAAGCTGACTGTATTGCTTTCTCAGCTGTATTTGTAAGATCTGCACAAATTGAAATAATCTGTAGAATTAAAGGTGTTCAAAGAAGAGCAAACAGGCTTGAATTTAGTATAAACCTTGCACATTTCACTGCCAGTGAACAACTGTGATTGACTATAAAGCTTGTTCAACTCAAGGTCAAACTATTTTAGAACCGAATATTTATTAATCCTGTCTTTTGTACATTTACATAGAATGGGAATAATAATATTCCTCTTATTCTCATATCATAGGAGAAAAACACAAATATATATATATATATATATATATATGTATATATATATATATATATATATAAAAAAAATTAACAATGGGTACAAGAAAAAAAATTTCCAACCCACGAACATATTTATAACTTTAATATTTTCTTGCTGTATAGGACTACTATTAATAACCATGATCTACAAAGCAAAACGCAAAATATATTACATAAAATATCATGCTGAGTGTCCCGTACCAGTGGTGGACACCCTGTCATTTTATATTCAAGTGCCTACCAGGAACTCAAGGCTAAATAAATAAGAAGTTTGTACTGCCCTGCAGTCACAACATGTCAGATTTTCTTTTTAAAGATGTGACCAGTTAATATTATACAAATTAAAACAGGGCATAATGTATACCATACTTACTCCACTATCCTTGAACATGTGGTCATCTCCTTACATATTAACATCATGCAAATTCTGATATACAAATACCCAAAGTCAACATTCAAAGTTCTTAAGTGCCTTAAAAATGCATTAATTTTGCACGTGTAATAATCTCATGCATTGATGCAGTCCCTTTTTCAGTGCCTCTGTTTATAGTAAGAACACACACTCTTAAAAATAAAGGTTAAAAAAAAAGTGATGCCATAGAAGAACCATTTTTGGTACCTCAAAGAACCTTTCAATGAACAGTTCTTAAAAGAAACTTTTTTTTTTTTCTAAATGTGAAGAACATTTTAAAAATCTAAACCCTTTTTATTATAAAGACCCTTATGTAGAATGGAAAGGTTGTGGATGATAAAGGTTCTTCATGGAACCATATAGGCCAATAAAGCACCTTAATTTTTAAGAGTGTACCACGGACAAATCACATTTCATTCAGTCTAAATCAATCATCTCATGTATCTGAAACTAGCAAACCAGTGGCTTTAGTAAATATCACAAATTTGAATTAAAGGCAGAGATTTTAGGGTAGCCGTGAAGACCCTCCATTGTTCTCAATGCCTGTTCCCAGGGCAGGGTGGAGGTCGTGAAGGAGGGGGTCCGTGGGGGCCTGGGGGTGCCCGGGCTGGTGGAGGTCCTGGGGGTGAGCGGTTGATGGAGGGTCCCCGGGATGGTGGTCTTTTGGGCGGAGGCCGCATGAGTGGCTGATGGTCTGAAGGGGGAGGCGGAGGTGGAAGGTGGCTGCTTGGCGGTGACCTTGGCTCCTCTGCTTTCACCCGGGTAAAGTTGATGCATCGCCCCTATGGAAACAAGACAGATGGTGGGATCACTGTCAGTTCAAAGCTGAAATTACATTGCTATCAGCAATAAAACGAAACCCAAACTCTTTACATATTTTGTATGGATACATTGTATTTTCAACCCCCTGAGGTGACAAGTTCACAGTGAAACGCGTGGGATTTAAAAACAAAAGCTCAAGCGCTGGTGCAGCTGATCCTAGGCTGAGTTCTCTTGCTTGCGTTCGCTCGAAAATGCCCAGGAGATGAACCCACAGCACTTCAGACATCCAGAAACTCAGCTGTCAACTGCAATTCTGTCCCTAAAATCATGGGGGTGGGGTTGAAGAGTTGAAGAGTTGCAGCGCTGCGCTTAAGGAATAATAGCTATTTGTGAAAACGGAGTTGGAACAAGAGACTGGTCTCTGAGAAAACTTACATTCTTAAAGATGAAGTGATTCATTGTTGTCAGCAAGGGTGATCGTTCAGGAGGAATCGTCAGAGAGGGTTCAAACTTTGGGACCGACTGACCAAAGCCATTCAAAACTCACTTTACGCTCCATTAAGTGCATAAATAGAAACTCTGGATGACTCAGGATCCACTACAACACCCACTTTTGTCAGGGTTTAATAAAAGTGACGTATTCATATGCAAGTGCATGAATGGAAGCAAAGCTTTAAATCTTTCCTCTCAAACACAGTATACTTGGCTACACATAATAAAACATTTTGAAATCGAAGTGATAAACACAATTGCTTTAACTTTTATACGGTAGTTTGTTGCATAGAACAAACGTTCAGGTTCAAAAGAAGTTTTATAAGTTAGCAATAAGCAAATTCTTATATACTAATCGGTTACATTTTTGAATTCAGAACATAAACAAGTATACATTACTGTTCTAAAGTTTGGGGTTGTTCGGTTTTTCTTTGTTTTTGAAATAAGTTTCTTATGCTCACCATGGATGCATTCATTTGATCTTTTTTTTTTTTTTGGAAACGATTATACATTTTTTCAGGATTGTTTGATGAATAGAATGTTCAAAAGAACAGCATTTAATTTGAAACAGGAATCTTTTGTAATATTATAAATGTCATTACTGTCACTTTTGCTCAATTTAATGCTTGCTAAATAAAAGTGTTAATTTTTAAATTAATTTGTGAACAGTTGTATATATAATTTTAATACTGAGTATGATAATGATATACATTAAAAAATAAATCACATTATTTAATATTCATAATAAAAGAATAAATGGTGAACAATCAAATATTAGCTAGCTAGAAAAGCATGGCAGCCATGGCTAATCAATCACAAGAACCACCACAGCAATTGTTACCATCACCTTCAACAAAAAAAGCACAGTGTGAACTAATATGTGTCCTACTCTGATCTTGCTGAACTCCATTTAAATTACTTTCACTCGAGTGGAAAGGAGAGCGGTTAAGGGGGGAGTCAGTCTATGCCATGCTGTTTGAGCACTTATCAGACAAACAGATGGACAGTTTAAAGGCCACTAGCTAAACTGTCACAGGAGAGATTCCCTCCCTTTTGTTCATGGGTCTTAAAGGACTGAGCCAGGATAGGATATGCCTTTTTTATTGTGTTATAGTAATAAGGGTGGTCTCAAATCACTGAGTATGCAAGAGTGATCCGTATAAATATGAAACAGACAGACAGAGAGGGACTCAATGTAAGGGAGTGTCTGTTTTCTATTATTGTTCTATTATTGCTGTTAGTTGATGTATCTTTCTGTTTAACTGTTCAATCTTCACATACATTTTGAAAACTGTCACAGGTTTTAACATGAGTCAACATATTGCTTGCAAATAAAAAGACACCACCTTTTAATAACATCTTGCTAGTCAATTTCATTATATTTTATCAAATTGTAACAACTTGCTCTATCTCTAAAACAACTTTTATTTTTTGGTTGACCTCACAAAGCCCTCTAATTTTTAAGCCCCTTCCCTCTAACCACGTCATATAGAGAGCACTTATCATAAATTATCACTTTCTGCAATGATCAGTTTTGGTTTGATTCTATTTAGGATTGTTAAACAAAAGAAAATACCTAAAGAAATAAGGAAATACCTAATATAAACTGTTTTCCTAATGGGATCCAAAAAAAGGTCCTTTCCATAGGCAGCATTTTAACATAGATGTAATTGTGAAGGTTGCTCCAAATGCTAAGATTGTGCTGCCTCTTAAAGGGATAGTTCACCCAAAAATGAAAATTGTGTCATCATTTAGTCACCCTCAAATTGTTCCAAACCTATATAAATTTCTTTGTTCTGCTGAACACAAAGGAAGATATCTGGAAGAATGTTTGTAACCAAGCAGATCTCCACATTGACTACCTTAGTATTTTTTTCCCTACTATGGCAGTCAATGGGGGGCGAGATCTGCTTGGTAAATTATGACAGAATTTTCATTTTTGGGTGAACTATCCCTTTAAAGGCCGGGACACATCAACCCGACTAGCAGCAACAAAAGCCGACGGTGTTGTCACCTCACGTCGGCTGTGTCGGGGAAAAAATATGTGCTTGAACACACCGAAAGAACTTCATTCGACTGTCAGCTAGCACGCGTGTTCTGCGCCTGCGTATAAAGGAGATAACTGTCTATTTAAGCAGATATATTTGTCAATATTCGTCATTCAAAAAGGAAAAGTGAAACTAAGACTGCGTGTATACAAACCATAAACAAAGCAGCGCTTGCTTACCGTTTTGAATATCAATCATGCTGATCACGTTCTTTATTCCACTCCGCTCATGTTATTATGAAAATATTCGTGCATTCGAGTGTTCAGGTAAGATGACGTAAAATTAGAACAGCCTTCTGTCTGTGCCGTCATGACTTATTTGCTTGCTTTCATAACTTTTGCTTATATTCTCTTGAACTGACTCGTTTGTTCTCTCTCTCTCCAATGGCCCGACACTGATTCAATATGTCGAATCGGCCGAAAAAAGCAGACAAGGACCAACTTCAGCCGACGGTGCAGAACACACTGAGAAAACTTAGTCGGCCGACGCACAAAAACTGCCCGACTGTCGACTGTTGGCTTGGTGTGTTACGGGCTTAAGATATCAAATTTTGGCCCAACTGTAATGCATCATTATATTTGACTCTGTATGATTTATAAGCTGTTTTCCTGATGGGGCCCAAAAAATGTCCCCACAAGTTAAAAAAGTACTGGTACCATTACCTTTGTGGGGACATTTGGTCCTCATTTGGGGATATTTATTGCTATTATTATGATTATTATTATTATTTATTAAAGTAAACAAGCTAGGCAGCAACTTTTTACTGTACATCATTTACTGTAATGATCACTTTTGGTTTGATTCTGTTAAGGATTGTTAAATGGTAGTTTAATGTAAATACTAAAGAAATACCTAATATAAATTAATTAATTACATTTAAATCTTAAATTATTTATTTAAAAAAAAAAATACTATTATTGCGTGACATAATAAAATTGCAACAGTTAAAAAAAAAAGTTTTTAAAAACACCTGTTTTAGTTGTAACTGTTCAACTGGCCCCTGATGGAAAGCAGCACCTAGCTAGTGGCCACCAGGTAATTTGAGTTTGACACTCCTGATGTAAAGCCTGTAGAATCTTGTAGCCTGCTGGGGGCCATCCACAGTAGTTAAAACACCATATGGACAGATTTCTCTTCCCCACTCCCTCCACCCACATCTGCACAGTATTCATGAGCCTCCATTCTCATTCGGCCCATATGCTCACCCTTGTGCAGGCCTGTTGCTGTGCTGCGCCAAATTGTCCATTTCGCCGTACAAGACTGGCAAAGTGATGGCTTTGCTCCTCCCAGCCAGACAGACGTGAATCAATCACTACCACCACCCCCACCAACCTGACAATAGCCCATCACAATAAAACTCAGCTCCCCCTTTGCCGAATGAGCCCCATGTCACATTATGGGGCTCTCTGTTTAATAAGCTGTTAAATCAGACCACCAAGCATTGGTTACATGAGGGTTAGACATGAGAGAGGAATCCTTGAGAACAATCGGAGGAGCATATCATTCACCTTGACTCGTAAATTATGTTAAAAAGCCATTTCCTTCTGTTAACCAGAGTCTTTCTTGTCACAACTTTTACATTCATGTGGGTCATTAGGAAAAACAAAACAAAAACACTCTATTCCACAAAGTTTCTTTGTCTCAATTGTAGACGTGAGAGGGCAGATACTGAGCATGTGAGGTGAAGCTTGTAAACTGGCCAGACAAGGACTTTCAACAACAAGAGCTTCTTTCTTTACACAACAACTATAAGTGAGCAATAAAGCAAGGCTGTCACCTTTGCATCACAATGTGTGCACTGAGGCCAGTGGGTAAAGAGTTTGACCCAGGACTCATCTGTGACACATCTACACATTATCTCAGGTCATACATGTTAATGTTTAACATTCATTTAAAATATAAGATCAATGTGACTTCAAAGATTTGAACAACACTGTTCAATATATTTCCATTACTTGAATTTATAATACAACACCACCAATATTTTTAATAAAATGTAAGGCAAGTGTAGACAGTAGCTTCTGAAGCCAATAGAAAAAAGTCAGAATTAATAACTAGATTTGCACTTCATGGAGGAAAATAGCGTTTAGAAGACAGCAAACGATTACTGTTGAAGTTTTATGTGAATACAGGTTTTAGGTTTCAGTTGAACACTGCTGTTGCTATTTGCCCTTACAAAATGTTTCCATGGTAAAAGTAGTTTCTTCCAAAATTCATTAGTTTCTTGCTATAGTAAAATTACAAATAACTAATATTAATATGAGACCTCATATTAATGTACTGTAAGAAGGTTTCACAATCTGTCATTTTCAAAAAAAAAAAAAAAAAAAAAAAAAAATTATATCGACAATAGTGGCTAATTCCAAATTACCCCAGTTTTATTTTAGTTACAGTAACTGTGGTATTTTAGAGGTAACTGTGGATAACTTTCAGTTTTTGACAAAAATCTTGAAAAAGAAAAGTTCAGTCAAAAAGAGAACAATTCAGTATGTAACAGATGTAAGAAACATGACCAATCACAATCCAGAATGCAAATAATGTCATGCGGTTGGTTAGAATTTGAATGCACAAGCATCCTATCAGTGTAAATAAATGGGAGATTTTCAGAATAAATCTTGTAAAATTTAAATATTTTTTTTCTAAATATAAATTAATTACGACTTTTGCCTCAAAAAACTCCTAATTTACTGCTTATTAATAGTTAATAAAGTAGTTGTTGTAGTGGTTAAGTTTAGGTATAGGGTAGGATTTAGGGATGTAGAATATGGTCATGCATAATAAGGCATTAATATGTGCTTTAAAGACAAAGAGAATACAGAGACGAAGGAGAAAGAGACGGACAGAGGATCAGTCACAGCTAGGGAATGCAAAGAGTTATAAAGAGAAAGATGTAGACTAATATAAAGATTAGGCCGTCTGTAGCTTAGCAGAGGTCTTGTTTGGGCACAGCGAGTTGTTTGTGTCTGGTGTCTAGTGTGTTGCAGGTGGGCATGAAACACACAACTACACCCCAAATCTCCCTGAATGGCACAGCTGTTTCCATTCAAACCTCGCCCTTTGCAGAGTCTGCTGCCTTTACCAGCACCTTCTAAAGCTCATGCAAAGTACATTGAGCAGCTGGACACTGGCGGTCCCGCAGACAAGTGGCCCATTATGGAGCCGTGAAGAATGAAACCAAAGTAAATCAGATCGGTCCATCTACAGTGGGAACGGAGCTATAGTCTGGCCATGTCAATGGGATCATACTGTACGGCCCTCTGCACTGCGGCCCACATGAAAGATGCCTTTCACAGTCACACAGATGTGTTGCCATGACACAGCTTGTGCTGATAGAATAATGCAGAGTGCAGAGAGCAGGGCTCACACACTGTGGGACGTCTCTTACAAAAGGCACAAGAGAATGAGAGACTGTGCTCAGCCACACGACTGCTCCATGTGAGGAGGAATTAAGAGCGGTGTAATTACACTGCTATTTCCTGTCCTGGCTACTGAGCATGCTCAGGAGTGATGGGAATGTCACAACAGCTCTGTTCCAAAACAAGTGAACTGCTTCACTTCCCTCTATGACAGCAACCCATAAGCATACCCAAGGGTTCAAATAATCTTTTTTTTTTTTCATAATAATCTATTTATATTGATACATTTCACTATGGAATCAATTATTATTATTAATATTATAATTATTATCAAATGAGTCCCTAATGCTCACCAAGGCAGCATTTACTGTTTGTAAAAACAGTAATATTTTGAAATATTATTACAATTTAATATAATTTTAAAATGTAATTTATTCCTGTGATGGAAAAGTGTATTTTTATGTTTCAGCATCATTACTCCAGTCTTCAGTGTCACATGATCCTTCAGAAATCATTCTAATATGCTGATTTGCTGCTTTTAGCATTCTTTGATGAAAATAAAGTACAAACAGAATTAATTTGATTAATATAATATAAATATTTTGTCTTTACTGTCACTTTTGATATAGATATATATATATAGTCAAACCAAAATTTATTCAGACACCTTGAACATTTTATTCATTGTTACAGTTTATTCACTATAGTTTAAAAAATGGTAATAAAATATGACAAGATCTCAAAGTTAAACTGTGTCAGAAAAAAAATAATCTTAATTATGTCAGATAACACTTAAGAAAAACATGGTCAGGTCAAAGGGTCTGAATAATTTTGGTCCTAATTTTTTTTAATCAATTTTACTGGTAGCCCAATGTATGAAGAATATGAAGAATTGTTGGGTATAATATGTCACAGTTTACTTTATTTTGCTGTCCTCACTTATATAAATGAACTATAGTGCCCTGCACCCACTAGTAAAAAAATATAAAAAATTACTTCTAGACTACTTCTAGATGTGATTGTGAAGGTTGCTCTAAATGTTAGAATTATGCTGCCTCTTAAGATATTTAATTTTGGCCCAATTGTAATATATATATACACAAACACACACACACAATGCATTACAATTGGGCCAAAATTGGAACAGAAACAATGAATGTGAATACTTGAGAAAAGCCATTCATTATTTCATAGAAAATATTCCTTTAAACTAATCTTTTCTAAAATCTACATGAAACACTTGCTCTGTGCAATACAAAAAAACAATGCAACAATATAATCCATTTTTTAAAACTAAATAAATACTTTAAACACTTTAAAATAAACTTCACATTTTACATAAACATTTTTTCCTTTACAGCTGACAGAATGGAGGTGGATTATTCTAAGGATAAATAAGATAAACAAAAGCACTTTGAAGCTCAGTAGAGCCTGCTTATGAGGAATATAATGAAATATCCAAGCACAATTGTCAGGTCACTATTCTGAGAGGGAATTGGGTCTGTAACATTCATGGTTGTACCTGATCTCCAGGTTGGGGTCTCATGAGTGACACCTGGTCGTATCCTCGACGGAAAAGGGCCCACAAAGCATCCAGTTTCCCCTAAGACACATAGAACTGTTCTATTAAAACCTTTTTCACCTTACAAAAGTTTCAAAGATTAGACAGATGATTTCATATTAAATTTTATGGGGAAAAAATCTCCTGTACCTGAATAGGACTGTACCACTTTCTGTGAGGCGTAGGTTGGCGCCCATTAGGCTTTCTGAGTTTGGGTTCATAGGGCTCATATTCGTCCTCAGGCATTTTCACCACAGCGTTCTTTGGCTTCTCCAGTTTAGCTCCTTCCTCCGTGGAGCCCTTGTCCCCCCAGCGCACCTAAAGACCAGAGGAACACAGTCCACTTATAACCCACACACTATGGAAAAATGGTTGTTTCTGCATGAAAATAACATTAAGAAGCTGTGTTTGGAGTGGTGGAAAGGCTTGCATGTTTCAATGATCCTGAGAGTGTGTATTTTACAAAGAACAATAATGAATATGTCCAATATTGCTACCTTTGCAAATTACAGGAGTAAATCTACAGGCATCAGCATGTCTTCTGATGTCACATGATCGAGTTTTGGCACCAGGCAGACAGGGAGCATTTAAGGTCACAGTGATGTGTTCTAGTGCCTTGAGGGTTCATAACATCACTCGTCATGTGTGGTCTCCATCCCCCTGTAGCCTGTGTTAACCTATGATCAAATGACACCCTATATAAAGCCATATCGTGTACAAAAATATGCATCACCTCCATTCTTTTAATTCCACCAACTCCTCTTCCACCATAGTAGGATGCATCTACTGTAGGCCATTTCTTTTTAGGCATGCCATCTTCATCATCAGGCTCCTGTTGAGCACACAAAACATACACAAAACTAATATCACACTAGTAATAATTAGTAAAGTGACTATGATTCAAGTCATGTAGAAAACAACATTCCTTTTCTGTTTTAGTTGGAATTGTCTTTTAAATTCAGAGTTAGCAAACTCAACGCATTAGCCTACTCAGAATAAACACAAAGACGCTGTCAAATAATGTTAGCCAAAAAGTAGCAACCACATTGTGTCTCCAAATCAAAGGGAACCCTTAGAGACAGAGTGCCTTGTTTGCGGTCTCAGTGTTAAGAAGCACAGATGCACACACTATAGCCATTTCCACAAAGCTCTTTTATTTCCTATCAGCCTCAGTGACTGCTTGCCTTTGACCTCTGGAAACAAAGCAAACACAAGAGGATCATTATGAGCCCTTTTCCCTGAATTTTGCCATTCAGTCATTCTGCGGTTGAGCCTGTGGTCCCCACTGTTTCCACTTACACTGCTCACTTGTCTTTATTTACACGGCTGTGCCATAGAAAATGCCCTTAAATGGTGATGGACAGTTTTTCAAAGCTGTTGCACTCATAGTTAGAAGCTGATATTGGCAGTGTTAGGGAATGTGGTTTACAAGGAATGATGGCATTTCTAGAACGCACTGGATTCAGCTTATGAGAGTTATTCATTTTATCGTGTGCAATCTGTTTTTTTTAGTGCCCTGATTCATATCAGGCTCTAAATTCCCATGATTCATTAGAGTGTATGGTTGTGCCTAAATACACACATGCACAAACATGAGCACAAAATGAGGTTAGAGGGAGTTAGACTCACAGGCTCAGGGGGAGGGGGTGGAGGCACTTCCTTGATGACCTGAAAGAAAAATAATTCTCAGCAAAAGAATGTAATCTAGGCAAAGAGCAGTAGAGTATAAACAGGATCACTATAAACAGTACATTATAAAGTATAAAAAAAAATATAAGCATTATATTGCATGAAGCATAAGCAGAGTTATTGTCACTAGGGGAATATAACAACATTGTTAAATCATTGTTTGAGAATGAATAACACATAAATGTATTATTTATAATAATAATAATAATAAATATTATTATTAATATACCAATTAATTAAATAATGATTTAATATACCAATATTGTTAAATCATTGAGTGTGTGCATAACACGAATAAATTTATTAATAATAATAATAATAATATATAGTTCAGTCATGAAACTCTTCCGAGCAGCTGATTGGTTCAGTTAAGACAATGGGTCGTCCAATCGTTCCGTTTTGTTCTATCTATGTAACCTATTTATTCCTGACTGCGAATTGGATCAGTTCATTGCAGTGCACCATGGGATTTCACTTGCCCTGCACCTTCCCCAGCACCACCTGCCTAGTTCTGCTTGGGGGGGGGTTCTCCCTATGTTTTTTTCTTTCATACCTCTCAGACTTCATCAAAAAGATCTTAATTTGTTTTCCGAAGATGAACAAAGGTCTTACGGATGTGGAACGATGAGGATGTGAAGGATTTGGAGCGTTATGAATCAGCATGTTGAATCATGATTCGGATCGCGTGTCAAACCGCCAAAGTGCTGAAATCACATGATTTTGGCGCTCCGAAGCTTCATGAAGCAGTGTTTTGAAATCGGCCATCACTATATAAGTCGTTATTTTGTTTTTTTGGCGCACCAAGAATATTCTTGTCGCTTTATAATATTAATACTGAACCACTGTACTCAAATGAACTGATTTAAATATGTTTTTAGTACATTAATGGATCTTGAGAGAGGAAATGTCATTGCTGGCTATGCAGGCCTCACTGAACCATCGGATTTCAACAAAAATATCTTAATTTGCGTTCCGAAGATCAACGAAGGTCTTACGGATGTGGAATGGCATAAGGGTGAGTAATAAATGACATTTTCATTTTTGGGTGAACTAACCCTTTAATGCACTGTGAAGTAACATGAACAAACTATGAACAGCTGTATATTTATTAACTAATCTTACCAAAGAATAACAAATACAGTAACAAATGTATTGCTCATGGTTAGTTCATGTTAGTTAATACATTAACTAATTTTAACAAATGAACCTTATTGTAAAGTGTTACCCTTTTTTTTTTTTTAACCACTGTAAATGTTACTTCTGTATAGCTTCAACCTGGGAGACATACAGACGTACCACTGTACAGCACAGAGGCCAGAACCACCACATCAGCACCAAACCCAACAACAGGAAAACAGCCAGTAACGAGATGAGCAGGATGGTCCCATCAAACTGCACTCAGAGACACACACAAACATCTTTATGAGTATTTACTGGCATAACACAAATGAACAGGTAAGGAGAATGAAGAAGAGGGCAAAAGGCTGCTCCAAGAGATGGAATTTGTGTTTTTACTGCTAATTTGAACTTACGTGAAAAAAACAGACTCCTCTGATGAAAAAAAGCAGAGGAGACCTCATAAGAGAAAAAGAAAGGGTAAAAGAGAAGGGAAAAGAACCAAACAAGTTGTAGACATCAAACAACAATGCTAAATAGTCTTTGAGAAAGATTCAGAGAGGTTGAATCACTGTCACACCAATCCGCCATTCACGTTTTTACAGGCAGAAGTGGTTTTGTCAAAGGAAGGCAGATTTACTTACACATTCAGCAGTAGTGATGTGCACTGAGCTTGTGATGTAGGACAAACCCTCGTTCATGCTAACCTGCAGATATATCACCCTGCAACACACACACACACACAAAAAAAACACCTCAATTACACCTGCTGAAAAAGGCACATTCACTGCATTCCTTTGATGGACATGTGTGAGCTTGTTATGTGGTTATTATTAAAGCCATTAAGATCAGCATTTTCTTGTTAAAATGTGTAATCTGGAGCCAGGATTAAAAAAAGAGGTTAATGTTTGTTTCACACAGCTGCCTGAATGACTTCCAATGCATTCCTCTTGGATGGATAATTCCAACCCTCATAGACCAGCAGGCTGAAATCATGTAGGTACAGAAACTTGACTGATAAGTGCTATTTAAGGTAGAACATCTATGCATGTTTAAAATTTGTTCTTATATCCCAGAATATGAAAAACAAGCCATAGGGACTGCAAAACTGATTAGACAGGCTTCAAACTGTGTTCAAATGATTTTATTTCCATATATTTTAAAATGTAATTTATTCTTAATGGCAAATCTAGATTTTCAGCAGCCATTACTCCAGTCTTCAATGTCACATGATTCTTCAGAAATTATTCTAATATGCTGATTTGGTGCTCAATGAACATTATGATGAATGTTGAAATCAGTTTTTTGTGGAACCCGTGATACATTTTCAAGTTTATTTGATGTGTAGAAAGTTAAAAAGAACAGCATTTATTTGAAATAGAAATCATTGTAATATTATGAATGCTTTTACTGTCACTTTTGATTAATTTAATGTGTCCTTGGAAAATAAAATAATTATTTCTTCTTTATTTTTTAAACTTACTGACCACAAACTTTTGAATGGTAGAGTAAATGTATATTACATATAGAAAAAGATTTTGTTCATGGATTTAAAATGAAGTCTTCTTTGATGATCTTCAGTAAAACATGTTTTAAAATCCTTAAATAAAGATGAAAAAGAAGGGTTTGTCATGTGACTGATGACAGTCTATAAAGTCTTGTCTATGGACATCAAAACTGACAATGCCACGTCTGGTCAAAAAGGGAATTTCTCCCAATATCAGAGATGTTTGGCTCTACCATGGGCATTCAGAGCACTGGTACAGTGGAAAAAGTCTCAGCTTTCCTGATTTAGGCGACCCCTCTCTTCCTCTGCATTGGTGGGTGAGAAGATGGTGCTGAAAATAAGTTACTAAAGGGGTAATGCCCCAACTCCTCTCTGTCGGTCCTGCACACCCCTTCCGGTGCCACTCTGTTGGCAAGATGGGGGATGGGCTCAAAGGGGGCACAACAGGATAAAAAAAGGGGGGGGGGGGTTGTGTGGAGGGGGTCCAGTGACAGATCCATCTCATTTTCCATCAATCAGGAGGCGGCTGGCTCTTTTTGAGCACGTCTTCAGGAGGCCACTCAGTCACCACGCGTTTAGGTGACAGCACTGACAGCTTCGTCTCACAAGACGTGGATACAGAGGAGGAGGAGAGGGCAGACTTTGCCCTAAAATTGCCTTTTCTCACCCCTCAAAATTAAAGAACACCACTAAAATGTCCTTTTACAATGGAATCATCTTATACAGACATTATTTGAGTCAAAGGTTGGTCTTATTACTGTGCATCACAGCATGTTTAATTTCATTGGCTCTCCATTGGCTCTAATTAGCCTGAATAATTCCACCCCTCCTTGTAACTGGATTATGATGGAAGTTTTCATCTCCGCTTTTCCCTTATATGAATACATACCACATCTGGCTGACTTTTGAGAGACCCAGACTCTACGAGATCTCTGAAACCAAATAATGGCATGCAGACATGTCATTATGTCGCAAAATAATCATCTCAGTGTAACAATATAAAATAAAACAATATAAATATTACAGTGAGTCAGTGGTGTGATAAAAGAAAATTAAAAATAGTGCCGTTTCAGTTACTGCCTGGATGATTGGATTGATATACACTACAGCGTTGCCATAGACGATCATGAAAATGACTGCTGGATAGTGCAACTGACCAATCAGAACTGGGTATTCTAGAGAGTTGTAAAATAAATAAAAAAAAACTATGTATTCCATATTCTTGGGCAATGTTGTTATTAATCCACAAATGTGCATTATGATAAAGTTTATAACAAACATGGCCAAGAACACTTGAATCAGTCACAATAGTTTTGATTGAATGTAAAGTGCTGAATATCGATATATAAACATCAGCTGCTTTAGTGTCACATTAGCAAATCCAATGCAATACAGTGTGTAGTGATGTAGGCTGACCAAGAGTAAAAAAAAACAGCCCTGTTTTGCTTAAGGTGCCATGAGACGCTCCTTCATTGGCATCTCAAGGAATTTTCCTGACAAGAACAAGACAGATGAAATCCTCAAGGTGTCTAGAGCCGCCGGTACACATAATTATTTAGAGGGCTCGCAGGGAAATGAGCCGCCAGCAGCCGCTCATTTGTTGTAGGAGGCCTGTAAAGTAACCTGTAGTCAGTCTCCGGGGCTCTGCTCTGGCTCATGTGGATATGGGCGGCTCTGTATTTCACTGTCTGTTCTTTTCTCTCTCAGCTCAGAAAACCACCGGAGCTTTGGGCTAACATGCACACTCACTGGAAACCTCTCATGCAGGTCAAGCCCATGGTGACTAATCTCTCAGAGAGGCTAATTATACGCTCATCTTGGGTTTTTTACACCACATGCCTGTTGTCTTGATGTGTTAGGGTGCGTGGAGATTGACTGATAAGAATAATTCCAAATGACATTGACCCTAATTTTTCAAGGGTACCAATGCATTAAGAAATAAAGTGGCAGGATGAAGAGCACCTACTTTCCAGCCTCATTTATGATTGGTGCGGGACAAAGAAGGAGCGTATCTTCAACGTTGACAGGTCTTTCATCTGAAAGTTAATTGTATGAAAAAGGTAAATTTTTGATAACCTCACAGCCAGAGTAAACACTTTATTATTGTGATAAAAGAAAGTCATATAAATAATAAAAGAGTGCATATAGTGTGTTTTGTAAAGTCTTAGATCTTAAAAAAATTTGTCATTGGAAACTTCAAGGGAAAAGTACTGTTTGTAATGTAATATTACTTACTCAGTGTAACTGTGTCATTGACTCTGAAGCTGCACAGAACCTGATTGATGTTTCTGGCATGCAAAAATCCATTTCCCCTCACAACCACTTGGAAAGAATCTTAAAGAAACACAAAACAAAAATATAATAATAAACATTTAGCAAGTCCGTTTACTACACAGTGAAATTCCTCTGCTTTTTTCAGAAAAAAGGTAACCAAAAAGTAGACTAAATATTGTTTTTATGTTCTATTTATACTGAAATATAGTATGAGAAAAATGCCTACACAAGGCGGTGTCTGTTTTTTTAGATCTTTGTCTCATGTAGACCTTTAAAAAAAAATGCCATACTGTGAAATTATAAAGTGTGCTCAGCCAGAGGGCAGGTTTTTTTTTTTTTCCACCCTTAACCTTTCAGGAACACTCAACTCAACTGGGCAAATGCATATGCTCCAGTGGTGCTAATAATAAAAGTGAAGAGGTTCACAAATCTCTTGGAGTCGTGTAGCTGGGGGTGCTGCGTTGGTGGCCGACAAAGCTGGCTGCCTGACCTTTGAGACCCCCGGGGCGATGCTGTAGACCCTCTGACGGCTGCTAAGCAGCATATGTTAGAGAGAAAAACACGCTCACTTAGAACCTGTCTCAGCGGGCGTCAAAGGATGGAGACTGGATGTGACCTTACTCATGGCACTGAGGGAGATTTGAGTGGATTTGTACTGATTCATCTCTGAATAATGCTACACTTTTAGAAAATGTTCTGGTTGTAAACCTTTAACATTTAAGTGTGTAAAGTTCACAGGATGAAAAACATTTTGTGCAGTGTGCCATCAGGGAAGACAGTGGTATGGAAAGGTCAGGAGAATATCACTGCTGTGAGAAATAACACTATACTGTCTCAGTCTCAGTTCTCTTCTTCTATATCACAGTTTTTACACCAGCATTACCAGTATATAAAGTATCAAATCCTAAATATAGTAGATGTCCGCTTTTACCTCCAATAGACACCTAAAAAAAGATTGAAAAAAAAACCCTTAAGTCAATTTAATTTGTCATTCACAACTTATTGCATTTCTATAAAGTGAGTATATTTAACTAATATGTTCAAAAATACAACTGACTTTATGTATCAGGAATTGATTGGATTGTGAAAAGTGGTCAATACATACCAGGATGGAAACAACTCTGAATGAGTTTGTTAAAATAATGCCTAAATAACTCTTTAGCTATTGGTTAACATTATTCAATAGCTCACATGACATAAATGACATCAGCAGAAAAGGAAAGCCATTTCAGAGAAAGATTTATTAAATTTTCATTAAAGATGTGATGTAACAGAAGTAGCTATAGATCTTTTTTCGTATTGTGACGTATAGTACTGTGTAAAAGTCTAGGCACGTTAGTATTTTCACCCAAAAAATTGTTTTAAGCCAGTCATTTATATATTTTGCTGTAGTGTGTCAGTAGGAAATATCAGTTTACATTTCCAAACATTCCTTTTGCCATTAATTGTAATTATCTAGTGAGATTTTTCTATGCACAAGGAGTCTGACAACAGCTGGTGCTCCACACGGAGATCTGATCTCACCATCATCGATCAGACTAAATCCAGAAAAACTGTGGCAACGTGTCCAATACGCTTGATGAAACCTTTCTGCAAAGCTACAGTACTGTGAAGAGTTTTAGGCACTTGTGTAAAAATGCTGTAAAGTGAGAATGCTTTCAAAAATAATGTCATAAATAGATTTTATTTATCAATGAACTTCTATTAAAGGGTTAGTTCACCCAAAAATGAAAATAATGTAATTTATTACTCACCCTTATGTCGTTCCACACCCGTAAGACCTTCGTTCATCTTCGGAACACAAATTAAGATATTTTTGATGAAATCCGATGGCTCAGTGAGGCCTCTATAGACAGCAATGTCACTGAACTTCTAAAGATCCAGAAAGGTACTCAAAACATATTTAAAACAGTTCATGTGAGTTCAGTGGTTCAATCTTAATATTATAAAGTGACGAGTAAACTTTTTGTGCGCCAAATAAACAGACTCCGATGATGGTGATATCAGAGCTCTGTGTGGAGCACCGGCTGTTGTCAAACTCTTTGTGCATACAAAAATCTCACTGGATTTTTACAATTAATGGCAAAAGGAATGTTTGGAAATGTAAACTGATATTTCCTACTGACACACTACATCAAAATATACAAATTACTGGCTTGAATCCATTTTTTGGGGGGTGAAAATACTAACGTGCCTAAGACTTTTGCACAGTACTGTACATTAGAGTGAAACGGATTATCAAAAAAGAAAAATTTGAGCGAGGACTTCTGTCTATTGGTTGTTGATTGGATGGAGGCAGAACAGGCTGAATGTGATTTTGCATTTGACTATAATAGAGTATTGGATTTTAAGTGGACTAAATGATACATCACCAGAAAATCGAAAATTATGAGGTAAAAAAAATAAAAAATGAAACAATCACAATAACATAAACATAAACAACATGCATTTAGAAAATAAATACAATGAATTTATATTTCATGTCGATTTAGGATTATAAAGACAATTGTATTCTTTGGAATATCATGCATCAATTAATAGATCACAATAAGACCAGAAGTGTGCATTAACAATGTAAACAGAATGAATTTCCATGTTGTCATGTTGACTGTAAAGGTCCTTCATCCAGTACATAAGGCCTGGCGGATAACGAAAAGGCTGATCACGGGAAAATCTGAGTGCAAAGAATTCTCAGCATGTCTCTTGTCTCATCATGGATCTACCAAACAAATTCCACTCCCATCCGATCCAATTAACCTGTCATTTCCTCCCTAATTATACTAATCCCGTCTGCCATGCAGAAGCCCCTCTCCACCCCACCTCTGCGTCTAAATTTGCCCAGCTCTCTTGCTCATGCCTGCTTAATGTGACGTCCATACAGCTGAAATGGCTAATTCCATTTAATTTTGGAGGCCGGGCATCAACATCCATGTCCTTTTCTTCCTGCGTTACTGTCAGACATGGCGTGTCGGGTTCTGACAGGACAGCGCAGGGGTAAAAAGGTCAACACTGGCTTGGCAGCGGGCAGCGCTGGCAGCGAGATGGTGGGCAGGGGCTGGTACGCTGTCGGCTCACACCCGTTGTGCAGCACGGGAGAGCTGACGCTTCCCATCCACACCTGAGAGCTTGATGGCTCGAATGTTTAGAGCAGAGGTGCCACGTCCGAGCACGGACACTTCAATCACTGCCCGAACGGGGGATGGGGTGCAGTGGAATCACAAGGGTTAATCAAAGCAACGACTGCTGTCACGTTTGATGGCTGGGCCTCCTCTCAGAACAGCGAGTGATGGCCTGTTTGCAGGCTGCACGGGCTGGTCACTTCTCATCAGTTTGATCGCTGAGACTGTCAGACACTGGAACTGCCTCCACAGCACACTAAACCAAAACAAACCACTAACCACCATCACATTAGCCCTAAGTCCCATGCATCAAATGAATCTTCAGCTACACTGTAATATTTAGAGGAATTTAACACACTTATGGCTGATAGCCATTTTCACAGTGCATTACTTCAAGGATTGATTTAATTACACAACAATATGTTTCACTAATTATGACATTCATTGTCATCCAATGCTTCCATTAAGGATTATGTTCATTGATCATGTTAATCTAAGTGGTTTGGGGTCATTAACATAAGAAATAAAAAAAGATTATTTGATATAGGGATAATTTACCCAAAAATGTAAATGATTTACTCACTGTCATGTTGTTCTAAACCTGAATGTATTTAATTTTTTCTGTAGAACACAAAATTTTTAAAAATCTTTTTGTCCATACAATGGAAGTCAATGGGGTCCAATGTTGTTTTGGCCCCATTGACTTTCATTGTATGGACAAATACAGTTGAAACATTTTTTCAAAATGCAGAAAAAAAAAAAGAAGTCATACAGGTTTGGAACAACACAAGTAATTTTTGAGTGAACTATCCCTTTAAATCTAATCAAATTTTTGAGTGAACTATACCTTTAAATCTAATCTACTACAAATAATGACTAAAAGAGATAATTTTGATTTAAATTAACTAAGTAACACTTTACAATAAGGTCTCATTTGTTAACATTAACTAACTATGAGCTAACTATGTGCAACATATTTTACAGCATTTATTAACTTTTACAATGTTAGCTAAAAATATAATTGTTCATAGCTTGTTCGTGTTAGTTTATAGTGCATTACCAAATGTGAACAGATACAATTTTTTATTTTAAAAACGTATTAGTAGATGTAGAAATTAACATTAACTAAGATTAATAAATGCTGTAGACAAATTTTTCATTGTTAGCTTATGTTAACGAATGTAGTTAATGTTAACAAATGAAACCTTATTGTAAAGTATGAGTGTGTGGTCAAACTGCAGAAGTATTGTTGTTTTAACCACCATCATTTGCCAGTGGTCACTGCATGCCCTCTCTCTCTCCCTCCATGTGCTTCAGTGTTTGATGTCCCACAACGTGACAGAGAACTTATTGTTAGGAATGCTCAAGTGAAATTAGAGAGCTGTGTTTTTTGCCTGGCTGATTCTTCCTGGCCTAGTTTGCCACATCAGATCTGTTGTCTAGCCGAAGTGCTGCCGAATAACTGCGGCGCAGTTCCGCTCCGCCTTTACCAGTGAAAAGCCCATTTGTTTAATTGGCTGCTGCTCAGCAGACAGGCCTGCCACATTGAGCACTGGTGTGTAGGCCAGAGAGGATGGATGTGGCTTGACATGACCTTATTAGCATGCACTTACTGCGCGAGAGTGCACTTACAGCGCCGTCTCCCTGGTGATGCGAACAGGCGGATTAGCTCTGCTCAGACATGATCAATTTTCATTTTCTGGCAAGTGCAAGAGACCACAACTCGTGAGCCACCATTACACCACTCAGGGCTTTCAGTAAAATTAGCACAGATTAGCTTTTTTGTGCACTGCCTTCTCACATTCTTTTATAAACAGCACGATTTAATGTAGAAATCAAGGTGTAAATTACATTTATTTTCAAATTATTACAAAAAAAAATTAACATGGCGAGTGCTGAGGTGACACTTACCACCAGCGCATACACTGGATGGCTCGGCTGCTAAAATTTCAATGCAGGATTTCTTGATGATCTGCAAAGAAGAAGAAAAAAAACAGCGCTTGAGTGCTTACTCAATGACCTTAGCCATTTATAGGAACAATCGCATTCTGCAACCAAATTCACTACCAGATGCAAACTGAACTACTAACTGGCAATGCTGTAACATCACTGTCTGTAACGTCAGCAGCACAATCTGTATATCTCCCAATTGTAACATTATATCTTGCAATGTGACTATATCTCACAATGTGACTTTAAAATCGTGCAGTGTGATTAACACTTTATTTAGACAGTCCACTTTATACATTCTACTAACTATAAGTAACTTTGCAACATGTCATCTACAAGTAGACTGTCTGCTTAATGTCTGCTAACATTATTTTGATGGTCCCCCAACGTCATTCTAACTATAAGTAACTTTGCAACGACATGTCAGATACCAGTCATTAGAGTATTAGTAGACTGTCTGCTTAATGTCTGCTAACACTTTATTTTGATGGTCCCCAAACCAACATTCTACTGACTCTACGTAACTTTGCAAGTACATGTCAACTAACTCTCATTAATTTGCAACTACATGTCAACTAACTCTCATTAAAGGTGCAGTAAGTGATTTCTGAGAGACACTGCTGATATTTGAAATCACCAAAACAAACACGCCACCACCCAAAAGGATCACACCCCTTTCTTGAAAGCTCCACCCCCAAATTCACTAACATGCTATGCAGCACAGGCACCTCCCCCCTTGTGAGTAGACACGCCCCTTACTGCTGATTGGCTACAAGTGTGTTTTGGTGCTCGATCCGATCCACTTTCAACAGCGTTTCTCAGAAATTGCTTACTGCACCTTTTATATGCAACTACATGTCAACTAACTCTCATTAGAATATTAGTAGACTTAGGTTAGGGTTAGGCTTAATAGAATAAGATAGAGCCGTCTGCTTTCTAATCGCTCTCTCTGTACTTTGATGTCATGCACTGATCGGTCTGTGCAGCGCCGCTTCAAGTTGAACACACCTATTGTCTGACAATGTGACTTTATCTAGCAACATGACTGTTTATCTCATAATATGACTACATTTCACAGTGTGATTTTACATTGTGCAATGCAACTTTATTTAATATTTTAAGCATTTTTTTAACTACTTTTTTATTTTCTACTCTGAGGTGGCTTCCATCCTGGTCCCTTTTCTTTTGACACAAATATTTGAATCCAGCTAAGTTAAATGGTTGGCATGGAATCCATGTTTGTTGTTTACAGCCGCAAGATGCCAGCTCTTGCAATTTTGTAAGTGACTCCTGTATTCCGTACACACACATGGAGGGATAATTTAGGTGATTCACTCCCTTAAGGACAGAGATAAATAAAGAGACTTACAGAGTCTATCATTCCTTCAAGGGCCTGGAATCCTCCAATAACAGGGAACACATGCTCTATGGTGTCTGCAATTGTGGCCAGCTAAACAAGCAATACAATATAATCAACAGTTTAAATGAGACTAAAATCTGAGGCACAAAAACAACTTATTGTACAATGGTGCTATGTTACCTGTGTCTGATTAAAGTCTTTTACACCCACACAGTATACAATGGCTCCCAAAGACCGAGCTCTCTGCGCCTGCACATAGACGGGCAAAAAACACAGTCAGCTCTATTACTGAGCAAATGCCACTGTCAATTACACATCTGCCAGAGAACACGCCACATCCGTTGCGACATCACTGGCTTGTGTACTTGCCTCTTGCTGTGCTTTGACAAACTGATAGTCGTTTAACTCCCCGTCCGTCAGTGCTATGATCACACTGGCTGTCCCTGTGAAATAAACATCATCTCATTGAGGCTTGATTTTTCCAGATTAAAAGTGTGAATGAATTGCATGGTAATTCAGAGTGATGCTTACCATAATTTCCATGATATATCTGCTTATTTGCCTGCAATTTGATGTTTACAGCATTAATGCAGGAATTTTAACCATAGTAGAGGATTTAAATTAATTCAGTTGTTTCAAAAAGAAAAAGATACCTCTACCAATCCAAGATTCATATATGTATCACCTCCTGGTATTTCTCTCCTCAACATATTTAAGCCTTTGATAATATCATCTCTGTATTACAAATGTTGGAGGAATGTTATAACAATGCAGACAAAAAAAAAAAGTGTATTTGTGTGCAACATTAATGTTGTTTTGGACAAGTGTCCATAGATGACTCGGATGTGTGTTTGGTCATACCTGTTCTCTGTGAGTCTCATAATCGTGGTTCCACGAGTTGAGAAGACAATGAAGGACATTCGTAACATTGGGCTGTAATATATTATTATGTCATATATTATTCCTTAAAGGTATTATAGGGCAATAGTGCATCAAAACTAAAGCACTTTACCTTATAAATTTCTCAGCAAGATGTTCCACAAAGGAGTAAATTTCAATCCAGTGGTTTTTGACACTTCCTGATCTATAATAAAATCAAACATATGTGTTGAAAAATGACATGCTTCAAAGAGTCAGAGGCTAGTATCTCTTCTGTGCATTATAATGCTTGCCTTAAACACAATTACATAACAATTACCACCTTTTCGTACACTATCTGAGAGTAGCAGGTCCTTGAGTACTCTATAAAATGCGCACATGCCACTAATTAATTACAGGCCCCAAAGCGCTCCCAACAAGGGCTAATTGCCTTTGTGCCAGATGAATCTGCCTCCTGCTAGCAGAGAACAACACCCCTTCCTCTTGAAGCCAGCCATTTGAATGGGAACAGATGGCAATGGGTGAGTGTAACAGGTTGGGGATCCAAAATAGAGCTGGTATCTACATCAGCATCCAAAAAGGCTCACAGCTCCATCTCTGACAGGGGGTCAGGAAACATAAAACTGGACATGTGGATCCAGCAACAGTAAAAGGAGCAATCAATGCTAATCTGACGTCAGTTCTAAACACACATGCAATTTCATATGTGGCTCCAAAACGAACACTTGGGCCACACTTAAACATGTATGAATGGTACTGCATTAGATTATAAAATATGAAACCAAGTGCCATTTATTTGAAAGAAACAAAGAAGCATAAAAAGAAATCTTTTCAAAAAGACGTTTGTCAGCTTTTAAATGATAAAACAATAGATATGCTGTTCAAAATACAGACAAAAAGCTTTGGGACACTTTCTGGCTGTCAAATGTTAGTGGAAAATGTTCATAATGAGATGTACTACACCTGCTGGTTACTCTGCTAGGACACATGTGTGAACTGAACAGACTCCATATACTGCTACTGCATCCACTAAAAATCACCTTAAAGGGTTAGTTCACCCAAAAAATGAAAATTCTGTCATTAATTACTCACCCTCATGTCGTTCCACACCCGTAAGTTCATCTTCGGAACACAAATTAAGATATTTTTGATGAAATCCAAAGACATCGTTAAAATAGTCCATGTGACTGCAGTGGTTCAACTTAAATTTTATGAAGCGTCGAGAATACTTTTTGTGCGCAAAAACAAAACAAAAATAATGACTTTATTCAACAATATCCTCTCTTCTGTGTCATTCTCTTACGCGGTTTACGTGGCTCCTGCATCAGCATCACACACATGCGTCGTGTTGCTCACGTGAACAGTGTCGGCCAATACTGAGCCAGTGTTCTGACGTAGAACCTGGAAGCGCTGTACGTAAACAGCATCAGAGAATGACACAGAAGAGAAGATATTGTTGAATTCAGTCGTTATTTTTGTTCTGTTTTTGCGCACAAATGTACCACTGCAGTCACGTGGATTATTATAACGATGTCTTTAGTACCTTTCTGGACCTTGAAAGTGGTGGTTAAATTGCTGTCTATTGAGGAGTCTCCGATTTTATAAAAAATATCTTAATTTGTGTACTGAAGATGATCGGAGGGTCTTAAGGTTGGTGGAACAACATGAGGGTGAATAATTAATGACAGAATTTTCATTTTTGGGTGAACTAACCCTTTAAGATAGGCTGGTTAAAAAGTAAAGATGGCAAAAAGAAAAAAAGTTAGTTCTAGGGCTAATTTCCTCTAATGGCAGATGATACACATATTTGATATTTTGTTATCTAATGCAAAGACATTCAGACATAACAGTCTAGAATAACAAGACTGTGATGGTTTCCTTTGATGCTGTTTAATCTTGGTTTTATCTCTTTTCCTGTGAATTAAAGTCAATCTTCAGCAAACCACTGGCTCAGAATAGTCTGTTTTTTCCCCATTCAAAAGGAGCCCTAAATTAAAGGGAGTCCTATATAGTGACATAAAACTAATTCTCGTTCCACTGATAATCAAAGGTATTTTCTCTCTGAAAAGCACTGCAGCTGCTTTTCTTTCCAAAAACTCTCTGAACCTATGGCCTGATATTTACAATTAGTGTAGGGTCACTGAGTGGCATTTAAGGCCTCAAAAATTCAGCCAAAACCATTCAGCTGATTAAAAGTGTGGAAGTGTGGCAAAAGCTTGATGATGCATGCAATCCCTTAGGTCTCTAAAGGCATTCAGAAAACTTTGCAAACAGAGGAGCAAACTGTGAAGTGTAACTAATATGCATTTGCACTCCAAACAGTGCAACAAAGGATTATAGTTGGAAGAACTGATTATGATTTTATACTGATCTAAATTCTGTTCTGATATACCTGAAGTCAATCTGGAATTCCTTCAGATTTCACAGAGATGTCACTAGATGAACAAAATCATCGTCTAAACTGTACAGACATGTCAATGCTGCCCTTGAACCTCTAGTTCAGACTAAAATCTGATGGCCACAAAAACTATTTGTGACATGCTCCAGCATGTTTAAGCTTGTTTGGGTGTTCACTCCAAGGTGCTAAAGTATGAGTTTGCCACTCACTAAGAGCTCATTATACACTTAAATATTAAGAACTATTTGCATCATGCAAACATAACATGTAAACAACTGGATGCAGTTATAAGCTACAAGAAAAAAAGATATGCATTTTTATTTATCTTAAGATTACATGCTACATTTTTTTTTATATATTTGGGTATTTGTATAGATAACTAATAGTCTTGTATCACGATGATTTTTTTTTTTTTTTTTTTGCTTTTTATGATTGAGATGCCCATGAGATAATGATGCACAAATGCGCATGTGAACTGCACCAGGTGAGAGAAAATCATGTTTATTAAAGCATCGCCCGAGGCAAAGAGTCCTCTCCTCCTGCTGCGTCTAAAGCCATGACCATAGAAAAAATTAGGAATTCACCATTAGGAAAACCATAAGCAACACTGCATGATAATTCTGTAGAGACAGTGAATGGATCATTGTTTTTAGAGTTTGGAATTTTGTTCCAACTTCATGTCAGTTCAATGAGACAGTGTTCTCTTCTCTATGCATCCTACCTAGTCTCTTTTGGGAATAACTCAATACTATAATATCTCGCCGGACGTTTTTTAACTAGTATACACCAATAAATTATGATTTTAAAAATATCAACAAATTGTTCGGATATCAAAGCATTTAGATCAAATCAGCTCTGTTATTCGGCTGTCTAAACAATGACTGTTCTGAGACGTCTGAGGGCGTCAGGAGCGTCGTGCAGCAGTGCGCGGTGAGAAGACAATAAGATGCCATAAATATGAAGGCCACTTACTTGTCGAGGACAAAATACAAGTCGAAAGCACCTTGACAAGACCTCTTCTCTTCCTCAAAATAAGGCTCAGCTTTTCCAGTACGTAGACTGGGCATCAGAATAACTAAAATACCCACAACAAGAATCAGTGAACGTGCCATTTCATCAGTTGAATCTATCCAAAAGCACTGGGATAAAACTGCATTTCATATTACTCCTGCATAAAATGAAAACAACTCTATTCCATGAAAATTATTGAATGTCCTGTCACTGTGTTATATTCCGCAGTCATCTGAGCCCGCTTCCAAAACATAGAAAGCTCCTCCTCAAGGAGAAATATTTGGAGGAGCGACCACAGACCGGACAGCGAGCAGGCAGCCAACAGCTACTGAAACTTCCTCTTTCCGGGAGAGGGAGAATTCTGGCTTCAACGAAATTTATATTATGTTATTCGAACCACTCAAGCATTATGATGCGCAAAGTAAAAAAGTCAACTAATCTTTGAAAGCATTTTTTATCTAAAATAAAATAATCAAATAAAACCATGTTATTAGGAACACAAAAAGAGGTTTTTTTAAGTTTTTTTCCTTTAAAATCACCCTAAGGGACATAAAAGTTTCCATAATTGAAGAATTATCACAAAATCTAACAGTTGCATTTTAAATATGCATACATACTGAGCATATAGCCTACAGTCTTTTGTGGTAGGCTACTCATTGCAATCTAACGGTCTCTGACTTCTGTCATTGATTACCCTCGCTTCTAATTAACACGCCTTCAAAACTGGTGGAGAACCAATCAAAATGCCAACTGGGGGGGTTTGGGGAGAAATGAAGCGCATCAGCTCCGCGTCCTCAGCATGGATAAGTGCGTGACCGCGCAGCGCGAGAGACAGTCAAAAGACTGTCAGGAACAGGAGACAGTCGTGATCGCGAGCTCTCGGTGGATTCAAAATCGCGTCTCCTTGGATTGTGCACCTGCTCCTGAACATCCTCAACCCTAACCTGTTTTAGGTAAGTTGCAATTTTACTGAATATCATTTTTAAGATTTTACATTTTATACAAAAATGCCGGCTTTATACGAATTTAAAAGCAATTATAAACTAAAAGTAAAAAATAAAAAAACTAATTCATAAATCGATTTCGCACAATATACATAGACAGATTTATTTATATTTCAGTCTTATAGTCGAACTGATTGAATCACTGCCTATAGCCTATATAATTCATTAAAAAGAACATAGATCAAAAAGCATTAGGCTGTAAGATTGCTCCATTAATTCAATTTAAGCATGAATACATTATTTACTTGTCTTCCTCTTTTTAACTTCTGATTATTTTAATTCAGATTTTCAGGAATAAAACATGGAGCAGAATATTATTCCTCGCGCTTTGTGGACTAATGACAGCAAATTTCTCCATCACCACGTCTCGGATTTCTTCACTAGTGTTCAAGTTACGCAGGACATACCAGCTGGAACATCATTCGGACCATGTGTTCTTCATAATAACTTTTATGACACTATAGCATTCATTGCACTGAAATCCTTTGACAAACGGAATAAATCATATGTATTTCGGGTGAGTAATTTAGCATTTACTGCATATTTAAACATACATACACTCACATGTTTAATCAAGATTTTTATTTTAGACTGAACTTTACAATAATTGTTTTGTGCATTGTTAGTAAATGAAACATGCATGATCAATATAATTTGTATTACACTATGCAGTGCAAAAGATGGTGACTTTTCTTGTAAAAAAAAAAAAAAAAAAATTGTTTTCGATTGTAGATTTCCTCTAATGGCAAATATGTCCCTCTATCAACAGGTAGATCCTGAGGCGATGAAAGGCTCTCCATTTGTAGTTCCTTGGCTACGGTTAGTACAGGCTGCAGTCAGCGCAGAAGACCAGAATACTGAGGCCTATTTGAAAGGAGGACAGCTGCACTTTCGGACTATTCGAGATGTGAAACAAGGGGAGGAACTGCTTGTTTGGTACGACGAGGAGCTGTCTCATCTTTTGGGGTTCAGAGACATAAAGACAAAAGCCCTGACAGATGGTGAGTAGCAGCTTTCAAAAAACAAAACAATAAATATAGTATTTTAATTATTAATGGAATAAATGCATTATCATGTTAAACCTGTTCACTTCAAAACGTCATGGAATGTTCATGCATAGGTCAAAGTATTTTTGACTGAATAAATTAATGAAAAAATAGATACAAATATAATTTACACAAAAATAACTTATACACCTATTTCAGTTTCTTTTTTCTTTTGTAGGGCTTGAAGTAAAAATGTATGTAAAAAGAAAACAAGTCATTAAAAGGCATATATTCTTGAAAAGAAAATATTCACATAAGTAGTTTGGCATAATACTGCATTATTTCTTTTTAAAAAATGAGCAGTTTTGTGAAATATTATTAATATTTGGGGGAAAAAACATTTGTCCACCAAAGCAATGGTATAACCATAGTGCAGGAAGCCATTTTGTTTTCATGTGACAAGAAAATCACTCTTTATGAATGTTTGACATGAAGGTCTTTTTTTCCCCCCACATTTTGTTCAGATCAAACTGATTAACCCTAAGGAAATTTCTTATTCATAATTGGAAAATTTATAGACAGATATTGATTAAAGTTTTCAAAAATGTATGAAAACAACATGGATACAAATATCACATTTCTAAGAAACTGCCAGCTGTGCTTATGTAAAGTGACCTATTATTGTTTTCATCATTATCATCATGGTCTGACAGCGTTTGTTTCTCTTCATATACAGACTACATATGTAAGAGATGCGGCCAGGCCTTCAAAAACGAAAACCCTTTCCTTGCCCACTGTCGTTTTTTATGTGCGCAGGAAAAAGTTGATATTATCCGTCCAACCAACGAACAGAAACAAGAAGTCAAGCGGCAACGCAAAGTCATAGATTTTCACAACATTGCAAGAGATCTAGAGCACAAAATGCACGGTTTTTCTGAAGACACAGTCATATCTCGAAAAAGAAAACAAGAGTCTCCCTTAAGCCCAAGGAGCAAAAAAACAGTTTTACTGGAGAAAGACAACGCCAACAAAGACTATCCCCCTTTTCAGGATTCGTCAGAAACAGACAACTTATCAACAAGTGCGCCAAAAGGAAGTAAAAACAGCGCATTTACTGAGGTTAGAAAACCACCAGAGCAGTCAAACTCTGAACAGCCATCACGGGATGTAATGGCGTCTGATGTAGGCCTACAATCCGACTGCAGCGCGTTCTCGTTCGTTGTACCCAAGAGCGCGCACTCGGAACAGAAGAGCGCGTTCTGTGAACCCAGCAAACGCAACATCACCGAATTTCAGAATCCTTCACCACCAGATTCGGATAATATCTCAGACACTTTCAAACCAAAACCTTCTCTAGGATACAGAAATGTATTGGCTTCGCACCTGTTTCACGCTGACTTGCCAGGCACTCATGCCGGTGGAGTGATGTCCGCTCCTCTAGCTACAGGAGGATCCTTCTATTACGCGCCCGAGCATTGGACCAGAGCTATAGGTGGCCAGCTGCAGTCTACATCTTCATTGACACTTCTTCCCCCTACTTTTACCCCATTGGGTGTTTCGGTGCAGAACTGGTGCGCCAAATGCAACCTCTCATTCCGAATGACCTCCGACTTGGTGTTTCACATGAGGTCACATCATAAGAAAGAGTTCGCCGCAGAGGCTCAGGTGAGGCGGAGGAGAGAGGAGAAACTCACCTGCCCCATCTGTCACGAGTACTTTCGAGAGCGTCACCACCTCTCACGTCACATGACATCACATAATTAAGAAGAAAAACTCTGGCGCACTTTAATATGCTATTATTGAGATGCATTGACCATACATTTGCATTTGCTCTATGATGGACATTTGTAGTTGGCTGCTATTGGACAGAGGAGGTATTTTGCTGTAGCAAACAGCAATATGTTACAGACGGGGTAAAAACTTGAACCTATTAACAATTTATCAACAGTAAAGTTTCGTCTTTTTCTCCACCAGCCATAAGCCATTTCAGCCATGTAGTGTTTTAAATGGTGAGCTTTGGTCGTGCAATTCAGGGTAGGCCTACATCGCCACTAGGTGGCTATAGACATGCATAACTTTCTCTTTATAGATAGCTGTACCATTTAGTTGACTAATACTGTTGAATTGTCTGATCATTTTCAACCTAATGGTGCCTTACAAATGTCAGGATGAGTACATGTAAATGCTATTGAGAAACGGTAGAGTAAAATGCTCTAGCATTTTTAGGTTTGCTAACAGCTGACTAAACTATTATAAACTTATAACATTGTTTTATAAAGAGATTTTATATTTGAAATATCCATCCCTTTTGAATGCCAAATTTTTATGTTTCAATGTTTTTTTCAGATGTCTACTTCTTTTTAACATTTTTATCAGCACAACGACAAGGAGGATGTATTTATTTAAATATTGTCTTGTTCTTTTTTGAGATAAGTACAGTCATTGTATTTCATTAAAGATTTTGAACATATTCCCCCATGTGTTTGCCTCTGAAATAGCCATCTAGAAATATGGAACATATGAAGCAGGCTGCCATTTTGTGTACAATTCATTTCAAGAAGCATGTATTTAGAAGATATAGATATAGCCAGTTTATATTTATATGGAAATGTAAATATCAAATATGTTGTAAATGTCCATGCATTTGACACAGTCAAAAATATACAGGTGTTATATTGTGAATATGGTGGGATTGCATGCAGTATGAAACACTTATTGAAGCACTCTTGACACAGGCGCACACATGCACTAACACTGAGTGACCAGTAGAGTGCACTGTCTAACAATTATTAAGTCCTTGAAAGTCTCATGACTTAAAAAATAGCAGTTATGAGGGAAATGTGAGGATGGCGTTCAGTTTTATCTTCGCCACATGCACAATTCCTAAAAAGTTGATTTAAGTTTTGTTTAAAGCCCCCTGCAAGTACCCCGTTAATTATAGGCATACTAGGTGATAAACTCAACACTCTGAGTCTGAGAAAGTTCACCAGAAAGTCAACGTTTTGACCTCGCTGCGAAGTTCAGAAGGTCGCCCGTCTACATTTAGCTAGAAAATCAAACATTCTGCTCATTCAAGTAAGTAAATACAGAACTTCTGAAGATATATTGAATGAAAAGATGTGTATACACTGGCGTAATATCGATGCAATTAGAAGCCCAGCGGTCGCTCCTGACAGTAATCACTTGAGGAGAGAGTCATTTCATACACACAGAAAATCCTCTGTTCGCTCTAAAGAGCATCTTTCATCGCTGCCATTAATCGATCAGGGCTCATTTGGAAAACTAAATATTGACTTTGGTTTTCAGTAACTGTTGAGTATTTACATTTTGCTGAATCCTCTGGTGTCCTATAGCCTACAACTGATTTAAATATTAAAGTGATCCCCAGGAAACAAAACATTGCCTAAAGGGGATTCACCGGATAGTTAGCCTCAGTGTAGCTTTTGTGGATGTTGGCATTACGTTCTCACATTCTTCTGTTATTTTATGGTCTCTGTTGGAGACAATTACAATTTGACACTGTCAAATCCTGAGAGGTGAAAACAACTTTTGATTACATTGGAAACCATATTTATCATCTCATTAGTTTGTTGCCACTGAATTTCTATGCTAATAAATTAGTCAAAGGTTGATAAATCTACTGGTCTTCCAACCTGGCCATGTGGTTTTGGGGGTTTGTACTGTAAGCTGGTAAGGCTGGGAGACTAGTTTAAGACGATCAAACTTGGCTGGTTTTAACTTTTTATTTTCAGCAAAATAATTTTATTAATTATAATAATTTTATAAATAATTTAATTTTAACACAAAAAATCATTTGTTAATGTTGTTGTATTAACAGTAGTATAAAAGCAGCAAACACATTCACATCTCTTCAACCTACACAACTGAACTTGTCTCTCTTCACACTGCACAGAGAAGCCATTCAACACACATTGTTATGCGAAAGAAAAGACACAGCAGACAGTAATTGGGTTCTGTTTTGTGAGAACACGCTTCTCGTTTTCATTCATGGGCTAGTGGGATTAAAAGGGTTTACATCAATTTAGTTTGAGCCGAGTGACATCATCTGTTGAAGTAAGAGTTGGAACTTCCTGCACTTTGAGACCTGATGCTCTTGAAGTGGGTTGAAGGTGGGAACTGGGGGTTAGAGATGTCTTTGATGTCCAGGTGAAGAAATAATGTACCAAGCAGGTTTCTGATGTCAAATCTAGTTGACTAGACAGTCTTCTTGTCTAGTCAATAAAATAAAATAATTTTATTAGTTTTCTTAGTTTAGTAAAGAATAGGAACACATTTAATGCATTTTATGCAGCAGAAAATACACATTGGTGGTTTAACATATATTTTATTCTACTTATAAGGCTAGTTGTCATAATTTAAAACACACATTTACAAAAATACATTCTCTAAAATATAATACATTGAATCCAAATGAACAATTGTTTATACACACTGACACATTTGGCCAAAATATGGCACCACACCAAGATCATCAAACATGTCTGAATGAGGAAAAAGGAACCTTGTATAACTTCTCTTAAAGTAAAAGAAGTGCACAGGAAAAACTAGCAAGCACTAGCTTTCAGTGACCTTAGCGATTAGCCATTTTCAAAATGTAATCGTTAAAATTTTGCTTCTTAGTTTTCTAACAGAACTAACTTTTATATATAAAAGTTCAGATTAATTACTATGAGACTGCTTTGCAGTCATGCTAACTGTTTGATGTAAATGCTTAAAGGGTTCACATTTTTCACATGTACGCTACTTCATCATTTATGATTTTAAATGATCCAAATATCAAATTACACTTACATTTTTAATATACACCAAGGCGTTAACTTAACCTGCCACTACACCCAACATTCATCTCAATAATAGAATAATTCTTTATTCTAATTTACTTTCCAATGTAATCCAACAGTTCTGCCAAAAGAAAGGGTTTATGTTATATTCAGTATGCTATAAAACCTTACTGTATATCCAGTAATCTACAAGCATAAATCCAACAGCCATTTATGTCATGGAGCTTACAAAGCTGACAATTTAAGCAATAAGTGTAAGAGTAAGTGCTTATGTTACTCATCTAGTACAATGAGAAATGTTTACGACAATTAACAGAGGAAATGAAAATATCACAGATGAGCATTTATAAAGGATGAAATGCAGTCCTTAAAAATGTGTGCACTTTCTAACGAGTGCAAGCTAAAGACAATATGCCTCTTCAAGGTAAATTTGGATGTCAAAACCACAACAATGCCCATTTGTCTTTGTTCCCTTTGAGCAGCAAGTCTTATCTACAAGCGCACGTCTCCACAGACATGTTGGGGTAGATCTTCAATACAATGTTTTTGCTCTCATCCAGAAATAGTACACTGAGTGGTTTCATCTTCTCGGGGACGCAGCAGGGCTCTGGGATACCTGGAATTATCCCAACGGCCTTGACTATACTCTGGATGGTTGCATGGTTGGAGGGGCGGACCACCTGAAAAAGGGCAGAAAAGAGAGGATAATGAGGTATGGTAGTGTTTAGATAGGCAACTTTTGTTTTGCTTTCTTCATTGGAGCAGAGGAAATTATATCTTACGACACCCTTCTATTATTCAGAACAGAGGAACTTTAAAACTGGCTCATTTCAAAAGAAAATGTGTCCAAAATGTGCTTAAAAACCCCCATTAAGCGTACAACTATTTGACTGTAATTGCACATAAAGATGGTGTGCTTTAGTTGTGCTGGAACCGAAACATTTTCTGAAGGGATTCTTTGTTTAAAATCTCTGGCTAGAGAGGCTGTATTAACCATAGTCATTTTTAAATATTTCAACATGTCTAAACGATTCACAAATCGCATATGCGGATTCTCGTTGTGAGGTTCTCTGACCTTTGGAATGGGGAATTCACACGTTCCTGCGCAGTAGAAGGCATCGAAAGACTTGGGAGACAAGATCCATTCGTTCCATCCGATATCTGCAAAGTCCACCTTCAGGTACCTCCTGGAACAGCTGCGAGGTTCTTTCCACTGTCTCCTCCGGGCCTTCTTCATGGTTTTCTCATCAAACCGGAGAACCTGAGACTTGCCGAATCCATCAGTGTGCTCCTGGCCTTTACTCCGACGTTCTTTTTTGAAGGGCTTTGGCTTGAGCGCAAAGTAAGCACTTTCCCACATATCGTGCTGTTTGAAGCTGTTGTACTCCACCTCCGGGAGCTCGTTGTTCTCAATGGGATCAGAGAAGTCCGTTTCCAGTTCCCGCTTCACACGTATGTCAGGTAAGGAGTCTGGAGATTGAGTTGGCTGCTGGTCTGCAATGAAAGGGTCATATCTCTGTAGGCTCACAGCCACACTGTTGGGCTCTGAAATGGCCAGGTCATTAGCATAAACCAGCAAGTATGGAAGGCTGGAAGGTGAGAGCTGGTCCTGATACCTTTGATACTGCTCTCCATAGTCAAACTCCACAGTGATCAAAAGGTGATTCTTATCTCGGGCCTCCTTTATAATGACAGACACATCCTTGCTCTGCCAGGTCCCACGTCTGTGAGGAACTACGGTGATGTTTCCGAGCAGTGATCCTGGGGCTGAGCTGAGGGAGGGAGAGCGGAAAAGAAGACGGACAGAAGGTAGCAGATGGAAGTTTGGGATGCGACAAGAGGGGTTCTTGAAGCGCTTGCAGAACCAGGACCTCTGGCGTGGCCGCTTGTCAAAAAAGAAGTGAAACGTAGATGTGAGAATCACCTCGGACCCCTGAAGGGAAGTAAGATTCAGCCAGTATGAGGCCCTCTGCTCCACATTCTCTGCAAAGATACGAGAGAAACTGCTGAGTTACATATTAATTATGAATATGGGCTCAAACAACAGGCTTTTTGTTCTGTGTATGGGGTTGAAGAAAGCACAAGGAAGTGAGGAGACATGTTACTCCTAGAGCAGACATATGGAAATGTTTATTTAGGTTCCCTTAAGAGTTAGAACCTGCAACAATGTCAGTCTTTTAATCGTCACTGATTAAATGCTTTAGCAGACTGCAGGAAAAAAGACTGTTTCGTGAGAGTGTAGCAAATGTTATTTTAATGTTGAGGTTTAAACAGCTGTTTTCAAACAACTTTTCATTAACAACAAAAGTACACAAAACTTGGCGATCGTCTGCGGTGAGTCCGCAACAGTTCCGATATCGCACGGTACATCTGCAAAGAATATCCTAGAGTCATTATTTATCACTTGAATATAGATTTAGACGGTACAAATATATATATATATATATATATATATATATATATATATATATATATATATATATATATATATATATCACAAATGTGCTAGGGTTGTAATAAGACATTTGCGTTGCACGAAACAACCCTCAAAAGAGCCGAAAATTACTGACAGGAATTACTCCAAATTCCCCAAGAAAATCATTAAATAGCGTTAATTTAAGTTTTTCAAAAGACTTTTGTCTTTGTCTTTTTCAAAAGACTTTTGACTTTTTGTCTTTTTTAAGCAAACAAAAATCAAACCATCCAGAAGATACAATTAAGCTAATCGTAATTATCGCAGAATTTGTATATAAATATCACATTTCCTTTAAAACGTTGCTAGTGGCAGCATGGCGTTTGCATCATATATTCTTTTTTACATACTTACCAGGTTTTGCTTTAAAACTTCTTACAGTATTTCCCTCTTTGAGTCGATTAGGTTCAATGTTGTACTTATCATACAGTTTAAACATATGCTGCGAGAGCGCATCTGTGGCCACGAGCGCGTCTGTCGTACTGTCGCGCGCACTTCCCCAAACAGCTTCAGATGCGCCAGGTTCGGATCCAACCCAAAGCAGTATCAGGTGCGTCAAAAAGACACATTTAAAAGTCATGTTGCAAAGACAGAAAAAGGTTTCCAGACGATTGAATGCCGTGTAGATACAAAAACGCGCTAACACATAGCCTATTAAAACATACTTTAGGATTCCAGTATGAATGACGTTTTCCAATGACGCGGTTTGGAGAGCAGCTGCTTTTCACGCTTTTTAACCCAGAACACCGAGGAAGTGATTTCAGAAGTTCTATCAGTCTCGTGCATAACCTGTGATACATCACTTATTTCTTCTGACCGCCACAATCCACGGGAGCAGGCATAAGCGCAGTGAGGTGCTGACGTATCCGCCCACCAGCCAACGGGAGCTGCTGCTACATTACACCCGATCCAGCGGGAGGCCAACAAGAGGACAATCCAGCAAACATGCACATTCACAGCTTTTTTTTTTTTTTCATTCAAAATTAGTTTTAAAATTGATTCTTTTATTATATAAAAACAGACTGCTGCTGTCATGCATTTTATAAAAGCTTGATGAAAAAGAATAGGGTTCACATTTTTCATATTGGCCATTTTTATTTATTTGCTTTCAATGACCCAAATATTAAGTTACTCATTTTACACACCAAAAGGGTCATTACACCAAGCATTCATCATAACAGTAAACATTTGTTCTAATTTACTTTCTAAAGTAATTCAATATAGTCTTGCCAAAATGAAAGGTTTATGTTGTATTCAACATGCTATTAAATCTTGTTGTATACATCCACAGCCATTTATGTCTTGGTGATGAAAACAAAGTTGACACGTTATAAGTTTGCGAGCATAAGAGCTCATGTTACTCATCTGGTACAATAATATTAATAATAATAAAAAACAGATTCCTCATGGAAATGAAAAAAGATAAAACGCATGTTAATTTTCCTTCTTGACCAAAGAAGCATTCATTTTCTAACTATAAAGTAATATTATAAAAAGTGCAAATGCATAAATCTGAAAGGCTATTTGAAAGGGTTTTGAATATTTGTGAGTGCCTTTGCTTGATTTCATTATAGTGATTTCATTCAGTACATGAAGCACACTGGGGGAACAGCCCTGTCACCTCTGTGTTTTGTGTGGAGTGTCTGCAGTGCCGTGCCAACAATGCTGGTTCTGTGAAAGCCGGAGCTCCAGTGGAGAGACCATAACAAGCCCGGCCGTTTGGGTCATTGCGTGCCATTAAACACCTCCTGTGGCCCCTGGGGACCCTACTGGAGACCCCTTTTTTACTTCACACTTGAATGTGTCTTAAATCTGCATTAAAAATCTGACGTTCCTGCCCACTAGGACACTGTTACTGAGTGAATCACGGGATAAATCGAGTAGGAGGGGAGATACCTCTGCTCTGCTTTGTTTCCACCCCTCTTTTTATTGTCCGACTGTGGGAAGGCGAAGCCATTAAGCTTCAGAATCCTACACCGCTTTTAAAAATGAATAAAAAACAGAACAAGGGTGGAAGAATTCAAATTAACTCTGGTTCACAGAGACCTTTGATTCTTCAATGTGACTGCATCACTTGCTCTCTATAGCACCTGGGAGAGACCTATTCTGTTTCAGATCCTGCTGGGTCTGGATACTGAGAATGATTTTTTAATTAACAAGCTAACTACGGAATGATGCTAATAAAGCACAGGGTTTTGTGTAAAGGCTTGTCTCTCCAGGACAAATTCCCTTAATATGTTTGTCCCTTATTTCAAAACAGCTAGTAGTCCTGTGGTCTTGTAAAACACACCATTATTTTTCTCACCTCCTACCTTCCCTCCCATTCATGAGCTTTATATAGGGCTAGTTGCAAACGAAACACATCATTCATTGGTTTGGAAGGGGAAAACTGAGAAGAATTCTGTGAATGAGAGATGTAAAACTTTGATGCACAATAAGGTTTTACTGGAAAATCTCATTATTTCATTGGTTAAATCCCAATTAGATTTTAATGCAGGACTTTTTAAAAATGATTTACAGGCATGGTTCAATAAGCAGTGATTTATACAGGAAACACAAATTCGTAGGAAATGCCTATACAATAGAGGACGCAAAAAATGTCTGTAACGAATTCTAACTCTCTTTATGGATTTAATGTAACCATATTTATCAGTGTCTTTCCTGCTGTAAACATCATGTTTGTTTCATTATTTATTTTTATTGACAAAATTGTTCCTCTTGCGTCCTGTTCTTCTGATATTGGGGAAAAAACCACAACTAAAAGGTGTGCTCGTGTCGCACCTTTTATTGTACAGGTATACATTTGCTTTTTCTTTAGCCTGGCGCTTATTTATTTTCTTTCTTTGTGTGAAAAGATCCATTTGTTGGGGCCCACTCTGCACTCAAAATATTTAACTACATTGTTCTGTGATTCACATAAAGGCAGTTCAGTTCTTCCATGTCATCTTGCTTGCAGTTGTTTGCTCTCCGTTCACCTCACTTGACTTCATTTGATTTAATTTGTTTGTTTTTTTTATCTCACACCACATATAACCATGATATATACCATTTTTAATTGCTTGTCATAAAAAATGACTGTAGGGAACCTCTCATAACTCAATGAATTTGCTATTTAATATGGGTGGCAAAAACAAATAGTGTTGCTAAACTCAATTGCTTGTACTTAAACGGTTTATGTGGTTTGCTTCATAAATGGCAGATGGGTCTTTGATTTCCCGAGGCTGTTTTTTTGTTAAAATGAGGGAAGAATAAACTGTCAAAAATAGCATTAATTATATATATTTTTTTTCTAGTGACAAATACCAGATTATCATGAAATTAGCATTTTTAATGGAATGGAAATGGAAATTTTTATATAAATTATATTCATAGTTGAATCCTTCACTTCCCTAAAGGATCAAGTAGCCTACTGTTTGTTTATGTTTCTGATATTTACAAATTAATGCTAAATAAAATGTAAATGTAAAAGAAAGATGCTAGAAAAAAAATTGCACTGTAAAATGAAAGTAGCACAATGAGCATTTTCTCAACAATGCTTATTCTTAACAATGTTCTTTACTTTGCTGCTTATAAAAAGAAGGGAGTCCTTCATTAGTCCTTCAGTAAAAGGAAATGGCTGCTGATATTAGAAGGTAGAGGGTCAGGTCCTTAAATACATTTGAAGTAGCCATCTGTCAGCATCAGGATTTCTGGAAGAGGCAGAAAGAAAGTAGTTGCCTGCTCTCTGTTGTTTTCTTTCCCGTTTATGTTGGCTATGTGTGGCTCACAACTCAAGTGAAATACAATTTTCCCTGCAGTGCCTCAAGTGATCAATCACTTCTCCAAATTCTGGTGCTCTTGGATCTGCACAATATCAATGTGCCAATCTCGCCAAATGGACCTAATGGCAGCATACTTGCAGAATAACTGAGTTGAAATGTTTTAAAAGCACTGTTTGTTAGATTGAGTCTCTCTCTTAAAGGGCAAAGCACTTACCAAGAGACATGTAAAAGATTATTGGCAACTATAACGTTTTTTGGTTAATTCTCTGGATTAATAAGAATGATAATGTGATAAAAGAAGTGCTATTCTTGCAATAAATAAATGTTCTGTATATACACTACCAGTCAAAAGTTTGGAATCGGTAAGATTTTTAATGTTTTTAAAAGAAGTTTCATCTGCTCACCAAGGCTGCATTTATTTAATTAAAAATACAGTAAAAACAGTAATATTGTGAAATATTATTACAATTTAAAATAACTGTTTTCTGTTTGAATATATTTTATAAAGTAATTTATTCCTGTAATGGCAAAGCTGAATTTTCAGCATCATTACTCCAGTCTTCAGTGTCACATGATCCTTCAGAAATCATTCTAATATGCTGATTTGCTGCTCACGAAACATTTATGATTATTATCAATGTTGAAAACAGTTGTTTTTTTTTTTTTTTCAGGATTCCTTAATGAATAGAAAGTTCAAAAGAACAGGATTTATCTGAAATACAAAGCTTTTGTAACATTATACACTACCGTTCAAAAGTTTGGGGTCAGTAAGAATTTTTATTTTTATTTTTTTGAAAAGAAATTAAAGAAATTAATACTTTTATTCAGCAAGGATGCATTAAATCGATCAAAAGACAGTAAAGACATTTATAATGTTACAAAAGATTATATTTCAAATAAATGCTGTTCTTTTGAACTTTCTATTCATCATAGAATCCTGAAAAAAAATATTGTACGCAAATATGTTGTACAATTGTACACAATAAATGTTTCTTGAGCAGCAAATCATCATATTAGAATGATTTCTGAAGGATCATGTGATACTGAAGACTGGAGTAATGATGCTGAAAATTCAGCTTTGATCACAGGAATAAATTACTTTATAAAATATATTCAAACAGAAAACAGTTATTTTAAATTGTAATAATATTTCACAATATTACTATTTTACGAAACTTCTTTTAAAAACATTAAGTAGTGTGTATGTATGTATGTATATATATATATATATATATATATATATATATATATATATATATAATATGTAAATTCTTTAATGTGTCTGTTTAAAATGCAATTTCAGGCCAACCAAATCATACCTATCTATTTATGTATTTGTTAAACCATACAGAGCATCTTTTTGTAGCACAGGAGCACTGTAAACCCAAATAAGTTGGCAAAACTCAAAAAAATTGAGGTAATCAGTTAATCAGTAATCAGTAATTCAGGTAAGCAGGTAAGTTTAGGTAAGCAGAACTGGCAGATTTAAATTGTACTTTGTACTACTTGAAATTTTTAAATAAGTTAATTCATACATTAAACTTAAAATTATCATGTAATCTTAACTCATATTTTATTTTATATAAGCAGACAGGAAGCGAAATGGGAGGGAAAGAAGTGGACGAGATCGGGAAAGGTCTGTGAGCCGGGACTCGGGTCGCCCGAAGTGAAATGGTGCTATTTGTCGGCGCGCTGCCCACGGGGCTATCGGCACCAACATTTTAAATTATATTTTTAGTAGTGGAAATTTAGCTAACAACAACTAGCTAATTCAACAAATGCTATGAAATTCAAATTCTCAAACTAAGCCTGCACGCTCCACGTTTGCCCACGTACCCTGCCTTGTTTTCTGTTTGTTTGGACTGCTCACCAGTGTTTTGACCCTTGCCTGGCTTTTTGGATTACAATTGTGGATTACCCTTTAATTAAATATACTGCACTTGGATCCTCAATCATTCGTGTCTTGGAGCAGTCATTACAATTGGGATAGCAAAGCATTAAACATTACTAAATCCACCATTTAACATTAATCTTGCACAAAAAAAAAACAATATATTACACAATTTTAGCATTTATTCTCCCTTTCGAGTGTCATGGCAAAGCATGCTGGGAAGAAGAAATCCCAGCCCAGTTTCAGGTAAATTTCAGTTTGTCTAAATTAAAAGAAACAAGTTCAAAAACTCAAAACAATGAAACAATTCAGATTGTGTCAGTTTCGTGAACTCAAAAGACAAAGAAAGTTCTAAATACTCATAAAAGTTAATTTGATTGAATTAATTTGTTTAATTTGAGTTTGCCCTACTCAAACCAATTAATTATTTTGAATGTTAGGGTTTACACTGAGGTATTATGCAAACTCCAAAAAAGGAATATGATGAATAGAACAGAAGAAACTGATCTGAATCTGTCCATGGTCCTGGTACTCATCCCATACACATGGCAGATTCCCTCCTGTCTGTCCAGTTCTGGACGGTGGCCCTACCCTAAGGCATGAGATCACTTGGCTTTGAGAAGAGATGCAGTGCTTCCATTGTTCTGGTCCAGAAGCAATAAAACTCCCTCATGCTGTCCCGTTTGCAAAAGCCCACTGCTGTCGCTTTACGGCTAACATGATTTCACCCCTGACTGCTGTGATCAGTAGGTCTCCTGGACCATTCTGGCTTTGATCTTTAACTCTCTGTCAATCAAAATTAGTTATCCTTCAATACTGACTCCTCCTCTCTCCATACAGAGTCCTGTCTAAGAACAAGCACATCTTTGTCTATGCTCTATGTCTTCATGAAAACAGCCACATGCTGAGTTTGAGTTGCTTCACACGAGTGCCACATGTCACCTTTGAGCCCACTTTTCCTTTGCTGCTGTGGCGAGCTGCATTTCTATCAAATGATTAAGCTGTGATCTGAAGACAAGCAGTTGTCTAGCCTTCATATGAGGTGTGAAATGGATATTGGACATGAAATTAAAGCCCATTCACGTGATTTTTCAAAACATCCATCACATAATTGACAACAAAAATCAAGTTAAGTCGATTCATTCAATGGCCAGGGTTGCGTTTCCCAAAAGTTGATCGTAGAAACCATTGGTGGCAATTGTTCTATGATCAACATAGGCTTACGATGCTTTTGGGAAATGCAGCCCAGATTCATAATTGGCTTTTATAACTTTAAAGCAAGACACCATAGCGTTACGATTTTTCCCACTCATATATGAGCGGCTCATCTCTGCCTTTTACAATCTCTTTATAACTGTCATAAGCATATGAATATATTAATACCTCAAAGCTTCATACTTCTGAAACATTTTCTCAGTTACTCTTAAATATACACGTTTGAAAAATATTATTATACATTAATAAAGTTAAACATATTTAGTGAAATGTTTATCCTTCTGATTATACAACTGTTTGAAAGGAACATACCATAGCCATTTATCTTCAGCTTCATCAAAGATATTACTGTACTTAAATTACAGTTGTTGTTTTTTTTCTTACCTTAATCTGCATCCAAACAAAACAGTGAATTGGAAGTTTTAGAATGACTTGATTTCTTGGAGTGATGGTTTCCAAACGTGCCTTGCCAACTGCTAAACATACGTCATCGTTCTGCTGTTCTATACTCTCCTATTCATCTTTCTGTCAACATCAGGCTTTTTCGTCCCTTTTATCATCCTTTAACGGTGAGTGTATGCAATCTGAGCATAAGACACAAGAGTCGCAAAAAGATCACTAAAATCTTTCAGTCAAAATGATATTTGATACAGCCTTTTAAGAGAAAGCTCATATATTTCACAGTATTTCTTGTGCTCAAACTGAGAGAGCAAGTGCAACTAGAGGTTTACTTTACAAGCCAATCAGAGCATAAAAAACATGGCATAAATCATAGCTGACATATACGTTTTAAAAGCTCCAAGGAAAGAAAAAAAAAGCTCTAATACTGAATTTGAGCCTCCTAAAATGCCATTGTAGACTTTACTTAATGATTAGTCTTAAACGTTATTACAGTGCATTTTATATTATTCATTCATTGATTTATTTTGGTGGGTTGAGAAGGGGATATCTTCATTGTGCTTGTTGAAAGAAACATCACATGCACACATTTTTCTATGTCAAGATGATGTATTGGATGTTGTGAAGCCATTATTTATACTTAATTCCTTTTCTATAGGCATTTCTTATTGCCATCCAGAAGAAGTCAGCATAATGAACAAAGTTTCACATGACATCATGCAGTATTCTTCCTAAGCAATCACAATCAGAAGCTCCACAGAATTGTCTGCGTTAATGTATATGGCAACATACCAATCCCAAATCCAATGACCATTGAGATACTCAATTTTGAAACAATCCCAAACATTCAGACACAATATACCACAAAAGACATCTGCTTGTACTCGCCGCACGGAGCATCCTAACTTACTAAGCAGCCTGACCTCGAGTGTCTAGACACATTCAGCACGTTTCTTTACCTGTGTGCATTTCTGTGGGCCCTTTTGAAACACTTGCCAATAAAAATATATAGAATAGCAGGGATACAGAACCAGGGGAGAGAGGGTAATGCTACCTCAGGGTATTCAGATTCATCGAGTTTGTAAAATATAGTCTGTAGCAGGAAGAGTGAGCCAGAGCAGCAGATAAATCTAATTAATACTATCTTGGGGATAAATGCAAGACTTTGGATCATTTTACCAGCCCTGCTGTTTATTATTTATGCCTGCATAAAAACCAATGCCAATTCCTTTCTATTTTTATTGTGTATATATGATTCTGAACAGCTCATTTTTGATGCTTTAAACACTATGCGGTTGATGGCTCTAACAGAGAGAGAACATGATGTGGCCGTTAAAAGCCTCCTCAAATGTAGGGGTCTTAATGTTATATGAATGATATCACTCAGACCCTTTAATGTTCTGATGGCTTCTACACAGAAAAAATAACTGGGAAAATGCAGATTCGTTTGTTTGCAATAAGAAATTTAACGAAGGCTCTTGGAATGGGATGCTGGCAGCCATTATTCTGAGGAACTGAAGGCAGAGGTTAGCCAGAGGCCACAATTCACTCATACAGTTGCACACTGATCAAACACTCGACGGTAAACCCAGCAATTTCTACAGAACACCATTGAGCATGAAATATGGGGTTATTTGGTTAAATTGCAAAATGTAATGGTGAAAATTGGACTGAAATTACACCTGATATTACCATATGGGATCATAATTTAGTGATGGAGATTTTTGGAATAAAAAAATAATAAAGTAAAATAAAATAAAAGCAGCTGCTGAACAGTAAAATAAATTCTGTTCTTCGGCCAAAAAACATGTGATTTGATGTAGATTCACTTGCTCAAAACTATTTTAAACAACTACTAATGTATATTCAGATCAGATTAGGGCTGCACGATTTGGAGAAAAAATCTAATTGCGATTTTTCTGGTTAAAATTGCGATTTGCGATTTAAAATGCGATTTTATAAAACAAATAATAATAAAAAAAACCAATACCAGGTTTGTTTTGCTTGTTTGTAGGGCTGCACAATTTGGCCCAAAATTTTGTGCTAATATATTATTTTGACTAATTATTTTTATTATTATTATCATCATTATTGCTAAATAAAAATATTAAACCAAATAAGAAATATTACTGTTGTAATAACTTTCATTATTAAAGTATTTAGCATTAGCATTTAGTTATAAATATAACTATAATAATTAGAAAATAATATTTAAAACTTGTATGACAAAATGTGGGGTTACCTGTTAACAAAAATCTGTCTCAATAATTTCTTTATTTTTGTCAGGAGGAATGCAAAATCAAAAATGGAGTCCATGTATTTAATATGAACTACGTGCCTCTTATGCATCCACTGTGGGAAAAAAAAAACCTGTACACTTATGTATGCTGGAGAAAAACATATTGATTATATGTTCCCCTCAAAGTTCTTTAGAGAGAGGAATTATTTTTCCTATTTTTAACCTGAATAGGATTGAGTGAGCTTTACTTGGCGCTAAACATGTCTGTTTCATACCGGACGCCGGAGGGCGCCCTTGAGCAGATACTCAAAATACTCCAAATATATGCAATATAACAAACGCTGTTCCAGGAAATCCCCAATGGGCATCATGCTATCGCTGTGACTGAATAAAAAGAAGGTAGAAACGCTTTGATTGATTAAACATGAATTCTTTTAATTTAGGCAAGGGTCAAAACACTGGTGAGCAGTCCAAACAAACAGAAAACAAGGCAGGGTATGTGGGCAAACGTGGAGCGTGCAGGCTTAGTTTGAGATGGTTTATATGTTTTCTTCAAGCCTTCTCGGGTATTTCTGTAATAATAAAGTATATTTATAATCCAATGCTAATCATAATGCTATTTCAAACACTCAACTGACGTTATGAAGTGAGTTTGGAGTAAAAACACATTAAATATTGTCTTTTGTTAGAAAAGAAGTTCATAAATGCCTTCTCATGTTTGGAAAGTTTGTATATTTGATGTGTTGCTTTTTCTAATGCGGTGCTCTCAGATGGAGCATCATTTACTGCTGATCACAGAGCAGCTCTTCACTAACACGCTGTGTACATATTTATATAATTAAAAATCGCAGCCTTTGCGATGTCATAACCGCACTAAGCCAAATCGCGATTTCGATTTGATTGCGATTAATCGTGCAGCCCTAGATCAGATCAAGTCAAATTAAGACACTTTTATTTATGTAGTGCTTTTTACAGTTCAGATTGTGTCAAAGCAGCTTTATAGTGATAGAGGGAATATAATTTTGGCTGTACAGCAGCTCTAGAAGAAAATAGTGTCGTTGTCCAGCTTAAGTAAGTTCAGTATTGATTCATTCCATTGTAAAAATCACTAGTTATTAATTTAGTTCATTTATCTATACAGCAGCTCTGGAGAAAAAAGTGATGTCATTTGCATACAATGGTGTCAAAACATTTTTGAATATCAAGTGTCCCCAACTAAGCAAGCCAAAGGCGACAACGGCAAGGAACCCAAACTCCAAAAGATGACAGAATGGAGAAAAAAACCTTGGGAGAAACCAGGCTCAGTCAGGGGGCCAGTTCTCCTCTGGCCAACAAACAAATAGTGCATGATTATGATTCAGGCAGCATTACAGGTCAGAAGTCAGATTGGGATCGGAACAGTCAAAATATATAATCCAGTTCCATCTGGCTGAAGATCAGATTCATTACGCAGGTATGGAGATGGGTTTGTTGAGGATCTGTGCCACTGGCTGTTGTGTCGTGACTAATATTAGCATAAATGTCATTCTTCTTATGATATAACAAGTACATCGGGTGTTATAGGAAGTGTTCCCGGTTCCGGCTGACCTAATTTATGCAGCCTAACAATCATTTAACTGATTTGATAATAGAAATTGATAATGTGTTATGTGTACGCCAGGTTAAAGAGATGCTTTTTTAGTCTATATTTAAACTGACAGATGCTTCCCAAACAATGCTAGGAAGACTGTTCCAAAGTTTAGGTGCTAAATAGGAAAAGGATCTACTGCCTACGGTTGATTTTAATATCAGTATTTTTAACCGGACAGAATTTTGAGATCTCAATAGACGTGAAGGACTATAATTCGTTAAGACCTCGCTCAAGTACTGGGGAGCTAAACCATTTAGTGCTTTGTAAGTAATTAGCAAGATTTTAAAATGTATACGATGATTTTGTATCATTTAATTAGTTTCATTTACACATAAGTCAGAAATAACAATGCAGCTGTTTGGAATTTGAATGGAGTGTAAATGTTGGATGAAAACTTCTATTAACATTTAGCTTGGAACTACCTCAACACTTTTCCACTTGAATGCTGACAAAAGACGCAAATATTGTTCCAAAATATTCTATTATTGAAAAAATACTCATCAGCAATTCCGGGCATTAAGGATTTACCTTGTCAGTGCAAGTTACAAAAATAAAATGAAGGTTTATGTGAACGGAAATTACAAAATTATTTGTCTTTGAAAGAATCTCTAAAGCCAAATAATATTGTTGGTGGTAAAAATATTATTCCATGAAAGCCATCCATGAACGACAGCATGAAGCCAAAGAATTGTATTTACAAACCATTAAAGTTGGGTTACAAATACAAAAAGTTTATTCTCCTCTTTACTTTCTATATGTTTTACAATCCTTGTCAAGCCATTGTTAAATCACAACAGTTAAGAATTTCTTTTGATTGTAATTTCTTCCTGGCAGCCACCCACGGGGGTTTAAGACTTTGCCGTGAAGGTGAAGGTCATGGGCCTCTGGGACTTGTTCAGGAAATGACAGCACACCGCTTAGACTTTAATGAATATAACTCTGTCTTTGTAAATACAACACCAAGTCTGTAGCTTTGTAAGGTTTTCCTTCCTGGAAACCAATTTCAGAGCGTAGATTTGAGGGAAACTGCTCTGCAGTGATTCATTTTCACATGGCCGAAAGTGGCTTATGAAAAGATGAGGCTCCCTTCAAAATATGAAGAGAATTTGATGAGAAGTCCTTTCCGTTTTCATTGTTGGGAAATGTAAGACTCACAGACACTGAGAGATGACTTAAATGCTATCCAGAAAAAATGAACTGGCCATCACAATGATTCATGGCAATCATTGATAGTGACAGCTACATAAAGTGTCTATTGTGAGATGAAAAGGGAAGGCAAGTGCCTGTGGCTCAGGAAAGTGAATAGACATAAATTTAGCAGGAATACTCCATCATTTGTTTTGTTGAACAGCCTCTTGTGCCAAGTGGATTACTTTAGCACACTTCAGAATGACTCTTTCATTAAGAAATGATTGTGGGAACCATCTTAAAGTGGTCTCTTAGGATTAATGCACAGACAGAGCAATTCATATTTCATAGGCCTCTTTGGACTTCCCTGACAGAGGTGAAGCATAATTAAAGTGAAGCATTGCAGTGTTGTAACCCAATTAAAAACCAAATAACAACAATGAGATCTGCGGAATATTTTTCCAACACACAAGCCAGGCAATTTGGGTGAATCAGATCGTTGTAAGAGCAATTGAATTTAATATTCATTCAGTCTTTCCCTCAAACACAAGAGGCCACTTCTCTCCACACGCACAAAAAGAAAATCCCTTGACCATCTGCATGAACTATAGCACCAATGCAGTGCATGATGAATTTGTAGAGGAAAAAAAAGTGAAAAATCTTGCAAAAAATGTATTTATTGAGACTAATTCTGTGGTGGAAGAAAAATATTTGATTAGCTTTGCAGCGAGCAGTCAGTAGTGTTGGTCTAGTCCACGATGATACGGAGAGAAACAGCAGGCCTTTGTCTGCAGACAGAATGGCGCTCTCTATGGGGTCACTGCAGGATTCCAAACATCACAGACGGGGCAAAACTATACACTGGAATTCCTCTCCCTCTATGAATGTTTTATTAGCCATGTGAACAGGTCAGAAAGTCACCCCCCGCCATACAATCATCAGCCGTGGCGCAGGGGCACGTCCGATCCCAGCTTACTGGCTGCTGCCTGGATCAACTTGAATGCGGTTAGCATGATCAAGACAGTATCAGCTTTACAGCTAAAACAACACCAAGCTGGAGTTTTGGAAAAGTAATGGAACACACATGTTCGAGCTAAAATATCCTAGCAATAACGCAATGTCGCAAACTGTGAATTGGAAGAGATTTTTTTTGTTTGGACTGTGGCTGTTTGAAGAGGTTCACTCTGGTTGTATTATGGTCCAAAGATTTTTAAAAACACCAAATGTTGCCATTAAATTTTTATGTTGGTATCCTTATATGAAGTTTATGCATTTACAAAAATTCGGTTATATGTAGCTCTCCAGTGATATTTCAGTTTACCACTCTCTTATTCAAAAGGTCTTACCATGGACCACCATGCAAGACTTCCCAGGCCCAGAATCAATGTTGGCTGGATGCTTTATCGAGGTGTTACATTGGGAACATTTCCAGAATAAATGTTAAACAACTCCCTCAGTAAACACATACACACACATGCACTGTATTCTAATACTAAACCACCCATTCAAACACTAACCACAACAGCAGACTGCACACTAAACTGATCTGACAATGTCACGTTACGCCATTTAACATATTTAATAATTTAACTTTCTGTAGTTTCGCCAACTCTGAATCAACATGCACCAATGCTAAATGTTCTATATATTGTAATGATTATGTTCACAACTTGTAATAATTACTTCAGTAAGCTCATTGTTTCTGCCTAAAATTAGTACATGATGTTAGCTAATTGTGTGATTTGTAGAACTGGACATTTCTGGACATTACTTGGACACAGTCAGCTCTCATAACAGATCATTCTAATGTAGACATGCATTTTCTAAAGTAAAGCTGCTTTGAAACAATATGTATTTTGAAAAGCGCTATACAAATAAATGTGAATTGAATAGTTACGCCAGTAGGCGGCAACAAGTTACTGTCTCTAATTGAGGGGGTCTTTGAATCATTCAGAGAATCATTCAATAACACTGATTCATTCAGCAATGAAACTGGCCCTGTCCCAAATGGCACCCTAAACACTTGTGGTTTTCCTACGAGTCCACACTTTTGTCAGCACCGCTTGACTTGAGGAAGAAGTCTGCCTCGGAGCTCGCTTCAGTGCGGGCTCTGCAAAAAATATTGACCGCAAAGATGGCGCTTACGAGCACCCTTCTGAAACCTAAAATAACAAATGAGACACCCTATGATCTCATGGACTTAACGGACATGCGTATGCGGCATCCATTGTAAGTCCAGAAGACCGTAAGTGCATTTGAAGTGTGCCATTTGGGACAGGGCCACTGCTGACTACGAGTGAGTTACTGAATCATTTACTTAACCTATTCAATAATAAAACAATGATTCATTAAGGAACAAAACACAGCTATGGTTTTGTTGCTTAGAGATGCAAAACATTTAATTCTGTTTGGATTTATTAGGAACTAATTTCGTTGGCAGAGCAAAAATAAAGAAAGTAATTGGCAATACTGTGTCATGGGTTGGAAGATGGATTTATTATACTCACTCAATATTTACATATTGTTAATTTCAAACAAAATGTTTTTTTTTTTAAATAAATAGCTTTTGAATAAAAAAACTACTGAATAAAAAGCAATATCACACTTGTAATATTCGTGGCATTGGTCTGAATATTTGGAACAATAATACTCATCTAGTAGACAAGACAAGACATACCCATAATGTTTGTAATCCTGTGGGCTTTTGCTCTTAGGCGAACACGGATTGTAAATAGTCAGAGACAGCTACACTGGTCCTCCCTCAGAGGTGACTGAGTAAATATTATGATTGATAATGTCTTAAATAATCTAAAGCTTACTAGGTGAAAGGCCAATGTAATTTAGTACTCACACTTAAAGGTGAATGAGGCCATCGTGCTCCATGTACACATCTGCTTTGACCCGCAAAGCCCTGCCTCCTAAAATCTGTGAAGCTGTCTGCGTTTACAGCATTACTGATGGTGTAAACAATCTCAAATGTTAAATGTTTTTTCTTAAATCAACTGGAACATGAGTGGGAATACATTATGGAATGACACATTTTCATAGTTTTGTCATATTTCAAAGGTTGCACATGTAAATATAATGTGATTGTGAGTGTAGTTCACTGTTGGTTTTTAAAGATGAATTTAAGTAAATTATTCTCGTTCTCTTGCATTCACTAACAAATATTTTTCCTAAAGAGTTATATGTTGTAAAAATGACAGATGACCATACAGTAGGCTACTCAATTAATATGATGTAATAGAATAAAACAAACTTTTGTAAACTAATGTGCATTGTTTCCTTAATCTTGGTTTATTACTCATTCATAATACTCACAAAAACACTTTCACTTGAATTCAGTGAACAAACCTCAATTAATCTTTTAGTGAATAGATTTGTCACTGAGATTAATCGGTAACACTTTACAATAACAGTACATGAATAATCATGTACTAATACCTGAATTAATAGTTACTTCAACATAAACTCATGATTAGTTAAGATATGAACTAATCATGAACTAATGAAGAGCTATCCTTAACTACGACAGGAGTCATAAGGATTCATGCATGAAAACAGCCTTAACTACGCGTTAATACATGTTTGATAATTAATGCATTAATTAACATTTAGGGTAAACTAAATCAAACAGTCTCTATAAGAAGGAATAAGAAATATTTGGACTTTGAAATAAATTTAATTATTGTCAGAATTTAAACTACTGACATCAGAAACTTCATTATAAACATTACTGAAAGACACAGGATTAGTTTGTCATTTTCACTGATCCTCCTTATCAAACATATAAAATACTAAATCCACTAATAATTTATCTTAAAAGGTCTTAATCTGTTTTGTGATATTCTTTCCCATCAAACTAACCCTACTGTGACTTAAAACAGTTCCTAAGGAATCAGTTCCCAAAAAAATAACCAAACCGGAAACATGAACGTTTGCTGGGTATCAATACAGTTTACTCTCCATCCAGACGCAGGTTGTGATGATACTGTACCGCCATTCTCTGACTTTTTGAAAAGTCACAAAACATCCCTTAACTGGGCTCAATACTAGTTGTTCTAGTACATGTGTATTTGATAGTAAGTTAATGATAAATCATGAGCTGAATTTGGTAAGTAGTTAACAGTGAATTAATTATGATTGTGCCCCCTCAAGTAAAGTCATGACAAAATTATGCATTAACAAGCCATTAGTTGATGTTAGTATATGATTAGTTAATAATGAGTTAATTATGTGCCCCCTTCAAGTAAAGCCATGACAAAATTATGCATTAAAGGTGCAATATGTAATATTTTGCAGTAAAATATCCAAAAACCACTAGGCCAGTGTTATATATTTTGTTCACTTGAGTACTTACAATATCCCAAATATTTCCGACTATTTGTAAATCGTGAGAAAATTGCAATTTTAACCAAGGCTCCGGGACGTGTGAGGAGTCGCCTGTCAATTGCGTCATACCCGCGTTACCCCTAGGTCTGCCTCAGTTTCCGGTTTTATTTTGTAGAAACCATGGAAACACCAAAGACCCTTTAATATATTACACATTTTAATAGACAAGGGAACAACTGTTTTGATATGTTTATAGACAGAAAACTAATTGCTTTTATATAACTCAACACGTTTAGTCTTATTGTTTAAATCTAATTTTCTTGATTTTTTGCGAGTACCATGCTTTACCATGCCTCAGAGAAAAACATTATTTTGTCAAGTAGCTAACAAAGCATAATCAAATGCAGCTTTATTTTTATTATTAGCTTTATTCTCCAGTAAAGCCATGACAAAATGATGCACTTACAAATCATTAATATACACTACCAGTCAAAAGTTTGGACACGGTAAGATTTTTAATGTTTTTAAAAGAAGTTTCGTCTGCTCACCAAGGCTGCATTTATTTAATTAAAAATACAGTAAAAACAGTAATATTGTGAAATATTATTACAATTTAAAATAACTGTTTTCTGTTTGAATATATTTAATAAAGTAATTTATTCCTGTGATCAAAGCTGAATTTTCAGCATCATTACTCCAGTCTTCAGTGTCACATGATCCTTCAGAAATCATTCTAATATAATGATTTGCTGCTCAAGAAACATTTATGATTATTATCAATGTTGAAAACAGTTGTGTACTTTTTTTTTCAGGATTCTTTGATGAATAGAAAGTTCAAAAGAACAGCATTTATCTGAAATACAAAGCTTTTGTAACATTATACAAAACCGTTCAAAAGTTTGGGGTCAGTAAGAATTTTTATTTTTATTGAAAAGAAATTAAAGAAATTAATACTTTTATTCAGCAAGGATGCATTAAATTGATCAAAAGTGACAGTAAAGACATTTATGTTACAAAAGATTATATTTCAAATAAATGATGTTCTTTTGAACTTTCTATTCATCAAAGAATCCTGAAAAAAAAATATTGTACACAAATATTTTGTACAATTGTACACAATAAATGTTTCTTGAGCAGCAGATCAGCATATTAGAATGATTTCTGAAGGATCATGTGACACTGAAGACTGGAGTAATGATGCTGAAAATTCAGCTTTGATCACAGGAATAAATTACTTTATAAAATATATTCAAACAGTTATTTTAAATTGTAATAATATTTCACAATATTACTGTTTTTACTGTATTTTTAATTAAATAAATGCAGCCTTGGTGAGCAGACGAAACTTTTAAAAACATTAAAAATCTTACAGTGTCCAAACTTTTGACTGGTAGTGTATGAATAAGTGCCATCCTTATTCCTTTACACCCCGCCACAAAAAAAAAAAAAAAAAAGACAAAAAATATTTGTATTTATTTTTATTTATATAATTAAACATATATGGACTTAAAAGCAAGCCATAAACATACCTGTTAAGACACACATAAGGTACATTTACATGTAAAATAAGGCGCGTGCACATACATATACATTTCGAAGCATATACATTTCAACGACAAAAATACAAATACAGTTTATAACTGCACATAACTTTCTGAAAATCCCAATAAAACATACATGTAAACATGTTTTTAATTATTAATACGGTTTACCAAAGCAGTCAACATTTATTAGTTTAAAATTACAGCTCTTTGCCGAAGAAACACAACAAACGCGCCAAGAGAACACCTCGAGTGCTACTAATGAGTGTCCCACCAGAAACAAACCCTACATACTTTAGTTCCGGGAAGAAACTATGACTATTTAGCTATGACTAAATATGAACTATAAAAATCAGAAAACGGTTTAGATCAAATTAAATTTATTAGTGGTATTTAGTCTATTTTCCACGTTTGATTAGACGGATCTATGTAATTAATGGCTATTTGTCACAAAGCTGCAGATGGCAGATTATGATTTACAGTTTAAATTATGGCAGTAATAACACGTTTAAGTCCAAATATTTCTTTTTCCTTCTTATAAAGACTGTTTGATTTAGTTTACCATAAACGCTAATTAATGCATTAATTATCAAACATGTATTAACATGTAGTTAAGGGTGCTGTTTTCATGCATGAATCCGTATGACTCCTGTCATAGTTAAGGATAGCTCTTCATTTGTTCATTATTAGTTCATATCTTCATTAATCATGAGTTCATGTTGAAGTAACTATTAATTCAGGTATTAGTACATGATTATTCATGTACTGTTATTGTAAAGTGTTACCGATTAATCAAAATCTTTGAAGAGTGAAATGTTAATACTAATATTAAATATATAACTATAAAGGTAGTCAAATAGCAGGCAAAAGTAAATATATAATACATTACATAAACATCATACAATATATTTCTTCATTTCCTGTTTTGAATTCATTGACATATTAGTTGTCACACCCTCACCACATGGACTTTCAGTTTGTTTTTATTAGTCACATGTGCTCATTTGTTCTGTTTTCCTGCCACAATCAGTCACCATGGACACTGCAATAATCATCACAGCTGTTTGTCATATTCAGTTAATTCGTCTGTGTATATTAGTTCAGTTCAGTTGGTTTGTCTTTGTCGGGTCTCGTATGTTTATGGATTGTGTTTGTGACTGCCTTCATCTTTGTCAACCCTGGCTCCCGCACCTGCGCTCCTTCCGCCCTCGACCTCGGAGTGGACCATTAGCCATTCGACCGTGCCGGACTCCCTCGGCACGTCGGCTCCACTTGGGTCAGACGTCACTTCACCTCCGCTGCGGACTATCCGCTGCTCTCTGGTCCTCCACCCCTTCGACTACGGCTGCTCCGCCCTACCTCAGGCTCCGCCTCCGCCGCTCCAGCTCGTCCTCTGACCTCCGGATCCCCTCCTCGATCTCTGGAGGTCGTCGCTGCGGCTCCGTTGCGGCCGCCAGGATCTTCACCATCTCTCCACCACCTCGACTCTTCGGCTGCGCAGTGGGCTCTATCCTCGCCGCCATTGTCTCCAGTCATCCGTGGGGCACTACCCTGGCTGTGGCCTGGACTAACATCCAGCAGCCCCTGATCAAGGCCATCACTTGGCTTTCACCACCATCTGCTCCACCCTGGACTCTTGTGTTCTGCCTCCTCCCGGTCGGCCGTCCACCTCCTGAGCCACCTCCTGCATCTGCCCATTTCACCATCTCTTCATCCTCCTCACCTCCTCTCTAAGGCGCGAAGACGCGCCTTCTGGGAGGGGGCATTATGTCACACCCTCACCACATGGACTTTCAGTTTGTTTGTTTTCATTAGTCTCATGTGCTCCTTTGTTCTGTTTTCCCGCCACAATCAGTCACCATGGACACTGCACTAATCATCACAGCTGTTTGTCATATTCAGTTAATTCGCCTGTGTATATTAGTTCAGTTCAGTTGGTTTGTCTTTGTCGGGTCTCGTACGTTTATGGATTGTGTTTGTGACTGCCTTCATCTGTGTCAACCTGTTGGATTTCTAAGTAAAGACTTTTTGTGATTAATCTTCCCCTTCCTATTCGTCTGAGTTACTACACACCGCGTTACGTTAGTGTCTTAAATATAACATTTCAAAGACAATACTTATCATGTTCTGCTCAGTACCAAGATGTTTTTCATCTTAATTTAATTTAGCATGACTGGCACAAATGGTTAGTGAAAATAAGTTTTACCTTGAGCTGAGTTGGCTTTTCTTGTGGGACACAGTTGATTGGCTTCATTATAACACTCCCAGCCCTTCCATCTTACAGTTCGTCTTAGTCATAATACCTTTTTAGTTCTATTCATGATCCAACATTTTTTCCCACAAAACATTGCTCTAGGTCCACGGGGTGTCATGTGTGTTGTTGCTGCAGGTCAGTGGGCTGGAGCAGATAGAGTCATTATTTGGTTAGTGCTCACACCAGCTGGCATTCTCTGCCTGTGAATGAAGAGGCCTTTGTGGACAGTCAAGAACCCGCTGGGCATGCTGAAAACACATCCACGACATGAGAAGCAGAGAGACGGAAGGCCTCTGCAAAAACAGAGACGACCAAGGTCTCTGCCAGTACAATCATGGCAGTCCTCATGTTCTGTCAGAGTCTTACCCAAGAGACGGCCCTTGGGACATCGCAAGTGCTGGTGAACTCAAGCAGCATACCTTCACACTCATTGTGGGCTCCTCCACTTGAGAACGAGAGCCAAGTGTCTGAAAAGGTATCCTTTCTGCAGTTTTTGAAAGACTTGATGTAAGAAAGGCCTCATTTCCAAGCAAAGCAAAAATGGATAAAGTGAGAGTGTAAATGTAGAACTAAAAAGAGTTTCATATATTATTGAAAGATAAAAGAATCCTTGTCAGGGGAGCATGCGAAACAGAAACTTGTCTGTCAGCACAGAGCTTCTTGGGATGTAAGAACAACACTTAACAGCGCAGCAGTGTCTCTGAGACAAGTGACAGCACAAGATTGATGAGTCTTGTCATCCTTGGTGGGATTTGTGCATCAAGTTAATAGCGTGGTGCCGTTAACTGAGGAAAAATTGCTATCAGATGTGAAAATGACAGCAGTCTTTGTGGCAGGTGTGATGTTGCCTGCAGGTCTAATGCTCTTTATGAGATCAAAGCTGGCTCATCGCTTACCTCACAAGCAAGGTCTCCTGTAACCCATGACCTCATCCTGCTATGTCCAGTGATAAAGCATCATTGAGGGTGTCATGGGATATCCTAATGTCTTTGTGATGCTTCACTAACATTTGGCAGTCTCACAACCCATTCATGTTTGTGGATGGTATTTTGCTTTCTTTTAGAAGTTTGAGCTCTTTACCAAGTTGGCAAAGTCATTTACACAATTATATACATATAATTTAGTTCAAAATGTTGGGGTCAGTACAATTTTTTTAAAGAAATGAATACTTTTGTTCAGCAAGGATGCATTCAATTGATCAAAAGTAACAGTAAAGATATATGTTACAAAAATGTCAATTTCAAATAAATACTGTTCTTTGGAACTTTCTATTAAAGGGTTAGTTCACCCAAAAATAAAAATTATGTCATTTATTACTCACTCTCATGTCGTTCCTCACCCGTAAGATATTAAGATATTTTTGATGAAATCCGTTGGCTCAGTGAGGCCTCTATTGCCAGCAAGATTAACTCTTTCAGATGTTCTAAAAGGTACTAAAGACGTATTTAAAACAGTTCATGTGACTACAGTGGTTCATCCTTAATGTTATAAAGCGACGAGAATACTTTTTGCGTGCCAAAAAAACAAAATAACGACTTTTCAACAATATCTAGTGATGGGCGATTTCAAAACACTGCTTCGAAGCTTTACGAATCTTTAGAATCAGTAGTTCAGAGCGCCAAATTTTAGTAAATGAGGCTTCGTTACGTCATAAGTGTTTCGTAATTTCAATAGTTCACGTGACTTTGGCAGTTTGATACATGCTCCGAACCACTGATTCAAAACAAAAGATTCGAAAAGCTCCGAAGCTTCATGAAGCAGTGTTTTGAAATCGCCCATCACTAGATATTGTTGAAAAGTCCTTTCTTTGTTTTTTTGGCACACAAAAAGTATTCTCGTCACTTTATAATATTAAGGTTTAACCACTGTAGTCACATGAACTGTTTTAAATATGTCTTTAGTACCTTTTTGAACATCTGAAAGTGTTAATTATCTTGCTGGCAATAGAGGCCTCACTGAGCCATCGGATTTTATCAAAAATATCTTAATTTGTGTTCTGAAGATGAACGAAGGTCTTATGGGTGTGGAAGGACATGAGGGTGAGTAATAAATGACAGAAATTTTTGGGTGAACTAACCCTTTGATCAAAGAATCCTGAAAAGTGGCATGGAGGAGGAAAAAAACAAGCAGCAAAAATCACATATAACGTTGATAATACCAAATGTTTCTTGAGCACCAAATCTGCATATTAGAATGATTTCTGAAGGATCATGTGACACTGAAGACTGCTGAGTAACGGCTGCTGAAAATTTAGCTTTGCCATCACATTAATAAATTTACATTTTATATTAAAATAGAAAAGAGTTATTAAGAGTAATATTTTACTGTATTTTTTATCAAATAAATGCAGCCTTGGTGAGCATACGGGACTTCTTTTAAAAAACATTAAAAAGTCTTACCGACCCCAAAGTTTTGAACAGTTTTTATGTGTGCTCAGTTTCATACAATTATAATTGCACATTTTCTGAACTTTTGAATCCTGCCTTTCATGGCACTCACAAATGTAACACTGAAGATCACATACTTTCACAGTTTAAATCCAGTTTGTTCCTGTTTAATTTCCCTGAGGTGCTCTTTGTTAGGCTATACCAGATAAACAACATTTCAAGGTATTTTTAAATTACTGGAAAATCCATTTAACGCCACAGGGAGTCTGGTACTGTAAAGACATTAAAAATAAATTCATAAACCTGAAATTGGAGATAAAGTCATCAAGCAAATCCACAAGTGGGATTTAAGGTTTATTCAGTCACTGCTCTGCTCTTCTGGTGCTGCGTTTTAACCACTAAAAGCACAGCTCCTAAAAAAACAGGACTTACATGTAAATCCTGAACTGTGTGCTTTCTATTCATTGCAGAAACACACTGACACAATGGGTGAGGTAACACATGCTGAGAGGGCCAAAAAGCAAAGAAATAGAATGAAAGTTGTTATTGCTTTGCACCCTTTTCATTGTGATAATACACATTTATCAACATTTAGTCTATTAGATTTGTTTTATTATGCTCCAAACTCCATGTGAATTTGAATTCCCTCATGTTATTTTACTGTTTAAGTCATGTAAATATGTTCCAGGGCTACTTCTTTAGGGGGTTCTTTAAATGGCTCTGAAAAGTGCATCTGAAAGCTTTCAGATGTGAAAACAGATTTCCCAAATTTCCAATTGAGCATGAGTAATTTACTACATGCACTTAAAAGTTGTCACCCATACCTGTCCAAACAGGGGTAGCCCATGGCACACTTTCTGCAAGTGAGACATATGGAAAAACCCAGTATTTCCCAGAGACTAGAGTGCCCAGTACACTTCAAACAGGGGCGGAAGGTTTGCAATAGCTCACATCAATGGGGCTTTTCTCCAGGTAAGTGCAAGCCCTCTGGCTTTGGCCAGGGTAAATGTCAGGCTTTGGGACAGTGAGTTTATCTTGGACCAGTCTGGTATTTTTACACCTTTCATAAAAACTCATGTCTGACCACTCTGCCATTAGGAGTTTTTTTCTTTTTTCTCAGAGATGGTGGTCAGCCTTTTGTTTGACTCTATACTGTACTACATGTGCCTTACACAATTCCTACTGGTTGTTTAAACATAATAAAGACAGTTATAGGTAAACACAGCTTGTAATGATTCGAGATGGGAATCATAAGAAATTTAGCAATTCCTTTTCCAATTTCTCTTGACAATTGTGGTTCCTTAATGGTTCTATAATATTTTGAGGGAGAAATAGGAAGAAATAAATGTAATTGCATTGTAAAAGTGACCATTTTAAAAAGCAAACAACATATTTAAAACAATTCTCGCAAAACCTCTTAATCATTTATTTTATATATGAAATACTGCTGACAAAATGACACTAACAACACAGTGTACAAGACTACACTGGTCGCACTGTTTCTTTTTGATTCAGTACAAAGAACCGGCTACTTAGGAGTCATTCGTTCAGGAATCTGACTACTTTGATCACGCTGTGTGGTTTTCATTCACTGAAAGAACCAACTCATAAGAGTCATTCGTTTGAAAATCTGACTACACTGGTCATGTTATATGTTTTTGATTCACTAAAACAGTGGCTTGACATTTGAATTGTTCTATGTTTCTTCACTTTATTTTTCATGTTGTTGACATATTGCAGGGTCTTTTAATATGGTATTCCATCACTGGACAGGTGGAGTGTTTTTTCCCAGAGATGGTGGTTAGTCTTTTGTTTGACTCTATACTGTAAAGATAAAGTTTAACACTTTATTTTACAGTGCCGTACTTACTACACGTTACTACATTACTAATAACAGTAAATTATGCATAATTACAAGTATCTAACCCTAAACCAAACCCTAACCCTAACTGTAACTCTATAGTAAGTACATGTTGTTAATTAATATTACTCATGTAACTACGGCACAGTAAAATAAAGTGTAAGTGAGATAAGATATTTTTTATTCTACATTTCCCTCTATGGATCAGATTCTCTTTTTTATGTTTTGTATAAAATACCAAAATCAAAAGAGCAGCTTATGCTACTACATATAAGTCTTGTCTCCCCTAGTGATGTCAGTTTTGAAAACTAAGCAGAACAAGTACCGTTTCACATAATGGCAGTTGTTGTTTGTTTTGCTAACCCACTAAGATAGTTAAGGTCTCTGAAATGGCAGACTTTGCTTTAGGGCTGAATAAGACATAGCAAGGCTGATGTGGTTGGTTACAATGCCTGTCGTTTCTCCCCGCTGTGCCACCCATGAGCTAAAATTGCTAATGGCCCTGCCATGTATAAATACCATTCTCTAGCTAATTAGTCACACTCACCCGCTGAGGGCTGCGGTTGCAGCTCAGACTGTAGGTGAGGCCAAAGGCCCACATTTTAAATTCTCTCCTGCAAACAATACATGTCAGAAAGCTTTATCATGATCATTCTTCTGCGGTGTTAGAGAAGTTGGTTGGAGCTTAAAATGGGGAGGCAAAATGGAGTCAGAGAATTCATAAAATGGGAACGTGTACAACTCAAGCAATTATAAGGTGAGAAATTAGGCCATATCTGAAGAATAAATGAGGAGGAAGGAAACTTTCTTCCTCGAAATGTTTAAAAACATAAGTAAACATAGTGCATCGATTTATATCAGTTGTTACATTTTTGTTTGTGCGTCAAGGCAATCGAGAGTTCTGTAGTTTGCAGCAATATCACGCAACATTAATCATTTTCAGATTGAGGATTTTGGCAATCTCATTGCATATATTTAAGAACCTGCAAGAGAAGCAAATGCATAATTTTTAATTCTTTGTTTCTTTAAAAACATTCTAAGAATATCTTTATTCACTAAGTCAACTTGACATCCTGAAGTGTTTTCTCCGGGAGAAAATGATGGATGAAGACAATCATGGCATGATAGTCACAACTTCATACATTAGCGTAGCAGTTGAATCTGTAGTTGCATCTGCATCAGTTGCAGCAAATGCAAACATTCGTTTCTGGTGTACAGAATATGGCAAAGCATATGGAAAGTGAGAAGATTGTCAGAATTTACAAAGAGAATAGCAGATGGCCTGGATCTTGCCTCTGGCATTCGTGCCCTCTCCCGCCTATTAAAACATGATGGGTGGAGGAGGGAAACTTAATATTTCAACTCTGGCTAACAATTTGTGAGCTTCACACTTCACAACAAAGGCGACTGAAAGTTCTTTGTTGGATGGCATTAATCATGGCATTGAACCTCAGTGTTAACAGCAGTAAAAGGCAGCCATAAAAAACAGGGGTGCTTTCATTTAGTTTTTCATTAAGATTTGTGGTCTCAGGGATTTTAGACATTTTCTTTCTCTGATATTTCATGTTGTTTGCAGTGGATCGGGTTTTCATCACCGATCGTGACTTTCTTTACTTTTGATACCTTGCTTATGTACTATCAACAAAAAACTTTTTCTTCTTTTTTTGTGCTTCAGTAGCCTGGAAAAGCTTTTCTGCTTTATATTCTCAAAGACCAGTATCAACACTTTACCATTAAAAGGGCAAGAATAAGCCATTAATTTTCAGGAGATTTCTTATATTATTTTTATGTATTTTTCCATGTATAAATTTTTTTTAAAAAAAGGTCAATTTAATCAGTTAATTAATTCAAATTCTCAATAATCAGAATATAATTTGAATTGGTGGGGGATTTAAAAAAAATATTAAATAATGGTTTAAAAAAAAAAAAACATTTTTTGACTCAACATTTTTAATTTCAGGGCACTTTTTGTCATTTTTCTGTGGAATTTCTGACCCTGCTCCAGATAATTTATCCAAACCATTTTTTTCTTCTTATGGGGCATAGAAACAAATACGTTCTGACAGTCCAACTGATTTGAGAGAAAAAAAGAGCCGAGCTTTGAATGTCTTCCTCTCAGATGGAAGGGGAGCCTCTCATGAAATGCCTGTTGTTTTTAGAAGCTTGGAAAAAGTAACAGACTGGCCTCAGACGCAGGGGGATTCCATATGTGAAAACACGTCACCTGGGCTTCCCTCGTCATCGTTTTCCTCTCTTTTGCTTAATTCTCTAATTTGTGCTGTTTTTGGACAAAGAAAAGGCAGCAAATTTTTACCAGGTTGTTATGAATCAATTAAGTTGTTACTGAGGTAAATTGCTGGCAAAATCTAGAATAAGCCGTTTGAAGTGCCTTTTCTTAGCTCTCCTTCCAAGTTAAGTTCGTTCAGATCAGAGGGGCTGATATGCCTGATTATTGACCAATATTTGGATGAAACCCGAGCTTTAGACTGGGGGCGACAGCTCTTCCTTTTGATTGGGTGAGTGATGAATTACAAGGAAGTGCAGTAACTGGAGCCGAATCTACCACACGATGAGAGGCAACTGTGTGTTTTATGTAGGGACAGACAAGCTCTCGTTTCCCATTGTCTCTGTCTGAGAGACTTCCATCAAACAGAGGGTTAATGTTACAAAAGTCTGAAACACTTGAGCAGTGTGTGTGTCTGCTAGTGACCATCACGTATTATTAATGAAGTGACAGTGAAAGATGTGTGAGAAACATGCCATGTTCCACATCCGTCATAGTCTATATGTAATAAACTCCAGACACCTTATGCACTTCCTCTTCCTCCACACACATAATAACCTTATTATAACACTTATTTTTGTGTTGTTTATGGTATAAACAATAAAAAAGAAGTTGTTTTAATATGGGCAAAAACATAAGACAATTCAAAACCAATCAATCAGTTTGAGTTTCCAAAAGCAAAACATTCTTGCTGTATATGAAGGCCATACAGCTTTCTAATTTAAGTAGATATTTTATGGAAAATGGTTTTAAGTCATTTCCTATCCACACTTCATTATAAATCCTAGAAACACTCGAGAGCTGTCCATGGAAAACAGCACTGCAGTATTTTAAAGATGTTATTTCTTCAAGCTCCTTAGAGTAAATCCTTAGGTCATTCTAATATGCATATGAAAGTACAAATCTCTTCCTGAAGCTGAGAAATTAATGCACAGAAGAGAGGAAATTTTCCTGCTCTGGAAAAACATAGATCTTATCAGACTCACACTGCTGCCCCAGAAATTTTAGAAGTGCCATTGAGTCCTCTTGCGCCACCTACAGGTGCACATTAGTTAGCTTACCTTTATTTATCTATCCTTTTTTGTTGTTTTATTCATAACTTTTGTATATTATACTATATTATACTCTGTCAAAATATTCCTCTGTATTTCAGAAAGGATGAAAAAGCATCATAGAATATAGTTGTATATGGGCTACTTTTAAGTCTTCTGAAGTCATACAATAGCTTATTCATGAATTTAGTTAGTTCGTTAATCTTCATTCTGCTAAATCTCAAATAAAGAAGTGATTTTGTCAGTGAAGCTGCTCAAATGACCCATGGCAGACCACATCTGATAAAGTTACTCACTGTTCATTGTGCCAGAATGAGTTAGAGCTCATTCACAACTATCATAGCCAACCATTTATCACCAATCCTGACAGAAAGTGAACTGCTCAGCATCATTTGATGTTATCTTTAAGATACTGACCTATTTCTGATCTTTATCTCTCTATATGTCACAGAGATTTTAAAATTAAGAGTAACTGTCTGGCCCCTTTTAATACCATAACTATTTTTGCCTTTGTCTTCACGGATCCAATTAGCTGAAACAGTCTCTTTAATGACCGGGGAGATCCATCGCACACTTTGTGGCCATCACTTTTAATGCCTCAAATCAAATCAAATGGCAAATGATGGCAGCAAGGAAAGGCAGCGTTCTCCCGTTATTCGGGCGGAAAACAAATGACCCATATTAAGGGTCTCATCAGTTCTGTCTCCTGGATCAGAGCTCCTCTGCCTGTCAAAGTCACATTTTAATCGCCAAGGTAATTTGAATTCACATTAATGAAAACAAATGGCTCCCTGAGCTCCTGGCGCTCAGTGTAATAAATTATTATTGCTCCCAACAATCACATCTCCTTGCATTTTTCAATTACACGCCCCCTGTTGAGTTGCTCAAGGATAGCCCACTTTGATGAAGATAAACGATCTTCCCTGGACGTCGGAGTGTCTGCTACCTCAGTTTTCTAATTTAGGCACATCTTGCATGATGTGAGACATGATTTATCTGTCTATATCTCTGGCTTGACATCGCAGTAATATAATTGAAAGCAGGTGCTAATTACACCTTTGATTGGGCAGGAACATTAACAAACAGAGGACGGCGGCTTTATCAGGAAACCTATTTTCCACACAGCGATTTAACAGTAATTAACATCATGTCGGCAAGTTTTATTTATAAAAGTCAAAGTGTGGGATTTACTTTTTGCGGATGGAGTCTTTAGATTAATCAAGCCACTGCGGTTTCAAAGTGTCGTTGATGCCCTCTCCATCTGGCATTGTGGTTAATTGGCATCCCAGATTGCCCTACAAGCCAAGTAATCTGTTGTCCAATGTCACCATCCCCCTGTCTGTCACCACGTGTGGCTCAGGTTTCCTGATCCAAGCTGCTCTCGGTCATTGACGCAAACTGGATCCCTGGGTGTATGGTGCACTGTAAAACAACTTTCAGATTTATCACCTTTGAAATAATATTTCTCATTCTTTATCGACAATAAAAATGATCGACTGGGCCAATATAAACAATAGCGATGGGAAAAAACATACAGAGTCCTGTGAATTGTTTAAACACGCCTACATCACACATTTGTGTCTGTGATTTATAATCCAAATACACGCAACTCAGTGTACCTCTCAGGATCTCTGGAGAGCTGTATTAGTCCTGTCATCTCTTCAACAAAGAACTTAAGAGTTCTGCAGGATCGAATTGCAAGGGAACATCATTAAGATATAATTGCTGAATGGTTAACATAGCAGGGCACTGGATTTAACTGCACTTCGAATAAAAGTGTTCATTTTAACAGAGCAGCCTTTGGGAACATGTTGCCAACTCACTGTGGTGTTAATGACAGGCACTCATTCAATGTCTCTCACTCCCTGGAAGAACTTACGATAATTGTTCTGGTGTTGTAGAAAAGTGAGTTTTTGAAGATGGGCCGAGACAGGGCCAGCCAGTGGGTCTAAAAACAGATGGTTTCTTCCACTTAAGCTCACAAGTAGTTTTTGTCCACACAAAAATACCTTATATGTTGCAATTTAAAAAGTAATTAAACTAGTCTGGCCATTCTTCTCGGGCATCAACATAGCATTTTCGCCCACAGAACTGCTGTTCACTGGTCTCTTTTTCAGACCATTCTCTGTAAACAAAAGGGTTGTAGATCATCCAGGTAACCACACACAGTATTAAGAATCAAGGGTTCACAAACTTTTCAGCGAGTCGTTTTTAGAAATTCAGCTATTTTTTTTTGTCTTGTGGACCATATGTAAACATTTTTTATTTAAAATATCTTACTCAGGACAGTACTAAATTAAAAAAAAATAACATGCATATTGTATGAGCCCTCTTATTTTGTTAAAACTATTCATATTTTCACAGATTCTGCAAAGGTTTCACAAACTTTCATGCAGCACTATATATATATATATATATATATATATATATATATATATATATATATATATATATATATATATATATATATATATATGTATATATATATATATATGATATATATATATATATGATATACAGCGCTGGAAAAAATTAAGAGACCACTGCAAAATTTGCAGTTTCTCTGGATTTATTATCTTTTTGTGTAAAATGCACATTTTTACATTTACATTTAGTCATTTAGCAGACGCTTTTCTCCAAAGCAACTTACAAATGAGAATATTAGAAGCAATCAAATCAACACGAGTACAACAGTATGTAAGTGCCATGTCAAGTCACAGTTTCATCAGTAAAGTGCTCGTAGCAAGGTTTTTTATATATATATAGAAATAGATGGAGAAACAGAATAGAAGTCGAAAAAGAAAAGTAAAATATAAATAAAAAGTAAGTGCTAATATCACTGGGTCAAGTGTTGACAAAAAAAAGATATGTCTTTAGCAGTTTTTTGAAAATGGCTAAAGACTCAGCTGCTCGGATAGAGCATGGAAGGTCATTCCACCAGCCAGGAACAGACCCGGAGAAGGTCCGTGAGAGTGATTTTGTGCCCCTTTGGGATGGCACCACAAGGCGCCATTCACTTGCAGAACGCAAGCTTCTGGAGGGCGCATAAGTCTGAAGTAGTGAGTTTAGGTATAGCGGTGCAGAGCCAGTGGTTGTTCTGTAGGCAAACATTATAGCCTTGAATTGGATGCGAGCAGCTATTGGCAGCCAATGCAAACTGATGAAGAGAGGTGTGACATGCTCTCTCTTCAGTTCGTTAAAGACCAGTCTTGCTGCAGCATTCTGGATCAGTTGTAGAGGCTTGACAGTGCATGCTGGAAGGCCTGCCAAGAGAGCATTACAATAGTCCAAGCTCTTGTTCTATCCAGACTTGACTAGAATTTGTGTGGAATGCTCTGATAGGAAGGGTCTAATATTCCTAATGTTGTACAAGGCAAATCTGCAGGACCGGGCTGTTGTAGCGATATGATCTGTGAAGCTTAAAAAATTATCTATCACCACTCCAAGGTTCCTGGCTGTCCTGGAAGGAGTTATGGTTGACGACCCAAGTTGAATGGAAAGGTTATGATGAAGTGTTGGGTTGGCATCGACCACAAGCAGTTCCGTTTTTGCAAGGTTGAGTTGAAGGTGGTCCTTCATCCAGGCAGAAATGGCTGTCAGGCAGGCTGCGATGCGACCAGCAACCGTCGGATCATCTGGTTGGAATGAGAGGTAGAGTTGTGTGTCATCAGCGTAACAGTGATAGGAAAAACCATGTTCCTGAATGACAGATGCTAGTGATGACATGTTGATGGAGAAGAGAAGTGGTCCAAGCACTTTGATTTATTCTAAACTGCTGACAACATTTGTGCGTCTTGGCATGCTTCCTATCAGACGGTCACATTGTTGTTGGGCGACTTTATGCCACTCCAGGCAAAAAAATTAAAGCAGCTAGGCTTAATTTAATGTCTGGTGGCCTTCTTGCGTAACTCAAGCCATGTACAAGATTATCCTGAAAGAAAAATTGCTTTCTTCTGCTCTGACAATGGTTCCCAACTTGAAAGATTGGTTTTTCGTGCAGGACAATGCTCCAATCCACACAGCCAGGCCAATCAAGGTGTCATGGCCATCACAATCTCCAGACCTGAAGCCCACTGAAGACCTCTGGAATGTATGCAAGAGGTTCAACGGCCATTAAATAAAGCCAAGCTGCTTGAAGTTTTTTTGCCAGGAGCGGCATAAAGTCGCCCAGCAGAAATGTGACCGTCTGATATATATAAATAATAAATACAGAAAAACTGCTAATTTTGCAGTGGTGTCTTTTTTTTTTTCCAGAGCTGTATATAACTGTCAATTCTCAGTGTCAATCAACAATATCTGTCAATCACGGAACAGATAGGTCAGGTTAACAAGGGGTCAAGTTGCTCTGTATCCCGCTCCCTCAAAATGAAACACCATAACCACAGCTGCAACGGCATTCACTTTTCACAAGCTTGGCCTCTTCTCCACTGGCAAGCTTAATCCTGAAAAATAACACCAAATGCTCTTCCATTCAACATACGGACAGACGGTTATGTCTTCAGAGCATTCTCATTGAGTGACATGAAAAGGTCTAATCACCAGAGAGGTCCTCCAGTGAGCACTTATCAGAAACATTTTGGTTATTCCATTGACTTTACATGTCCTTGGAGAACCACTGAACCCTTTAATATGATGTAGATAAGGGTTGGCTTGCAGATGTACAATTCGTTCTACCTCCCAAGTCATCATGCTGGTAATGACTATTCTTCCATATTAGACTCTTGGCACAGCGCAATATAAAGGGATTGATTTACCCATCTGAGTTCTGAAAAGTCTTTTCAGTTTTTATAAGGGTAAGTTTGTACATTTAGGAGCAGTACTTCTGTTGGAAGCATTTTTTAAAGCTCGGAGCAACAAAATAGTGTTGACAAACAGGGTGATGCAAATGTGAAAGACATGCATACATCCAACTGATTGTCCTGTTAGTCTACAATATAACATTTGCTATATATATATATATATATATATATATATATATATATATATATATATATATATATATATATATATATATATATAAAAATTGTACAAAATATTTGTGTACAATTTTTTTTTTTTTCCAGGATTCTTTGATGAATAGAAAGTTCAAAAGAACAGCATTTATTTGAAATATAATCTTTTGTAACATTATAAATGTCTTTACTGTCACTTTTGATCGATTTAATGCATCCTTGATGAATAAAAGTATTAATTTCTTTAATTTCTTTTCAAAAAAATAAAAATTCTTACTGACCCCAAACTTTTGAACGGTAGTGTATAATGTTACAAAAGCTTTGTATTTCAGATAAATGCTGTTCTTTTGAACTTTCCATTCGTCAAGGAATCCTGAAAAAAAAAAAAAAAGTACACAACTGTTTTCAACATTGATAATAATCATAAATGTTTCTTGAGCAGCAGATCATCATATTAGAATGATTTCTGAAGGATCATGTGACACTGAAGACTGGAGTAATGATGCTGACAATTCAGCTTTGCCATCACAGGAATAAATTACTTTATAAATATATTCAAACAGAAAACAGTTATTTTAAATTGTATTAATATTTCACAATATTACCGTTTTTACTGTATTTTTAATTAAATAAATGCAGCCTTGGTGAGCAGACGAAACTTCTTTTAAAAACATTAAAAATCTTACTGTGTCCAAACTTTTGACTGGTAGTGTATATGTATGTATGTATGTATGTATGTATGTATGTATATGTATATTTATTCTTTGACAAAAACGTGATTTTCTCAGCTTTTTGTTCAAAATGTTGCTTCTTTAATGAAACTTTTCAAGTGTTGATAAAAAAAAAAGGTGCAATTTTTCAATTTTATTATATATATATATATATATATATATATATATATATATATATATATATATATATATATATATATATATATATAAAAAAAATACACACATACATACACACAGTACATATACAATCGCTAAGACACATTTCTCAATACGATGTAGTCATTGAATGCATTTTGTGAAAGAAAAAAAAAACGATGATCCACAGTTTAGCCCACATGGAATGATGTTGTGCTCACTGTCTGAAGAGTTTTGAAAAGATGACCCAAGTATTGTGAAATGTGTCCTAGCGATTGTAAAAAAAAAAAAAAAAAACTGTAAAAGCAGACTCTGTTCTTTCTTTTGATATACTGCTGTTCAGATATTCATACAAAATATTCTGGGGGCCATGAAAGTTTTGTGAAAATGATGAAAAAAAAAAAAAGCTGAAAAAAAAAAAAAAAAAAAAAACGCTGACAGGGAAAGAGTTAAAGTACAGTTACAGGTATATTTCAAGAGTAAAAATGAATACCTCAATAGGAACATAGCAGTATACTTAAAGTGATAAAATTAAAAGATTAAAGTATGATGATAATTTCACTTAAAGAAAACTTGCAAGTATACTTGTATAAAACTACTAAACTAGTAGTTTACTGAGAGTAAACTTCAAAGAGTAGTTTCATTAACTAAAAAAAAAAAATTTGCTACAAGTATATAACTATCCTTGAAATATCAGTACATCTGTGTTCACTTGTAGAATAGTCACAGTACAAATGAAAAATGTAGTTGTAAACTAGGTGTGTACTGTTACACTTACAAGTATATTTAGAAGTATACTTTTTTTTTACACTAAAAAGTGGGCCAATTTAGTCCCAAGTAGTATTGAAATAGTACAGTTACAAGTATACTTACTACATAAAGTATACTTAAAAATATACTTGAACTTTACATATTACTAAAATGAACTTGAAGTGTTCTTAATTTTTGTAAGGGAAAGCCCACCAGTAAGTCTTTTTCAGGCCTGTAATGAATGCTTGTTCTGTCTGTGACACTACGCAGTCACCAAAGAGACGCCCGGGGAGTGTATATATATAAAGGACGATGTAAAAAACAAACACGAGCACCAGCTGCACTTTATCGGCCCAGATGGGCAGATACCCAGCATGCTCCTATATTCAGCATTACTTTCGACTTATTGCAAACTGAATCACAGACCTTTAGATTCCCTGATAGTTCACTTCACTTTTCACAGGACAGGAGCTGAATTATTAGTGCACGTATAGTTCAATCAGATTTACTTTCCAAATATAACTTGTAGGCCACTTTTTTGCACTTAAACACTTTTAAATGTGCTGTACCATGTGCAATTCCCCCGCTTTTCATTGTGATAAAATATTTTTTAAGCTAAAATCTATATTTCATCTTGTAGCACTCAAGAAGCCTGGTCATATTTTACAGCCCACACTGGAAGAGAGCCCTTCCTGCTGTTAATCAGATACATGACTACATGGGGGATACAGCACAGGTGGAACACTATTACTTACCCACCAGCATGCTAGTCAACACCTGTCCTGTTCTTCTAACCATCCGTAGTCTTCTGCTTTTCCCATCATTTCCTTTTTGTGACTATAAGAAGTCCACAAGTGAAGCTCCAGCTGTATGTAAGACATCTTCAGCATACAAGTCTCTGGTTGCTCTCAAAGATCCACCGGCTCCCTTTATGAACTGATCCTTTGCTCTCCATAATTCACTGCAGTTTCACTCGCTGCTTTTATAAGTGAGTCATCCAATTACAAACAGAACTGACCACATTAGCGCACGAACTAAAAATGATTTATATAAATTTAGCCTACTCCTTAAGCAGAGAAAACAATTACATGTAGTGCTAACATACCAAAGTACCATGTCATCGCGTACTCGAAGATCTTTATGAATTCTCTCAGAATAGTATGCGCGAGGAAACAACAAGGAGTGCAGGAAGATTGTACGGAAAGTCATGTGGACATGGTTTGTGAGTTTTTTATGCAAATAAGTAGTTACGGGGAACGAGCTCCCTCCATTTAGAATAATCTGGACACATCTACACTAAAACAAGAGTAAGAACGTTATGTTCCGTACGTCTGGCGCGGGAATTTTGCGTGATTATGTTCTGCGAACATAAAATAGAAAATCATTAATGTATTGGGCACAATGAGTGTTTTTAAAGTCTGAACTTAAGTGTTTTGATACTTAATGCTGCAAAACAGACTCTTTCTCAGAGCTGTCTTGGTGCTTTAATTAATACACTGAACAAAATTATAAACGCATGAGGACGACGAGAATGCAGATGAGCTTCCCTGAGATGGTTTCTGGCAGTTTGTGCAGAAATTCTCTGGTTATGCAAACTGATTGTTGCAGCAACTGTCCGGGTGGCTGGTCTCAGACGATCTGTGAAGATGCTGGATGTTGAGGTCCTGGGCTGGTGTGGTTACACGTGGTCTGCGGTCGTGAGGCCGGTTGGATGTACTGCCAAATTCTCTGAAACGCCTTTGGAGACGGCTTAAGGTAGAGAAATGAACATTCAATTCACGGGCAACAGCTCTGGTGGACATTCCTGCAGTCAGCATTGCACGCTCCCTCAAAATTTGCGACATCTGTGGCATTGTGCTGTGTGATAAATCTGCACATTTTAGAGTGGCCAGCCTAAGGCACACTTGTGCAATAATCATGCTGTCTAATCAGCATCTTGATATGCCACACCTGTGAGGTGGATGGATTATCTCGGCAAAGGAGAAGTGCTCACTAACACAGATTTAGACAGATTTGTGAACAATATTTGAGAGAAATAGGCCTTTTGTGTACACAGAAAAAGTCTTAGATCTTTGAGTTCAGCTCATGAAAAATGGGGGCAAAAACAAAAGTGTTGCGTTTATAATTTTGTTCAGTGTAGTTCAACTGAATAATCTGTTTGCATTAGCAACAATACCAATGTAATTCTGTGGAACTGTATTTGAGGCAGTGACTTGTTAGTGCCGTATTACATTGTATGCTATTTTTACATTTGTTACCAAGAAAATTATGTCTGCACTGCACCGTGAACCCAAGAGTTGGTGGATTTACAAGGTGGCTGTGAGATCATTTCCACACTCTTATAAATCACTGGCTCTCTCCAAATACACGGTTCCAAATGACTTTACCACGACAATACACCCACTCCAGCACTGTCTTCTTGAACTTTTCAGCTCAGTGACAATAACAGCGGCTCTGGAAGTGTTATAAAACTGAAAGATGAGCTTGGTTAGGTCTTATATTAATTCCTAAAGTATGTTCAAATTTCCGCACATATGGTTTCAGTTGCATGTTCAATGACTGGAGTATGTCTGAAACCAACCACATCCTCCACCAGTTTCCTTCTGTAAGTGCACTAAATCAGGCCTTGCTAAAATAAATTGCTTTATGTCAACGCGTTGCTGTTGTCGATAAATGGATTTTCATAGAATAGCTACAGTATCTTATAGTCACACTCGGTAGATAAAAAAAGAATTATAATTAAATAAAGATGATGGTAGGATTGCCAACAACTACAAAACATTACAGTTAATGCCAGGGATTCCATTCCACCAACACATTATGTTTACTATGAGGCAACAGTGGCATTGTTGGTCTTTACTAATTGAAAACATTTGGAGAACACATTGAAGAAAACAGAAGCAATAATGAAATCCAGATGGGTCCTTATTATTGCAAAACATGCCTAAAATCACACCAGCTAGGGAAAGAGTGTTTCATTTCCAACACATAAAGGTAGCTTCTCAACAAAGTGTGATTGTTAAATGAATAATAATAGGGAACATCCCTCCTGAGGTGAAATTATCATTCAAATGTGGTTTAGCACTTTACAAAAAGTTGCAACGGCTGCTATAATTCACAATATCAACAAGGCCTGGAACAGAAGAACTTGCCAGTCGTGTTTTCACACAAATGTTTGGCTTTAAAGGCTTTCCTCCTCTTCCACAAGGTCAAAAGGCTTTCCATGCTGTCACACGAGCCCATGTGAGAGGCGGTGTTTACTCTGCAGTAAAAGCAGAGTGGGAACACTCTGCCCCGTGTGCCATGGCGTTGGCTGTAAAGTTTCTGTTTTTGTTTCTCCTGAAATTTATCATCCACAGTGTGGCCGCAATGACAACTGGAAACCTTAGGATGTGTACAGATCAAGTGCAGGAAGAAAGGCTTCTGAGCTGTGCTGAAACAATACATAGGATTCAGTGTACTACTAGGATCAGTGTTGTAGATCTTTCTCATTGAATTGGCTGTGAATATGAATATTAGGGATGGAAAAATTTAACAGTTTCGATTCCTCTTAACGATTCCAGTTTCTTAACAGTTCCATAAAGGATTCTTTAATATTTGTATATATGAAATGTATATGTGGGAAAAATGCCATTTCACTGCCAAATTATAAGATCATTTTAATAATAATTAAATTAAAAACTTTTTAATGATTTTTCATGAATGATTTTTCATTTTAGAGGCACCATAAATGTAATTCTATAATAGACTAACAATACCAAAAAAAAAAAATTGTAACACATTAAATACATTTATTTTCATAAAATACTACAGACATATGTAACCCGTTCCCTTTCAGTCGGTCACGTTCGATGCCATGTCGGAACTGAACCGACGAATTCGTCGTCAAACGTGACTGACTGAAAAGGAACTCGTGCATCTTCAACTACACGCTGTCACATGAAACCCCAGTAACGGTGCTAATTTAAAGGGTTAGTTCACCCCAAAATGAAAATTCTGTCATTAATTACTCACCCTCATGTCATTCCAAACTCGTAATACTTTTTGTTCATCTTCGGAACAAAAATGAAGATCTTTTTGATGAAATTCGAGAGATGTCTGTCCCTCAATTGACTGCCTTTGAAACTACCACTTTGACGCTTCAAAAAGATCATAAAGAGATCGGAAAACTAATCCATATGAATCAAGCGGTTTAGTCCAAATTTAGTCCAAAAGAGACTCGATCACTTTTTAAGATGAAAAGATTTAATTTTGGCTTTTACTCACATGCAAACATTGATCAGCGAACATAAGCAAACGTGAATAACGCACAAGAACAAATTTCAGAAGCTTAAAGTGCTGTGTAACACACGAGAATGAACCTCATTTGTTACACAGAGGTTTGTTGTCAATGGAGGGACAGACATCTCTCGGATTTCATCCAAAAGATTGTTTGTGTTCCAAAGATGAACTAATCGACATGAACGACATGATGGTGAGTATTTAATGACAGAGAATTTTCATTCTGGGGTGAACTAACCAGTCTCACAGTTAGTTGTAATCTGTAGCCTATGTTGGATTCACTACACTGGGCTCCATTTCCCAAAAGCATCGTACCATTGGTGCCAATGGCTTCAACGATCTACTAACAAAGCTTTTTTGAAATGCAGACCTCGCCACTCACCACTGTATATTTTTGATTCACTAAAATGAACCAGTTGAACCAGCTGACCAGTCATTTGTTCTGTAAATGGACTGTACTTAATGCGCCAAACACAACATTTTTACATTTTTGTGGCTAATTCATAAGAATTAATGGTTTAGGGGTGGAACTTCAAGCTTACTTTTTGTCTTAAATTTGTACTTTTCCTTACAAAATCACATTGTACGAGTTTATATGAATGTGCACCTTGTAAAAGAGTTAAGATTTCTAATGAGATTGAGTCTGTTTCGTTCTGTGGATTTAATAGCTGTGTTGTGGTACCACCAAAAGTAGTGGTACGTTTAAGAGTATTTTAATGCTTTATTTCCTCTGTGGGTCAATGCATGTGCAAACTATTTTTTTTTTTTTTTAATTTTTTCTTTTTTAAATATTGTCTTCAGTTCCTAACCTGAATGTGGTCTTGAATATGATAAATATAATTTGAAACACATGAAATACAATGGTATACTGTTTTTATTTGTAAAAATGGGTACAGTAAGAGTAATAGGCCTACATTTCTGATACATATCATAACTATAGCTTATAATTGAGTTTTCCATCAAAGTACAAGGTTTATAATTTATAGTGTAATACAGCAATATAGTAGATTGATCATGTTTTCACAAAGCCTGTGGAAAATTAAAGCAAATAAATATACAACTATAGATCAAATGGGACGATTTACCCCTTTTAAAAGCTCTGATGTGCTCATACTCTATTATAAACTCAGTTTAAGACATTAGTGTGCTGCAAAGTTATTGTGCTGTTGCTTTGCATCAAGCTAAACAGTGAGAAACAGTTCTACAGTATCACAGAATATTGGTCCATTGCCATTTCCAACCCATTCACACATTTGTTGCTTAATATTGTGAGTCCGATGTCTTAAGATGGTTTACTGCAAGCGTTCTTTCTCCATAACAAGTGTAAGCAGATACTTGCTCTGCTGTCCAAAGTTAAATAATGGTTTCCAAGTGATTATGCCTGCTGGCAGACCTTCAGAAGCCATACATACAGACAAGAAGGCTGTGGTTTGTAATCTCTTAGCATCAGTCCTATTTCTTTGGGTTAATTCCTCCTGCTCTGACCTAATGTCAACTAAGAGGTAAAACAGCTTGTTTTATTTAAGAAGAGTGCAGATAAAGAAAGATGAGCGGTAAACTGCCCACATGTAGAGAAATTAAAAGGCACTTTGCTAAAAGTATCTGTCTAGCAGCTGGTTCTTCTGAGAATGTAAAAATCATTTTGGATGAAGATGACCTCTCTCGCAGCTACTAAAATCAGACACTCCAACACTGTCAAATCAAAACAATGCAATTCTGTAAAAAAAAGAAAATTTGACATACTTCTGTTTGGATAAGTATTCAAAACATACATTTTGTGTAATGGTTTGATGCTGATTGGTACATTCTTCAAAATGTGAGAAATCAGTTTGAATTAATTAATGTGCATAATTTTTATCTTAAAGAAACTAAAACATGTTCAAGGCAAAATGACTAAAAGTCCAAAAAGGCTATGAAATCAGTGTTTTTAAGCCAAAATGGTACAAAAATATATATCAGATCACACAAGGACATTGCACAGTTAATGAAAATATCTACCATATTTCCTATGATATATTCCACATTCGATAAATAGAACTAGTGGTCATACTATATCAGACACACACGATCAACACATCACCATGTTTGCCACTCAAAAACACACATATTGTTGCTTTTCTGAGGAAACACTTGTAAGACTTTAAGGACTGTAAGGATGCATTAATGAAGAGGCTTCGGTTTGCCAGTGGTGACCGTGAAGAAGTGAGATGCTTTGTAACACCTCCAGCCAGACTTTGTAACAAAAGAGGTATTGTTCCTGAAATCAGAGAGAAGAATGGCAAAACATCTCCAGATAGTTTATTCAACTATACTGTACATTCAGAAGAAGGGTAATGCAAAAAAAAATAATAAACAGAAGACAAGAATTGCATTCTTCTTAATTAACAGCTGATTAAATAAATGAAAGCCATCTAAGACCAGCTCATGATTGACAGGTTCTTCTGTTCATGTGCTGAGAGATCATGTGCCCTAGTGCATTATATATTCACCTGAAGGAAGCATTCTAACCGAATGTCCTGATTTACTCACCTTGGTCTGAATCATGCCGTGCCGCTGGAGTCTCATTTCCTTTACTATGTCAATCACATTAATCTACAGTAGCAAAACAGAAGTACATACATTTAGCTGCTCATAATTATTGTTACATTTACAGCAAAATATGACATTCTGAAAGACATGAAATACAATGATATAAAATGTCAGAACTGTGTGCAGTTACTTTTTTTAATTTCAAGTTTTTATCTCACAATTTTTCTCACAATTCAGTTTATATTTCATTATTTCTGAAGTTGGAATTGTGAGAAACAAATTCAGAATTGTGAGAAATTACCCCCACTTAATAAGAATCACAAGCTGAAGTGTTGTAAAATACGTGAAGACTCTTTTTTTTTAATTTTTTTTATAGGCTTTATAGACAGACAGATCTGCAAGACTGACTTTTCAGGATAGGAGATGGACTAAAAATGAACTCCCACACCTTACTGCCAGATTCTGGAAGATACATTATTCTAACAGTGGTACAAGAGGAAATGGTGCTGGTCCTTCAAGAGTCACTCTCAATCTGTCTGTCTATAAAGCCTATAAAAACAGTCTTCATGTATTTTACAACACTTCAGCTGTGGAGGTCATTTTTAGGATTCTTTACCTAACCTAAGTCTCTGAGTTCCTGACACCTTGCACGTCTGGAGACTACAGGTAGGTTTCAGTTCTGGAAAATGGCAGCGCTGGAGACTAAAGGGTTCCTGATGGTTTCACACTTAATTCTTCACCTTAATTCTTTTGCAGTTAAAATGTGTCTTTTCTTCTCCACCTGTTTTTGTCTGACCCTGCTGACCTAATGAGTGTTTAGCTGTCCAATGGTCATGCTTTAACTTTGCAATTTCTAGTATTTCCACTTCCAGCCTTCATGAACAATTATATCTCACTTATAAATGATTAAATACAAAATGAATAGTAGTTATTAAGATTAATGTGGTTTGGAATTGGTCAAATGTGCCTGGAAAAAAAATATATGATGAACTTGCCTTATTCTGCACACAGTGTAAAGTCCAAATTCTGAGATATAAACTCGCAATTGCGAGGAAAAAAGTCATTCCATGGTGGAAACAAGCTTCCATAGAATTCTGTCATTATTTACATTTAAATGAATGATAATTTTCATATTTAGATGATCTATTGTTTTAAGCTTGGTGCTAATGCTATACTTGTGCAAAATACTTACACTTAGGTCTTTCTCAATGAGACTGAGGATGACATCAGTGCAGATGAGGACTCCAGCTCGGCCAATGCCTGCACTGCAGTGGACTGTGATCGGCCCTTTAGAGTGTACAGCCCTCATGTAGCGAATGAAGCACACCAGCTGCTCCGAGGAGTGAGGTGTGCCGTGGTCTGGCCATGTGGTGAACTTCAGATGCTTCACAAAGTGAACGTGTCCACTCTGGAAGGGTACACAGTTCAATGATGAGTTGCATGGTAGACAATTCTGAGATTTTGGGAGCTAATGAATTTAAAGATAAATGTCAAAAAGGTAAAGAAAAAAGATTTTCTAAATTAGTATTTTTGTCTTGTTTCCAATAAAAATAGCATATATTATATTATTATAATCTATATTATATTATAATCTTTTTTTGCAGAGTATAGAATTTTATTATTCTTAATACCTCATACAATTTTGGATCTCACAAAAATTGATCTTGTTTTAAGGATGTTGAAAGCATAGCCTGTGATTTTTAAATGGTGTAATTTACACTGAAAAGGTTACAATAAGAAAAAGATTTTTTTTGGACAAGACACAATATTTCCATCAGGTACATGCTCCTAACCTCTTTTTCCACCATCTTGATGACCTTAATGTGGAAATAGCCAAGCATCTGGTAGTTATCCAGGAAGAGCTGGTAACGGCTGGTTTCTTTGGGAACATCAAGCTTTTCGGGCCAATACTTGTGGCATTTTACCCGGCCACGTTCCACCTCCTGAGTCATCATGGCGATAACATCAGACTTGTTCTCCCATACCATCTGCCAGAAGTTATCCTGAGTGCCAGGCAAAGGGCCCTGAGCGGAGATGTAGAAGAGCTCCTCTGTGCCCACCTTCATACGAATGTAGTTGGCATTGATGTAGCCCTCGTTCTCTCCGACAGGAACACGTGTCTTATCATCTGATTGTTCAAACAGAATAGAGAAACAGTGATTGTGGATTGCGATTAATTCATTTCAATATGTAGACTCACACTTTGAAAAACCATGCAATTACTTCTGCTGTAATGATAAATTTATGTGCCTCGGCCAAGATTTTAGTACATTTGAGCTTGAACAAACATGCATGTTATTTGGCAATAATATAAGATAAGAAAACAACAGTTAAACTCTCTATGACGGCTCAATTCCCAAAGGGCAACTAAACCATCGAATGCTTATGAAAACCAGAAGGTATACAATCTTTCTGTTTTCAGATTCAGTCAAAATCCACGCATGAGCAAACAAACAAATCTCTTGTGTATTTGCTATCAAATGTATGTTTCCCAAACCACAAACAAATTTTTATTTGAAACGCAGGTTGGAGATTTATATGGGGCCTCAGCATTCCTGTAATGAGGTGATTGCTGTTGTTGGCTCTGGTAGCCAACAGTGTTATTAATCTACAAACCAAGAATGCAGTGTTGTTGGTTTCCCCATAGAGGAGAAGGAACAAATTGTGCCGAGGTACAGCAAATAGCTCCAAATAAATGAAACAAGCTTTCAAGGTCATGCCGCTGGAAAGCCTAAAGGAGTGAACACAGGGGAGCAGGGTGAGAAGAATGTTCTAGAGTATTCTCATGGTGGCTTGCTGGTTGATGCAGCACACTGAGACTTGAGACTTTATCTGCCATTTATAAAATAGCAACATTTATACTTTGAAATTCAATTAGTGAGATGAATACAGATTTTTTGTGACTAGAATTCCAAAAAAGGTCCAATTTTGCTTGATTTTCTGTTTCAGTTAAAATAACTTTATCACTCATTACCTTTATTTAATACTTCATACAGATTAAATATCATTTTATATATTTTCTTAACTTTCTTGACATATACACTATACCATTCAAAAGTTTGGAGTCAGTAAGATTTTTTTTTAAAGAAATTAGTACTTTTATTCAGCAAGGATGCATTAAATTAATAACAACGTATTTTTACTTTGTTACTGTACATTTTTTTCAAGTATTTGTATTTTGGGAAACTTTTACTTTACTGCATTACAAAGCACAATATCAGAGCTAGTCTCCAGTTAGCAATTCACTGAATTTACAAGTCTGACTCAAAATGAGCCAAGAACGGGAGATCCTCTGAGTTTGTAAGACATGTTCCTGGATTTTGTTGATCCTGGAACAACATTCCTGTCTGAAAACTTAGTCCTATCCCTACCCCTAAACCTAACCTTAACCATAACTTATCCATAAAATCAGAGGGAAATGATAGGTGAGCCTAAAGTTAGACTTGGTTGTAAGCCTAAACTTGACATAAACTGTAACTTGTCCCTCAAATCTGATGTTGATCCAGGAACATGTTGTACTTGGTGAAATCAAGTTCACCCACGAGGGATGGCGCAAAAAGTAAGTTACTGATGCCGCAAGTAAGTTACTAATTTTAGGATTTATTATTGTACATGAAAATCATATTTAGGTAACGACTGTCACGTGTTTGTGAACTAAATCTGCTGTAAAAGGGTTAGCTGTTTAAACCCATTGAATGTGGACATGTCCATATTTGTGTATTACCGTCTGAACGGGGTTGTACTTAGGTAAAAACTAAACATAAAGTTAAAACAATGCAAATTAATGCCGATGCATCTTCCCCGATGCTGTAGCATATTCAAATGATAGCTATAAAACAGTTATTTTAAATTGTAATAATACTTCACAATGTTACTATTTCTACTGTTTTAAAAACATTTTTTTTTAAAACCTTACCGACCCCAAATATTTGAACAGTAGTGTAAATATATACTAAATAACTACAACATAATATAGTTTTGATCTTAAACATCCTCTTCCCATATTTCACCTGCTATGAGTTCATCAGTCAGGCTCTTGTGACTTTGTAATTTTTCAGTAATTGTGCTCAAAGTTTCTGCTACAACAATATGTGAAATCAAAATAGTTTAGGTAGGTCCTATTTGTTAGTAGCTTGTTTTGTCCCGTTACTCATGAAGAGATGAAGATGCTGAAGAGATTACTGTTGTAACTCTCTACAAGGGGGCTGCTTGCAAAAACATGTTCAACAGCTCAGAAAAAGAAATGGGCTGAAAAATGAAACTGAGAGGGAAGGAGATGAACAAGGGGGGGCATATGTAAGGGGAAGCGTATGTCACTGGGAGTAGGTAAATTCGTGTGGAGCGGCCTCCACAATGGGTGGCATCAGGCTTCCTGGAGAAGGCTGCGGCCCTTGAACTGCCTCCAGCAAAAACAGTGGTTAAGTCCCAGGGGCCTCACACTTTTCAATCCTGGGCACTTTATTCGGGGAACAGAAGCCCAGTGAGCTACCGTGATAATAAACAAACACTCCGGGCCAGGCTAGGGCCAGTCTGCCCCCTGCCAGCACATGAAGCGCCGTATTGTGCCTATTCTGTACAGAGACCCCCTGTCTTCAATACAACTACAACCCATTCTCTGCATACTCGTTCTGACACTGCACATGAATGGATGTTTCCCATTAACAGTGAAAGCAGATCTATGAGTCACACATCTCCTGTTTGACTTTACGTTTGCAGCGTTCTGTTATGTTTTAAACTGAGGACAAACAATGTCTCATGCAGCCTCTGACCTCCTTACACTTCACACCAGCAAAAACTGAATCCGTACAAACAGGATAAGTGTGGTCGCAGTGTGAAAACGGCACCACATGGGTGAGGAGGTCCGGAAAGCCGCAAAGAGGTGGCGGATAGAGTGTGAAATACCGAGTCAAATGGACGTCTACACCGGCAACGTAACCTAATATTGCACTGGTAGGACACCCGGGAGTAAATAACCAGGGATTGGTTACATTTCACTTAATTGCCGTGTCATGTGTTCCACTGTTTACAGGTAAATGTATACAAGGGCCATTCCTCTCCCCACATTCACTGTTGTCTACATTTAAAACAGTAAAAATATTGTAAAACAGTATACTTTTACTTACAGTGATTTTACTATAAAATAACATTTTATTCACAGTGATTTATTTACAGCCTGTACTAAGACTGTAAAAATCTGCATACAGTTTTTTATCGTAAGGAATTACTGTTAGTACACAGTTTCCTGGTAATCTGGTACAGTGTGTGGTCCATGTGGTTTCAGAATGGTGTGAAAATGTACACCCAAAAATTTCTTTTATGAGAATTGAGGCTCACAAACTGTAAAACGGCAATAAAAGTCCTAGCTAAGGATGGTTTGTGGAGAATTATGGGAGAAGCACAGGAACTTACAGGGCAGGATATCCCTGTATCTGTTCTTCTCCCGGTTTTCGGGTGCTTTTCCAACCAGGCAGTTGTCTGAAGGTTTCAAATGCTCTAAAGCCTAGTAAAAAAAGAGCCATACATGTTCTCTCATTTACACACTTGAATGAATCAATATTTAAATTAAATTCCAATGTGTATTGTAGACATTACATTAGTTTCAAAGAGAGAAACTACAGATTTATATGAAATATATTACAATAAAAAACAAATGTGGTTGGACGTTTCTGCTTGTATCAATCAGTGATATTCAGTGCTGTGAAGATATAGTTGTTTGTATTGATGTAAACAGCAAGAACTTACCATAAACTCTTTGATCAGATCTTGCTTTTCTAACTGTTCAAGGGCTTGGATGAGGGCTCTGACCCTGGAGCCTGAGTACTGCCCATTCTTCGAAGGGGATATGACCGCAAGACTGGCAAGCTCCTCTTCTGACACGATTGGTCGACCTTAATGTAAGAAAGGTGTTTTTAGATGCATGAATCTACACAAGCCAAACAGATCTCTAGAGTATTTCCCTACTAATTATAGTCTGAAATTGTAGTTTCATAAAATGATTTATAAAAACATAAATATTATATCAAATCATCCTATAATAATTAATATATATTGAGTAGAATTACTAAGATGGTGACTAAATATGAAGATAATGTACCTGTATGAGGAATAGCCTCTGGAGGACATGGCTGAGAAGCATTGTCGTCATCATCACCATCCTCTTCCTCATCACTGCTCCAGTCGTCTGACTCGCTGTGCTCTGTTTTCAGGGCAGATTTTTCTAGATGCTGCTTCTGGGGGTCTGTCCTGAAGGGGGTACGGGGCAGGAATGAGCAGAGACCTTGACCACATTGCTACGTTCCGGGGCCTGTTATCATGCAAGGCTGATTTTCCTGCGATTTTTCCACCTAAAATGTAAAAAAGCTGCTAATTGCAAGTGCTACGTACTATAACAAATGTGGCTTGTAGGCCAAGTCTAACTAGAAGCCAAAGCTGTGATTATTGGGCCTGTATTTTATTAATGACTCTTTAGTGCCTCCCTGTGGCGATTCCATTTGAGAGCTATGTTAAAAAACAAACAAACAGAAACAAAACAAAAACTGCAATGAAATTCAGTCCTTATGATCCGGTTTATGTTCAGTCATAACACGTTGCAGATTTACGGATAAATAGACTGTTTTTTAAGGATGGTTTTACGAAGTTTCAGTTAATTCAAACTTTCAGGTCTCATACTGTACAATACTCAACACTCTTAGTGTCACGTGATATAGCAGCTGCATCAACAAAAATGTGAGAAAAAAATACGGGAATTCAGTGACACTCACCTTTCTTGTAGCATGTCCGTAACTCCCAGAGACGGACAACACCTCTGACAGGTAGGTGTACAGTTTCGACTTTCCTACAGGCAAGAGATAGAAAGAAAACGGAGTAAGAGAAAGAAAGAGGAGACAGGTGATGAGTTAACTCAGTTCGGGCCACCCTTACTGTCATCTGAGTTTCAGTGGTTTCCTCTGAGAGAAACTGGAAGCAATGCTAATTAATTTTATGGCGAACCTTGCTAGGTGCTGGAACTTGTCACTTATTAGATTAGCTTTTTGTCTTCTAATCTGTTTTTCGGAAGGGCTTTCAATTCACTGGAGAAAGCCATCATCTCAGTATTTACTTATATACTTTATCTACTTGACAGTAAAAAAAAACAACAACAAAAAAAGTTTATACCTGCTCACATTCCCCTTTAAGTCCAGGACATTCTGAGTTCTGGAAAGACACATGATCTGCATGCGTTTCTGTTTGTGCTGTAATATCTGCAAATGAAGCATTACAGCAGGAGGAGACCATTAAAACATTAAAAACAGTATCTCAGTTTCTAACAAGTGTCAGTACTAGTGGTTAATCAGCAATTTTAGCTGTCAAAATTGTGATATAAAATTTGATTTTTACAAAAATTGAACAGAATACATAACATGATAGACTGATTATTTAATTGAACTATGGGTAATCAAATTGATCAAATATTAATATTTAAATTATTTTAAATTAATGTACCACATTTTTAAAATAATCATAATCACAGTAAATGAATGTGTTAAACTGACATCCAGTGATATACATAATTTAATGATGACAAATGAGATGTTCACAGAAAGAAGTCTCTTATGCTCACCAAGGCTGCATTTGTTTGGTCAAAAATACAGTAAAAATATTAATATTGTGAAATATCAGTACAATTTACATAACTGTTTTATTTTAATATATTTTAAAATGTAATTTATTCCTGTGATGCAAAGCTGAATTTTCAGCATCATTACTCCAGTCTTCAGTGTCACATGATCCTTCTAATATGCTGATTTGCTGCTCAAAAAAAACAACAACATTCTTATTATCAATGTTGAAAACAGTTGTGCTGCCTAAATTATTGTAGGAACTATTATTCTTTTTTTTTTTTTTTTTTTAGGATTGTTTGATGAATTGAATGTTCAAAAGAACAGCATTTTTTAAAAAATAAAATAAATCTTTTGTAACATTATAAATGTCTTTACTGTCACTTTTGATCAGTTTAATGCATCCTTGCCGAATATTTTTTTTATTTTTAAATTGTACTATTTCACATGATTATATACTTAGTTTTTATTTTAAACTTGTCAAAAAAGGACCTGATGACAAAATTCAAACTAAAAAAAATGATTATCCATTGAGTATGCTATTGGTATTAATTGGCCTATAATGTATAATGGTCTATAATAATTAAATACAATAATAATAAGTTATAGTTTTATCAGTTGTACATAAATATATAAATTATGCTGCCAGTCTGACATGATAGATGACCAAGTACAGTGAAGGGAGACACAGAGAGGGGCTTGCGTATCAGGCTTGCTGACCTGCAGAATTTGATGTGATGAATTCCTGAGAGGCCTCAGCAGGGGAGCTAGAACCAGGGCAGGTTGACATGGGCAGGATGTCCCTACATACCGTCAGCTGAACCGTGCCTTCTGCCTTCCGCAAAATATCCACAACTTTATTGTGGCTCAGTCCTGATACAATGATACCATTCACCTGTAAAACAAACAGAGATGTTGTAAACCTTCTACATCTACACGGTATCAATGAAAAAAAAAAAATCAATGAGTGAGTGATTTGCTCATACCTCCAAAAGGATGTCACCCACTCTGAGACGACCATCCTGCTCGGCCACGCCCCCACAACAAATATCCTTCACTCTCAGTGTGCTCCCATTGACCCCGCCTACCAAAGCAAAGCCCAGCCCACCTCTCTCAGGCTTGGTGAACTCTACCTGGAGGATACAGCTCTACAGAAAAACAGAGGAACAGGGACATTTAGGCTGAACACTGTGGCCTTGTTAACACGGCATACAAATCCAATTTGGCTTTTTAAATTCAATCATTAGGACTAACTGTCCACATTGTCATTTTTCAAGTGATGAAATCTGAGCCATTTGATCAAATGGATCAATGTTCAGTATATCTACACTAACAATCAAAAGATTGGAGTCAAATTAAAAAGTTTTTTTTTTTTTTTTTTTACCCCCGGTTTCACAGACAAGGCTTAAGTCTAGTCCCAGACTAAAATGCCTGTTTGAGCTGTTTCAACTGAAAGCGACTTGCACTGACACTGAGAGTAGATGCCTCTCGTGGTTCAAACAAATAAGGCTGGGCAAAAAATTCAAGCTCCTCCAACATTTCTCTTTAAAAATTCTTGTTTTAGACTTCTAATTCTTGACCAGTGTTTTGTTTTGCTCTATCCTCTGTGCTTCCGCGTTCGTCAATACGCCGGAATCGACTCACGTACGGAAGCCAGTGATTCTAGTTTATAAAGTTATAAATATGGATATTTTTCTAACAAAAAAGTCTCACTTCACTTCAGAAGGCATTTATTAATGCCCTGGAGTCATGTGGATTACTTTTATGATGGTTGGATGTGCTTTTTTGGGCTTCAAAATCTTGGTTACTATTCAATCCCATTATAAAGCTTGGAAGAGCCAGAATATTTTTTTAATATAACTGTGTTAGAAGAAAGTCATATACACCTAGGATGGCTTGAGGGTGATTAAATTATGGGATAATTTTCATTTTTGCGTGAACTAACCCTTTAAATATCCTTTTTTAACTAATGTATAATCTTGGGTTAATCTAAGCCCTGTCTGTAAAACCAGGTCTTAATGTTTTTGAAAAAAAGCCTGGATTTATTTGATCAAAAATGATAATATTGTGATTTTTTTTTCTATTTTAATGTATTTTAAAATGTAATTTATTTCTATTATTACATTGTTACGTTGTACTCACATAAGCAAAAGAGCCATTTAATGCGTTGAAGCATATACTGTGTTCAAAACTGCTGACATATTTACATTGTTGTGTATAGTAAATGAGTGACTGTCACCATTTGCTATATGTAGAAAGACTGGGTGTATTTAGACAGGTCCAGTCTTGCCTAAACAAGCATCTACATGTACTCCCATTTTCTAGGAAAGGTTTAAATGATTGCTGTTTTTGAATAGTGTAAAATTAATGAATTATAAATCTAGCTGATGATGATGATGATTACAAAGGTATTTAGAGGTGAATGACAGAGAGATTACAAAGCAAGAGTCATGTTACAGCCTAAAACAAGGCCGAGGGACAATTACCTCCTGCTCCGATGTGACAGACAGCCTCTTCCTGAATTGCACGGCACTGTCAGCGACATGTTTAACTGTACCAGAAAGGAGAGAGAGACTAAAGAAATCATTTACACTAAATGGTACATCATTACTCATTTAACAAATGTCAAAATTAACCAGAGTTAATCAAGAAATAAAAACAAAATCAACCCAAGCATCACATCAAATCTTATTCTTCTTGCTAAATGAGGAAACCAAGCGGACAGCAATTTCAAACAATTCCCAAACTCACAAACGTCCCCCTCCTCTGCTGCCATTTCGGGGGGAGATGCGTTGATGATCTGCTCTGTGCTACTGTAGGTAAACTGTGCTAGCTTTTTCAAGCTTATTCGGACCTCCTGGCTAGTGGTCTCCTAGCAACCTGGATGCCCACTAGATCAGCTGGCCTTTATTCGTCAGACACAAGAAAGCGCACTTTGATCGGCCAGAGGAGGCCATGTCCCTCGCTAATAATTAATCCTGCACCCGCTGCCCTCTGAGCAAGACATGCCATGTCTGTCAGCACAGATCTAATGCCACAACTCCCGGACAACAGAGACACAGGAAACCAAAGGCTTTACCATCCGTAGCAGCTGCCTCCACGTCAGGTGACACAGGCTCTTCGAGGCGAGGGAAGACTTTTTTCTCCTTCTTCCATTCAAACAAACCTGAAGAGGAGAAACGGGATGTTTTTTGTTTGATATATGCTACTCCAGAAATCAGAGTTTGCTTCATATTACATTTGTGAGAAAAAATTAAACAAATTTTACATTAGATTTTTTCAATGCCATAGCAACCACCAACAACCTAGCATCATGGCAACAAGTTTACACCAATAACATTTTCTTGAGAAAACAGTTATTTGTTGTTGTTGTTTTTTTTGTATGTAACACATAGTATGAAAAGCTTTTAATCTAATACTTTTTGTATTAAATCTGGTGCACATATCAATATGGATAAATAGTAAAGGTTCAAAATTACTTATTGAAATTAAGCAAATTAAATATTATTCAGGGCTGACACAGTGTAAAGCACTCTAATAAGAGTTGACACTCTGCTCAAAATGTCGCGATGTCCAGTGAAGCGTGCAGTGAAGGCCCGGGCTGCTCTGGACCTCAACTGGAGCAGCTCTCCACCTCATTTCTGTCACTTCAGACTAGACTGAAACACGTCGATCACGACTGCCCTCTGCAGCCCAGCAGGAGCTTTCACACGCCCAGAGCAAAATAAAAAACATCCCACTGACAGCCAGAACAGTTACTTCGCCCATGGGAAGGTTAAAGTCTCTATGTAACTCCACATAATCATAAGACTCAATAATAGCAACAAACACACTCTGAAAGTGAAGAAATAAACATTAAACTTAATTACAACCTCATATTCTATATAGATTATGATTCAACCAATTATTTCTGTAATTCAAGCAACTGTACCATTCCATTTATCCATTGGTATCACTGGTTGGTCATCTCTGAAACAAAGAAAAAAACATTTAATTAAAAAAAAAATTGAAAAACTTATACTTTATTTAATTAATTAATGTTTTTACTTAATCATACTCCAATCTCACCTCATGGCTTTGAATCTGACTTTGCGTGGGGCGCTCTCACACACTTTCACCGCATCCTCCAGCGTCATTCCCAGGGTGCACTTCCCACATATGTAAACAATCTTGTCATTGGGTTGGATGCTGCCCTCTTCACTAGCAGGGGAGCTTGGCACCACCTCCTGGACATAAATTCCCTGCCACTTGCTGCCAATGCCTCCTGTTAGCTTGATACCTGCACAGACAAATGAAAAAGTATTTTGAATTGAATACGAAAAATCAGAAGGTTACAGTTTCTAAGGGTGTGTTCACACTTGGCAGGTTTGGCTCAATTAAAACAAACTCTAGTGCAATTTCTCTGTTAGTGCGGTTCATTTGATTAAGTGTGAACGCTGCAATCCGAACCCTAAGGGTGTGTTCACACTTGACAGGTTTGGTTAGACTAAAACAAACTCTGGTGCGATTGCTCTATTAGTGCGGTTCAGTTGATTAAGTGTGAACGCTGCCATGTAAACCCTATAAGGGTGCGTTCACACTTGGCAGGTTTGGTTCGATTAAAATGAAATCTAGTGCGATTGCTCTATTAGTGCGGTTCATTTGATTAAGTGTGAATGCTGCAATCCGAACCCTGTAAGGGTGTGTTCACCCTTGACAGGTTTGGTTTGATTAAAATGAAATCTGGTGCGATATCTCTATTAGTGCAGTTCATTTGTTTAAGTGTAAACGCTGCAATGCGAACCCTAAGGGTGTGTTCACACTTGGCAGGTTTAGTTTGATTAAAACGAAATCTGGTGTAATTGCTCCGTTAGTTCGATTAATTTGAATAAGTGTGAACGCTGCCAACCAAACCCTGGTGCGCACCAAACAAGCAGACCGAGACCGCTAAAAAGATGGGTCTTGGTCCGCTTTCAAACAAACTCTGGTGCGGTTTGACTGAAATATGAACGCAACACGGACCAAAGATATGTAAACAAACCAAAGACAGGACATTATGTCACAAGATGCAACCCTAAAAAGTACAGAATGCTTAAGCATACCTGTTTTTTCTCGTCATAGTCACAATGTGGCCCATCACAGTTCGGTACAGGCATCAGAACCGCGTCTCCTTGCAACAGATCTTTGTTTGTGTGTGTGATGGAGGTATTCCTGCTGCTGTTTTCACTCCTTTACACATTTTATAAGCTTTGTCAGCTCCTTCATATACCGTAATATGTATGCACATACAGCGAGTGCATTTAGCCCAGCACAGAGCACTGTTTTGGATGTCATAAATGGCTTTTTTTTTTTTTTTTGCATTGTATCTTTAGGTTTGGTGTTAAAAATGACAGTGTAAACGCTAACCAAATCAGGACTAAATGTATCATTTTCTTTTTTGGTTCGGACCAAAAGAACCAAGAGAACCAAACTATAAGTGTTAACACACCCTAAAACAACTTTTATAACTTAAAATGTTTTTTGTTTTTTTTGCAAATTTCTTATAGTGTGACTACTATGTGTGACTACTACTACCCTACTATCAAGTATGTCCTCACCTAGTTGTCCAGATGGAGTCTTGGGTATGACAATGTCCAGGAGAGTGTCAGGAGGTGGAGGAGGGAGTAAATTTTGCACAGCTCTGCCCAGCACCATGTGCAGTCTTTTGGAGGAGCACCTGAGGATGCTAATTGCCACGTCATCTGCCACATTGGTCACATTGTGACCGTTCACCTGACAAATGCAAGTTGATAATGGAAATTAAGTCTTAACACAGGAGCTGGATGTTGCACAGGATGTTGCAATTGTGCACCACTGACAATTAAATCTTCAGAAAGAGATGGTCATTAACTTTGATTGTGTTTCTAATGGTGAGAAAAGCTGTACCATGACAAGCCTGTCTCCTGCCCTCAGTCTGCCATCTGCTTTGGCCGGATTATCCAGGACATCCTGGACATAATAGCAGTTGTCCAGTTTACTCCTGGTTATTGTAAAACCAAAGCTGCCACACCACGATTTGGTCAGTGAGACAGTCAATTCAAACTCCTTCAACACGTCCTAAAACAAGACAAAACATATAGGGTGAACAAAATAGCTATGCTAGTCCACCATCTAGACCAGCATTAAATTATGATGATAATAATAATAATAATAATAAATTGTTTTTATATAGTGCTTTATTTTGTAAAGCAAGCTTCTCAAGGCACTTATACAGAAAACAGAAAAACATTCAAACAAAAGTAGATATGCATAATAAGAAAACAAAATCAAGTAAAAACTATCAACTAACCAAAAATGTCTGAAGATTTAAATAAATTAAATATAAGTAGGTATTCCAGAGATTCCATTAACCAGCACTGAAATGCTGATGTAAGGACTTCATCAATTCATAGTTTTAATGTGAAGTGACACCCATATAGGAACGACCAACCAGAGGGCAAAACAAGGCTAATGCAGTAAGACAGTGATATTAAAAGACAAATTTCATATACACCTTATTGATGATGCATACTATGTATAGGCAAACAGATGAACCCAGAATGTAAAGACAAGTCACAGGTTCTCATTAAGCATTTTTTTCCCCATAGAAAACCAAAGAATATATATTCTGGGCTCCTCTGTATGTAGTATGCATCATCAAGGTGAGGTGTATATTGAATTTGATCTTTTGATATCACTGTTTTAGTAAATTAAGGCACTTTAAATATTTTTCACGTTAAGCATTTTAGCATGTCTTGCTGTTTTTAGTGATTGGAATAGTGCAGCAGGTGCTGCAAATGGATCACAAGAGCCCAAAACTTTGTTCATATTTTGCTGGCATATTGTGGATTTTCTTCTTTTGAGAGGTGATCTAAATATTCATGGTTTGAAACAAATGAAAATTTGACAGGCCTGTGCTGCTGTTCTATAGCTGTTTTGCCCTCCAGGTCTCAATGCCATGTAACTGAGAACTAAGAATAGCCAAATGCAATCAGACTTCACCCTTCTGGGATCTTCGTCATCCTCTTCATCATCATCGTCCCAGCCGTTGTTGCTGGCAGAGGGGGCGCTGACCTGGGCAGGAGGTTCTACTGGGGATGCTGCTTGAGTTGCTTGCTGGTAGGATGGAGGTGTGCTTAGCAATGATAGAGAAAGTGCTGGTGGAGGGGGCAGTTCACTGGAGAAAGCAGTGCTGCTGCTTGGGGGAGAGGGTGCCGTGGTGGTGATGGTCAAATATTCTTCATCAGCTATAACAGTCAGCCCATTAGCTGTGAAACTTGTCATGCTCTCTTCCACACCTTCAGTTGTGTCACTGTGAACAGATAACAGGAAGTTAATGTTTATTTGTGCCAAAATATTCAAGTCATATTTTAGCTTTTCATGACCATTTTCTTGAATTTGTTAATTAATAAAGAAACATCACCAGTTTTGTCGTAATTATAAACAACATGCGACAGGTGACAGCATTTTGTTGATCGATTTAAATTTATTTGTACTAGGTAGCCCCAACCAAATCTCATTGGTCCCAAAGCCATAGCAACAATTAAACATTAAATATGATGTGAAAAAGTTGCATTGTGTCACATTTTTGTGTTCAGTGTAGACACTGAAATTGCTGTGTAGACAGACAAATTACTTTTCACTTTTCATAACATGTCAAGTCCCAACTCGTCCCATCCACAGCACAGCTGAAATCCATTTTTAAAGAATTTTTTTAAAAATTGTTTTTAAAGAAATTTATACTTAAATCCAACAAGGATGCATTTAAATCAACAAAAAGTGACATTTATGTTAAAAAAGACATTTATTTCAAATAAATGCTGTTCTTTTTAACTTCTTACTGATTAAAAATCATTGTTTCCACAAAATATTAAGCAGCACTGTTTTTAACATTGATGATAATAAGAAATGTTTCTTAAGCACTAAATTAGCATAACAGAATGATTTCTGAAGGATCATGTGAAACTGAAAAATTCAGCTTGGTCATCGCAGGAAAATATTACATTTTAAAATATATTAAAATAGAAAACAGTTACTTTAAATTGTAATAATATTTAACAAAATTACAGTTTTTACTGTATTTTTGATCAAATAAATGCAGACTTGGTGAGCATTTTCTAAAACATTAAAAAAAAAAAAAAAAAAAAAACTTACTGACCTCAAACTTTTGAATGATAGCGTATCTCAAGCTCTTAATTCTCAAAAAGAAAATTTGATTCAACGCGTTTACATTTAATGTTAGGATAATACTGATAATTTTATACATCATATCACAGAAATAAACAGGCCTTTACCTGGTACAAGCTGAGACATGGTTGCTTTTTGAGGTGATATCATCTTTTGGGTCTTGCTGATGGGCTGTAACTGCTGTTTCAGGGGCTGCTGGAGTTGGTGCTGTGTTGGCTGTTGTCACTTTAACAGTGCTTGGTGTTGGGGGAGGAGTTGGGGGTGGAGCCTTGTTCTCATGCTCCTCCCTCACTATGACATGAGATTTCAATTCTCCAGCTTCACCTGAGGATGGACGTGAAGGTAGGGGTGGAGGGAGTGGAGGGGCTGATATATTCGTATCCACCATCTCACTGTCTTGGTTCTGTTCGGTCAAGGAGATCTCCTGGGTTTTCTCTGGGGAAACTTCTTTCTTTAGACCCATCTCTATTACCCGCTTCTTGAGGAGTTCACTGAAGTCTGGGGCAACAGACCTCGCCTGCAGGTCTAGAGACCTGGATCTCAGTGCACGGGTTGGAAGTGTGTCAGGACCCTGTCAAAAAGGTATGTGAGTTTGAAAAATAACATGTCAAATTTAGAGTTGTTCCCAACAATGTAGAAAAAGGATGTTACCAGAAAGGTGTCAATCTCTCTTTGTTCCTCTTGTGAGGGTCTGCAGATTGACAGCCTGATCTCAGACGGAGATTTTTGGAGAAGATGCAGAACTTCCTGTGGTTGGTAAGAATTTTTTAATGTTTTTGAAAGAAATCTCTTATGCTCATCAAGGCTGCATTTATGATCAAAAATACAGTAAAAACAGTATTATTGTGATATATTATTACAATTTAAAATAACTGTTTTATAAAATTCAATCTATTTCTGCAAAGCTGAATTTTCAGCATCATTACTGAAGACTGCTTCAGTGTCACATGATCCTTTAGAAATCATTCTAATATGCTGATATGGTGCTTAAGAAACATTTATTATTATTATCAATGTTGAAAACAGTTGTGATGCTTAATATTTTTGTGTTACATTTTTTATATAAAACTTGCGTAACTTACATACTATCACTTTTGAGTAATTAAATCTATTCTTATTAAAACATGAAAAATATTAATTTATTTAAAAAAGGATTGATTAGCCTCTTGATGCATTAATGTATCACAGTTGTTTTATTTATTCCAGTATATTGTATTAAACTGAAAGCACAAATAACTAATTTTGGAGGATTAAAGGTTTAACTATGACATGTGACAAGTTTTAGAAACTAATTGTGTTTCTTGGCCACACATACACATTATGTTGTCATAAATCAGACCAAAAATGTACCATGCTACAGACTTGTTATACATTATACATATATAAATATGATCTGAATCTCAGTATATCTGTAAAAGTTATTTATCTCTCACACTGCTTTGATGCATCCAATCTTGGAATGCTGGATAAATGATGCATCCTTTACCTCATAGGACAAGCCTCTAACAGGTTCTCCATTGATGGCCAGGATTATGTCTCCCTCCTTTAGAAGCCCACAATCCCCTGCAGGCTGACCAGGAGAAAGGCTCTTAATATGCACCATGCTGCCCTCATCAGGACCCAGCTCAGACACGAGGAAGCTGAACCCCAGGCCACTGAGACTCTTCTGTAGCGTCACATCCCGGATGTTATCTGCCACAAAGAAAAAGTGGAACTCTCTCAATTCGTAGTTAATTATGGGTTCAGACTCACACACACAGAAACCAGTGAACAGTTAAAAGGAGGGTTTATCCAAAATTAAAATTTGTTATTATTTTACTTACTCTCATGATGTTCCAAACACATATGACTTACTTTCTTCAGTGGGAATCTATCCTGGCCCCTCTTTAATATAATGAAAATTAATGAGGAGTATCACACAATGCACTGTTATTTTAGTATTATCTATACAGTATTATAATATTTATTAATAATTTGAATTTGTTTTTTATATATATTTTTCAGTTTTCAAATAAAAATGATTGTTTAAGATTTGGTATTTTTGTCAAGTGTTTTTTGTTGTAGTAGAACTATGTAGTTCTTGTTTTTTTTAAATATATTTTGCTTTAATTTATTTTTATTTCAATTTTAGTATTAGTAATTCATACTTCAACTAAAATGAAAATTTAAACAAAAATCAGAAATGTTGCTTTGGAAATTAACTGAAACATTTTTAGTGTTCCATCTAATATTTATATTTTATTTCAATTAAGGAACCTGTTTTTTAATAGTTTTAGTTACAATAACAACACTGATTGTATGACAACAGAGGATTTGAAATATAGTCAAACTAACTACTTTTATGGTGCTTTTGCATCCTTTTTGAAGCTTGACAGCCCCAGACCTCATTCACTTTCATTAAATTCATTATAAATAGTGTAAGATACTCTTCTTTTTGTGTCCCACAGAAGAAAGAAATTCATCAAAATTTGGAATGACATAAAAGTAAGTAAATCACAGAATTTTAATTTTTGGGTGTAAAAGTAAAAGTGATTAACTTTAAGGCTTGATGCAAAACATATGCCAGTGCAAAAATGTAATTATGGCGATGTAATATATACATAAAAACCAATGTTCCCCTGGACAAGATCTAAATTTGGCTGGGTCTTTGAGTTATGTGGGTCTGGCAGCTAGCACAGTGTCGCTGTCAGATTCAGTTGAAATGTTTTGCAATGTTCTCTCCCCCTCTCTGATCCCCGTCTCACCATCTGACACAAAGCTGAAGTCCTTGGCCCTGACAGACAAGGACGTTTCCATGGTCACATCTCTCCTCAGGGGTGTGGGCGTGCTCTGCACACTGAGGGGTGAAGGAGATCTCCGTCTCTCCAACGTGGATGAAGCACTGAAAGTGTCCAACACCACCGGAGGCTCTCGTTCAAGAACCAGGCTCACCACCTGAAAATAACACTCTCATTAAAGCAACATGTCTTGTTATTTTACTATTACAGACAATCGTTGCCCCATCAGCTGCACACCTATGGTGAACATACCCATGTCATCAGTTTGCTTAGCACATAGCCTGTTACCTAACCAGTGCATGTGGCTGAAGACTGGTCAGCTTAAGTGTTATAGTGTGTCAGTATGACGATGCACGGCTCAGCATCAGACCTCAGAAAATCTTATTAGCCCAGACAAAAATAACGACCAACACATATGCTTTCACAACTATGTGTCACTTTAGATCTCTCTTTTGTGCAGTCTGAGAACCCTTAAGACACAAGGGTTGCTGGTGCTGTTGTCCTTAAGCAACTGACATGCTGAAGGAAGGGGCAAAGGCCCTTCAGACATATTGTGACCTCTGGCTCGCCCTTGTACTAGAGTTCACATCTACGGCTGTTACTTCTCAATATGTCGGGTAAGATTAAACGAAAGCGACTGCTCTTTAACTGTTTGCAAAAACAAAACTTAATGCAAGTGCTCTGCTACAACATACTGAACTGACTCACATGTCAAAATGCCTGTCAGTTGTATAAGTCTTCACTTCATTTGGATGTGTTTCTGCCTCAGAGTCAGTGTTATTGTCAATTAAAACTTACCCTAACCCTAACCCTAACTATTAAAAAATGGTTTTCTTAATTTAAAAAAAGATAAAAAAATAAACTAAATATTAGATGAAAAACTTATATAAAACTGAAAAAACAAAAGTTGAAGTACTAAAATGACTAAAACTGAAATACAAATAAATAAATAAATAAATAAAAACTATTAAAAATTACAAAAGCCCATAAATTTAAAATTAAAACTGGAAATATAAAAATAAAAGCTAATTTAAAATATTAATAAATACTCAAGTCTAGTGCTCATAATTCAGAAGTTATGTAAGACCGTTTCTACTGAAAGTAAAAAATAAAACTAATTATATATATATATATATATATGTGTGTGTGTGTGTGTGTGTGTGTGTGTGTGTGTCTGTGTGTGTGTATATAATTTAAGTATTATTTTAAACTTAATCTCACATTTACAGTTTTATTTTTTTACTTTCAGCAGAAACGGTCTTACATAACTTCTGAATTATGAGCACCAGACTTGTAGGCTCAATCATATGCAATAGCTAACTACATAAATGGTTGTGATTGTACCACTCAGAAATAAAGCAAACATGTCAGTACCTCTCCCGTCCTCTTTAGGCACTCCACTGCCTGTCTGTGTGTGACAGAACGCAGGTTACAGCCGTCCACCTCCAGCAACCTGTCACCTGTCACCCACACAACACATCATTGAGCCGTCAACACCGGTCATGCATCACAACCAGTCAGGAGTTGCATGTTCATGCTCATTAGCATGTTAGGAACATCTGAGTCATATTTGTACATCACCAAGGAGATGACAAATATGCATAAAACACACACACAAAAAAAACTGGAACACATACCACTACCGTTAAAAAGTGACAGTAAATTTATTATTAACATTTAATATTAAAATAGAAAAATATTAAATTGTTACAATATTTCACATATTACTATTTTACAGTATATTTTTTATCAAATAAATGAAGCCTTGGTGAGCACAAGAGACTCTTTTCATCTTAAAGACCTTCATCTTACAAAAATTAGATCTTTAAAACACTATTTTAGGAAAAGTGTGACTAATAGAATATTTTGAATTCAGAATATTTATCATGTTTTATCATTGGTAATGATGAATCCTACCTATCTGTATTCTTCCATCTTGATCTGCCGCTCCTCCTGGCATCACGCTTTTGATGTAGATTCCTCCATGATGTACATTAGTGTTGATTCCCCCCTAAAAATCATTAAACAATAGTATCACTATCCACGTTTTAAGATTCAAGAACTGAAATGAATGCCACACAGAGTAAAAACTCACAGCAACACTGATTCCCAAGCTGCTATTGATCTTTCTGAGCTCCATGTAGATTACTTCACCTGGCTTTAAGCTGAAGCTCGAAGAATTATTAGACATCCCATCCTGCATATAAATCATTTGGGTTAAAATAAGTATTGATTCATAATGTCAGATTTTTTTTTAATAAACTGGACAAGCTGCATCACTGTAAATCACACCTGAATATCCAGAATCCGCACCACAGGTATGTGCAGCCTTTTGCCCATTTTAGGAGCCATAATGCTGGAGAGAGTCTCCTCCAGCTCCTCCATCACAGGCCTGTACTCTGCACTCAGGGTGCTTTGGGAGCCAAATCCTTTTTCCAGCATCATCCCTAAATTACTTGTAGCCAGTGAGGTCTTACTGTCCCGAAAATCCTCTAAACATGAACAAAAAAATGAAACATTTTACATGACAGTGGTTAGCTTTGTCAGTTTTCTTCCTTTTAAAGGTGAAATGAGAAATTCATATCACCAAATGTAATTGAAAAATACAAATATACTGGCTTTGTCTCAGCATATTAAGCTGGTATAACAGAATGTATTTTTAATATTAAAATAATGTTTTACACTTCACCTTTAGTGAAATAGTATAAAGATAGATCATGTGAACGATATGGAATCACATGGTAAAATATGAAGACATACGTTTGGGTTGGGACACTATGAGCTCCACTTCATCCGGGCTGTTCTGCAGTATGGCAGCAGCTATATTAAACGTCACCCCCTCTAGACTGATCTTATTCAGAGAGATCAGCCGACCACCTAAACAGAAAAAAAAAAAAAAAAGACTTTCAGCTTCTTTTATTTGTTTCTTTTGGCATAAAAGAGGGAGAAAGGTAAGGATTTTACCTGGTCTGATTCTGCCGTCCTTATCAGCTGGCCCGTCGGGAACGATGGATGCAATGAAAACTCCAAGATCTAACTTCCCTGTGTTGTCCTCCCCGACTATTACAAAACCTTTGCAAAAACAGTGATACATCAAGGTTTTGGAGCTGGTTTACTGCAAACGCTTCATGTTATATAAAAGATGCATGCTCATTTTTACTCACCAAAGCCAAGTTTGGGATCCTTCTTTAACGTAACACAGATGATTTCTCTCTCTGGAGTTGTTCTTGTTGGTGTGTCCACTGAGAAAAGAAAAAAAAAAGATTTAGTTGAAACACCCATTTCTCATATCATGTTATGTTGAGAATAACTGTTTTTTTTAATGTTTAAAGAGTGTTATTAAGTTGAAATGTTTATAATCAGTTCCCATTAGATCAGTCATGAAGAACTGTTAACCTCTTATAGACGAGGTGGTGGAATGAACCTCTGAGTCCTGCTTTTGCAAAGAGACATTGGACATGATGCGATAGATTGGAGACCCGAAAGTGTCTGGTGGGCTGCAAGGAGGAAAGATCAACACAATAGGCTTTTAATATACATATGGTTTTGCACTGGGATTTGAATGATGTGCAAAGCAGATTCATTGACACACCTGTTGCTTGGGCTTTGGTCTTTCAGTTCACTTGGAGCTCTTGGTTCAGGAATGTAATTTACTTTGCTTTGTTGTTGAATCCGAACTCCGATCTTTGCTGACAGGTCATCGCAAGACTTGCTTATGGAGTCGTTTGGTAACACATTCAAACCAATATTATTGAGCACAATCTCCGAGCAAGACAGCCTCTTTATCTGATTGTGTCGAGCACGGCATATTGATGTATATTTTGCAACGTTGTCATCTAGAATGAGAGATAAGAGAAATAATTAACCACCTGTTAAATCCAATAAATTCAGCTTATTCATGATCCTAAAAAACTAACAAATATTTTCCAGCTAATAAAAACAAACTAATAAAAGTGAGAGTCCATTGAAGCATTAACATGCTCTTTGGAAAAGATAAATATATAATTTGTATTGAAAAAATTACTGTTAAAATTCTATTTGCATGAAAAGAATGCAAAATAGAAGCATTTTCACTAGTGGTGTCAGAATGTTGGACTCCACTATACATTCAACTTCAAATGACTGTATACACAAAATATTGTACACACCTGAGGCTAAACAGTAGGTCAGCTGACGAGAGGTCATCTCACTGTGAAACTTGTGCTGGGCTGAGCAGAGGTTCAGGAGGTACTGTGCGATCTTTGAGCTCTCTGTCACAAACGAGTGCTTCTTCCCACTTGGGCTACACTCAATGGTAAATTTTCGTCTCTATGGCAGGATTAACAGAAAGTGATTAAAATCTTCACCAAAACATCATGTAGCTGTTTTTAACTTGAAAAACTGGATTTAATGAAGTAACAAAAGAGCTAAACAAGCAATATTAGCCACACAAATAACAGCCGTAAACTCACACTTGTTGACAGACTGTCTGTCTCTGTCCACTGAAATCTGCGACTTAACATCCGAGAATTGTTCTTGACTTCATATACCATAATTCCTTTGGCACAAATTCCCAAAACCAGCTCTCCAATAATAGGTTTCCTTTCACGGGCTACTCTGTGAAACAGCACGCCGTATTCTGGTAGCTGCTGTGCAATCTATAAAGGCATGAAAGACATAGAAGGTACTGACAACTATGATCCAACATCCAAACATCTAAAGAAAAGTACAAATATATTGATCTGCAAGTTCATTTGTTTTTTTAAGGCCAAAAGAAAGAACCTTTAAGAACTCCATCTCAGCCTCCTCTGGAAGCATCTGAGCATTATTGGCATGTAACCTTGGCAACTCCTCTCTTAAACAGGGCAAGGCCACTTTCTCTATGACTCTCTTAGAGATGTACTGCTCCATCTGGAAATAGTTCTTCCCGTAAACCTGAAAAAGTCAGTGTGATTTCTCAAAATACTGTCCAGTTAGGTCTTTTGAAAATTAAAAAGCTCATTAATATCTGACTCACTTCAGGCATATAATCTCCAAACTCAGCCTGCAGTGCTAGTGCAGCTAGAAACAATGCGGTCTCCTCATTACAGTACACTCTGTCCTCCAGAACGTCTCTCCTCAGCTGGAGATAGTATTGGTGCCGCGTAAATCTATGCCTTTTAAAATAATAAGACAAAAACAAAAAGTGAGTATTAGAATAAAAAGAGAAGACTTCATTGCAAACTATTAGGAATAATGGTCATTAAAGACCCCATGAAATCACTTGAGAATTGCAGTTTTCTCTTCAGTTCATTTTCCTGGAAGAGAAAGGCTTCTTTAAATGTGTTCAAAAGTTTATGTCAATGTTTTGAAAGAAGTCTGTAATGCTCACCAAGGCTGCATTTAATTGCATTTAATCAAAACAGGGTTTTTTTTTGCACCATTATAAATGTTTTTACTGTCACTTTTGATCAATTTAATGAATCCATGCTGAATAAAAGTATTAATTTCATTCAACAACAAAAATCTTACTGACACCAACGATTAAAAAGATAGTGTATATGTACTAAAAAAGTTTATTTTTGGAGTACACTACCACATAGTGACCCCAAAACCAACAAACATAGATAAAAGCCTGATGTCAAGGGGTCTTTAAGCAGACAATCTAAATATGATATACAGTAAATGTAAACAATAAAAAAGACATACAATATGTAGGAGATGTCATCAGGGAAAAATTTGACACGGAGAAAAACGGTAAATGTTGCAGAAGCCACTTTCTTCCAGTAATCTGGGGCAACCTTTGAGATTTTTGTCTCAGGGTCCAAAAAGAAAAATTCACCATCTAAATGAGAAAAAATTTAATTAATCACTTATGCAAGACAGCTCAAAGTGTAGATAATATAAACACATGATCATTTTTCAGTCATTAACAACACACAAGAAGATGACATACAGTATAGAAGACTACATTACCATCAATGAAAGCAAGGCCAAAGTAAAAGTGCTCCACAAGGTTAGCGTGTGCCACAACCATGTCGAACACATCTCTCCCACGGGACTTGATGTCACATTTCACTGCCACACACTGTTCATTTGGCATGATCACGTAAACTTCTCTTTGAGAGAAGCCTGACTTGCCTTTCTTTGACTGTATCGATCGAGAGAGAAAGGGAGAAGGAGATAAATATACAAAGACACAAACTCTGCAACATGAGAATGCAGTAAAGCTAAACAGAAGTGCTGAACGCTTGAAACCGAAGTTTATTATATAATGTAACCAAAAATACGGAAACGCAGTTTACCACTATAGATCCTGGCAGCTCTAAAACTATTTGAGGTTCATCAATCATCCTGGAAAATTCAGGTCCAAGACTCTACAATTGAAACATGAAAAACAGACAATTATTAAATTAGCATAGGATGCAGCATTCATATTGTAATAGAGCACAGATATTAAGCTCATTACCTTAGCTTTCTTTTGGGAGAGGCTGACTGCAGACTCACTAATAGTAATGCAGGGACTAGAAGCTCGGGCTTCACCCTTGTTGGGAACGTTGGGGCATGTACTCCGGGACAGCCAACAACTTGTGCTTCGTCTATGGTGAAGCCCCAGTGGAATTCTGGGAAACCAAAGCATCATAGACTGACATTAACCAGCACTAATTGCTAATAGCCTGATATTAAATTTAAAAGTGCATAACAAGACTACCAACCTGTTTGAGTCCTGATAGGATGTGGTCTGGCTAGGTCTACTTCTGAGAGACCAGGTTTTCTGTTGATGGGAAATTTCTGAAAAAACAAAAAAACAAATCAGCTAAAATTAATGCTCTAAATAAATACTATATGTCTAAATGCTGAGCAAAAAAAAAAAAAAAAAAAAAACATGCAATTTTACACACATGCAATTTCTAACAGCAACAATAGTTTTAATAAACATCTAAATATCTGACATAAATTGCTGTTAAAAAATTGTGGTTCAGTGAGAAATCAATATTTTTATTCAGCAAGGAAAAGTGACAGTATAACATTCATAATGTTACCAAATATATATTTTTTTTCAAATAAATGCTGTTTTTTTTTTTAACTTTCTATACATCAAAGAAAAAGTATAATAATAAATGTTTCTTGAGCACCAAATCAGAATATTTGAATTCATTTTGAAGGATCATGTGACTCTGAAGACTGGAGTAATGGCTGCTGAAAATTCAGCTTTGCCAACACAGGAATAAATGACATTTTAAAATATATAAAAATAGAAAAGTTATTTTAAATTGTAATAACATTTAGCAATTTAACATTGCTGTTTTTACTGTACTTTTGATCAAATAAATGCAGAATTGGTGAGCATAAGAAACTTCTTTCAAAAACATTAAAAATTTTTACTGACACCAAACTTTTGAACAGTAGTGTATGAGCTCACCTTGCTTTGACTCCGAGTCCAGAGAAAGTCTGCGAGTCTCTCCTGTAGCTCCGTTCCCCTCTGTATAACCAGGATATGGTCCACGCTTACCTGCTCAACAGAGACCTGGTCACTACCATCACATAATGTATACTGTCCGCTCATTGTATAAACACAGCAGTTTAAACTGCACATGGTTGCACAAGACCTCTGGAAAGCGGCCAAACATATTAGCACTACGCTTATATTTTAGGTTTGCTCTGAAGCATCAGCTCTTTGAGCCTGATTACAACCTTTTGTAATCCCATGTTCAGGTTTAGGTTAAACCGTTAATCCTATTGTGGACACTATTTTATTGGTGCAGTGGTTCTTTCTTACGCACATGTTGGTCAAACCTGCAGGGTTTTACTAATTTAATTTTTGGGATAAACATTATAATCCAAGGACAATGTCTGGATTACCACTGAAACGGTTAGTTAAGGACAGATTTTAAGACAAATATGTGGCATCAACACCCACTTAGACTTGTTATGCAAAGGATATAACGACAACCTAAAACTCAGTAACAAAGTAAAGTGGACAGTAAAAAAGTATTTCTACTTTGTTACTGTAATTAAGTAATTTTTTCAAGTATCTGTACTTCAGAGTATTTTTCTTTCTTTTATTACTTTTAATTCATTACATTGCAAAGCACAATATTGTAATTTTTACTCTGCTACATTCCATAAAAATATACTGCGGTCTTCGTTATTTCGAACTTAAGAAATTGCCACCCTCTCTCAGACACAAAAGCAATGTCCGATTTGTGAACGAGTTGGATTCTTTCCAATGAACCTGCTGAATTGGTTCAATATAATGCAAATTAATGCCAATGCATCTTCCCCACTGTTGTAGCAGTTTAAAATGATATAAAACTAGTATGTTTGCATAGCATTACTCTTAAAATGTTAACACATTTTGCCCCATGTGACATCTGTACATTGTATTTTTATTTGTATACCATTTGTTGCCACATATTTAAACAAATTTTGTTTTCCTCATGGTATATTATTTAACTTGTTTGCACACTTGAATTATTAGTAACTTAAATCAGTATTTTAGTATATAAACATTTAATGTTTTGATAAAACAGACAGTGTGCCAAAGTTTTAGGCTAGGGGGTAGTTGTATGCAGCTGCAAAGTAAATTAATATTTATGAGATAAACTAATATTTCACGTGTAAATGAATTTATGTCTACACAGAATTAAGCCCTGACTCTGCACCAGTACGATTTGTGTCAAGCCATTCACTAGTCTGGGGTGCGTTTCCCGAAAGCATTGTTAGCCAACTATGGTCGTAAGTCCCACTGAACTCTATTGGTAACGACAGAACTTGTGACCATAGTTTGCTTTGGGAAACGCACCCCTGGTTATCTGATGAGAAAGAGATGAAATGTAGAATAAACGCATTAAGAATCCGTACTGCTGTAGAGCGAGGGACTTTTATTCTGTTGAGCAGAACCGATGGACAACTGATGACGACATGGTTTGATTTCTGCTTGACCAATCAGTGGAAAGATGTGTTTTATTCCCGCCCACATGTAGAGATCGAATATTCAAGCTGATTATTCGTTTCCAACCCCAGAACGAAAAAATGAAAAATCAAGCCAATTTTTTGCTTTTTCGTGTTCTTTTTAAAAATGAAAAATGAAAGAAGTGCTGTTTTCTCGTTTTTCTGGTTTCAATATTAAATCAAAAAATGAATGAACGGAAGATACCCTGATTCACTCTGAATACGCTAAACCGTTGCGGAGATATAGCCTCATGTTAATTTTGGCGTGCGCTTCGTCAAATTTGTTTGTGCGTTTTTCAAGAACGGTTGGACAAATCAACTTGTATTCCATGTTTTTTTTGTTGTATAGAAGAAGACGACTAACTAACACACCTTTGGTGCTTAGCCCCTAAATATTACAAAATATATTATTAAAATTATTATTAGTTATTTGACTACACTTCTTACAGGATTTTCACAACTATAAGAGGATAAGAGAGGACAGAATTTTGAGATTCAAGTGTATTCCTACCATGAAGTCTTTCTCTGATCATCTGACTTTTCCCGCTCAGCTGCACAACATTTTCAGTTAAAGCAGCTCGATCCACCTGGAAATGAAGATCTCATGAACTTCTTGGCTACCATTTTTCTAAGTGGGTCAACTGAGAAGTGTTCGAGGTATAAATGCTCTTTTTTAACTCACAGAGTCTTGGAAGACATCCTCTACCAGCTGTTTGATGACTTTGTTAGGAGGAGGCAGGAGAGACGCTTTGTGGTGCGTTTCACACACCTCCAAGATGGTGTTTAGGTTGGCTCGCCGATGAGCCATGTCCTCACACATGCTCAGGAGAAGGCAATTCAGAGAGTCACTTAGCTGAATGGGCTAAACAAGCAGAAAACACATTTCCAGTATATTTTCAGATAAAAGTTGATGAAAGTTTAATGTAGCTGGCTTATTCTTCACTGGTACGGTTTGTTCATTCAATCTTATACGGTCTTTACTTTCTTATTTCTTACTCGGATTTCTGTGAAACTGACCTGGTTTTGAGGGAGATGATAATCAACCGACCAATACAGAGTCATCCCAAGAGAATACACGATTATCTGAAAGAAACGACACAAATCATCAGTATCTCTTCTGTGAGTATTCAACAACTAAAGTGCAATCATATAAAAGGGCACTTTTGTAAAAATAAATCCAACCCTCTACATTTAGACTAAATTTCAGGCTAGGACAGGGTTTTCAAACCAGAGGGGCGCAAAGGGGTCTGTGGAAAAGTCTAGAAAAACGGTAAATGAATAAATATTAAGATTTAAATAAATAAGTAAATAAATTAGATTAAAATAAATAAGTAAAGAAATACATTAGATTAAATACAAATATTAGTTATCTATTAAATAGATTAAATTAAAATAAATAAATAAAAATTACATTAAAAAAAAAAAAAAAAAAAAAAAACTTTTAAAAATCAGTTTGAGCGACCTAAAGCAACTTGATTAATACTCACGAGCCCAGCAGTCTCAGACCTTAGCACATTTTTTTTTCATTATTGGTAGTATTAATATTGTTAATAATTTTATTAGTATTATTGTATCAGTATTAGTAGTATACAGAAACACTGAATGAGCAATAACATCAGGGTGTATGAAAATATCTTCTGTCATTTTATGGAAGGAGATTTTTTAAGCGGATTTGATTTGAAATGTATATTGACTAGTAAATGTTATATATATTTACTAGCCAATGCCGATTCTATTGCCAGTATGTTTGTAGAGGGAGTTGGCAGATTTTGCAGGTTAAGTGTAAAATAACCTCCTGATGTCACTAAATGAAACTGACCTTCTCCATGGCTAGCTTGGTGGAGATGGCACGGCCTTGCAGCATCTCTGGGGCTGTGAAGGCACACACCTCATCTGTCATTGCACAGTTCTTGAACGCCAGAGTCCCAGTCGCAGACAAGAGCAGTGATGCAGGAGTTATAATGTTGCAGATATTGTGACCTAGAAAAACAGACCCACATTCATTTAATTTTGCATGGACCGCACTCTTCACCAGCAGGAAAAAAAAACTAACAGCAAAGTCAACATTTTACCTTTGTAGGAAAGGTCTACGAGTGATTCAGCCGAGCCCAGCAGGAGGGACCAAACCTCGTCCTCTTCCAGTGGTCCTCCTCTGGCTTCCAGAACCTCGGCGAGTGTCACAAATGTGCTGCTCATCCTGCGGAGTCGCGAGACAGATACCTGAGAAGGTGAAACACAAGCTAACTGGCTGATGGAGAAGGAGAGAAATCTGTTGAAAGAAGAGGATGGAGCCTAAACAAAGTGATCAGCAGGGACTCTGCTCTCATCACCAATGTTTCATAACAATATTATGTAATATACATTATTTAGCATGTGTGATGCGTAAATCTAAATCTGTCTACAATTATCTATTTTTATCTTTTGCTGACTTCATTCCAACTATCAAAAGAACAAGCTTAGGCAAGAATGTGCCAATTGTTTTGCATAATCACTGGTGGCTGAACTTCAGAAGACACAAAAAATAAACTTCTTTCTATTTTTTTTTTTTCTTTTCATTTTCAGATCACTTTTAGAGAACAGCAAACTACAAACAAACAGGTTTTAATTTACTACATTTTTTTTTATTTTCATTATCAGTCAATCTGATGTTCTCCCTATAGTTCTCCTAGCATAATACACAAATTATGTCAAAAGTCAGTTTTCCTAACTATCAAATATCTGTTTATATATCTACTGTAATTCTAATTAACATCTAGTTCTATCTTCATTTCTCCTGCTACAATACTGAACAATACAGGGATTTTCCTGAAGTCTTTTCATTTATTCTAGTCTAGTGTGTCTAACTGTAACTACTCAAGACGGAAGCCAGGGGGAGACATTTCATATCAGTGCATACAACTAATCAATAATATGCACTTCCCAAAAGAATGTTCCAGATAGTAGTAGTACATACAACTCTACATACAACTCTACATACTAAAGTAAGCTTGCTAGAGCACCAAAGAATTAAACTTCACTATACACACCTTTTTTGGTATATGGGAAAGGTAATATAATAAATCAATAGAATAGTGACCTTTTCATTCTTTTAGCTAGTCTTTAGGGTTTAATTTTGCTGTGATGTATAAATGAAGTGGCGTGTGACTGGTTAAAGTCAACATAAAATCAAAACTGACAGTTTACAAAAGTCAGTTCAATTTCCAAATGAATAAACTCAAATCCTCTCCTACACATTTTCACATTGGATATACTTTTTCACTCTTAATCACATCACACTAGGCTATGGAAGTAACATTTTCAATGCTGTTAATAGAAAACTCTGATTCGAATTTTAAAGCAAGGTTACCACATCACAAGCAAATGCACAGAACAGAAAGAAAAGTGAAGGATTACAGTAATCTGGCATGAGAAGTGGGATCAGATGTCCATAAGGAGACGTCAGGACCTGGACAATAGCCTAGCCAGGTGAATGCTAAAGTAAATGTGCCAAGAAATGTCACCAACATCAGCCATCATGACTGTAAGACAATGGTTCTAATGACATTTTTTGCAACCACACTCTTATTCTGCTAATTTCAACAGATTCAGGTAAAATGCTACACTGTAAAATAAATGGAGAGCAAATATAAAAATAAGCTCTCATAAATAATGATAATATTCTTGTAATTACTGCTGCAGAATTCACTCTCTAACCGTCTCACAGATATTTATGAATGTATTGTGTATAAGTAATCTTTGAAGAACTATTTGAAAAAAACTTCAATATCACTTTTCAGAACTTTGTCATCAAAAATATATTACATGTTGATTTTAAATTTTAATTAAAAAAGTGTAAATATATGAAATGCATTTAAATAAGAATTATAAAAATTAACGATTGTAGTTTATGTTCAGTCTGCTGTTGTTTGGCTCTCTTGAAGCTTATTATATTAAACTAGATCAAGAACTACAACAGGTCTACGTGCCAATACAGGGAGATTACACAATCTAGTTAATTACATAACCTCTGTGTCAACAGGCTGTCTCAACACCTTTGTAAAAAAAAATATAAATAAATAAAATACACCAAATGCAATAATCGAAAAATAGGTTATTTATGGATTCCGGATGTCGTTCGCTGCCTCAGCAAGTCAGATCAGACAGAACAACAAATATTTAGGCTAAACACGCACACAAACAAAACGTGCCCCTGAAATAATGAGCTTGAACTCCAAAGAAGGTTAAGCAGGACCTACAGATGTGTAGGTCTGAACATTACAGGAAGCCTTGAGTTTCTTTTTGTGGCCTGTCAGAAATAGCATGCTTAATTTTGTCTCAGTTTAAGCATACAACTGCTAAAAACACTTAAATCAATATAGCAATTATACAGTATATAGAGTCTAAATCTGCTATGGGCTAATTAAATATAATGAATTGTGTAAAAAAAAACATCTTTTATTGGAAAATTAAACAACATTTCATCAAACTTTGATAACCGTCTTAATATTTTAAACTACTGAGAAGATAGTGATCAAACTTCATTATATAAAATTCATCAGTCAAGTTTATAATACATATTACATCAGCATACGAGAGACAAAATGGATGACTACAGGGAATCATCTGAAGATCACTCATTTAACAATTCATCTATTGGCAAAATTATGAAAAAATGATCAGTCAAGAATAGAAAATTATTGAAAATACTCAAATCAGAAATGTCAGAATCAGAATGTGTATGTGCATAAAAAATATCTGTCAAAACCAACATATGTTGAGCGATGTTCACTAACCCGCCAATGTTTTTCAATTGGATTGGCGTTTATTCTCTTTAGCATGCAGTGTGAAATATTTCACTCAGTTCCTTGATCTTTCCGATTCAATTTCTGCAAGTGAAGAATAAATTTATACTCAAGTTTCTCCTTATTCTTGGAAAGCGATAATACATTCAAAACATCAGGTAGTGTGGTTTTTTTTAGGAAATGCGCTGGACCTCGTAAAGACTACCATGTATTGTGCACATTATTTTTTGAGAGACATCGATGTTGTGATATTCAAATGATGTGGTTTTTGAAAACAGATAGATTGTATGAATGGTAATAATTATTTACAAGTATTCAGTGAAGTGATTGATGTTCATGAGTGTGTTATGTCGATGTTTTTAGTTCTAATATTCCAACCAACAGCCAGCCTAAGTTTTTGACGGAAGTGATAACGTGCATAAGTGAACTATGTTTAATTTGGGAGTAACGTGCTGGAGGCATTCGAAATGCTTTTTGTGTAGTTCATTTATACTTATTTTACAGAATTAAGTTTATTTTGTGGCTTAGATTACATGTTACTCAGAGATTGACATGTTACATTCAGGTGTCACAAATTAATTGATTTTTGAAAATCAAGTTCAGTTTTTACCAGGAAAGGAGTGGTTTGATGCACAAGTTGTTTGTATTGTCTCTTATAACAAAAATATTTCATTTAAACCCATGAAAATGCAGTAAATAATAGTTAAAAAAAAAAAAAATCACTTTTTAAAACTGTTGTTCCATTATTACCCTTAGCAGATTTTGACTATATATATATATATATATATATAGTCATATATATATATATATATATATATATATATATATATATATATATATATATATATATATATATAGAATCTTATATATATCATAAAAATAAGTTTAAGCTCTCTTAGACCACCAATATAGGAACCTTAACATGTAAAATCTCATGGACTAAGAGAGAAAAAGACACTAAATTCTCACTGCATTCCTACAGTAATCAAATCTGAGGATATTCCAAAAAACAACGTAGCCTTTGTGCACAAATGCTGACAGGAGCACTGGTTAAATAAATAAACTTAATATATAAGGAAAAAAAGAGTGAATTTTCTTTATATCTTTCTTTTTGCAATGTGTGCTGATCGAGAAGTTCAAGGCCTTCCCTGGCTAAATAAAAAGTCTGAGATATACAGTACATACACTAATCACAGCTCAGCACTGTAGCTTTTTAATAGCTTTACCAATTTAGCTGACCAAGTCATGGCAGCAGCATTTATCACTTACAAACAGAATATGTTGTTTAACCCTACCATACAACTTCATGAATTTTAAATCAAGACAGATTCATATAATCACACAAATTAAAGCTACTGAGAGTGATCTATCATTTTAGGAATATTAATCGATTTTACCTTCTAGCATTCGGTGTATTAAGGTCCTGATCTCCCTCTGATGCCTTCAGTCCCAGTGCACACACTTTAATCCTGTGGATCACTACATGTTTCATTTACCTTATATTACCAAGCGCCACATGTGACCCAGCCTCTGCTCCAGCATACTGCACTATTGTGCAAACATACAAAAATGCATTCACTGATAAACTACTCACGTCTAATCACTAAGAAGCAACTGATGTCTGTGGGCCCTCGAAACTTTTTGCAAATTGAACTATTCTTAGACTACAGCTAAGAGCTCAATTGGATTAGATGAGCAGGGACAGAAGAGGATGAAGGAGTCTTTTTTTACTCAAGCTGTGGTCCTTTTATGTATATATTTGAATATGTAGCATTTCCACTGATGTCCTTTATTTCTCCCTTACAATGAATTCACAGAAGAATTATGATTCTTTTTCACCACACCTCATGTCATATTGTGTTAAATAACATTCTGTAGTAGAAATTACATTTAAAATATTTTTGGAATAAAATGTCTCTTAATAAAAAGACCTTTTTGTCTTGCTAACGCTAGCATATGTATAAATACACACAATACAAACAGTTTCACACGTTTTGCTTAACTTTTACATCTTGACTGTACTTACACACATAAAATACATATATAAATAAGTGGTATTTACCTAATCTCATATTTCATCTCAAGCTCCTCTGCCTCTCTCTTGTCTCCTTGATAAACAAACACACTAAATTTTGAAAAAACTTTATTAGGCGCCACAACTGTGGACAATCCTCTTTTTTTTTTTTTTTTGTAAAACAGATAAATCAATTTTCACGCAACGAATATTGAAGAGATTTATGATTAATTCACACTTTGTTTAGATGATCATAGTTTTAAACATTTTTTAAAAAAAAAAATCATATGTATGTATGTATATATATATAGGCCTACAGTCAAACCAAAAATTATTCAGACATTTTTGATATTTTTGATATATTTTTACTAGTGGGTGCAGGGCACTATAGTTCATTTATGTAAGTGAGGATAGCAAAATAAAGTAAAGTGTGACATATTATACCCAAAAAATCTTCATACAGTGGACTACCAGTAAAATTGATAAAAAATTGGAACCAAAAATTATTCAGACACTTTGACTTGACCATGTTTTGTGTTGTCTGACATAATTAAGATAAATTTTTTTCTGACACAGTTTAACTCTGAGATCTTGTCATATTTTATTACTATAGTAATATTTTATACTATAGTGAATAAACTGTAATAATGAATGAAATGTTCAAGGTGTCTGAATAAATTTTGGTTTGACTGTATATATATACACTACCAGTCAAAAGTTTGGACATGGTAAGATTTTTAATGTTTTTAAAAGAAGTTTTGTCTGCTCACCAAGTCTGCATTTATTTAATTAAAAATACAGTAAAAACAGTAATATTGTGAAATATTATTACAATTTAAAATAACTGTTTTCTGTTTGAATATATTTTATAAAGTAATTTATTCCTGTGATCAAAGCTGAATTTTCAGCATCATTACTCCAGTTTTCAGTGTCACATGATCCTTCAGAAATCATTCTAATATGATGATCTGCTGCTCAAGAAACATTTATTGTGTACAATTGTACAAAATATTTGTGTACAATATTTTTTTTTAGGATTCTTTGATGAATAGAAAGTTCAAAAGAACAGCATTTATTTGAAATATAATCTTTTGTAACATTATAAATGTCTTTACTGTCACTTTTGATCGATTTAATGCATCCTTGCTGAATAAAAGTATTAATTTCTTTAATTTCTTTACAAAAAAATAAAAATAAAAATTCTTACTGACCCCATACTTTTGAACGGTAGTGTATAATGTTACAAAAGCTTTGTATTTCAGATAAATGCTGTTCTTTTGAACTTTCTATTCATCAAAGAATCCTTAAAAAAAAAGTACACAACTGTTTTCAACATTGATAATAATCATAAATGTTTCTTGAGCAGCAAATCATTATATTAGAATGATTTCTGAAGGATCATGTGACACTGAAGACTGGAGTAATGATGCTGAAAATTCAGCTTTGATCACAGGAATAAATTACTTTATAAAATATATTCAAAAAGAAAACACTTATTTTAAATTGTAATAATATTTCACAATATTACTGTTTTTACTGTATTTTTAATTAAATAAATGCAGCCTTGGTGAGCAGACAGACTTTAAAATATTCTTAAAATATGAGAATCCATTGTTATATATATATATATATATATATGCATATATATATATATTTTACAATGGATTCTCATATTTCAAGAATATTTTAAAGTTTCTATCTGGGAAAAGGGTAGATCAATATATCCTTAAAATTATGCACAACATAATTCAGATCAATATCTTGTAACTGTGGATCCTAATCAGGTACTAGATTGCCTTTAGAATTTGCCTGCATTGAGAGACAGAGAAAGAAAGAAAGAAAGAAAGAAAGAAAGAAAGAAAGAAAGAAAGAAAGAAAGAAAGAAGAAAGAAAGAAAGAAAGAAAGAAAGAAGAAAGAAAGAAAGAAAGAAAGAAAGAAAGAAAGAAGAAGAAAGAAAGAAAGAAAGAAAGAAAGAAAGAAAGAAAGAAAGAAAGAAAGAAAGAAAGAAAGAAAGAAAGAAAGAAAGAAAGAAAGAAAGAAAGAAAGAAAGAAAGAAAGAAAGAAAGAAAGAAAGAAAGAAAGAAAGAAAGAAAGAAAGAAAGAAAGAAAGAAAGAAAGAAAGAAAGAAAGAAAGAAAGAAAGAAAGAAAGAAAGAAAGAAAGAAAGAAAGAAAGAAAGAAAGAAAGAAAGAAAGAAAAGAAAGAAAGAAAGAAAGAAAGAAAGAAAGAAAGAAAGAAAGAAAGAAAGAAAGAAAGAAAGAAAGAAAGAAAGAAAGAAAGAAAGAAGTAGCCTATCTATGAATAGACCGGCGTGATGGCACGGAAGCGCGTGGGGGTTTGGTGACGTAGAGCGCATGTCGTCCGCAGTGCACGCGAGGCCTGCTGCCAGTGGAAGAAAGCGCTTTCAATACGGTGAGGTCATGTTATCGAATCCAGCAGCAGAATAAGCGCTATTAATAATCGATAGAGACTTCACCACATAATTTCTGAAGAGCCCGAGTATTTAAGAGGCATTTAGGATACAGGGATTGTTAATATTTCAATCATAGCAGGTAAGTGAGCGTTTTAAGGTGGTTTTAATACGTGGTATTGTTTCGCAGTGGGGGAGGGTGTCTGCTCACATCACAGCTCATTTCTTCCCTTTGAAACAGTAATACGACAATGTCGCTGTTTTGAATGATGAGGCTTTTAAACATAGCGACTAATAAATGAGCCGGGCTCCGTGGGTTACGTGAGATCGCTTACAATACTATTTGTCAAGCTGCTCGCTTTGCCAGCTACCCGCTGTAGCCACACTATACCTTGTATGTGTATTCTGGATATAATTTAATCAGTAACATATATATGAATGTAGGTTGAATTACATACGGTTTAGCATGTAAACTGATCTCTATCCAAGGCAAAAAACAAAAACAAACAAAAAAAAAACCCTCGTCACGATTTATTTTATACATATCTTACAGGCCTGTACTATCATGACAATCTATGTATCCTGAATTATAAACGTTTAAATGTCAATTTTAAATGAAATGGCAACAGGCTTATTAATTCCTGATTGACAGAATTTGCTTATTAGCTCTGTGTGTTTGAGTAAAATTGTCATTATTATTAATGAAACAAAAACAAAAAAATGACCCCTAAAGTTTGGTGGCATGAACACATGATTAAAGTTTGTATTTTAATCAGAGCTTGTCATATTATAGAAATTTCTATTTAAGATGATATCTCTATATAAGGTTTTATTTTTTAGCCAGTGGTCACTCGTGATTCATTTTTACTTTTCACCAGGAAGGCTGCCCTGAATATTTAATTTCTAATTAATTCACTTTGATATCACATTAGAGCTGAATGAATTCCATTAATTGAAGGTCGTTTCTATTAATTTCTATCCATCATTTCTATTGTGGTGTATAATAATACTCATGGTTTGAAATTATTCTCTTTGGGAATGTTGTGTTGAGTAGTTGTGGGAGTGTTATTAGCCTGAAAATCTTAACATTTATTATGATCTGATTAAATTAGAAATTGTGTTAATTGATTAACTAGTTTGTTTGGGTGAATGCCTGATTCTACAATCATTCATTAATATTCTATCATAAGCATTCATTTTGTTGTTTAAATTTACAATTAAACATTAGCCTGTATAATTTTTTCTCTTTTTTTTACTTGCTTGATTGTACAAGGTTATAACCACAGACTCCTGATCTAGGCTTTTCCAGAATCTAATCTTGGCAAAAGTCTCTCTCTGCTCTTATGGATCCAAATGCATTTTTTTTCACGCTTTTGTGTTCAGACTTACTCAGCGCTACTTCCACTCATCACAGTGAATTGTTACTTTTAATGTACTGTGACATGTCAGACAAAAAATATCCCTGATATTATGCCATTTGCGGAAACAAAAAAAATGTGGAAGCATTTTTCTGTGAATCTGGGTCATGCTGTTAGTCCTGCTGTTTTAACTCAGGTTAAGAGCTATTAGAAAAACTGTCCTACTCTTTGGTGGCATGCGAGTTCCCTTTTTATGTGTGTGTGTGTGTATATTTCTAACAGCTGTATGCTCTAGTTATTTTCTTTTTGATGGCACAGAGATAAGCCCAGAGCCAAAAAGAGGTTCGAGACCACTCTGTGCTGTCCTTTCAACTTATTCTGCTATGCCAGGAAAAAAGATACTGCATGTTACAATGGTAGAGATATCACAACAATTGCAGTATTGCAATATATAGTGCATTTTGTTTTGTTTTTATGGTCTAGGTTTGTAAAAGTCTGCCTCGTTCGGATGCTAGGACATCGACTTCACCATGAACAAAAATAAGCGAGAAAAAGAGTTCTACAGCGTAGATGTCGGTGATTCGACATTCACGGTGTTGAAGCGGTATCAGAATCTAAGACCCATTGGCTCGGGTGCTCAGGGAATAGTCTGGTACGTTCTAGAGCTCATATTCCACCTCGAATCAAGGACGTTACACAGTCGTCACATCTTTTCATCTCTTTCATGCATCCTTTTCTCTTTTAGCTCAGCGTATGACCACAACCTTGAGCGAAATGTGGCTATAAAGAAACTCAGCCGGCCTTTTCAGAATCAGACTCATGCCAAACGCGCATACAGAGAGCTGGTGCTCATGAAGTGTGTCAACCATAAAAATGTAAGTCATCATCACGACAAAATGGGTGCATGTTGCATGCAAAGGGAAACATTTATCCAGCATCCAGCAGGGCATAAGCGCTCTAATAGATATGCTTGTCTTTTTCATTCCCAGATAATAGGGCTCTTAAATGTTTTTACTCCACAAAAAACATTAGAAGAATTCCAAGATGTGTGAGTATATATTGTGTATTTATACAGTTAAAAACGCCAGACCCCAGCTGATACCCCGCTAATGCTCTCTCACATCCACACACACCCCTCCCCTTCTTCTCTGCTCTCTCTTACCCCCCCATCACACCCTCTTTTTTTTGTCCCTCCCCTTCCCGCCCCTTCCCCAACGACAGTTACCTAGTAATGGAGCTGATGGACGCCAACCTCTGCCAAGTCATTCAGATGGAGCTGGACCACGAGCGGCTGTCCTATCTGCTGTACCAGATGCTGTGTGGAATAAAACACCTCCACTCGGCGGGAATCATCCACAGGGTCGGTGCTCTTTAGCCTAAAGCCTGTCCGCCTAAACAAAAAGGCTGCCGTACGCAGCCAAGGTTGCACTGACGGCAAAAAGCTTAATAATCAGTTAAGGTGAGGGAGGGGGAGGGGTTTCATCCCCTGGGCTGATTACAAAAAGCCAGACCTCTGCCTGCCTGACTGCCTGACTGCAGCTGCTGCTGTGGACTGCATTGCGCTGTTGAGGCAGGGACGTGTTGAGAGGCGACAGGAGGGAAGCGATCAAGTGATCCTCAGTAAACATCACTGTCCTATAGTCCTGTTTCACCTTGACTTTACCTCTGTCTTATACGGTGTACTGCTTTTGCACAGATATGACCGGAGACCTTTATGATACTATGGATGTAATAAAATAAATCTCGTCTTACTGCACAAGGTCATGTCTTATAAACAGAAACCTTTAAACATTAAATATGCAAATTTCATTCGCAACCATGGATAATCAAGCATTAAATGAATAAAATGGTTTCACTCTGACAGATTGACTGATAGGTCAACAGAAACATTGAAGGAAAATCTTTTTCAAGGTTAATGATGTGGAAAAATTTGTTTGGTGAAAATGGAATACAGAACATTAGTTTCATTCACTTTAGCCTCTGGAAATATATCTGTTTTGCTGGTTAATTTTCAGTTAGACAGGACTAGAAGTGAAACCTAAAATAGTCAATACTGTAGCTGACATTTAAAAGCCTTTCCAAAGCGTACACAGCTTATAACCGCTACGGCAGTTTATTTACAATTATTCTTTGATTTTTGGAAAAAGCGTCACATTTTTTACATTTACATTCACCCATGAACGTTACCTGAATATTAAATGCTGCTGCCACTGGTCCAAAAAATCTGCTTCTGTTTTCCATTTTTCTGATTTAATAACATATTTGTATTTACAATATATCAGCATAACATTTTGAGTGGAAAATAGATTTGAAAAATATTGACTTTTGATGAATGGTACTTTTAAACTTTCTATTCAGCAAAAAATACTGAACAAATGTCATGATTTCCACAAAAATATTAAGCAGCACAACTGTTTTCAACATGGATAATAATAATAAATATTACTTGAGCACCACATCAGCATATTAGAATGATTTCTGAAGGATCATGTGACTGATGACTGGAGTAACGATGCTGAAAATACAGCTTTACAATCACAAGAATAAATTACATTTTAAAATATATTAAAATAAAAAAAGGTTATTATAAATTGTCAAAATATTTTACAATATTACTGTTTTTGCTGTATTTTTGATCAAAAAATGCAGCATTGGTGAGAATGGATTTCTTTAAAAAAATCTTACCAATCCCAAACCATTGAATGGTAGTCTCACAACTTTTTTGTTATTATTTTCATTTTTCAAAAAAAAAAAAAAATTGTCATCTCAGACTTTTGGACCACAATACACTTTTAATGCATATTAAAGCAAGCAAACGCTATAAGTGAGAATGATGATAACCACCATCGACTAATATTCTGTCCTATAATTCTTTAGGATCTAAAACCCAGCAACATCGTGGTAAAGTCAGACTGTACCCTGAAGATCCTGGATTTCGGTCTGGCTAGGACAGCAGCTACGGGTCTGCTGATGACACCATATGTGGTGACACGTTACTACAGAGCCCCTGAAGTCATCCTGGGAATGGGATATCAAGCCAATGGTCAGTGCTGCTGACAAGCTACAGAATGCCTAGTTGGCACATCCTATGCATGCTTAACTGCCAATATCATCCTCGTGTTGCAGGTTTCAATTCACGCTTTTATATGCCTCTCTAATGCTTTCCTTGCACTAATAGCTTTGTGGTTTCAGCACCAAAACGTGTTACAAGACACACAATTTGCTGGGAATTCATTATTTTTTGTTCTGTCTTTGATATAATGTGAAGCCTGTTTTGTGTGTGATGAGTAGACAATGGCTTGGTGTGCTCATTCATTTCTTACCCAAACTGTAATGAATAAAACAAGCTCTTATGCAACAGTACAAAAATACTAACACCCCCTGACTTCCTGCTTAACCATTTTCTCTCTTTCCCTCTGCTGCACACGCTTAGTGGACATTTGGTCTGTGGGCTGCATTTTGGCAGAAATGGTCCGTCACAAAATCCTTTTTCCAGGGAGGGACTGTATCCTTGAGCCGCAAAAGTACAAAAATGCATCATTGACGCTCAGATTGTGTGTTGTCTTTTTGAGAAACTGTATTCTCACAAAAAAGAGTCATGCGGCATATATTGAGCGAGATATACCGTATAGTCCCTCGCTAATTTGGCATAAATATGTATGAAGGTTCTTATATGTTGTGTTCTTTGTTATGCATGCTGTGTGTTCATCAAACATTGGTTGGTTATGTTTTGGTTATAGCTCTTTCTTTTGCATTTCACTCATTTTTATTTCTATGAAGGGCAGTTTTGACTCTCCAGTTGACTTTGTGTATCATATTCAGCATCATATGTTTAAGGGTTAGTTTGGATTTTTAGATTGGCAACTGCTTTTTCATTTACTGGTCGTTTCTCATTGGTACGTGTTTCAGTGTCATGGTAAAGAAACAAAGAATAAAATCATAACATTATGCATATTATGAGATTTATTCTCAACATTATTCTTTTTTTTTTATTTTCATGTGGCACTAAACACATTTGTACATTAATTGGTACTAGTCGTTTTGACATTCATTCAGGCATTCTAGCTGTTGTGCTCTGTTCTCTGCTCTTGTGATAAAGGTCTGACATTGTTTTAGTTTCTTATTATAAATTACCCCTGAAGACTGAGTCATTGCATTGCATTTATGAGCTTATTAGATTTGAAGGTTTTGCACTCTCTGTGGTGTTCATTACTGTTCACAAACTTGGGGTCAGTAAGATTTTTTTTTTTTTTTTTTTTTTAAAGAAATGCATACTTCTATTTAGAAAAAGATTCATTAAATTGAAAAATATGAAGCAGCAACTGTTTTTAACATTGGCAATAATGTTTTTTGTTTTTTTTTCAGCACTAAATCAGCATATTAGATTGATTTCTGAAGGTTCATTTCTGCTGAAAATTCAGATTTGTCATCACAGGAATGAATTATATTTTAAAGTTTATTAAAAAAGAAAACAGTTATTTTAATTTTCTAATAATATTTAACAAAATTACAGATTTTACTGTAATTTTAATCAAATAAATGCAGCCTTGGTGATCATAAAAGTCTTCAAAAAAAAAAAAAAAAAAAATCTTACAAACTTTTAAATAGTAGTGAGTTTTGATGGTGTTTGAGAACACATTATAGTGTCGTCCCAAAAAGCTTGCGTCAGGATTTTGATGAATTCTCTGTGAAAATAATATTCTGTAATATGTGTATGGTCATGTTAAATCTAAATCTGTAATATTGCCAATGTTTTTCCTCCATCATAATCAGCTGATGAATCATCATTGTGAGTCAAAACATGAGTGTAAATTGTCGGGCCCGTGATGCTTTATAAAGCTTGTTTCCGGTTTATTTATAGTTTTGCGATGATCATTCTGTTACGTCTGTGCTCCATCTTCACTGACTTTCCCTGCTAGACATGACAGCTCCTGCATGACGCACATCAATTTTCTTGCCATCTGATTTGATTCATCTTCATTTCGTCATTTTGCCTCCTTTTTTTTTTAGCTCTGTGTTGCATGCTAATTTCACTTTCATTTCATTTTTCAGTGGATGTGTGGTCTGTTGGCTGTATCATGGCTGAAATGGTCAGAGGTAGTGTGTTGTTTCCAGGTTCAGATCGTATCCTTACATGTCTATCGTGTGTCATCCATTCCATGGTCATCCCTTCTCTCTGTTACACACAATACATTGTTTTTCCATAGTACACTATGGCTTTTAGGATTAAATAGATTTAGTATAGGCTTTCAAAATGAATTGGTGCAAAGTAAAAGATTTGTGGAAAGCCTGCAAGAAGATCATTTTAGATATTGTAGGCCTGTTTATACTTTTCTTAACCTTCTAATGCCTGAAGATATTGATCAGTGGAACAAAGTCATAGAGCAGCTGGGAACACCATCCCAGGAGTTCCTGATGAAACTCAACCAGTCTGTGCGGACCTACGTGGAGAACAGGCCACGGTACACCGGATACAGCTTTGAGAAGCTGTTTCCCGACGTCCTGTTCCCTGCTGATTCAGAACACAACAAACTGAAAGGTACATCTGCCTAAAGGTTTAAATGGGTGACATTTTTCTCTAGCATTTTTGTACTTAATTGGGCAGCAATGCATTTGCCGCTTGCAAATGGGAATGTCAAAATGTTCTTATTGTGTCAGTGTAGTATTTAAATGCCTCGGAAAATTAAATATTTCATCCATCTCTCAACTGACACACATATTTGCAGAACAAAAACAACCTATTTTGTAATTCTAATCATTTCCAGTGCATTCACAGTGAAGTGGCCTCAATAATCTGCTGTCTGGTCGAGGTGACATGTCAAGCCACTTGAGAACCTCAGAAACACCATTAACTCTTTGTACTGGATGTGATTTGTTATGCAGCGAGCCAGGCGCGGGACCTGCTGTCTAAAATGCTGGTGATAGATGCATCTAAACGAATCTCTGTGGATGAAGCTCTTCAGCATCCCTACATTAATGTGTGGTACGACCCAACTGAAGTGGAAGCGGTGAGCTTATACGCATTCACACACACCAAGTACCAATCCATTGCTGTTAAGTACACATGCAAGCTCATTGTGATTTCAAGTCCTTGCACTTTTGAATAGTCCACATAATTAGTGTGGATTTTTTTCCTCCCAAATAGTCAAACTAAGGGTTGTAATTTTGAAACCATTTTACCTAAACCATTTGTCTAAATACACTGCTCAAAAAAATTAAAGGAACACATCAGTTCTCAATGGGGAAAAATATCATGCTGGATATCTATACAGATATGGACTGGGTAATGTGTTAGGAATGAAAGGATGCCACATCGTTTGATGGAAATGAAAATTATCAACCTACAGAGGACTGAATTCAAAGACACCTCAAAAATCAAAGTGAAAAAATGATGCAGCAGGCTAGCCCATTTTGCTGAAATTTCATTGCAGCAACTCAAAATGGTACTCAGTAGTTTGTATGGCCCCCACGTGCTTGTATGTGACGTTGTCAGGCATGCTCCTAATGAGACAGCGGATAGTGTCCTGGAGTGTTTCCTTTCAGATCTGGACCAGGGCATTACTGAGCTCCTGGACAATATGAGGTGCAACTTGGCGGCGTCAGATGGACATAATGTCCCAGAGGTGTTCTATTGGATTTGGGTCAGGCGAGCATAGGGGCCATTCAATGGTATCAATTCCTATATCTTCCAGGAACTGCCTGCATACTCTCGCCACATGAGGCCGGGCATTGTCGTGCACCAGGAGGAACCCAGGACCCACTGCTCCTGCGTAGGGTCTGACAATTTCATCCCAATACCTAATGGAAGTCAGGGTCCATTTTCTAGCCTGTAGAGGTCTGTCATCCCTCCATGGATATGCCTCCCCAGACCATCACTGACCCACCACCAAATCATGCTGAACGAGGTTACAAGCAGCCTAACGTTCTCCACGGCTTCTCCAGACCCTTTTACGTCTGTTACGTGCTCAGGGTGAACCTGCTCTCATCTGTGAAAAGCTTAGGAAGCCAGTGGCAGGCCTGCCAATTCTGGTGTTCAATGGAAAATGCCAATCGAGCTCCACGGTGCCGGGCAGTGAGCACAGGGCACACTAGAGGACGTCGGGCCCTCAGGCCACCCTCATGAAGTCTGTTTCTGATTGTTTGTTCAGAGACATTCACACCAGTGGCCTGCTAGAGGTCATTTTGTAGGGCTCTGGCAGTGCTCATCCTGTTCCTCCTTGCACAAAGGAGCAGATACCGGTCCTGCTGATGAGTTAAGGACCTTCTGCAGCCCTGTCCAGCTCTCCTAGAGTAACTGCCTGTCTCCTGGAATCTCCTCCATGCTCTTGAGACTGTGCTGGGAGACACAGCAAACCTTTTGGCAGTGGGACGTATTGATGTCCCATCAAGGAGGAGTTGGACTGCCTGTGCAACCTCTGTAGGGTCCAGGCATCGTCTCATGCTACCAGTAGTGACAGTGACCCTAGCAACTAGTGAAAAACAGTCAAAAAAAGATGAGCAGGGAAAAAAATGTCAGTGGCCTCCACCTGTAAAATCATTCCTGTTTTGGGGGTCGTCTGATTGTTGCCCATCTAGTGCACCTGTTGTTAATTTCATAAACACCAAAGCAGCTGAAACTGATTAACAACTCCCTCTGCTACTTAACTGACCAGATCAATATCCCAGAAGTTTAACTGACTTGATGCTATTCTCTGATTAAAAAGTGTTCCTTTAATTTTTTTGAGCAGTATAATTTAACATTTTGTGTTTTTTTTCCTAGCAATAAATTTGAAAAACCTATTTAAAAAATAAAAATAAATAAATAAATATATATATATATATATATATATATATATTATACAACTGTGCCATTTATTCTGGCACAGACGTGGAAGTGGTGAGTTTATATATATATATATATATATATATATATATATATATATATATTAGTTTATTTTTATTGATACTTGATGTGTTTTTAAAAAATTGATGTTTATTTAATATACACTGCCATTGAAAAAGTTTATAATGCTCAACAATGCTGCATTTATTTGATCAATTCAGATTGGCTGCTGATTAGCCGATTTTTGATCAATTTAAAACCATTAGCATATCGGCTATAGGATGATTAATTTAATCATTAATTTGATTAATTACTTTAATGCATGCGTTTTTGAACTTTGCTAATTTAAAACATGATCAAAACATTAATCTATTTTAATGACAAAAGTTATATCGATATCTGCATTGGTCAATGGTTGTTTAACAATCGGCAAAAAAAAAAAAAAAAAATCCTATCGGTTATTATTCCTTAATCGTCATTACTGCAGTCTTCAGTGTCACGTGATCCTTCAGAAATCATTCTAATATGGTGGTTTGTTACTCAAGAAACATTATTATTATCAGTGTTGAAAACAGTTGTGCTGCTTAATATTGTTGTAAAAAACGTAATACATTTTTTCAGGATTCTCTGATGAATATAAAGTTGAAAAGAGCAGCATTTATTTGAAAAATATTTATTTTGTAACATTATAAATGTCTTTACTGCCACTATTGATCAATTTAATACATTCTTGCAGTGTAAAAATATTAAAAAAAATTCAAAAACAAAAAATCTTATTGACCCTGAACTTGTGAACGGTAGTGTATCTAATAGTTCTCTTAACAGAAACATGGAGTTTGTGCCTGTTTTTTTTTTTATTTTCAGATTAGCACAGATTAGTTTTTCTCACCAGTATAATAATGTATACTTATCTTTCTTTCTTCAGCCACCTCCTCTGATCACAGACAAACAGCTCGATGAGAGGGAACACACAGTGGAGGAGTGGAAAGGTGGTTTGTTTTTCTAACTTTAAAAGTTCACTGAGTGAAATTCGATGCAAAGGAAAGTGCCAGAGATTGAGAACATACATCATTTGCCTGTTGCACACGCGGTCGAAATCTTGTCTGCAGCGGTCACCTGATTGAATAGTGTTAATAAGCTCCTCAGCGTGTTTAAATGTCTGACGGCAGTTGCTTAAATTAGAAAGATTGATATTTCTTTCAACTCATGGAGAGGAGCATGTGCTGTTGAATATAAACCTTGCCAGTTTCCATGACTTCGTTCATCTATCCAGTGTTGGGGAGTAACTAAATAAAAGTAACAATGAAACTTATCTGGATTTTTTTAGCTGTATGACAGTAGCTCAGTGTAGCTATTCCAAATTTTCAAAGAGGAGTTAATTTTCCCAACAATTAGCTTAGCTAAGCATGACAATACAAAAATCACAAGTTCCTAAAAGTGTTGCGAAGTCTGATTTTAGTGAATCTGTTCATTTGGAGGGTTATATGATTCATCAGTCATTGTTATACGATACAATAAACAATTCATCGGTCAAACAAACAATTCACTTTTATTTAAATTCTGCTTTTTCCCTTCCAAGTATGTAATTTAATGTCACTGTTCATCACCATGTTTCCAAGTTGATTATTTTGTATTATTTTCTAGTTTTATTTACATATCTGTTCAATTGAATTTAACCGAACAGAAATCCTTATGGTTTTTTTTATGCTAGATAAATATATTTATAAAGTTTAATTCCATTAAATGGCTTCACTGTAGTTGAATAAAAAGTATGTAGCTAAATCAGTAGCCTCACTCTTTTGTCTGTTATTTCTAATTGTTCTTTCTTTGTTTTTCCTCATCAGAGCTGATCTATAAAGAAGTGCTGGATTGGGAAGAACGGGTGAAGAATGGTGTCATTCGAGGTCAGCCCTCCCCGCTAGGTTAGTTAGACGAGTTTCTCTTAGTTTAATTAAGTCTAAGAACAATTTGCTTATGTTAATTAGCTTTTTTTTTTTAAACCATCTCAGGGCTCAATGCTAAGGATTCATTCTAATGGCCCGGTCAAGCCAGTGGTATAAATTTTTACTTGCCCAGCCAACATTTTCAGTGGCCCCACTTCAAAAAATTGATAAATAAAATTGTTTTCAATGTTTTTGACCCATGACACCAAAATATTAGATACCAGTAAAACTTTGTATTTCTCGATTCCAATTTCTAGCCTAACCAATATAGATTTCAGACAATCACTTGCATGTTTAAATTGGCAAGACTTGTGCAAATGATAAACTTCCATGATGATGCAGACAATTTTGTCACCTGTCCCAAGCATCTTTCACGCTTGCCTTGGGCCATCAGGCAGCCCTTATTGTCGAGTCCCGCATTTGCCCCCATCTGCATATAATCACACATCATGTGCAGGTAATCTAACTGACTGTTGTATTTCACATAGCACAGGTGCAGCAGTGATCAACGGTTCACCCCAGCCCTCCTCCTCCTCCTCTATTAATGACGTCTCCTCCATGTCCACAGAGCCCACCGTGGCCTCGGACACGGACAGCAGCCTGGAGGCCTCTGCGGGACCCCTGAGCTGCTGCAGATGACTATCACCTTCCCCTGGAGTTTCTCTGTGTGTGGCATGGTATCAGATTTAGGCCAGTCTAATACATTATTTTGGGTCGGGTATGGCTTTTTTGAGTTCTGCTCTAGATGCTGTAAATGACTATACAATTTTATCTTTTTAGCAACAGCCCTAACAGGCTTAGCCAATGATAGTGAACTCCTTAACAAAACTCTTCTTTTATAAGCTACATTTAGAGTATTTTGTCATGTTGTCGTAGAGTGATTTTTGGAAGGTAATCTGTAAAGATTGAATTGTGAATATATTTTCTCAAATTAATTTATTTTAATCTTTATTTTTATTTTTTTTCCCTGGTCAATGTATAATTATCTTTAGATTTTCAATTTTAGTATTTTAAAATGGACATAACGATGTTGCACAAATTGATATCAACATAGTTATTTAAGTACATTTTGACAACTTGCCTGAGGTGGCTTTTTTTGGGTCATGTTTTCCATCTTTGTGCACAGCACATTTTATTTAAATTTTGTACAGTTTCATTTAGATATAATAACTCACAACATCGAAAAAATATTTTTATATGTACATTGATTTATTTTATCAGGCTGTTCTGTTTTTCATGAATACTTTGCTGCTGGTTAATTTCCTGGTAGATTGTGATATGTGACGTGCTTGTGCATATGTCTCTGGTGTTCTAGTTCTTGTTCTAGTCCTAGTTACCTAGAATTTCAGCACCTTTTTTATTGTTTAATTATTTAAATTCATTTTACCCCTTCAAAATCTGCATATAGAACAAGCATTGCACTTAATTACTGTCCTGTTCAGAATTATTGGCATCCTTGGTAAATAACAACAAGGAAGCCTGTGAGCCCTAACCTTTCATTGAAGTAAAACAATTGAAAATGGGGGAAAATCTCGATATGAAATAAATCTTTTTCTCTAATACACATTGGCCACAATTAATGGCAGCCTTTTATTCCACACTTTTTGCAACCTCCTTTTGCCAAGATAACAGCTCTGAGTTGTCTCCTATAATGCCTGATGATTTTGGAGAACACCTGACAAGAGATCAGAGACCCTTCCTTCATACAGAATCTCTCCGGATCCTTCAGATTCCAAAGTCCATATTGATACACTCTCTTTTTCAGTTTTCTATAGGGTTCAGGTCAGGAGACTGAAATGGCCATGGCAGAAGCTTAATTTTGTGTTCAGTGGCCCATTTTTGTGTTGATTTTGATGTTTGTTTTGGATCATTGATGAAAGATCCAACCACGGCCCATTATACGATTTCTAGCAGAGGCTGTCAAGTTTTAATTTATTATTTGTTGGTATTTGATAAAATGTCCAGGATCTCCAGCAAAAAATAGGCCCACAACATTAAAGATCCAGCAGTATGTTTAATCATACATATGGGGTACTTTTATATTCCTGTGTGCACCAAATCCATCTGGTGGGTTTGCTGCCAAAAAGCAAATTTTTTAGTTTCATCTGACCATAGAAGCTGGTCCCATTTGAAGTTCCAGTCGTGTCTGACAACTGAAAATGCTGGAGTTTGTTTTTGGATGAGAGCAGATGATTTGTCTTGAAACCCTTCCAAACAACTTGCGGTGATGTAGGTCCTGTTTGATTTTGGCTCTGTGACCCCAAGACTCAACTATTTTTTGCATTTCTCCAGCTGTGATCCTTGGAGAGTCTTTGGCCACTCACACTTCCCTCCTCATCGCGCATTAGGACGATACAGACACATGTCCTCTTCCAGGCAGATTCGTAACATTTTAATGTTAATTGGAACTTCTTATTGCCCTGATGATGGAAATGGGAATTTTCAATGCTTTAAATATTTTTTTACAACCACTTTCTTTTTTGTGAAGCTCAACAATCTTTTGCTGCACATCAGAACTATATTCTTTGGTTTTACTCATTGTGATGGATGACTAAGGGAATTTGGAACCTGTGAAACAGGAAGTCATGGCTGGATAATTTCATGTTCCAAATCACCCTGGTGTGCTAAAAATTGTAAATATGAAGGGGAATATACCATTTCAGATAAATCTTTCTTATAATTGTGGCCAACAAGTATTAGTGTGGCCACATTTATTAGATTTATGAAAGGTTTTATTTATTTTTTTTTTTAAATGCTTTTCAAACAATGGAGATTTATTTTCACAGCCTTCTTTGATTATATTTACCAAGGATGCCAATATTTCTGACCACAAATGTAGCTGGGATTGTATCGATATTAGATTTTGCAGTTTTTATCTAATATTTTTACAGCCCATAACAAGGTTTGTTCTGTGACTTTTTAGTCAGAAATTCTCTGAGCTGGTAGAACAAATGGTTCCTATTATTATTACTATTATTATTATTATTATTTGGAACACCAACAAAAATGTCTGCACTGGTTCATTTCTAGCATATTCCATTAGAGTTATTAAGCTACTTATTTTTGTATAACAGTGAAATTAACCAAATTTGGAAATAATTTATCACTAGATTGTTTTTACGCTTATTGTTTTTTGTTTCCCCCATCAGGTTGGAAGGTCTTTAATGGCATGTGATGTGCTGTAAATGAATGGGACCTACTGAATTGACCTACTGTATGTACAGTAGGGTGAATTCAGGGTGATTGGGAAACTTTTTGCCATTGAGATTACTTGGAAAAAGTTTCCCAATCAACTTCAATTCACCCTATGTGAATTGTAACTCGTGACATTGAATACTGTGGAGCGTCATGCATTATTTGATAAGATTAAGATATATCAGGGAAGTGGGTTTCTTTTACATTTGCCTTTGAATGTGAACATGAGTTGCAGAGTAAAAAGTGGGAATCTGAATGTTGTTGACCTGGGGTTTAGCCCATTGGATTTATTTACCTGTGCACAGGGTAAAAAAAAAAAAAAAACTAAATATTTTGCTATTACTTTATATTATGGTTATTGTTATTTTTTTTAAGTGCTCTTAACAGTGGCAATGATATTAAGCCCTGCATACTTGCATGGGAAACCTGAACCTACTGTAACTGCAAAAAGCAAAATCTTCTCAACATGTGATGTTTTAGGCATGAAACACAAGAGCCGTTTGAAGGTCGAGTCTGAACTACCTCACACTGACACCATACAGCTCACATTTTACAAGTATTACTGTAAACTTTATTTCGTTTTATTTATTTATTCAGAAGAATAGGAGTGAACAAGTGTCTATATAGTTTGTAAGTGTGAATCTGTGAGAATGTACTGTATGTATGTGTATACAATTCAACGAGTGCGTGTCCTCGTTTCATCTAGACTGTTTTTTTGTTTTCTTCAGCTTGTGTGCAGTAACTCTCAAAGCTGAACAATGAACCATCTTTTTTCAGACTCTATTTATTTCAGCAAATGTTTGGAAGGATTCTGTCCATGTTTTGCTGTTTTGAGAAAAAGAAAAGAGAATGATAAAAATGGAGAGGAAAAGTTTTCTTTCCCAAGTCTCAACAGTGGGCGGTATCTTGCATGACCTGCTTAGCGTTTGATTTTTAAGTCCAAAACACTGTACAAGAACCATAAGATCATGGTGCTGGGTTTATTAGACTTCACAAACTGATGCAGTTGTTTTATATTAGGGTTAGCAGATTACCACCTCATTAGAATGCACTGAACTTCAACTGTTAACATCATAACAACTGGAAAAATGGAAATAAACAGTTGGAAAACGGTTTTGCTTGAGTGTGTGTTTTTTGTTTTTGTCCTCATTGATGTCCAAGACGTTATATTAAACCTTATCTTTTTTCACAGTGTACTATGGACTATGAAAACTGTTGCTGCTTTCATACCAAACACTTTACAGTGTTAGTTCACCCAAAAAATGTAAATTTGCTCATCATATACTTACCTTCATGTTATTCCAACCCAGTACGACTTACTTTTAAAAGAATCCTGAGAGATTTCTGAAAGTTTCTTCCACCATTTCAAAAGAAAACAGTGGAAATCCATATGTCTTCTGAAGAGATCGCGATTGCGATCGCTTTGACGAACAGATTTGCTTAGGCTTTGTTTACACATACATATAGCACATTGAATATGGTAAACTTAAGCTTTTTAAAGCATTAAAATTTTGGTGGAATATACTTTCAATGGAGGGGCAGAAATCTCTCTGATTTCATTAAAATAAATCTTCATTTGTGATCATAAGATGAATGTCTTATGGGTTTGCAAAGACATGAGGGTAATTGATGATAATGAATGAACTTATCTCTTTAAGTTGCCCTTGATAGTTTGAATTCTTGAAAATACTTCATAGAAAAATATTTTTTGCACAGCACTTATCAATTTGATAATGAGTTTTTTTTTTACTCATTGTCCAACTTCAGATTTTCCTTGATGTATTATAAAGTCACAACATTGCACAGTTTTAATGACAACGGCAATTTATTACGAAGACTAGCCGGTCTTCATTTGAAATGAAATACCCATTTTTTAAAGACCTCTACTTTGGCACTTTCTGCATTCAGGAATAGACAGAAAAAACAACCACAAGAAGACATGTGCATAAAAAAAAAAAAATTAAAAAAAAAACTAACATTCAAGTATATGTCAGCCTTAGTTTCATCATCTATTTTATATAAAGACACTCATTCTTTGAGTGTTTTGAAAAACAACACCTGAGAAATAGTTCTAGGTACATTAATAAGCTTAAATAAATACTAGCCTTGGCAATCTTGCAGCTGAAGTAATCTTTTGATATAGTTGATTTCAAAGATTTTAATAACTTTTAAGTTGTACAATTCAACAGTTGTACAGTTTGAATGGTGTCACCTCTTCTAATCTTTTATTCTATAGTGCATTTTACTTACAATAAAGGGATTTGCTGAAAAGAGTTTGTGAAGTCTGATGGTGTAACAGTTGATCTAAATGAGCAATGACTTGTTCATGTCTGGTAGTGTGAGGCACAGTGTGATAGGATGCAGCTTGTATATGGTTTTAAATAAAGTAGACTTTGGATGAAAAAGGACTGTGTGATAATTTGATCAAAACATTAAGAGACGGTTCAGCAGGACTTCTTTCATACCATGCATTAACAGGAAATGCCATTAAAATGACCTGGCTTTGTAAGGGGCCAATACTGCAAACAGTCTGGTCAGAAAAGTCATGCTTTGGTATAATCTGTGCATGTTAAGTTATGCGAGTGATGACTGCTAACAACTGAACTTCACCTTAAAGGAATAGTTCACCCGAAAATGATACTTATTTACAAATAGCAGGTGGCAAGTTTGACGTTAAGAACAAGATTCACATTTTGGTTTGTTCTTCACACAAAATAGTGCACTACTTTTTGAATATTTTAAAGATTTCTCAAAAGTTCTCCTTTTGTTCTCTGCAAAAAAACAAACAGCATATGCGTTTGGAACAACATGAGGGTGAGTAAATCACAGAATTTGTATTTTTGTGTGAACTATCCCTTTAAAATGTAAGACTGAAGTTCAGAGAGAAAAGTGAAATTGCTACACGATCAAGACGCCGTTACAAAACAGCACAAAATTACCTCTGAATACTCATGATGCATGAGCAGAGAGATTTCAAAATGCTATCTACAACACACAGTCTCTCAGTGTTAAATCAAGAGGACTCTCAGAGCTCCAGTCAAATTTTGCTTGTCCTTGTTCCCAATGTAAGATCTCCCAAGGTGGAGAAGAACTCTTCCATTTCGTTCTGGAGCAAGCGGTTGCGGATCTCTGCGTCCTCACGGGCCCGCTCAGAGTTGCGGAGTTTAATTTCCAACATGCGATACTTTTTCTTCTCCTGGTCCAACTCCTCCTCTAGTCTCTCCATTTGGCTACGCAGAGTGATGCTTGATTCCTCTAACCTTAAGAAGAATGAATTACATCAATTACATTTTAAAGTAATACCAATACACCCATGTGATATTGTAGGAAATTAAAAATTAAACACAAATTACATACAATTTATTCTAATTTATTTAATAAATTACTATTTATTGTAAAAGATATTCATTTAAACAAAGGAGAGCTAGCAGGACCACATGAAAATGCAAAAATAATTGTTGTCAAGCGGGTTTCTTAAACACTCTCTGCTACTGGCAGAGACAGATAGCCCCGCCCCAAACTCACACCATTGGTTGAGCCATTTTTGCTGTGTTCGGCTGGTTAAATTTCTCCAAAAAATAGAACAATGTTTTGATTAGACAAAAAATCTAAAGTACTACTCTTTTCGGGGGAAATCAACAAACAAAATGGCTTCCTCATGTCTGCATATTAAAACTGGGCTAAGAGAAAGTATTTTAAAGCCACCATGAAATCAAAATAGACAATTCTTTATAACAATTCAATGACATCAATATTTTTTAAAAATTCATGTGCCCTCATAATCAAAAACATTAACTCCCCTCCCCCCTCGCAACAACATCTCTTCTGTCACTCACATGAAACAAACGACAATGTTCCAATAATACAATCAATTCCAGAATTTTTTTTCTTGTTCGAAAAGTTTCACTCGTATATGAGTGGTTCTGCAATTACGGCACTTTTAAGTCCCAGTAGTGAAATTTAAGGTTTATGTTAAAATTTGTCATCTAAAGCTTCATAAATATAAACACAGTGTCATTACACACATTGACTTGAAAAATAATGAATGAATAATATGGTTTAATGAAAAATTAAGAAGCATTTATAGGTCCAAACACTATTTTTGCTCATGTCCCACACCTGTGGTTTCAATGCTGAGATGCGTAAAATTAGCTAATTATTTTACAATATGACATTATTTCAAATGAATTAGTTTCATATAAATGTTACTTTACACCATCTTAAAGTTCTTTTTTGGTTTACTCATCATTCATATGATTTTTTTCATCTAAATACACCTGTCCCACACTTTTGAGTCCTTACCGCAACGTTGAAAAAACTCTTAATATGACATTTGTTTGAAGCCAAACAAATCTAGTTTCTATGGAAACAGAAATTAGCATGTGAGCACATGTCTGACAGATGTAATTTGTAAAATGTAATTTCCGCAACGTCTTTACTGCTGCATTTTTAAGTGTTGCGGTAAAGACCTTGCGTTACGGTAGAGACAAATTCAAGTGCTATACTGTAATCTAAATATGAACATGCCATTTTTGCAACGCTAGATGATACCAAATTCATCTAAGATGACAGAAAAGACCCTGACAGATATGAATAGTTATGGAAAAAGAGCATTAAAAAAAAGCAGATAAACTGACAAATCAGAAAAGTGGAGGATAAACAAAAGAAACCAGAGGAAAAAACAAAATACTGAAGGCCTCAAATTAGTTTGTTGTTATAATACAAGTTCATAAAAGTATTAGTTTTTAACCCAGACTTTCCTGCAATACCTCTTTGACAAAATACCTTCTGTTTTTGTCTGTTACTGTTTTTCTCTACAGTAACCTATTGTTAAGGTTACATTATTAACATGCGTCATTAACATTGTGTCCTTACTGACACAAACTCATTAACGCAGCAATGATTTATTTTAAATATTAATCAGACTGTTGTTTGCAAAAATTATTTTAACCCTTCAGTAGAGATGATTTACACATTAAAATGACAATATTTGTCATAAAAAGTGAAATATTGTATCTTTGGCGTGTATTAAAACAATTGATATCTAAGGTTAGCATCAAAATTTTCCATGGCATAAAGAATATCATAAAATCCCCTAGTTTTAAATCATTTTTTAATATCTGTATTTACAAAAATGGACAAATCTTGAAAGTAACTATGTAAATGTATAACATTTTTATAGAAATTAAAAAAGAAAAGTGTATACAATTATCGTTATTGTAATGTGGCGGTAAGGACATTTTGTAAGAAGAAGAAATGAAAACCACAAAAAAATAAACATGTTCCAGATTAAAATCTTAAAGTCTACATTCAATTTTGTGTACATTATGTATTACAGACTGTGATGGTTAAAATTGAAATTCATAGAGGTTGTTTTTTTTTTTTTTTTTTTAATTGGGAGAGTCAAAAGTTAATGATGAGAAAGTTTATACTGCTCACTTATTGAGCTTAAAGTTCAAGTAAACTTTACCTTATGAAGTATAAAGACAAATACAAATCATCAGTGTGCTGTGGAACATACCTTCGTATTCGTGATTCATAGTTGGCCTTCTGTTTCTTCAACTCATCTTTCAGCTCTGTTATCAGGCTGTTAAGTGCTGTTGTGCTAGTGTCAGTATCTCCTGTGGCGTTCACCATATCTTCAACATTTCCATTCTCGCTGCAGCCTGCACTGCTCACACACATTTCCAGTGCTTCACTGCTCTCTGTGACCTCTGAACTCCTGTCCTCACTTTGCCCTTGGACAGGCCCTCCAACTGACCACTCCACCTTCACAGAGTTCAGTCCAGAAGGGTCACTGCCCACGGAGTCAGCCACTAGGATCTCACAGGAGGACGTGGACCAGGGCGTGCTCGCGACACTGGGTACGCTGAGACTGGATGAAGTCACATTGTCGTAAGTGGACAGACGGTTCGACAGGGCTGAATCCTTTCCCATGCGCTCTCCGGACGAAGTACGCCGGTGGCTGCGTAGAGAAGAAAGCCCGTTCATCAACCAGTTGCCCGTACTGGGCAAGGTGGACACGTCCACGGACGAGCCCCCTATTTTCGTGGGCTGAGCACGTACCCCTCCGCTCTTGAAGGAGTATTTCCAGGAGGGGAGGGATTTCATCTGCTTGCTGGGGCTGACCGTCACCCCAGCTTTTCCCTGAGGTGTCATTTTGGCAGTGATAGGGGCACCTGTACAGATATCTAAAGACGTGGCACTGTCGCACACACTCTCTGCCACTTTTGACGTTTGGCTTGTTGATGAGCAGTTCAGCATCTCCTCATCGGAGATCCACTCTGCCATGCTACGCTGACCCCGAAGAAAACTTTCGGTCTGCTCAGAAGACAGATCTCCCTCACTACCCACATAAAGACGCTCATGTTCACTGATCAACACCGTCATCAGGTGCTGAACCTGGGAGGTTCCTAAAAAAAATATTTAAAATGACTCAGATATGAATTTCTAGCTGTAAATATTACAATGTCTGTAAATACTTACCTTCCATCATTGAAACAGGGTCCTCTATTTTAGGCCGAAGGATATTTGGTCCAAAAACTGTTGCAAGGTTCTGAACGCTCATCTTGTTCTCATTTGCGTGTGACTGCACCTCATCTAAGAATCTACATGAAGACATACAGTAAATATAATAGATATTCATTCATCATTTATTCAAATAAGTAAAGGAATCATTTCAAAAACATCGATATGTACAAGAAAACTGATGGAATGCTATAGATTCACTTACTTGCAAATGTACTTTAACAAATTATAATTAGCCTGAGGAAGATTGTTCACCTGCTTCACAAGCTCACTGAGTCCCTTTAGGAGACACACATGGGAACATGAAACATTAGAAATCCAGGAAACAAGGAAAAATGCAGTAAGCTTTTCTATGAAATCACCCATTTGAAAAAGAAGTGAAATTAATTGTTTTGAATGTGCACTTCAAATCTTAAAAGTATATTTTAAAGGTAATATAATATTAATGACATAAAAGGCCACTTAAAGGGATAGTTCAACCTAAAATGAAAATTATCCCATGATTTACTCACCCTCAAGCCATCATAGGTGTATATGACTATCTTCTTTCAGATGAAAATAATCATATATTTTAAACATACTAAAATGCAACTTCATCATTACAAATGTGTATTTAAATACATGACATACAATTTTTAATAGAAATTATTACATTAAAGTATATTTTAGTTTGCCATAAATGCTTGTCAGAACATTCAGCAGTGCACTTTAACCCTATTTTCAAAAACAACAGAAGTAATAATGAAATTAAATATAGGCCTGGTTTCACAGACAGGGCTTATATTAAGCCAGGATTAGACTTTAGTTTAATAGTAACTAAGGTAACTAAAGTAGCTTTTATAAATGTGGTTTAGAAAAAACATTACTGGTGTACATCCTGAGACAAAACAATGGCAGTGGCATATTTTAAGATATGTCAGAGCAAGTTGCTTTCAGTTAAAACAGCTCAAACATGCATTTTATTCTGGGACTAAAGATGTACTTAAGTCCTACTAAAAAAATGACTCAAGTTCAACTAATTGATTTAACATAAATTTAAAATATGAAAAATGTTCATGTAATTGTAAATACCATGCAATTAAGTGTCCGAAAACATATTCAGTTCATACTAAATTATATTATTTCCATAACAAGTACTCTTTTTAAAAATACTGATGGATAGCAGACTCACCACTTCTTCATCTTTTAGCAGAAGCTGTGCACAGGTTAGAAAGTCCTCATATTTGTTAAAGGGGATCACAGGCTCGGGCAACTCCCTGAGGTACAGCTTCAGGAGAGACGCCACTGTGTGAACGTCAGTGTTACTGCAAGAGGTCACATGCAGGTCAGCAAGATACACACATACATCAGTTTAGTTTTCTTAACTAGACAAGTTTGGTTAAACTGGACCCTGAAAAGCAGTATAAGCCAGCCTATATACTGTTGAAACTTATGCTTGTTTAAACTGGTGGAGGGAAGCATGATCTTTAACATCACCATGAACTTTAAAAATGAAAAACTTTTTCGTGCTGACTTTAATGCACTTGTTTCTGATATCCACGTCAGTCTAAATGGTTTCTGAAAAGCAGTTTATTGGACCTTCCAAAGAAAGCTACTTGTCTGTGTTTGACGTCTACAACATCTTGAGTCTCTAATAAATGCCTAAATGTAAAATATAAGTGTTTATATGTTGTAGAGATGTTTTGATCTAGTCTTACCTGTCAAACAGAGGCTTATCACCACAGTCAAAAGCATCCTGGAGTTCTTTGACCAGGTTGGCTTGTCCTGGCATCCTAAAGAGCCCCTCCTCTTTCAGACCCTGTTCCCGTATGAAATCCACACACTGCTCCACCAGGAGAGGGGCTATCCGTGGTCCAAACTTCCTCTCATATTGTACCGTGTCCTCCAGTCGCTGACCAAAGATACCTACAGTGATACAAGCACCAGCGAAAAATGTAAAAACATGGATACTGCATGAAACACATTTGTAGACCTACCATGACTTTATCAAAATGTTAGAAATCAAAATATGTTTAACAAAATCCTAGTAAATCTCTAAAATTGACTGTCAGACTATACAATATCCTATCCTACCTTGCAATACAGTGCTGCCTTGTATATTACAATCTTCTGCATGCACACACAAGCCACGATGAGAGAATAGACATGACAAGGTTTTAACTTCAGGCATGAGACACATGACAGATCCCTCCTGGCACAGGCAGCAGTCCACTTCAGGCACAAGTGAGCAGTGATGCATGTGAATGTGAGTGAGTGTGTGCAGCCGATCAGCAGTCACACCTGTTTTTGTCCTCTTTCATTGTAATGGTAATCCAGCCTCACAGAGCATGGAGAGAATGTGGGGTGAGCGCAAGTGATTACACAGAGAGGTGTCATATTGGTTAACCCATTAATACCCAGATTTACACAATGCTTTTTTATACACATACTGTTTAGGATGGTTTATATATACGAATTTCAGTGATCGCAAAGTTCCACAAGTGCTTCCGACTGGGACTTTTCACTGTTGGTATCACTCCACCTTATGTTGCAATATTAATATTATTAGTTTTATAATGCTTTTGTCATTTTTATTAGTTTTTTTATATTTCTATTTAGCCTTATAATTTATTTTTATTTCAGTTTTAGTTATTGTAGTACTTCAATTTTAACATATTTCGTTTCAGTTGCGAAGTCAAATTTTTTTTATCTAACATTTATAATTTATTTGATTCGTTTTATTTTCATTAATGAAAATGATTTTTAGTGCTGCAGGCGTGACGTCAAAACCCAGAAGTTCACTTTTTTCGCATATGCAAGGGTCAGCGCACAGTGCGCGTGACGCGAATTTCGTCATCAGAAGATAATACGTACTCTACGCGCACTTTTGTAACCGCGGGTACAGGTAGCAAACGCGCGTTTAATTTTTTTGCAGTAATTAGTTTATCCACAAGGTTGGCAACCATGCCCTGGGGGCGTCGATTCACAAGGTAGTCAAAAAAAAAAGTCCATAAACAGAACAGACCGGAACGCATGAAAGTAACAGCGATAAATGGAGGCCTACGTAGATGCGAGATTGTGCGAAGAGGTTAGAAAGTACCCTCATTTGAACAACTCAAACATTAAAGAATACAAAGATGTTTACATGGGTTGTAACTCGTGGCTAGCGATTGCTCAAAACAGCGCTTGTGTTGAACGCCTGTGTATGCAAATGTGTCAATGAAGTATACTTTCCAAGGCTATGCTTTTGACTGTGCGCGTACAATAGCGTACACGTAAAAAACGAAGCATACCCAGGGCTTAATTCGCCAGTGGTTCCCTCAAGATTTCCGTATGGGATTTTATAATGGGGTTTTTCAGTTTATGAGAAAAATAAGGTCTGTGGTAAACATAACTTGACTATACTTTGATGCTTTGTTCTACAACGTAAATTACACACCCATATCGAAAATGTAAATTTTGAAGCTTTTGTTTATTTAAAAACAAACACCGCACTCTCTTGTCTCATTTTGGTGCATCAGTCTTATTAATTACATCAAGAATTCAGTTGTGATTCGCAGTCAAATTTCAAAACTCTAAATCTTTTATTTAACACAACATTTCAGCTCTTAGACATTCTTTATGTGTGACAGCGTGTGTCACACACTGAAGAAGGCCTGAGAGCCGAAATGTTTTTGTTCAGAGTGATTCGGACAGTTTAAACATGCATGTATCTGACCCAGCAGAATTCTACACAGAATGCTGTATATTAAATCTAAAAGGAGGACCTATTAGACTTAATTTTTAATAAAACTGTGGCTGTCACACGCTGTCAAATGCTGCTTTGCCAAGCTGTGAAGTAACCGAAAAGCTATTGGCTATTTTTAAAAAAGGGGATGAGTCACTCGATATGTCCCGCCCCATCTTCCTGTTTCAGTGGAAATGCATTTCAAGGCACTTCATTGGGACTTTAGGGCAAGACTGAAAGTCCTGTAGATGTAGTGTATAAGAGATATGCTCATAACTGCAGTCTGTCTGGGTCCTGTGATATATAACAAAGGCTGTCTGTGGACTGTGGTGGATATTTAATACCATTAAAATAACATTAAAATGTTTGCCATTTTGCAGACACCCCTAAATAATCCATGTTATTAAAGACATGTAATACAATGCCTAAAGATTCAGACACTGTCATTCAGACTCTGCTAGTGCTGTTGTTATTTTAGTTAGCTTGTCTATCAGCCATGCAGCATGAGCTGTGCGCCAGATATAGATAACTGTACCCGAACAAGGTGAGAATAGAGAAACAGACGCATGCTTGCTAGATTAGTTTTATTGTTTTCTTGAATGTATGTTGCCTCATAAGAGAAAAACAAATGCTTAGTGATTGGTCTTATTTGTGTATGAGGTCCGTCCAGGTATATAAGTTACCTCCTCCAAAGGGAGCCCAGATGACACGTCTAATGGCTTTGACCCAATCCTCCATGTCATTCTGGGAGTTTGCCATGAGCAGGAAAGCCTCATGGCTGAGAGCCGATCTGTCCTTCTCTCCTGTACAGCCTATGGAGACAGAGAGTGGGAAAAACGAATAAATCATTTGATTGACACTAATAGCATTCAGTCTTTCCCTTGACACTTCAAATGACAGATAAATACCAAAACATGAAAAATTCTATTCATTTACATCATTACAAATGCTTCTACTAATGGTAGGCCTATTATAACACTTGAAAACGCATTTCATAATTATTTGTGAGCAATCATTAAAAACCACAAAATGCTAAAACTGAAGGATGGTGCAGAAAAATCATTAATAATTAATATACATATACAACCCGAAATCTGGAAAAGTTGGGACGTTTTTTAAATTTGAATAAAATGAAAACTAAAAGACTTTCAAATCACATGAGGCAATATTTTATTCACAATAGAACATAGATAAGAAATGTTAACCACAAATTTTACAATTTTATGCACAAAATGAGCTATTTTCAAATTTGATGCCTGCTACAGGTCTCAAAATAGTTGGGATGGGGGCATGTTTACCATGGTGTAGCATCTCCTCTTCTTTTCAAAACAGTTTGAAGATGTCTGGGCATCGAGGTAATGAGTTTCTGGAGTTCTGGTGTTGGAATTTGGTCCCTTTCTTGCCTAATGTATGTTTCCAGCTGCTGAAGATTTTGTGGTCGTCTTTTTTTTCGTTTAATGATGTGCCAAATGTTCTCTATAGGTGAAAGATCTGGACTGCAGGCAGGCACTCTTCTACGACAAAGCCATGCTGTTGTAATAGCTGCAGTATGTGGTTTTGCATTGTCCTGCTGAAATACACAAGGCCTTCCCTGAAATAGACGTCATCTGGAAACCTTTATATACCTTCCAGCATTCATAGTGCCTTCCAAAACATGCAAACTGCCCATACCGTATGCAATTATGCACCCCCATACCATCAGAGATGCTGGCTTTTGAACTAAACGCTGATAACACGCTGGAAGGTCTCCCTCCTCTTTAGCCCGGAGGACACTGCGACCGTGATTTCCAACAAGAATTTCAAATTTGGACTCGTCTGACCATAGAACACTTTTCCACTTTGAAACAGTCCATTTTAAATAAGTATTGGCCCACAGGACACGACAGCGCTTCTGGACCATGTTCAGAAATGGCTTCCTTTTTGCATGATAGAGCTTTAGTTGGCATCTGCAGATGGCACGGCGGATTGTGTTTACCGACAGTGGTTTTTGGAAGTATTCCTGGGCTTATTTAGTAAAGTCATTGACACAATCATGCCGATGAGTGATGCAGTGTCGTCTGAGGGCCCGAAGACCACGGGCATCCAATAAAGATCTTCGGCCTTGTCCCTTACGCACAGAGATTTCTCCAGTTTCTCTGAATCTTTTGATGATGTTATGCACTGTAGATGATGAGATTTGCAAAGCCTTTGCAATTTGATGTTGAGGAACATTGTTTTTCACAATCTTTTTATGCACTCTTTCACAGATTGGAATTTCTCCGTTTAAACATTTGTTATACTATCTATGTTCTATTGTGAATAAAATATTGGCTCATGTGATTTAAAAGTCTTTTAGTTTTCATTTTACTCAAATTTAAAAAACGTCCCAACGGAATTCGGGTTGTATAAATATACTTTTATTCAGCAAGGGTGCATTCAATTGGCAGTAAGAAGGATGCAAAAGTGACAGTAAAGACATTTATAATGTTACAAAATATTTCTATTTCAAATAAATGGCGTTCCTCTGATTGTTACATCAAAGAGTCCTGAAAAAAAAGCATCATGGTTTCTACAAAATACATTATACAGTGCAACTGTTTTCAACATTGATAATAAGAATTGTTTCTTGACCATCAAATCAGCATATTACAATGATTTCTGAAGGATCATGTGACATTGAAGACTGGAGATTCAGCCTTGCCATCACAGCAATATGTACATATTCTCTTTACAATATTTTGTAGTTAACTAACCACTAGATGGCACCAAAGTCATGGGGAAATCTCACATGGCCAAAATTGTGATTTCTCTTTATGACATCATCCTTCATACCAGACATTAGCCATAGCAGCACAGGAGAAAAGTGGTGTTTTGTTCTTAAAGGGAGGACATCTGATGAAATGAAATGTGCCAAGACATTTGGAGAAGCTATCATTTGAACTTAAATTTGAACTGATTTAAAAAAATCATTATGTTAGTGTTCTGTTCAAATGAACTATAGAGATCATATTAGGTTCATATTAGAGTTCATATTAGGTTGACTTGCTTTTCAATGGTTGTCAAAAGCACATCATGCATTGTTAAATTCATAGCATTATGGAACTGTGACTGCTTTTCATTTCCTTCCTCAAACAGCCCTCCCTCTCCACCTCCCAAAAATATCCACAGCATAAATTCTGTTCAACCTAGTTTTTGTGGATGGATGGTTCCATTATCTGTCTGAGCCTGGCTGCAGACTGCAGAGTATTGTCAGGTAGCTAGTGGCTGTGTCAGACAGCACACATACTGTAGGACTCCCTGAGGAGTGCCTGACTGTCTCTGATCTACATGTCTGAACGACAGTGGGAGTGGATGATGCATTGCTTCTGTGCTTGTGCCTTTGGCAGATGCACTTCCACTGCCTGTATCTCGCATGTAATGGCAATAATCAAAAGTCTGACTTTGTGGAGAGGTGAATGTGACCTTTTCAGAGAACACAAGCTGTTGATTCCATTGGGACTAACCTTTATTTCTGTTTAGAAATGGTCTTTTGACTTGGTGATTTGTCTAATATTGACACATTTGCATCATAATTTCATTTCTTGTAAATTATAAAACTTGTAATCAGTATCATATATATATTTTAAATTGATTGAATGAATTTGAGTGAATTATAAGTGAATTGCATAATGCTCACTCATACTCATTTTGCAAGGCCAAAGTCAAGGTCAGAAATAATCACTCTGCATTCACAACATAATTTTGAATTCCCAGGATTTTAGATGGCCTTGCCATCCCTTATCTGCTACCCAAAGCTGGGCTAAACTGCTCCCATCCACATTCTCCTAGCGTGCATATCCAAAACAATGATTTTACTATGACATTCAACATATTTCTATGGTCATGGATATGGACTATTTATAAAATGAAGAACTGAACAGTGAAGTGCATTCCACTGGTGGTAAGAACCAAAGAAATGCCATGGCTATTTTACATGATGCATTGTTCAAGATAAAACATGTACTTGGGAATTTCATCTCTTGGAGAATCTTTGCACTGGAGGGAGCCACATTTTCTTCATTAATGTCCCATTAGCACTATCACACATATCAAGGTATAATAATAAAATAATTTCTTGTGAAAAAAAAAAAAAAAAAAAGAATAATAATAAAAAAAATCTTAATGTCCTTTAGCCTCAATTAGGTGAATGCTTAATATAATATTAGTCATAATTTAGTTTTAGCTGTCTTTGAGTACTAAAATGCATCATTTTGTGAAATTCTTGTAACAAATGCTTTGGAGTATCATCTAATACACACTATGAAATCAGGCTGTAAGAGCTCAGTCAGCAGCTTTTAGGTGGCTGCAGTATGTCTTCCTCTCTCATGTATCAGAGAGAGATGGGAGGCAGAGTGAAGCCAGAGGCACAGTGTGCGGTTTGGCCAGCAGTAGACTGGGAGGACATCCAGCACGACGGGCCTGAGGCTTTCAGATGAAAATCTTTATTTTGAATCCAGCACTTTGCAGACACACTTGCCTTGAGATGTGAAAGTCAGCGTCTTAACTTAATGAGAAATCTGACACCAGTTTAATGTTCAGCAAAACTTTATAATAACAAACATCATTCATTTATTTATTTAAGAGATAATTATTTAACATTCATTCAAATAATTTTTGAAACTTTGAATAATATATTTTCATATATTGTATATAATATACATGATCTATCTATCTAGGGCCTAAAATTAACAGTCACCAAGTGCCAAATGTGAGTAAAAATTGGCATTGGCGAGCATATGAAATGGTGTCAATCACCAGTTGGCCGGTAACATTTTTTTAAAATTCTAACAATGCAATGTTGTGAGAACATGAACGTGAACGCTCAGGACAGTTGACAGCCAGTGCTGCATCATCACGAAAGTAAGTCTTGCCTATTTAATCCGTGCTTTAAATCTTAAAGTGACAGCAGCCTAATAGTCCTAATTTCAATAATTTGAAAGTGAAAGTAAAATGCGAATGGGCATTCATAACAGTGCGGAGCAGAGCGAGCGTTTTCAGTTAATTCCTATGGAAGTTGAGCTTCCATAGGAATGAACTGAAATGCTCGGCGCCAGTAGACACGCACCATTATGAACGGCCGTGGGCATTTTACTTTTGCTTTCAAATTAGTGCCAATTGCTTGAATGGTGGATTCATTATAATTATTATGAAAAACACAACAACTAGAAAAACACAACTAATCCTTTGCAGGTTCCCTGTTAGCACAAGGTTTAAATAAAAAAATATTACCAAATAGATGCTTTGAAATCATTTCGCTTTGAAACCAAATCTTCCGCCATCATCTTGTCTCTCGTAATAAATGAAATCTGACTCCTGCTCCTGGTCTGTGCTGTGACTCTTGTTCGGCTCATGCTGCATTGAGCAGATGCATTAAGTTTTTAATTGTAGTGTCTGTTTTCCAACTGAACTAAATGATTTTTATACTAATATATATTAGATTATAAAAAATCAAAACGACAGTGGGGGACGGTGGGCAATTGACGTAACCGGCGTTTGGGCTGAACACCGCAAACACCGTCAACACCGACTATTGCTGCAAGGCTAGTAGTTTTAGCTGTGGTATCAAAATTGGAAAAGAGAATAGTGAATTTTTACTGGTATCTAAAATGTTGGTGTCATAACTGCCTGTTTTCGTGAACAGTTTCATGGCTGGTCATGAAAACAAACGATCAATCAATCCGTCAGTCAATCAGTCTCTTTGTTTCTATATCACCTAGAAATGCCCTACCAACCAGCCAGAACACCATAGCAACCACATAGAAATGCCTTGGAAACCACCCTAGAACACCACAGCAAATGCCTATTCACACCCCAACCTGTCAGAACACCTTAGCAACCATTCAAAACATCTTTGCAAACACCTAACAAGGTTACATCCCTTTAATATCCCCTTTTCAAACATCCCAATTTCAAACTACACAATGCACAATATTGAACTTCAAACTTCAGACTGACCTTCAAACTGTTTCCAGTTCACTCCAAATATCTGCCATTTGGAAACTCTTATCAGTGCTGTTGGTTTAGCTCTCTCTCTCTGGGGCTGCTGTCTCTGGTTCTGATTAGTGCAGATGGCAGCCCCCATGACTCCCACTGTCATAAAAATGAGTTGACCCACAATGGCTTCCTTACATTCTGAGAGCCATTAGCTTTTCCTGTGTGTTTTTACTTTGTAGAGAAATACAAGGATTATTCTGAACTTTGTGTTCACAATGATATCCATGGTTATGTCTATGACAGACGTTTATTTAAACATACAACCAGGGACATTATAGATAATGTTTCTCAACCATTTTTATCTCACCCTTTCACTGACATCAAAAAAAGAAATGTGTTCTTTTTAACTTATTTATACTGGATATCATTTAACATTATCATTATTAAAATGTCCATTACACTTTTAAACTAAAAACAATCGATACTGTAGGCGAAAAAACAAGTAGCTTAGTTTTAAACTGAAGCAGTGTGAGAAATATAGAATCTGTTACAGTATTTTATAACTGCACATAGTTTGAATGGCTGAGATTTTAAATGGGACAATAACAGTAAAAAAAAAAAAAAAAAAAATGAATAACTGAAATAATATTGTGGGAAAGTGTGTGATAAGTGTGAAACAAGTACTGTTCTAAAAGTTTGGGGTCAGTAAGATTTTTTTTTAAAGAACTGAATATTTAATACTATTCAGCAGGGATGCATTGATTAGATTGATCAAATGTGACAGTAAAGACATATATAATGTGATTCTACAGCATTCATTTGATTTCTATTTCAAATACATGCTGTTCTTTTGAACGTTCTATTCATTAAAGAATCCTGAAAAAATACATTTTTCATGGTTTCCACAAAAATAATAAACAGAATAACTTTTCAACATTGATAATAATAAGAAATGTTTCTTGAGAACCAAATCAGCTTATTAGAATGATTTGTGAAGGATCATGTGACACTGAAGACTGGATTAATCATGCTGAAAATTCGGCTTTGACATCACAGGAATAAATTACATTGAACATATGTTAAAATAATTAAAAAAATCAATTTTCAAATCTTCTGAAAGCCCAATATTTCTTTGTAAAGTCATATTTTCTCTTTTACAGGTTTAACAAAGCCAAAATCAAAGTCTTAACTAGTACTCCCTGGAACCCATATGTAAAACTTATACACTTGCAAACAGTATAACAGAACATCACAAAAAAACAGCTGTATTTTTACATCACAATCATTCATGCACTAAATTTATATGAAATGTGAATCAAAATGAGCAAGGAAACGGTTAAAGTGTCAGTTTCAGATCAGAGAGCAGACGAACACCTTTCAGCATAGCTCAGGCAAAATTACAGGCCCCCACATTCATGCAAGACTACCTCACCAGCAGCAGCTCCACTCCTCACAGCCTGTTCCAAAAATACACAACTCACAAAGCCACAGCTTCCTGGATCTTTTTCATGCATTTGACACTCCAGATGTTACAGTCCTTACAAGCCACAGCTGGATCCAACATAGATGATTTACAGGTTAAAGAACAAAACTCCCATCATCCATAAATTCCTATCCTCCTATAAACGCCGTATTGTACTTTCACCACGGTAAAACTCACATATCGATCCATATAAGTCGCCGTCTTTATGAGCAAAGTGTGTCCTTACCCTTAGCGTGAACAGATCGGTGCTCCTGCAGCTTGCGGCAACCGAGTCCCATGTTGGCACGCGGGTGCCAAAGAGGGCAGCTCTACAGCTGTGCCATGTTAGTTACATCTCTGGCCTTCCTGGAAGGTAAATACGCAACATAGGTGTGTGCTGGGTGCATGCGATTGAGGGAGAGAGGAGAGGGAAAAAACTGAGCATGGGACTGAGACAGACTAGGAGAGAAAAAGGAGTGAAAGAGAGAGCGCAAAGAACCCCACAGTACCATCACCACCAGAAACCCGAAAAACAAGTCCTCCGTCTGCTTCATTCATTCATTCAAAAAAAAAGAAGTTGTTGTGTTCTCTCTCTTTTTTTCAACCTTTTTCTTCCCCGCCCCCCTGGTCTGTCAGACTCGCCCTCGCTAACCCTCATGAGCAGAGCCACCACAGTGCTCATCTTTGCCAAACATCCCCCCCAAACACAAACAGACCTGGTTAATCAATCTGTGTGTGTGTGTGTGTGTGTGGTTGGGGGTTGATGTGACTTCACACGGGGGGCGGTTGAACATTTCTGTAAGCCTGATGCACAAATCTCTGCATGTTGCCTGGATCTTTTCCCCTATTAAATCTAACGGCTTATTAATTAAAATTTCCCCTCTTTGAAGACATTTCTGAGACCACAAGGGGCTTTGTGTGTTACACAGATGCTTTTATTGCAGTTTGCTAGAAGGCTTTAGATCAGAGCTTTTAATGTACCAAACTGCAATCTTCACAGACAGAGCATGATGCTTCTGTCAGCTGTAAGGACATGCTCGGATCAGACCTCCCTACTCCAGTCTGTAGTCGTGCTTTTGTGTTGAGAGCAGGCGTAAATAGAGCCATTGTTTGAGTGACTGATATAAAAAGACCAGGACTTATGGAAAGTGGGTTTAGTTTGCTGTACGCAACAAAACACCATTACACAGAGAAGCTCACTGTGTCCACCTTGCAAAAGGATTATAGGGGTTACAATAATAGTCAAGATGTAAGAAATGAACTGCCGAATTAAAAACAAATATATAAATGGAGGCCAGTGTTGAATCTCAACTAATGCATGCTTCATTCTCAGCAGAAGTTGCTAAGACTTGCCTTTTGTTTGGCCTTTTTAAGAGCTATTCTTTCTCTAACTCCTAAGAAGTGTGCAAAGACTCTCAGAGACAGGGGATTTAGCCTTTATTCACTTTTAATCTTAATTTCAATAATCTGGAAAGCAAGACCACCAAGACACATTGTGTCCACTCTTCATGCTAAATAATCAATGACTAATCAGTTTTATTTTTTACACAAAGTGTGATTTTCAAGCATGACAGTTTGTTCTCATCTATGCTTTAGTTAAGTATGAACTTCAGTCTTCAGTGTCACATGATCCTTCAGAAATCATTCAAATATGCTGGATTGCTGCTCAAGAAACATTATTATCAATTTTAAAACAGTTGTGCTGCTTAATATTTTTGAGAAAACCATGATACATTTTTTTAGGAATCTGATGAGTTCAAATAAACAGCATTTATTAGAAATAAAAATCTTTTGTAACATTATAAATGTCTTTACTGTCACTTTTGATCAATTTAATGCATCCTTGCTAAATTAAAGTATTAATTTCTATAAAAAATAAAAAACCTTACTGACGCAAAACCTTTGAACGCTAGTGTATAACATTAAAGATTTTTTTTTTTTACATTTACCTGCTTTCATTTCATCATGTACTTGTTCATGCTTAGATTTTGCTTCAGCATGAAATTAAAGTATTAAAGTTAATTATAACTAAGCGCTTAAAGTCTCAGAAAAGAATACAGACACCTCGGTCCTGAATGCCAAGTCACGTGTTGGTTTAGGTTGAACTTTTACGTTCAGGTTTGATTGCTGTAGCAACAGCTTGTGATATTTACTTCTTGTAAATGAAAGAATTCTCCCATCAGTCATTTTACGACAAAGTCCGAGTGTTGCTAGGCACCTAAATAAAATATTTCAATAAAAGGCAAAAAGACAACAGCATTTCACTATTATATTTCACTATTATATCACCAAAGCTATATAAACTTGACCCTAGCAGATGAGTTTCATAATGCAAACAGATTTTTTATTTAGGACTTCTGCAGAGGATGGGAATAAAAAACATTGTTAAAATTAGCATCAAAATCAAACATCACCTGTGTAAACAGAAGTGTCTCTAGTGATGTATAGTTACAGAAGGGCATAAATAAGGCAGATAAGTGGAGAAAAAAGTCCAGCTGTCAGTGTCACACTTCAAAATACAGTGTATGAGATTTTCTAATATTTGACAGTCAGTGATTGCTCTCGTGGGTTTTGACAACAAGCAGCTTTGTCAGTAAATGCATGTGTCTGTAAATGCACCACTGTGGGCCACACAGAGATATGTATCAGTTATAGCCATTATTCATAGTCTTTATTTTAAATCAAGAAATGTCCTCCATATGAGGGGACTGTCTGGAGCAGCTCATGTTAACCTATGACACTTTATACCGAATTCAAGGTTCAACTAAGGTCGCGTTCTTTGCTTATGAGATGCTGGGTCAGGCTGTGCAGAATGATGTGATATGCGAAGGTTCCCAGAGTACATGTAAACAATAGACGCTTCAGCAGAATCTGTCCCATGGGAACATACTGCTGCATGTGTAGCGTGACCCATGTGACACAACAGAGGTGGACTGTTTGCTTTGAATTAGGAATTCAGGCTAATCGTATATTATTGCTGATATGTGACATTCTAAAAGTTAACAACTGTTGGATAATATGTGCCAAACAAGTTAAAATACACTACTACAATATACAACTAAACAGACAAACCAGATGAAGAACTTAACACTACCTCACCTTGTTGTTGAAGGGTTAGTTCACCCCAAAATGAAAATTCTGTCACCATTTACTCACCCTCATGTCGTTCCAAACCCGTAAGATATAGTTCATCATCGGAACACAAATGATGATATTTTTAATGAAATTTGAGAGATTTCTGTCCCTCCATTGACAGTCTACGCAACTACCACTTTGATGCTTCAAAAAGTTTATAAAGAGATCGTAAAACTAATCCATATGAATTAAGTGGTTAAGACCAAATTTTCTTAAGAAACTGAAAGCAGCACTCAGGCTGAAATGTCATAAATGTATACAAATTTTTTTTCAATGTCATTCAATTTTACTTTTTATTTGTTGTTCATCTTTTTTCTTTTAGGGTTTAAAGAAAACAAAACAGATTTTCAATGTGGTCTCTTTTGAAGCTCACAGTAGGTGGTCAGCATTTTGCAAATGAAAGGATTTTAGTCTTCACAAATGTCCTTCATGTATCCTCAGAGGACACCTCATGCCCTCTAGTGATTAACTCTGGTAATGAGGAAGCTGTATTTCATCAGTAACAATATGCAAGCTCCCGTTCAGAGCCTGCGAGCACAGTCCCTTGTTTGTTTTCTTGCTTTGCCATTAAATTCCCCCTTGAGTGACAAGTAAGCCTAAGAGTATACTGTAAGACAGTATAAAATATAACTTGCACAGATTATTCCCTGATGGCTCAAACCATTTAAATGGTTTTTAAATCAGACCGCGAATGATTTAGGTAAATTTAATTATCTCCTACCTGGAACTATTTCAAAAAGATGCCGCCCAGGTTCATCAGGATTGGCTGTCAGCTCGTTGACTTGACTACCCTGCAACGGGATACATCCCTGGAGGGAAAAAGAAAGAAAAGATGACTTTACAGTGAAAAAAAAAAGAGCTGAAGGGCACATTTTTAGCACAGTTTGTGTCCAGAACTTTTTAACATTTTAAGCTGTTCTATCTTTTAAAGCATTAGGAGAATGAACTATTTCTCTGCAGAGATAACTGGAGATCAGTGTTCCATTATGCTATTGTAATTTGACAATTGATTGTGGTGCTAATAAGCACCTATGGGGGCTTAACTTCAGGGCAGATGAGGCATTGTGGTATTCGAGTTCTCTGTTGTGTGCATGGCCCAGTTTTACACTGTAATCAGCAGTGCTGAGTCATGCATAATTAGACACAACGACAGTCAAATCATAAATTATGCAGCAGCCTCCTTTAGCTCATCCTCCATCCTTCGCTGCATTAACACAGCAATGCAAGTTCTCATTGCTCTGAAATTCCTCTCTGCCATTTAGCTGCAGTTAAATGAAATTTCAGAGGGTATGCATTGATAAGGGTAAATGCTTATAGGGTTACCCACTCAAATGCAAGCTGGGCACATTTCTGGAGCGAAGATTGAATTTAGCTGTGATGGAGATGGGGTGGGGTCGGGGGGAGGGGGGTGTAGAGAAAGAGAGCAGGAGCATTAACAGGGAGTTTACTGGCTCCGGAGGAGAATAATACGAATTGAAGGATAGATGAGCCAGAGTCAGCGGTATACGCTGAGTAAAGTCATGCTGCATTAGGGGTCATAGGTCAGCTGCTCTGTATCCGCTAAACGCTTTGACTTACACTACAGCCAAGCAGGAGGGCATGCTGTTTCCAAATGAGTTTGTCAGGCTAACAGCATGCTGATGTCATCTTGCTGTAATGGAGACAGTGGAGGACATAGCTTTGTTTCCAAAGCCTTGCTACCAGGGGAGAATGAAGCCCTAGTATATATGTGATATTTAGATTCATATTTCTTTTTCTTTCATCATTTTTTGTAATAAAAACAAAATCAAATAACATGCATATAACTCATGAACAAAAGATACAAAATATGTGACCCTGGACCACAAAACCAGTCATAAGTCGCACGGGTATATTTGTAGCAATAGCCAACAATACACTGTATGGGTAAAAATGATCATTTTTTCTTTTATGCCACAAATCAGTAAAGATCATGTTCCATTAAGATATTTTATACATTTCCTACTGTAAATATATCAAAAATGTATTCTTGTGAGTGGATATGCATTTCTAAGGACTTCATTTGGACAACTTTAAAGGCAATTTTCTCAATATTTAGATTTTTTTGCAACCTCAGATTCCAGATTTTCAAATCTCGGCCAAATATTGCTAAAAAACCATACATCAATGGGAAACTTATTTATTCAGATTTCAGATGATGTATAATTTTAATGACCAGTTTTGTGGTCCAGGGTCACATATCAACTATTTTGCATTAGCTTTCATATTTTAAAAAAATACACATGAACAGCAATGAGTAAAAAGGGGAATTTTAGGGCAGTTGAAAATGACAAATTTATTTAGCAATTGTTTAAAAAAAAAAATCTTTTTTCTGTTGCAAAAATATTGCTTATATTTTGTGCAAATTCTTGCATAGTGTCTTGAGTATTTTTTTTTCAATATTTATAATGTATATGTTCATGTATACGGTTCAAAAGTTTTGTAATGTTTTTGAAAGACGTCTCTAATAGGGGTATTGAAAACAAGGCTGAATTTAATGGATCAAAATACAGTAATATTGTGAAATATTATTATAATTTAAAATACATTTTTGCTATTCTCATATATTTGAAAATATAATTTATTCCTGTGATGGCAAAGCTGAATTTTCAGCCTTCAGTGTCACATGATAATCAATGATAAAGTATAATAAGTGCTGACTCTTTGATGAATAGAAGTATTTATTTAAATAGATTTTTTGTGATATTATAAATACTTTTGATCAGTTTAATGCATCATTGCTGAATATAAATATTAATTTCTTTAATACAAAAAACCCTTTTGAACAGTAGTGTATATATTCATAAAATTTAAACATGCAGTGGCTCAGAAATTATTTAGACACTTCAGATATCTAATGCATTGAAATGTGTACATTTTAAGAGTGTAAAACTTTTAGGAGCACTGCCTGAAAGAATACAGTGTTTTCCCTCCCACTGATGAAGTCTAGCCCAATATCCTGTAGATGGTGTGTGCTTGAGGGGTTGAACTTGAAAATAGTGAAGTCATTAGTTATCTCACATTGCTTAAATCAGAAAGAGGAATAACATATTGATTTTTTAGAGGTAGGGTTATTGATCAGATATGAAATAAAAGGTCAAGGTCTCTTTTTTAAAATCTATTTTTGCAACATTATCTGTCACACTGTTTAGACACAACAGGGTCAGATTTTATTTTGATGAATGTGGCTGAAAAAAGACATTTTATTTCAGATACAATAACAAAACATCTATCCTTATTTCTGTTCTCAGGTTGTTGTGTCCTCCTCCCACTGTACCTGTGGTTTGGTTTCCTCCTCATCCTTGTAGAAGTAGAGCTGATCAGTTCGGAGCACAAACCAGCGCAGCTGCCAGTTCTTCATGATGCTGCGCTGTTTCTTAAGCCAGCCAGCTTTCAGCGCCCTCTCTTGGAGGCTGGGGGACGACGGCCTGCTGGAGCCGCGGGAGAGCTCCCCCATGACCATGCTCTTAGACCTAGCTGGAAACGTAAACACACATACATACATTCAAACATGTTAGGTTAGATTATATGTCACATTTACATCCCAATTCTGCTCAATCTAAGCCAAGTGAATTTGCCTCCACGAGTTTGGACAAGCGTATGCACAGAACACTCATAAAAATGAATAGATGTGTTGGGCAATGCCAGCAATTTTCCCACCACAGCTGAAAACAAGATGTATCATGCATGCCTTATGATAGGCTCCTTAATGATGCAAAGGCAACATTTTTTGGGCTTATTCATGAATTTAAATTCCTCTTATGTTGACCAGAGACAACCACAAACCACAGCAAAGCGGATCAGATGGGGCAGCTGTTTTTGAGAGGCATGCCCAGTGTCACAAGCAGCTTGTGGGCCGGAAGGAAAAAAATCAATCCTTTCTTTCCTGTGTGCTGAGAGCAGCAGGATAGCAGTAAACATGAGAGTGCACTCCCAAGCTTCCTTTGTACAGCCATGTTCAGGATCACTCTGGATCTTCCTCTTTCTGCCTTGTCCAATTTTTCTTATTTGCCAAGTCATGATTGAATTTTTTTTTTTTAGCCTTTATCACATTCACAGTGGCTGGGTCACTCCTATTGTGCAGTATGCTCAGAGTATGTCTTCACTTATTAGATAAAATATGTATTTAAAATAAAATAATTAAAATGTTTTTAAAAGCTGTAAATCATTTATTTGTTCCTTTTATCACATTTTAACATGTGAAATAATGTAAAATAATGTAATTATATTCATTTTAATGCAAATTATAATACAAAAAAAACTAAATATATAAAGAAAAAAAAAACTAAATTTTATTTTGTCCTTTCTTCAACTGGTTTTAATTTTACTGTATTAGAAATATTATATTATATTATATTATAATTGGTAATCACATTCTCAATTTCATTTTCCATCATCCCTGTGTAACCTCCCTTTAACTAACACAAGCCAGTTCCTCAATGACATCATCCAGGAAGTGATGTCATTTTTGGTGGACAAACAACACAAACATCACAAGTATTAGCAATGGATTTCATGAATTCTGAGATTTTTTTAACTATTCTGTGATTTTTAAAATATTTAAAATTTATATTAAAAATATATATTTAAAAATTATATGAAAATATGTACAGATTATATAACAAAATTGGTAACACTTTACAATAAGGTTCATTTGTTAACATTAGTTAATGTATTAACTAACATGAACTAACCATGAGCAATACATTTGTTACTGTATTTGTTAATCTTTGTTAACGTTAGTTAATAAAAATCCAGTTGTTCATAGTTTGTTCATTACTTCACAGTGCATTAACTAATGTTAAAAAATACAACTCTTGATTTTAATAATGTATTAGTAAATGCTGAAATTAACATTAACAAAGATTAATAAATGCCAGAGAAGTGCAGTTCATTGTTAGTTCATGTTAACTGATGTAGTTAACCAATGTTAACTAATGAACCTCACTGTAAAGTGTTACCATAAAATTATATATAAAACAATAACAGCATCCCGTGAGTGAACAATGCTTTTCCCCCCGTTAAATTCTATCCCCTTAATTTTTTTTGCCATTGTGTATACAATCAAGTTATAATCATACTTCCTTAAATTACAACACAAGTATATTCTTTCTTTCGGACTCTTTCTTTCTTTCTTTCTTACAGCATAACAGGAATGTCCTACCCATTTTGCTCCTCAGCCTCCCCATCTGAATGAAGGGCTGCAAACGCTGCCCCTCTGATTCAATCACTGTAAGTAATGGAAGCCTCATCAGTGTAAATGTACACCTACAGCCTCATGGAGAGAGAAAGAGTGAGAGAGCACAAATGGAAGAAAGAGGGTGGGAGAAAAACCCCTAAAATGATCCAGCCTTTTGAACAGCAGTCTCCAGGGACACACAGAATGATGTTTCTCCTTATTACCCATAAACCTAGCGGCCAACTCTCAATAACACGCAGGTTGCCGACTGGGCAGAGGGTTCAGCATCAGAATTTTCCTCAATTTGTCTGATTTTCTGCTCCAGTGACATGTTCACAGTCTAAAAATACTGGAAGTCTGACCAGGCCCATGCATATTTAATTCAGACTCATTTTTTGGAATGACAAAAGAGCCTTTCTTTTGTGTGTCTGTTCCTTAAATATCCTTTCAGGGCACTGGTACTGAATATGAAGACTTTAAGAATTATTAAGAATTAATATTAGCAATTAATCTATGCCTGAAATGATCAGGCTGCTTAAAATAGCCTTGTAATAAAGAGTTTCATACAAGACATGTTTTATGAGGACACCTTGAGTATGGCATGAGGAACAGAATATTAATGAATTTTGTGTAGCTCCTATGGTTTGGATTATTCCTTAGATCCGCTTTCATAAAAAGATGTAATATGTCTAAAAGCATCTGAACTTTACTATATTGTGTGTGTAAGTATATATATATATATATATATATATATATATATATATATATATATATATATATATATACACACACACACATATATACTTACAATATAGTAAAGTATTTTATATATATATGCACACATTGTATTATGCACAAGTACAGCATGTATAACACAAGTAAAGCACAAAACTAAAAGGCAATTGTAAATCCACTTAATGTTCTGACACTCAGAGTGGAATGACACACCAGTCGGCAAATGAAACCTGGCAGTGTCTGAGAGCCTGCTGTGCTGGAATATGTGCTGTAGTGGCTTAAAACATGGTGAACCCAACACCCTCACCGAAAGTGACACAATCCATATGCAAGATGACAAATGCAGAGCCCAGCAGACAGACAGTGCGCTTCAAATGCTCCTTTTTGCTTTATGTTGCACAGCAGGGCAGAAATCAATCTACAAATAGCCTCTTACCACAACTGCTGAAGCAGACAAGCCTATTCTCCATTTACGAGGAGAAATAATCAGGAAAAAACATGCAATTTCTATCAATTCAACTTTAAAAAATGATGTTGCACCTGTTTTGTGCATGGAATTGATCAATGGTAACAACTGTACAATAAGACTCAATTTAGCATCATAAACTAACAATAATCCAATTTATTTTACAAACTAGGTTAATTTATAAATATACTATTATTTAGTGCTAATTCATGTTCATAACAATATCATGTTAATTTATAGAACAGGACATTTTAAAATTGTGGAAATTAACATTGACCAAAAGTACTGTTTATTGGTTAATGCATTAGGGATCATGAACTAACAATGTTAATGAATTGAACCTTATTGTAAAGTCTCATGTGATCAATAAACCTACAAGCTACTGTATGTACATTACATTTAGTTTACATTTTATATGACATTTAGCTTAAGTATACACTATGCCCTAATAGTATAGCAGGCTACAGGCTATTGTCAGCAAGCCTTTTCTCATGCAGGTGAAACAGTTTGACATTCAGCTGTTATGATTTATTGCACCTATAAGTCCCTTGAGTGTTGAGACTACAATTTATCATAGACCAAGAATAGAACATGAGTTCATGTATAGAAAATTACATGGAAATATAATAATCACGCTCCTTCTTGACTTTTCTGCATCATCATGTATTAAAAAGTGAAACAAAATCACAATATAAAACATCAGCGTTATGAGGCACGATCAGCATGTGTCAAGATCCGAATCATGACTTTCTGGTTAAGGAGTGTGACACAAAGCCAGAGACCACTTACACTCATTAACCACTAATCAAGCTGAAAGATGTTACCAAGCAACCGCCCAGTGTGTTGGATCACTGCCACGGAGCCTCAGAGATATACTATCCTCAACAGCCCATCACTGAGCTGAGACTACGAGCCGGTAGTGAGCGCAGCTAAAGCAGCCAGGAGAGGGTGTTGCTACGGATGGGAACGCATGACAGTGATGCTGAGAATTAAAGGCAGAGCATATCATGCTTACCTCTCCTGGACTGTCTAATCTTGGGGCTTAGCATGGTGTTCATAGCTGAGCAACACTGTCCTCCATCCACATGTTGGGATCCGCACTCTACTCTCTCCTCCTGAGCCTCGCCCTGTTGCACCTCTTCCGCCTGCTCTGGACAGCATCTGTCTTCCTCCCTCCCTCCCTCCCTCTCTCTCTCCCCCCTCTCTCTCTCCCCCCCTCTCTCTCCCCCCTCTCATGTCCCACTGGCCCACTGCACTGAGCGGCACGCTTCCCGGCCCCTCCCACCCTTATCATGCAGAGGCAGCTGGAGGAGAGAGACCTCTTGCACACGCTCAGATCCACCCTTACCCATAATGCATTATTTATCCCACACCACCCCAAATTAATTCCACTCCGGACCAGCCATTAAAGGCCTGGATGATTACACTCAATAATTCAGTGAAGCAGAAACAGAAGGGCTTATGCCATTTCCCCCCATTCTCCCTCCCTCCTAATTGGCTCTTTAATCTGGTGAATGTATGTGCATATGCTTGTGAGTACTACTGTATGTACTTCTCTATTTCTCTTCTTCACTCTACATTCACCTTTTCATTGTCTAGCTTTTCCTCACTTCAAATCACTTCCAAACAACAACAAAAGTTGTAAAAGGGATAGTTCTGCTAGAAATTCTGTCATTATTTATTCGCCCACATGGGTTAAAACCCATATGTTGTTGTTTTTTCTTCTGTGGAGCACAAAAAGAGATTTTTGAAGTTTCACATATATGTTTTTATAAAACAAGCTCCAAAAACTAATTAAAAGTATACAATAAAAATACCGTTTTATGACTTGTGTGCTATATTCCAAGTCTTTTGAAGTCATACAGTAAGTTATTGTGAGGGACAGAATGGAATTTTGGTACAAAACAAAACAGAACTAAAATAAAATATGACTTCAGAAGAACTGGAATATACTGCAGAATTCGTATGGGCTATTTTTATGGTGCTTTTGTCATTTTTGGACATGTCATCGTGAACTGGCATTAGAGCTGCATATAAATATTCTTTAAAATTTCTCCTGTGTGTTCATTAGAAAAATAATAGGGAAAAAAATTGCTTATGGGTTTGGGTGAGTAAATAATTTTTCTTTTTAAGGTAAACTGGTTCTTTAAATTGTTATTCAATCTCCATTTTCCTTTAATAGTATTATTAACATCTAATAGTTGCAATAAATTGTCAGTAACAGTAGAGCATCCATTTTACACATATTACATTTCATAACAATAGCAACAGTAATGTTTTGACTGCAAAACTATATGTTGACCATATGACAGAAGATCTGAGAATCACACATTTAAAAAGTTTTTGCTAAAAGCTCATAGTAATAGATAAAGCCTCTAATTACTTTTTAACTTACATTACTTATTTGTCTTCGAAATTTCATCAAAAATATTTCATCATGGATTTCATCAAAAATATTTTAATTTGTGTTCCGAAGACAAACAAAGGTCTTACGGGTTTGGGACAACATGAGGGTGAGTACTTAATGACAGAAATTTAATTTTTGGGTGAACTAACCCTTTAAGCACAATATCCTACATACATAGTCCTAGGTCATATAAATGTTATGACTGTAAAAATAATTTAGTTCAACAAGGTAGTTTACATTGCGCCCTCTCTCATCTCATATATTGTCTTACATACATTTTTTAACTACATTAAATTCAGCTGTGATTCGCACTCAAAATTCAAAATCTTTTACTTTTCAGAAACGTTTCAGCTCTCAGGCCTTCTTCAGTGTGTGACAAATGTTACAAATCATTTTCCATTCATACTGTTAGTCACAAGTTACAAGAGATGTTGAAATCACTTTCAGTCAAACAAGAATATTAAAAAAAGTCAACCAATTACCTAAAAATCTCCATCGTCTCCTTGGTGAACACTCAGAGTTGTACATTAGGGCTTAAAATTTACCATCTTCTTGTTGAAACTGACCACTTCAAACATCTGTGTAAGTAAAAGAAGAACTACAGCTTTAACTTTAAAGTTCACCAATGTGACATCTACCAAGAGACTCCCACTCAATCCGTTAAGGAACTGAGAGGAGAAGAACTAAATGCAGATCTAATAAATCCACAACTTAAAGAAAAATGCATCCACATCATCAAAAAATAACAAGAGTGGTTCTCAGGAGAAAATTACTCCGTAATGCCTCTCTCTAACACAAACACTATGAGGTCAGTATTTTCACATTTGCTATCCAATGAATTCACATACTCTAGAGTAGTCTGAAAAATATATGTGCTTAACTGCATTATAAAAGGGAAATTTCCAAAAGCTGAGAAGTGTAAAATCACAAGAAAGTTGGTATACTGACTGAGACATCTAAGGAAATGACGACTGCTAATGAAGAAGTGAAAACAGCAGTGCAGTGTACAAGTGCCTCTTATTATGGCCTTTTATGTAGGGTGGTGTCCTATTATACATAATGGTTTTGTGCACTTGGATGGGTGAAACGCAGAGCACAGTTTCCGAGTATGGGACACCATATTTTGCTACACGTCATGTCACTTAATATTAAAGGGATAGTTCACCCAAAAATAAAAAATTCTGTCATTTACTCACACTCAAGTAGTTCCAAACCCGGTATGAATTTCTTTGTTCTGCTGAACACAAAGAAAGATATTTGGAAGAATGTCAGTAACCAAACAGATCTCGCCCCCCATTGGCTACCATAGTAGGAAAAATAAATACTATGGTAGTCAATAGGAGCATGAATAATGATTTTCACACATGAATTGGCACCACTGACCTTAACCTCAGTGTAAGTTTTTGGGATGTGCTGGAGGAGACTTTACAGAGTGCTCACCTCTTGCATTGTCAATAAAAGATCTTGACCAAAAACAGATCAAGAGGAGGTGCATCAAGTTTTGGTCAAGATCTTGTATTGACAATGCACTCTGTAAAGTCTCCTCCAGCACATCCCAAAGTCTTTCAATGAAATTAAGGTCTGGACTCAGAGATGCCAATTCATGTGTCAAAATGATTCTTCATGCTCTCTGAACCATTCTTTCACAATTTTAACTCTTGACATTGTTATCCTGGAATATGGCCATGATGTGTCTTCCTACATGGTTGTTTAAGAAATGAAAAGCTACACACTCCATCTTTAAGGGTTAAAAGAACCGTTGCCAAACATATAACATGCTAGAAACATAATAATTACTGTAATAATGATGCATTCATAGATTCTTAAATATTTGCCTATTAAAATCCAAACAGCGCGTTTTTTTTTGGCCAGGCAGTGTATCTTCATTTGTGTTCAGCAGAAAGAAAGTCATTCAGGTTTGGAACAACTTGAGGGGGAGTAAATGATGACAGAATTTTCATTTTTTGGTGAACGATCCCTTTAAGTGTAAAGACCAATACAGGAAGAAAATTCTTTTTAAATGAAAATATAAAAAGGCACTTTCAAATTTATTAAGCCTGCAATGACCATTAAAATACAAGCCTAGAGTGGGACCAAATAAACTGAATTATCATTTAATCCAGTAATAGAGAGGACTGAAGATGAGCACATGATGCAGTGATTCACTGCGAAAGACTGAAGAGTTTTCGACTGATAGGGAAACACATGCCTTATACAGACAAAGAGGGCATCTGTGAAAATACAATAAATGACCTGTCCTGAATCAAACCCTAGACTTGGATGTCTCATGAATAAGATGTTGAATATGCCCTCCTGCATTAGCAGGACCCTGCCACAGTAGTAACAAAATGCATTTATTCAATGCCATGTCACTTAGACCAATGATATAGGTCTGCAGATTCCCCCACTGAATGGTATTACTGCAGTGAAATCAATGGAAAATTAGCAGCAGACTACACAGGCCTTGCAGATGATTAATGATGGACACCCGTCTTAAAAGCAGGGCTGGGAATGCAGCGGCGAGCGCTTCACAATCCTAATGCAGTCAGAGCAGCCAGAATAAAAGTCGTCGTCACGCTCTGATCAGGAGCGTTTCATTTTAAATGAAAAGATAACATTTAGTGTTAGACCAGTTTAAATTGAAATTTAGTTTAAATTACGAAACAGTTATTCAAATCTTTGTTTTGTAGAATAATAAAAACACTTTATCTCAATATAATATGCCAGTAAATAACTGGGCATCTGTTTTCAGTGTGTTGTTTGATCTTTTTGCTTGTTTATTTGGCCATCCATTATTTTTTACTTAAAAATTAATGATAAAAATGAGAAATTAAAATGTATACATTTACACTGAAATATGTTTATTTAAAATATTTCACATATATACAAAAAAATTAACAGTACAGATACAATTATGAGAGTGGAAAACCAGCAGTGACCTCTGTTTAATTCAAGCACTAACACCAAGATTTATAATCTAGGTAATATAATGTATTTTTTTTTAACTTTTGTTCTTACAAACTATTGGAGTCACAATGATTTTCTTTTGTTTTAAATTGTGTTTAATGTTATTAAACGGAATCGGTGCCCATCATACACTACGCGGCTAGACAAAATCTGCAGGCTGGCTTTGACTCCTCCAGACAGTTGTGTAGTATATTCCAGCTTTGATAAACAACAATAAGATACAGACTAAACTGTGATGTTGCTGTATAATTTCAAAAAGTCTCTAAAGTCTCTATATGCTGAAAGACTGACTGTGCTCCTGTCTTCTTTTTCCTTCAAGAAGAAAAGAGAGGACTGTTCCCAAACGTTGTATTTTAGAAGGCCCCTTGTGGTCGTATCGTCTAAAGTAGGTGGTGGTTCCCAACGAAATGGCATCAAGCTGCTCAACTAGCAACCATCCCACCCAGATCAGAGAGAGGATGTTGAGCAGAGCTAGCAGGATGACCCAGGCCTCTCTTCCCGCCATTGAGCCCCAGTCAGACAGCTGCAAGCCTGAGAGTTTCAGGTAGAGGTAGTAAACGGCACTGAGGATGAAGATGACATGAGCCATTACCATGGACATGATGAAGAGGACGAAGATGCGGTGATTGTCCCGTCCCACACATTGATTGAGGAAGAGGCAGTGGTGGTCATAGTCTTGGATGCACATGTCACACAAACGGCAGTGTTTGCAATTGTCCACTTTAATTAGCTGAAAGAGAATAGCTTGTGCAGTTTTGAAATTTGTATTTTATTCTAATATCATTTAATAATAATTATTAACAAACATTTGATTCAATTTAATACTATATTATATATATATATATATATATATATATATATATATATATATATATATATATATATATATATATATATATATATATATATATATACACACACACACACACATATATATACACACACACACACACACACACACACACACTACCAGTCAAAAGTTTAGAATCGGTAAGATTTTTAATGTTTTTAAAAGAAGTTTCGTCTGCTCACCAAGGCTGCATTTATTTAATTAAAAATACAGTAAAAACAGTAATATTGTAAAATATTATTACAATTTAAAATAACTGTTTGAATATATTTTATAAAGTAATTTATTCCTGTGATCAAAGCTGAATTTTCAGCATCATTACTCCAGTCTTCAGTGTCACATGATCCTTCAGAAATCATTCTAATATGATGATTTGCTGCTCAAGAAACATTTATTGTGTACAATTGTACAAAATATTTGTGTACAATATTTTTTTTTTGGATTCTATGATGAATAGAAAGTTCAAAAGAACAGCATTTATTTGAAATATAATCTTTTGTAACATTATAAATGTCTTTACTGTCACTTTTGATCGATTTAATGCATCCTTGCTGAATAAAAGTATTAATTTCTTTAATGTCTTTTCAAAAAAATAAAAATAAAAATTCTTACTGACCCCAAACTTTTGAACGGTAGTGTATAATGTTACAAAAGCTTTTTTTGTATTAAAAAAAGTACACAACTGTTTTCAACATTGATAATAATCATAAATGTTTCTTGAGCAGCAAATCAGCATATTAGAATGATTTCTGAAGGATCATGTGACACTGAAGACTGGAGTAATGATGCTGAAAATTCAGCTTTGCCATCACAGGAATAAATTATATATATATATATATATATATATATATATATATATATATACAAAATTTGATTTTTTTTGTAATTGAAGGATTTCTTTAACGATCCAAAAATGGTTGACAATCCTCCAAAGAAAACCATTTTAATGCAATAAATAAATTAACTTTATCAAAGTATGTTCGTCAGCAAACAGTGCTGGTTAAAGAAGTGCTCACCTCACAGTAAATACAGAATCTGTCTGGGCTCTGGCTGGCTTCCATTAAGTCTCCTATGCTGGAAAACCGAGAATCAGTGTCAGCTTCTTTGAGTTGTCCTGGGTTCTGATTTAGAACTTTCCAAAAAAGTACAGCAAGCACAAAAACATGGACAAGTGAAATGTGTAAGAGGGTATAAGCTGGCCAAAAACGTGAGCAGTTAAGGAAACACTGACACAAAGCATTAAAAATTATTCAACTTGATAACATAAGCTATCTGCAAAGGATATTAGGTAGAATTTTATAGAGAAAACAAGCTGTGGAATGAATTAGGCCTGCAGTCAGTGTTCCCAGGTAAACAGGGTTTGGTAACCTAAAGTCCAAATCAAACAGTAAAATGGTTATAACACCATCAACATCACTTATATTATCAGTGATAATGCAATTTGCAATTTTCCAGTCACAACCCTCTAACCTTTGAAAGCTGCTTAGTCTGTGAAACTGAGAAAGAATGACTTTTGCCATGCAGGGGAAAAGCACTGCAGAGAAGATACCCCCATATTCACCAAGAGCCGCAGCTATAATGAGAACCGCTGCCCCGCTGAGAGATGGTAACAACAGCACCCAGAAGTACATCACTGGGGAACAGATCATCACATGAATAAGCATTACAGCCGATGAATATCATTACAATACAATAAACCCACAGGAAACAAAATGATACCATATGAGTCCTTAGGAATCAGATCTTTTGGCCGTTGACTGAAATGCATCAGAATCCTGGAGAGCTGCTGGTGTCTACACAAATATGAGGGAGAAAAAAAAAAAAAGAGTAGATATCTTATTCTGTTAACAATATAAAATTTCATTACTGGCAAAATACAAATAATCACAAAAAATAGAAAATAATGTAAAGTATATATATATATATATGATTTTCTTCAAATGTGCCCCATTTGAAGCTATATGTTAATTGCAGTGCAGGTCAGTTTAAATATTCTTTGTGTTTTCCTGTTTTTTTTTTTTTTTAACTAAAATGAATTTCCACAATTTTTGCTACAACTCTTAAAAAGATAAATAAATAAATAAATAATCTGAAATAGAGCCTTTAAATTTTCATTGGTTCTCAACAGACCTAAAAGTATTCCCTTGATTACAGAGGTCTAGTGGTGTGAGGCCAGTGTGGTTTTTCATGTGTAAAATGTGGAGCCCGGCACTCTTCAACAGCAGCCAGCACACCTCAATCATGCCTTTCTCTGCAGCCACGTGAAGTGCTGTCGCCCCCTGGTGGTCGACTGCCTCTGGCGTGCATCTCTGGTTAAAGATATAATCAGATGACACAAAAAGAAAAGACCTAAATGCAAGCACTATATAAACAATAAATTGATTAAAGCGGCAGTCCGTAAGTTTTGCCTCTTTGTCGCCATCTCTGTTTGAAACCTGCAGTTGCAGTTATTTGCGGAATTATCATCTTTACGTGGGTTGTGCATCGACACGGCTCCTCAGCGCGGATGAATCTAATGTTTAGAGGAAAATGTGTGGCTGTCAGTCACCGCACCAGTGGATACTGTACTTCAGAATCACAGATTGTAGTCTTGGAAGTATGACCAAAATAAGAATTTTCACCGGAAAATGTAATCTGAACAAGTAACAAATCTGCCACTTTTGTTATGACCAACTAAGAAAAAAAAGCATTACAAAAAAATTGCGTCACTCATATCAATCGCTTAGCTCATATCACATCAAACCTTGTAAATTATTATTGTTATGCTTTGTTATCAAATTGTTAATGTTAACAACATCAGCATTGCGTGACTACGTGTATTTAGTGTGTATTAGCGTTACCTGTAGATTTCAATTACCGTGCAGTCTAATCTCAAACGTTAATTTGTCATACCATACAATCCGCCATCAAAATTATAAGTATAATTATTCCAGCTGCTGTGAGAAAAGGCTATAAATGATCTGTCACCTGCAGCATCCTCACATGCGATATAGCCTACTAGCTGGGACTCGTTCTTTATGTAAACAGACGTGACGTAATGATGCAAAGACGAACGGCAGCATGCTCGAATTTCCCGCAGAAACCTACCAGTACCACTCAAGCTTACCGTTGTGAATCGGGCTAAGGTAAGGAGTTAGTTTTGAACACTGGCTGGTTATGTACTTGCTCAAAAATCATTTTGACCAAACAAAGTTACATACTGCAGCTTTAAATACATATTGAAACAATAAACTGTGATTTTTTACTTTTACAACAATGAAAAAGATTAGCTTTAAAATAATGAAATCAAAATTGACATTTGTTTTATTTTTAAGGAATATTGCAGTATTTATTGTAAATGATTTATCCATGCATATCATTATTTTTTTAAAAACATGTGCCCTCGTAATCTTAAAACAAAATAACTTCCCCTCCCTCTTGCAACAAAATCTCTTCTCTCCTCTGATGACGTTTAGTGTCGCTTACATAAGATCAAAGCAATTCCTGATGGAGAAAATCAGTTCAGAAGCACAGATTGCAGGTGAAACATTTAACTGTGATGAGTTTGTTACGTGAACTAAACCTGCAAGAAACCGAAAGGAGGACTCAGTGTAGGTTTGTGAGACACACCTACTACTCAATGGGTCCAAACTGTATCTCGCATGTTGAAGCATATGACAAGTTAAAACCATTTGGACATGCTTTGTCGATGGCAGCATCGACAGCTTTTCCATGCGAATTATTTGGGTTGTGTGTGGACCTACAAATAATAACACATTGCCCAAAATTACATGAATTATGTGAAAAGTCTCTGTGTATTCCCCATGAGGCTGCGTACTGACTTCAGAACTGAAAAAGGAGAAAATGGCAGCCAGTGCACTCATTTTATCCAAAGAAGCAATGAACATGGAACAGAGTTTACCGAAAAAGTCAGTTTCCACAAGTTGACACTGTAGCTGTCCGATCAACATTTAGCAGTACCGCCCTTTCCATTTCATAATTTGCTGTTAGTTTCTGATTTGTTGTTGTATTTTCTGAATTGTGTTATGTTTTCTTATTTGCTGTTGTGTTGTCTGATTTGCTATTATGTTTTCTGAATTTCATTTGCACTTCAGGGCCAGGGTACTGTACGTTTCACTTGAATATATGTAACATCACAGAGAAGAAAAGACTTCCATTTCATGAAGACTTTAAAGCATATAAAAGTTTAAGATGGTGCTAAGCCTATTATTGTAAGTCTCTTTAATCACAGTATGTTCTAGTTTACAATTAAGTAAACTACATGGTTGGGAAAAGAACAATTAACTCTAGCAAAGTAACCTGAATGAAGAAGAAAGAAAAAGAACATTGCAATACAATGAAATTCCATTGTGATATGAGCAATTTATAGCAGTTTTCAGCCATTCTGCATTTGTCTATATGTTTTTTGGTGGCTATTTAGCCTAGTTGTACCCTGTAAGAGAATTACAAGCAGTGATGTAAAGTAAAAGTGCTTACATTCGCTCTAAGGAGATACCGGACTACATCAGTATTGCCCATGGAAGCTGCCAAATGCAGCGGAGTGACCTGATAGTTATCCGCATCTGAGAAACGGAACATTCCAGTCTCCCACAGGTACTGCATGGCAATACTGAGAAAGAAAATGATTGAGAAAGTGAGAAGAACATAGAGGAACAATATATTGAAGTACGCAGCATACTGTTACGGTTGGTTGCAGGAAGGAGCACAGACGAAGAAAATAAATCCAAATACTAGTTTAATGACGTTAGTCACAGGGTAACAGGCATGGAAACACAACACAACTTGCTCAAACAGTGAACAGACAAAGACTGAGTGAACAGGGGGAAACTAAATAGCAAACATAACAAGGATGATTAATAAGACACAGGTGATACTAATGAACTAATAATGAAGGCGGGAAACAGAACATGTGATCATGGAAAACAAACAGAAAGTCCATAAACTGAAACTGAAACTAAATAGACTGTGACACATACACCAAAACACAACTTTAACTCTTTTTAACAAGAGTGTTTTTTAGTGTTAGAGTTTGGCTATTACTAATGTAATTACTTACACACTTCCACCACCGACTGCATGATGAAGAGATGATTTCCCCTGTTCATCTACTATGTGTAAGTCTGCACCGTGCTGCATCATTTTGTGCATGATATAAATATTGCCATTTCTGTTAGAATAACACAGAACAGTGAGCCCAGAGTTTATGATGGATGTTTTAATTAAAATCACAAACATAAGATGGATGAGGTCTCTCGTACCTGCAAGCGAAGTGAAAAGGAGTTTGTCCTGCATCACAAGGGATGTTTGGATCAGCACCACTGTTCAGCAGAAGCTCAGCCACTGGCCGGTTTCCATGGAGAGCAGCAAAGTGGAGGGCTGTGAAACCTCCCCAACCTGAGAAAATGAGAAAACTTTACAAAATATCACAAATCATGGTGCTGGAAAAAAGTTTTTTTGTGACTATCCAAAAACATGAGGTGACAATTAAAATATAAACATGCAGTGGAAAAGTTGTGTATACATAAAATAATCTCTCATGATGTCTATGTATCTATATTGCTCATCAGTTATAAAAGTTTATAGTCAAGTCAATTTATTTGTATTGCACTTTTCACAATACACACTGTTTCAAAGCAGCTTTACTGAGTTTTATGATGTTAATGCCTAGCAGGGTAACACTTTACAATAAAGTTCCATTAGTTAACATTAGTTACATTCATTAGTTAACATGAACTAACGTAAAATATTTTAAGCATTTATTAATCTTATCTTAGTTAATTTCAACATTTACTAATTCATTATTAAAAACAAAATTGTGTCTGTTAATATTATTTAATGGACCACAGCTATATGTCTTAATATATTTTATACAGAACTGACCATTTTTAAAGATGGAAATCATATTCTTCTTCACTGGCTTCGTTTCCTTATAAAAGATTTATTCATAATAATTTCAGTCAAAATATAAGTTACTATAGTAGCCTAATAGTTGCAACTGTAAAGTCGAGTATGAAATCATCCGCAGTAAGCTTTCTGAATATTTGTCAGTTTAATTCCCCCTTTTTTGATCACCGTGTTGACAGTTTTATTGTAGTAAGTTACTATATAGCATTATTATTTTGGAGAAAAATATACTAGTTACCATGGTACAAAATGCATGTAGGACATCTCACAAAGCGTAACAGGTATCGGACGAAAACAGACAGGAAGAACCATGGCTATTGAAACGACAAATGCATGAAAAATTATCGCACGTTTAGGTCTTTTATTTAATCATCAGTGGCCATGAATAGATAATAATGTAAGCGATAGGTGGGTGAAAGAATGAAAAAACCCTTCTTGACCTGAAACCGGATCAGGAAGATGACAGTGAAATGTTAACAGAGGATCAGTGCAATCTCTGCCATCACCTCTCGGTATATTAATTTCAGCCCCCTTTAAAACAAAGTCTCACCTTTTTGTTTTAAGACGCCCCGATCCTGCTGCAAAAAATGGGAAACTCGATCGATCTCACCCCGTTGAATCGATTCAAATATACAACTTCCTGAAGCCTGCAACATTCTGCTGCCACCATATATTTACGCCTTCGCCAGGATGAAGAAATTCTCGGCCAGCTGTAAGAAACTCATTATAAAAGGATATTTGAATTGTTCTATTTGGTATTTGCAGCGGAAAATCTACGTCCACACAATATTCGCCCCGTTATTCCGATAAGAGAGCAAATCTGATAATATGTAAATATGCCGTACTACTGATTTAAGGGAAACCCCGCCCTCTGGAGGTGAAGAGAGAGAAATGTGTAATGTTTCCTCTAGTGGGCGCTCGGCTGCCCTAAACCCTGAACACTAATAAATAGAACAGCATTTAAATGTCGTTTTTTTGCCGCACAGAAGACAATGAATTATAATCGTTTGTAATATATTAAAACATGGTATGAGAATAAAATTTTACCTCAGCAATCTCAAAAAATTATGAATTAATGCCCATGCGAAGTAACCGCAAAAGATGTGATTGGTCCAGCTTGACAGCGCGGGGAAACGTCACAGGTACCACATGATAAAGTCACTGCTGCAGACGTACACTAGCCAGGGCACTGATTAGGGAGTCTATCATTTTAAGGGCTTTCTCAATCGCAAAATCCTTCCAATGCACTGGAAAGTTTGCCCCCTAAAAATCCCACAATGCACCGTGAAAACCAGTGAGTATCGTCCGAAAACTTAGGTAGCTGTCTAGAAGGGATAAAATAACAGTAAATTAATTTGCTACTTATCAGATTGTATTTTATTAACGACTACACCTACCCCCAACTCTAAACCTACCCTTACAATACTGCAAATACAGTTATTAAATAAAATAAATATTAAAATGTCCAGTGGCCGTAGCTGTATCCCTTCTAGTCTTTACCGTCAGCTAGAGTTGCCAACTTCTGGAAAGGAAAATAAGGGAAACTTGTGGTTCTTGATAGGAAAATAAGGGACACTCAAAATATTTGTATGTACCACATAGTGTATGTCATCAGTATCTGCAGTTAAGTATGTGTATAAAAGATGTATAAAAGGTTCTCAGACATAAACATATTTGGGTAATTTTGTGTCAAACAATTCAAAACAGTTCAAAAATGGCTAAAGCACTTCTTGTGTTTTTCACCCAAAGTTTGCATTTCTGTAACTCATACAGATATCTTAATATCCTTTTAGATTCTAATTCTTAACAAACTTTTAACAAATAACAAACTTATTTTTAAGGCCCAATATGGTTAATTTCCAGAGATTGGGATCTCAGTGCACCTCCATGAGTAAATTGGTACACTTTTTTAATGGTCGCACATTTTTCTGAAGAACAAATAATGTTGAAACTAGAAAATAGGTATATATCTCTTTTTTTTTTCTATCAACACAATTGAACATTCCTGTCTGAGTGCCATAAATAGTATTTTTTCCAAAGTTTGTGTGCCTGTAATTCTAAAAGTATTAAAGATATCTCAATATCCATCTATATTCTTATTCTTAATAAACTTTTCTTTTGTAATCTTCATTTTAAAGGCCATATCAATTAAAAGTTTGAACTAAATGTTGTTGCAACCATGTATGAATAAATGAAAATGCATATTTTTTCAATTAAAGAGAAGTAGAGAACTTAGAGAATTAGCCTAGTATGGGCTGCTTTTGGTGCTTGAGACTTTATTATTTTGTTTCAATAATGACGTCCAAGAATAGCCTACGCTAGCCTACTTAAATGAGCGTAACATGTTTTTTCTCTATTTAACAACATTAGCAATAGTGAAAGACGACTGAATGAAGTGGCTGAATGTTGCTGAAATCAAAGCGCTCGCTGTGAAGCAGGAGCGACCAGCCGGCAGAGGAGTCTGCTTGGTCTTAAAGCCTTCTGCGACTGGTTATGTTCGCAAATTTGTCTCAAAGGAATGATTCATTCTCAATTTAGAGCGTGTGACTGAGAATACGGGACAAACTGCGTTCCAAATGCCTTTCATACGGAACGCTTCATTGATGCCTTAAATACGGGACGATTCCGTATGATACGGAACGGTTGGCAACCCTACTGTCAGCTGACTTGTTGCCTCGCTGTTCTATCAGGCAATGTTTGTTGGTGTTTGCGCACGAAAGAACCTTGATTTCGGACAGACTTCTGAGGCAGTGTAACGGTTTAACAATCTACAGCAAAATAGAGCGAGCTTTGGTGAAAACTAAGCAAATATTAAATTACTACAATTTGTAGTAAACAATAGTAGCTAATTCTAATTTCTTTACAGTAACTTTACAGTACGTGTGCAAGTACGTCTGAATGTGGGTTTGTGTGTAACTAAACCTACAAAGAACTCAAACTTAAAATGCTTAACGTGATCACGACACTTTGACAATTTGAGAATTTATTTGACTTTACGATAAACGCAACATCGAAACCATAGAAAAACAAACTTTGCTATTTGACTTCTCCATCAGTTTGTTGTGTATGTGGCATTTGTCTATATGAGATAAATTTACCAGATAAAGATCAATTGTACGATTTTAATTGTTCCTATTAGAAATATCATTTATATTGTGAATAGGTAAAAGAGTTTTCTTGTTGCCTAATGCCTAGTCAGTGTAGTATTTTGTGCTATCTTAAATCACCACACGATGTCACTATTGCTCAACTTCTGGCGCATTACTTTGAAAAAATAAATAAATAAATTTAAAAAAAAAATTGGAATAACTTTAAACACCAGAGGGCATAGATACTCTTTACGTGCCCTCAAAATCACTTTTGATTGGTCGATTTTAAATCTCCCTATTGGAATAATATAAGGAAAATCAGCCCGATTGCTTTTACTATAGTCTTCTTCACATTATCCTACTTGAGCCTATTAAATGTGGAAAACACACACAGATGCGCAAAAAAGTCGTTCTTCTGCTTTTTTCACTAGGAAGTGAGGCACATGACCAGGCGCAGCTGATGTCAGAGTTTCACATTGTGCAAAGTTCAGGCAACCAGATTAGGAGGTATGTATCAGCTGGCCACTCACTGAGTGTTGTGATATGGGAACCCAGAGGAAAGCCTTCTGTCCAGCCATAAATCTACGTACACAAGCCTTATCAAAGACTTGAGATGCCACCAACCAAACAACAGGTATGTGTCGGATTACAGTCTGACTGAACTGGAGTTTCACCTGGGCTTCATATTAGTTATAGAGGTTAATTCACATATCTTCACAGACTGTTGACAGCTGTGGTTGACATGTAGTTGTCTCATTTAAGTGTATTCAAACTAGTTTTGTCACTTAGCGACTCAACTTGTTAGAACACAGGAAGATAAAGTTAAACAAGGAAGACTGACTTTAGTCATGTACTTTCTAAGCTTAATTTGTTTATCCAATTTGTATTGTATCAGGTTTAAACAATTCTGGAAGAGACAAGCCAGCTACTGTACAGAATCAAGTTTATTTACCGCAATCAAGGCTTTGAATAAAATAACGAGATGACATTCAAGTGCTGTATTTAGCCATTGGGTGAATAAACTGGTGGCAATGTGCAATGCAAACATGTAAGTTCTCCTGGAATGTGAATTATCCTCCCTGTAGCAAAACAAGCTCACGGCTTGACATCACAAGATCACATTAACGTGCGAACAGCTGATTGTAAGTTGCAGGAAAACCCTTCAACTTACTGCAGTTTCCTTTAAATGAATGTTTTTTGTCAGATGCTTCAGCTTCAGTGTTTATACTGTACTATTTTTTTTTTTTTTTTGATACCTTCTTAGAAAAAAATGTCTCAGATGGTTTACCTAAAATTCCCTAGAGCTGTAAAATTAAAGTAATAACATATCCCAGATCATTCGTTTTTGAAAGAATGTGATTGCTAAAAATCAGAGAAGCAGTTTTTTGTGCAATAACTTCCTTGTTACAGTCACTTTATTTAGAAAGCAGATTCAGTAAATGTTTTACGAGCACAGCAGATCAGTTATCAGTGTGTAAGTGTTTCATTGTAATACCTTTTTTATTTTTTAGGAGCCTGGTGGAGAAATGGACATAATCAGTAAGGAGAACGGGGAACTTAGTGCATCGGGGGAGAGTGCAGAGAGCATAGAACTGAAAACAACCCAAATTAACAATGAGACAAATGGGGACCTGAAAGCAGATGAGGATCTAGTGATGCTTCTGAGAGATCAGCTAACTCAGCTGGGCCAGCAGTCACCAGAACAAAAAGACCAGGAGCTAAGCCAACTACTGCTTCTGTTCATCCAGGTACAGAAAAACAATGAGAGGAGTGGAGGAGAACTGATTATTATAAACTGGCTGTCAAGACTATTAAAGGGATAGTTCACCCAATCACCCAATGTCATCATTTACTCCCCCTCAAATGGTACTATTACTATGGTAGTCATTTGGGGGTGAGATCTGCTTGGTTACAAATATTCTTCCAAATATCATCCTTTGTGTTCAGCAGAACAAAGAAATTTGTAGCGGTTTGGAACAACTTGAGGGGGAGTAAATGATGACACAATTTTCATTTTTGGGTGAAATATCCCTTGAAAATTCTTCAGAAATATGATTTAAATGTTTAATTACATATAACATCTTTAGTAGAGGTTACCGCGGGTAACATATTTGTACCATGTCTCAGAGACAACACTATCTTGACAAGTGACTAACATAGCATAATCAGAAAGAGCTTTATTTGTAGTCACAGTAATACAGCATTTTCTCCAAAATACAATATATTTTAAAATTAATTGCATGCCATTTAGAAACACAAGTCATCCAGCTTTTATTAATATGATATTTTTAATTTTAGCTTTCTGCACTGTGTAACAAGTCATACCAGCCACCGAGTGAACACAGAGAGTAACGTTATAACATAACTTTCAACACACTCAAATTTACTTTTGGTATGGTTGTTTTGACCAAGTAAAACAGTGCTGCGTTACCCCCCAATTTTAATTCATCAAATAAAGTGACCTGTATGAGTTGCAAAGGTTAGGCCTTTGTTTTGAATAAGTGGAAAAAAAAAGTTACTAACCCCAAACTCATAATTCATATAGTTCAAGTGTGTTGAAAGTGTGTTGATTTGACTGATAATGTATATTAATCATATAGAGATTAAATCCCAAAAAACTAAATATTATACACCTTTTATAACATTAGCTGCTTGTCAGTGATATATCCCTTTGACAGAAGCACTTTTCTTCACACTGACGCCAAGCATTTCCTGTTTAAATTCCAGCAATTATCTGTCACTAGGAGACAACTTATCTGGTTTGTGGCTGCACTGACAAACATTCATGACCTTCTGAGATGTAATCACACTCACAGGCTTAGTGTGGGTCCATGTGTGGAGGTTCACACATGTGTGACTCATTGACTTACCACTACTGCATTCTAACTAGGATTAAACCAACTATAGAGTAAGGAGTGAGGCATTACATCCGCTTGAAAAGTCACACAGAAGTAGGGATTGAAGTTGGGAATGTTTGGTGAAAAAGGGAAATGAAACTTGTGTTGTTATGAAAATGCTCATTTTTGGAAGTACACTTCAGATGTTTTTGTTTCTGCCTTGTGATAACTGCAAATTATGCTGTCTGTTTACTATTATCATGATTGCTTTTGTGAGAAATATGTCATGAAAATTTCAAACCTATTTATATTTAATGTGTTCATTTAAATATTAGCAGAAATAATCTTTCCACTAACTCTTCATAAGGTCTCAGAGAGCAGCAGCGTCCTTGATGATCTGGACCTCCAGGGCTTGGCACTGCAGGTTGGAGAAGCTCTTGTCTGTCATATACAGCAGAGAGTGGCAGAAAAGCCTGCAGGTACCCAAAGATAACATTCAATGCAGTATATATATAAAATAGCAAAGTGGTAACAGTGTGAGTAAGGTCACTATAGGCCAAAAACTGAGCAAACACAGACTCTGTTGGTGTTAAAAGGGAAGTAGCCCACTTCTTTATTTCACAAACATGCAACAAAATGAATGTTGACAATTTTGGCTATCTGTGTGATGCATTTATTTTTGGTTTTATCTTTATTATGTTTAGTTTAAATTACATTATTCAAAATGGATTTATCAGTGTGTAAAGAACCTACAACCTCACTTATCTGTTGTGTGCTAATATACAGTAAGTTCAAATGGCTTTAATTGTGCTCTCTGTTGCTTTTATGGCTTTGGTTAAAATAGAGGAAGCCCGATATGAATTGGAGCAGTTGTTTCAGAGGTCAGAGGTCAAAAGCAACCAAGGATGGCTTCTGCTCAAATCAATATCTCTTTTGTCAAACAGAGATGCTGTAAGTTGTACTATAAAAATTATGATATATTTGTTTATGCAGTCAGTTTCGTAATTACTTTGCTAATGTTTTATCAATAACAACACATCTAAAAATATAGTTAAATAGTCTTTTTTTCTTTGTTAGGGTTTTATTACACAATTCAGTGTTCAGGTGCCTAGATATATCATTGACAGCATTCTTCTGTCTGACTCGATCCTGTCTAGTCATGTTTTAACAGGAAGATGTTGTGTTCTTCGACAGGAGGTTGGTGTTATGATCAAGACAGGTCTACCTGCTGCATTAGTCAAGTGTCTATACCTGTTTGTAGCTTTGCCTCCCCAAAAAGAGAGCTCTGACCCTCAGAAGAATGACAAAGAGGAAGTCAAATGCTCTTTTCAGGACACTTTTATTCAGGTTTTTACATTTTGACATGCTTCATTTTATGTTGTAAAGCAATTACTCTACAGATGCTCATTTTGTGATAAGATAATGTTTCTCCATTAGCACATCCAGTTTTAGAAAGCTATGTCTTTTAGTATTATTATTGTTTGCAAAGTTGCAAAAAAAAAAAAAAGATTTATTCCTTTTAATCTTACAGTGAATGACCATGTATGCAAAGTTTTCATACGTATCCAAGGCATTTGTGTTAAACTAAAAGCAATATGTCTCTTTAAACCTCTGCTCAGGTGATCTTGCAGCTGTGCAGGCATGTGTGTTTTGTGGAGGGTCTGCTGGAGACGCAGGAGCTTTCAAGTGTGATGATCTCTCTCACCCTGCTGTGGGATCAGTGCAGCCCCTCATGGAGACGGCAGGCGTCCCGTGTGCTCCGAGCAGTGTCTGCTGCGCAAGCTCACAACACTGTACCTGCACTGCAAGGTCAACAACCGCACACACAAGCCCCCTGCTTATTCTTCGGCCAACTGAATGCATCTAATTAGATTGTGTTTTTCATAATAAATGATTCACATTTAGTTTATTGAACAAGTGCATTGGTGTAATAATCTACTTTAATATATACTGTAGGTAATTTCTACTTTTATCAACAAAATAATTGTATTTTGTCTAAATATGGAAAGGGACTGTAAGCACATCGTCAGATAACTATGATATTGATTTTCGCTTCAGATGATGCTAAATTGAATTAATTAGTTGTCCCAAACTTATGTTTACATAACATTTGGTTTTTAGCTGGAGATCTTCGGTAGGTCGCAGTTAGAAAATCTTGGGCACGATACAAAAGCTTCCAGATGACCCCCTTTTTGGCAGTCTTGGGTCTAGGATATTATATTGAACATAATCCAATTCAGAAAGTTTGACCGGGGACATATTTTCTTGAAGCCAGTGACAATTAGGACGAATTTACAGACTGACTTAAGGGAAACTTAGTTTCTGAATTGTTAGTGTATACTTCAGGTACTTATTTAATTCTATTACACTTATTTATAGTGTTTTGTTTCCTTTAGCTAGTAACTGCATGAAGATCTGCATCCAGAACATGCATAAGATCAGCGAGGACATCCCTGGTCATGTTCTAGCTGAGGTGGCTGTGAGTGTTTTCAGCTTTGTGAAGGACTCTTATTCAGTCAGCCCTGCTCTTTTTGAAGAGTTTGAGAACAACGACGGTTATGGCATCTTTCAGGCCATCTTGTTACGGTAAATTCACAAGTTTTGTTGGGAAAAATCATCAATATAAATGCAGATTGTCACTAAATAGTGCACATATGAAAGGCACAACGTCTCTGAAGCTTTAAAAAATTAAGTGGACCACTACTTCGAGAAAATGCATTTGCTTAGGTAGTTTCCATTCCTTTCTGCAGCTCTTTTTCTTCCTCTCATTCTCAGCTCCTTCCTCTTGCAAGTTTCTTTTCGAATGCCGCAGAATTCAATAATTAAAGAGCTCGTAATGAGATCAGCAGTAAATTGAGCTCAATCACATTACCGATCATGCCAGCTCTCTCTAACTCACTGCGTGTCTTCGCTTCCTCACAGCAAGGGTCACTGCAGGACAAGACCGCCCTCAATGAACAATGGGTCTCATTCACCAAGCTTGCTTATGCATGTATTTGTACATAAAACCTGTGTGTGAGCATCTACGTTTAATCTGACAGACATTTTTGTGTTACTTTTCTGTGCAAATACTGTAAGTAAGAATGCTTAGTAAATGAGACCACTGTTACCTAGTTGCCTGTTACTTACACTACCGTTCAAAATGTTGGGGTCTGTAAGATAATTTAATGTTTTGTTAAGAAGTCTGTTATGCTCACCAAGACTGCATTTATTTGATCAAAAATACAGTAAAACTGTAATATTGTTAAATATTTAAATTTAAAATGATTGTTTTCTATTTTAATATATTTTAAAGGGTTAGTTCACCCAAAAATGAAATTTCTGTCATTAAGTGCTCATGTCGTCCCAAACCAAAGACCTTTGTTCATCTTCGGAACACAAATTAAGATATTTTTGATGAAATCCAAGGGTTTCTGAACCACACATAGGCAGCAGTGTCACATTTGAGGTCCAGAAAGGTATTAAAGACATCGATTAAATAGTCCATGTGACTACAGTGGTTGAACCTTAGTGTTATGATGCGACGAGAATACATTTTGTGCGCAAAAACAAGACAAAAATAATGACTTTATTTAACAAGTTTATACACAGTTGACATAGTGAACACATTGCAGGCTTCCGTGTTTACGTTCGAATGTGTGATGCTGATGCAGGAGCCGGCCAATAAATCATTCTAATATCATTCTAAAATCATTCTAATATGCTGATTTGCTGCTCACATAACATTTCTCATTAGCAATGTTGAAAACAGTTGTACTGCTTAATATTGTTGTGGAAACGGATCCATTTTTTTTTACGATTCTTTGATGAATAAAAAGTTCAAAACAACAGCATTTATTTGAAATATAATTTTTTTGTAGTAGTATAAATGTCTTTACTGTAATTTCTGATCAGTATAATGCTTCCGTGCTGAATAAAAGTATTCATTTATTTAAAAAAAAAAAAAATCATAATGGTAGTATAGCTTTGACCAAACTACAGTGAATTGTAAAGAATAAATGATACAAAATCCAATTCATACTGTGTTTTACTGGAATTTAAATATGCTTTTCTTTGAGCTGTTGCAAACATGTACATACAAGTATAAACATGTCATACTGGACTAGAGAATGACTTATTTTTGCCCTTTGCAGCTGTGAGGGGGAAGTTACAGATGAGCACTTTCTAGCCATTCAAGACCTTCTAGGCCTCATCGCATCATTCACGCTTTTTGGCAAGGCTGAGCTAAAGGTAGCCATATGTGTGAACAACCCCCAACCACCAGCCTTCAGGTTTGACCCCACCCTGACTAACGGTAAGCCGCCATGACAGTGAGTGCCACTCTGCATCTCTGCTGCGCCACCTCATAGTAACGCCACAGAAAAGGCAATTATGTCTAGGATGATGAAGTGTAGCGCTCCTCACTAACCCAGTTAAGCCACCCTGCATCCATTCTCCTCATCCATATAGCAATTCTCCATTCATCACCACCAGAGCACCTCACTCCTGAGAGAGAGAAAAACAGCACCTTTTTTAAGCTTTATTTCATTTGGCTTTGATGTGATTTTAATTATGGGTGAAACTCAATCTTATTACCCTCTGCAGCTATATTTATTTGCCATAAACATCAGAGCACCTTTGTCCAAAGAGCCAATCAGTCTTTTTTTCATGTTGACGCATTTGAATGTTGATATAGTTCTAAACGTGGTTTAATCTATTTAATACGTGCCGTATAACACAGTTTCAGCCAGCATAACTGTAAATAACTCAATACTGATGCAGAGTTTCTCATTTGCATGAGCTCTTAGTTGTTCATAATGTCATCAATAATGTTGCTCTCTCACAATGTTCTTTTAGGAATAGCGTTACAAATTGTGCATGTAATGTGTAGTCTGCATAAAGTCAATGAATACAAGGTTATTCTATTCAAATATGATGCAAAGTTATTTTTTGTCCAATCAAGTTCATTGCATCTCAAATCAGTTTTATTTTATTTTATTTTATTTGTTATTTTACTTTATTCATATGTTCATATTTATCTGTACAGATCATTTTCTGAGCTTTTTATTTGTATTTTTATTTTATTTGGGTGTATTTTATGGTTTTCTTGTTTCATTCAACTTTTTTGCTGCACAGTCAATTTTTTTTGCTGGAAAATGTTTAATTAAATACTCGTATGAGTTGATCCTTTTCCTCCTCACTTTCTAAGCACCTGACTGTCTTTATATTTTCAGGTACGCCAGTAAAGAACCTCACAGCCTTCAAAATAATCCAATCCTCCTTCCTGCGCTCAAGCAACACAGTGATCTGTAGCCAAATCCTGCGCACCATTCAGATGATCTGGTCTTGGGAAAAGGCTAACTTCTTCCTGCTGGAGTGGACTCTGCAATCTCTGGCTCAGATGGCTGAGTGTGTGTGGCAGAAATCGCCACCTGTCCACCACATTTTCTTCGAACTGTTTGAGACCGTCATCTTCCAGTTCTCCTACATCCCACACGAGACCCTCAGGAAGGTCCAAGCTGTGCTGAAGCAGGGCTGTTCGGAGGCCTTCAACGTCGCAGCTCTGGACTGCTTCTACAGACTCATCATGCATAGCGGATTGCTGTCTGATGTCCTGAGTGATGGAGGACTGATGGAGCAACTGTTGTTTGAGCTTAAAAGAAGAGCGAAGATAATCAGAAAGGCTGGTGTTTCTGGTGAGTCCTTTGGGGTTTACTCTGTCTGTACTATGAATTATGAAGACAGTTTGATCTGATCCTGATCTGAGGTCTTATTTATCTACAGCAAGTGAGGATGAAGAGAAGGCTGACAACTATGAGAGGAAGTTGACCTCCAATATTTTGAATGTGGTTGCAGCCCTGGCCTTGCAGTCAGTCAGGAACACTGGTTGGTTGATGTGATTTCCTTTATAACAAATCTACTATGCAGCTAGGAAATAATTGCAATATTTTATAATAAATAATAAAAAAGATCCTCTATGGAGGAAAAAAAAAATCTCTCATTCTTTTGTATTTGAACACAAGTATAATTTGAAGTAAGGAGTTCATCCAAAGGACAGTACATTCAAAGTCATGGTGTCTGATCATCTCTTGGCTTTAATAGTGTTCATCAGGGACTTGGGAATGATTCCCTATGTGAAGATCTTTCTGGATGTTGAACAGTTCCGCAGTCCCGCTCTGTGCATCCTGGAGCAGCTTTCGGAGGTGAATCCAGAGGAATACATGAGCACCACCATCGGAGCCATCTGCTCCTCCACTGAGAGTGAGCTCAGACTCAAACAGGATCTTTTACAGGTATTTACTCCATTGCTGCTTTTTATTTTTGGCTCTCCCACTTCCCCAGTCATGAACTGTAAAGACCATTATGCATTTCCATGTTTATTTCTGTCTTCCTGGTGTGGGCTATTTTGCTTTTTTTAGTATTATTTATACAAGTACAAGTGTTGAAATACAAATCGGAACTGGTTATTCCAAAGCATGATGGGATTACAATGGAGAGGGCTTCTAATAAAACTAAACTGTGAGTTCAGGTAGCCTGTAACTGTCTGTAAATTCAGCTTCTGTTCCTAATTCTAACAAATTATAACATGTTTAAAGTATAATGAGCCGGTGAATTTATTATATCAGCTTTTGGGAGCCTGATTCCATTATAGCCAAATTCAGATTGATTTGCTAATATACAGTTAGCTGTTAACTCAGGCTTCATTCGATTAAGCTTGCAGCCTTGTGGTGCGACACACACAAAATTATGAGCAATATCAGATCAGAGAATGTGAGAGAAATCCAATTATGCATAACTATGTTATTCAGTTACTGTACATGTCCATTTTTTAGATTCAAGCGCAGGAATACTAACCTACAGACCATTAAACTGTAAGTGGGTTAAGGCTGCTGACAATTGGATTCACCCTGACCACTCTGTGAAATGTGTCAAAGCCATTCTGATTACTTCTATTGGTGCTAATCAGGTTTGGGCTTCATTTTATGACACATTAGCTCTTTGATGTATTAGCATGGTATATTGAATAAGGGCTAATCCATTTTGTGCAAGGCTTTTTGAAACATGAGACCCCTCCCATCTCCCTTTTTGTAGTGATGCGTTATTTTCAAACAGATATTTTGAACAATTCTAGGCAGTTGTAGTGAAACCTTGTAACTTATTTTATTGATAATTAATTATAAAATTTTATAAACATTCATGTCTGAACTATATGGAGCCCTAAAGGGACATGGTGGTGAAAAAAATACGAGATTGGAAAATAAAATCTATTTCTGAACTTTTGCTTTCTTTTGGGGGAACGCAAAATATTTGTGAGAGAACTTAAAAACATAAGCCACGTTTCCACTGCAGGAACTTTCCCCAGGAACTAGGGACTTTGGGGTGGTACTCTGTGTGTTTCGACCGCAGGAACCAAAGTCTAAAGGAAGTCTAAAGTCTAAAAATTTCCCCCTCAGAAAGTACCTGCTCACAGGGTAGTGCTTTTTCAAAGTTCTGTAACTTTGGTGGTGGGACTTGGGTTCTGAACATGCTTTTTGCTTGAATTCATGCAGCATTTTGATTGGTTGACTTCAAGCAGCATTTTTTTTTTTTTTTTCAAACACCATTTTTTACACCATTTTATTAAGAGTTGTTTGCTATCAGCAATGAATCAACAATGGAATTTAAAAAAATATGAACAATGGACTGATGACGAGGTTCAGGCTTTATTAAGCCTATATGCCGAGGACGAAATCCAGCTGGAACCGGAAAGTCGTGGGCAGTCCTACGTCACCAGACTTAATCTTCACGGTACTTTAGATCACGATGGAAATGCAGACAGCAACAGGTCTGGGGGAAAAAAGTTCCTGGAACAAATTTTTCCGGGTAATTTCGGTGGAAAAGCGGCTATTGAAATATAATTTTCCTCCCATCTCATATTTTTTTTCCATCACCATGTCCCTTTGGGGCAGTGGTCTCAAACTCAATTCCTGGAGGGCCACAGCTCTGTACAGTTTAGCTCTAACCAGCTCCAACTCACACCTGCTTGGAAGTTTCTAGTAATCCTGAAGACCTTGATTAGCTGAAATGGGTGTGTTTGATTAGGGTTGGAGGAAAACTGTGCAGAGCTGTGGCCCTCCAGGAATTGAGTTTGAGACCACTGCTTTAGGGGCTCCGTAAAACTACTGTACTATTGAAACTCGAAAGGTTTGGGGTCAATAAATTAAAGATAAAAGTTTATTCAGCATAACATAAAGGACATTTATAATGTTAAAAAAGATTTCTGTTTAAAAAAAAATGCTGTTCTTTTGAACTCTCTATTCATCATAGAATCCTGAAGAAATTTATCACGGTTTCCTCAAAAATATTAAGCAGCGGAACTGTTTTCAACATTGATAATAATAAGAAATGTTACTTGAGCATCAAATCAGCATATTAGAATGATTTCTGATCATGTGACACTGAAGACAGAAGTAATGACTACTGAAAACTCTGCTTTGCCATCATGGGAATAAGTAAAATGAAATTTCACAATACTGTTTTACTATATTTTTGATCAAAGAGATGCAGCCTTGGTGAGCAGCATAAGAGACCTTTTTAAAAAACATAAAAAAAAAATCATACTTACCCCAAACATTTGAACAGTAGTGTACTTGTAATAATCCCTTGCTTCTTGCCTTTTCACAGTCTATTATGAAAGTTCTGGAGAACCCAAACAGTTGGAACGCCTTTCGCACTGCTGGAGGCTTTAACGGCTTGCTCTCCATTGTCGTGGACATGGAAGGATCGCTGCTGGAATCCCCAACAGGAATGTGGGCCTCACTGAGCCGCCAGAGCCTCGTTGAGCTGCTGCTCCTTACCCTGCACACCATTGCCCTTGCCGTGCATGTGCACCCCATCAACGGACACTTTTTTTACACAACCGGAGTCTGCGAGAAGCTGGGTGAGGCTCTGCTGCAGCTTGGTTGTTTCCAGAGAGGAGTCCCTGTGGAAACAGACAAAGACAGCTCAGACTGCAGAAGATTCCAGCAGTTTGTGGAAGCGGTGGAAAGGCCAGAACCCCAGTTGCCACCACCTTTAGGAGACTGTGTTAAGCTGCTGAGCTTCCTAGAGCAGTTTGCTACCGGTGTGAGCTTGGCTACAGATCCATGCACAGGCTTGCAGGAGAATAATGATGCTGGTGAGAGTCAGATCACAGTCTCAGGTCAGAGGATAGGGGAGCCATCCAATGAGGATGAGTTGTTGAATCACACTCGGGCTGGAAGTGTGTCTTTAGTATCAACAGATTCTGGGAGGTAGGTACTCTTAATCAACTTTTATCTAGGTATAGATATTATGTTATAAATATTAGATAACTGTTTTTATTTTTTTATTTTTTTTATGAACAATCACATATAGATAAAAAAAACAAAAACAAAAAAACAAAACAACAACATAAAATGGCTGTACAGGTTTAAAATGCTATAGATTTGCTATTGTCCAGAAAAGACAGTAAATCAATACTGGGACAATTTCTTCTTTGCTTTGTCTGCCTGTCTATGATTGTTAAACATATCATTTTTTATTCAGGGTTTACGCCGACCTCACCATTCTTCATCCAGGAGCTGTTAAGCTCATCATGACTCTCTTGCCTAGTATTTACTGTCCCAGTGACCCTTGTGTAAGTAAAACCACAACCACAGTCATACCTCGGACATAATTTGTATTTGGTGTATTGACTAAAAGGCTTAGATTAAATGAACAAACAAATAGCAAAGTTGGGTCCACCTCAAATTGTAATTTATGTGTCAATCCAGCAAAATGTTACTTCAGTCTTCAGTCACATGATCCTTCAGAAATAATTCTGATGTTTATTTGGTGCTCTAGAAACATTTGTTGTTATTATCACAGCTAAAAAAAAGTTGTTACTTAATATTTTTGAGGAAATAATTCTGATATTTTTTTACAGGATTCTTTGATGAATAGAAAGTTCAAAAGTACAGGATTTATTTGAAACAGAAATCTTTTGTACCATTATTAATGTGTTTACTGTTACTTTTGGTCAATTTAATGTATCCTTACTACATGTACTACAATAATGGCCTACATTCTGTCCTATAGTTGTCGGAAGAGCTGCAGCTGGCTGTGGCTTATCATGTGCAGACTCTGGTGAAGTCAGAGAGAAACAGGCAGATCATGTGTGAGTTTGGTCTGGTGTCCACACTGCTGACTCACTGCAAACATATCCTCATCGACAATTCCCATTCACTACACCTGCCCATAGTTCGGATCCTTGAGAAACTCGCCTCTCAGTCCATGGATCACAAGTGCCTGAGGTCGGCATATGTTTGCAGTTAACATGCTCACGCATTCCTCATGAAAAATGTTAAATATACAATATGATAAAAATAAGTTTACACATTTTGTATGCCATTACATTAGTGTACTTTATCTTAGGCAGTTCCTGTGTCTTGGGGATCCTCTGATGTGTAGTGGAGAAAACCTGCTTCCTGTCTCCTGTGAAGAGGCCAACTGCTCAAGTACAGTTCCTCCTAGTCCTTACAGACTTCCTTTTTGGATTACTTCCTGTTTCATGAAAAAAAAAAAAAAAACATTTGATCATATCTGTTGTTTGAAGAGACTGCATAGATCTTCACAATTTTCTGTTATCTATTGCACAGACCAGACAAAAGACTCTGAAGAGGATAACAGGAAATCCTCAAAAAAGGCAATGAAAAGAAGTTTCAGTCTACTGAAAACCTCTTCAGACAGTGGGATGACAGTTCCTCTTCATAGAATCATAAGCCTTGTCTCCATCACATCGCCACGGTCCTTTCAGCCACACAAAATCTCCATTTCCCCTTCTTTTGTGGAGTTTGACATGACAGACAGCGGCTATGGGTAAGTGTTTGGATACACTGTATATTGACACTCCAAGTTTCTGTTAATAAACAGTTCCTTTGAATATTGTGTTTGACAATCGGGAACCTTCAAATCAAAATGGTTGAAAACCACTGCTTTATGGGCTTTATATAAAAATAAAATTATGAGTGATTATTTAAATTAAAAAAAAAAAAGAAAAGTTGAAAGGCACACGCTTTGCACCAGACATTAAGTTCACCATATAGTTGCTAAACGTAAGATGTCAAATGTAAAACTACTGACTGATATATTAATCTAGCATTATTTATTTTGCTAAATTACAAATAACTATTTGTCTCCACAGGTGTTTGTTTCTGCCATCTCTTGCCACAGTGAAAGGTGTTAGTGCAGACTTTATCTCCACTGGAGGCTTGGGCACTGGTAAGAAATACTATAGAATTACATTGTAGCATAAAAATAATTTTAAGATTTAAATAAATACCCTAAAGTCACATGACAACTAAAATTATGTTGGTATGGAAATCTAATATACTAATAAACTAATAAAAGTTTGGTTCCAAATGGATTTATCTGCTTCAGAAAGATTCCATTTACCAGATGCTTTTATAATATACATAAAAGCACAATGTAGGTCCTGTTCTTTTTTTCTTTTTTTTATATCCTTTTGTTTATCTCCACAGACTGCAGAGGCTTCCCTCCTTCAGCCGGACTGTCTTTCTCCTGTTGGTTTATGATCTGTAGGTTCAGCTCAGCATTTGAATCCCACCCTGTGCGTCTGCTCACGGTAGTGCGCCACATGTCTCGTGCTGAGCAGCAGTTCAGCTGCCTGTCTATCAGTATCTCTGAAGGCTGCTTGGTGATCTCCACTGAGGAGGAAGCATATCAGTTCTTAGGTGAACACTTGAGATTACTTTTAATTTGCTTTTTTTTTTTTTTTACTACTTTAGACATCTTATTTACAGTATTAATTTTACTCTACAGACATGATGGAGCCTGAGGTGCCGACTCCCAGCACGCTGCTGACCTCAGTGAAGTTTAATTGTTCCAAACAGCTGATACCAGGCCAGTGGCACCATCTTTGTGTGGTTATGGCCAAAGGAATCAAGAAGAGCTGTTTACTCACTGTTTATCTGAATGCAACAGCAGTCGGAACAGCAAAGGTTTGTGTAGGGAGTTTTTTTTCTTAAAAGGATAGTTTACCCAAAAATCACTTACTCACTGTCCTTTTGTTTCAAACATACTATATATGACTGACTTTCTTCTGTTGAACACATGGTGAATTTCTAGAAAATTTTATGAATGTTTGACTTAAATTTACATTTTGCAAGAATGTTTGATGTTTTGTTATGAGAAGGATTCTTCAACAAAAAAAAAAAGAAAGAAAAGAAAAGAAGAAAAAAAGAAAAGAAAAGAAAATAAATTGTAGTGTGTTTGGTATGAATGTTCAAAAGTTTTGGGTCGGTTAGATTTAAAAAAAAAAAAAAAAAAAAAAGTTTTTTTAAAGAAGACTCTCATGTTTAATAAGGCTGCATTTATTTGGTGATAAATACAGTTAAAATATTAATCTTGTGAAATATTATTTTATAAATATTATTTTAACTTTATTCCTGTGACTGGAAAGCTGAACTTTCAGCATCATTACTCCAGTCTTCAGTGTCACATGATCCTTCAGAAATCATTCAAATACCATGATTTGGTGTTCAAAAAACATTTCTTATTATCAATATTGAAAACAGTTGTGCAGATTAAATCTTTGGTAACATTATACATTTCGTTACTGTCACTTTTGATAAGTTTAATGCATCCTTGCTGAAAAAAAATATTAATTTAATAATATTAATTTCTTAAGAAAAAAAAATCTTACTGACGCCAACCTTTTGAATGGTATTGTAAGTATGAGTAAATGTAAGAATTGTAATTTTTTTGGGTGACCTATTCCTATAATGAACCAATTCCTGTAGCTCAAACAGTAGAGAATGGATCTAGCAATGCCGAGGTCATGGATTCAATTCTCATGCAATGCATAACCTGAAAAATGTATACCTTGAATGCAGTTTAACTCACTTTGGATAAAACTTCTGCCAAAATTAATGTTTACCTTGTGTTTGCCATGTAAGTAGTCCCAAAGCTAACATGTTGTTAAAAATGCTCTTTTTGCAGATAAAGTACATTCAGCCGTTTCCCGGTCAGTCCATCTCAATGGATCCCTCCGCAGTCATTGACGTGTGTGGGATTATTGGCACTCCATCTCTATGGAAACAGCATGCAGCTCTGGTCTGGCGTGTCGGTCCTACATACTTGTTCGAGGAAGTTTTGAGTTCTGATCAGGTGGAGACTATTTATGGGCAAGGCACCAAATACATTGGCAACTACCTTGCTCTCAATGTTCAAGGTGAGAAAGTTTGCTTCTCTCTGTCTGAAAATAATTCTAAATTTAATGGGAATCTGTATTTACGCAAGTACATGTGTTTAATAGGAGGTGAGACAGACGGTGCAATGACCCAAATTAGGATGGTCTCCCCAGAAAGAATTTCCTTTGCCATAAACCCGGCAGTTTCCACCATCACTACAGTTGTGAATATTAGAGACCAGTACAATGAGGTGGACTGTCGCCTTATAGCCAAAGAGGTGCTTTAATATTCCTTTTTAATTCATGGATTGAATTATTTTGATTATTTAATAATGATTGATTCTTCTATTATTTTGATCACAGATGGGGATTACGTCACGTGATAACTGTACTCCTCTCTTCCTGGCTCATAATATCAGCCAGCACCTCAGTGGAACTGCCCGGACGATTGGGGCAGCCCTGGTTGGTTGTTTTGGTAAAAAGCACAAGTCCACTAGCTACTGCTCTAAAGTGCATACTGTAAGACAAGACTGCAGCATTTGTTTTTGAAGTGAACTTCTGATTTAAGGGAGATTTTACACTTTTATTTCCAGGTGTAAGGACGTTCCAGTCATTCAGTGCATCTAGTAGCTTCCAGTATATTGGTGGCCCTGCTGCCATTCTGAGTTTGGTGGCGATGGCCTCAGATGATGGATCCTTGTATGCTGCTGTCAAAGTTCTGCTCTCAGTTTTAGAGACAAATCCTGTGATGGAGCAGGAGATGAAGCGTACTAATGGCTTTAAGGTAGTGCTGTCAATTAAAGTCAGTTAAGACTTACAGTTTAACAAATCCAAGCTGCAGATTTGATTTGTTTTGTATTGTCAGCTCTTGTCCTTCCTGCTGAAGATGAAGTCTCAGCTGATCAGCTACAGGATTTTTCAGCTCATTCTGGCCATAGTGGGCACAATGGAGCTAGGCATTGTTACTACTCATATCCCAAACATCAGCGCTTTCCAGGACGTCCTCTGTGACTTTGAGGTAAGTTTTAGATTGGTGTGCTATAAGTTTCTTCATAGCTACAATATTATCTGCTTTGGTTGTTGCAATAGCATTCTGAATGACTTTAATTGAATTTTAAAGGGTTAGTTCACCCAAAAATGAAAATAATATCATTTATTACTCACCCTCATGTTGTTCCACACCTGTAAGACCTTCGTTCACCTTCGGAACACAAATTAAGATATTTTTGATAAAATCTGATGGCTCAGTAAGGCCTGCATTGACAGCAAGATAATTACCACTTTCAGATGCCCAGAAAGCTACTAAAGACATAATTAAAACAGTTCATGTGAGTACAGTGGTTCAACCTTAATGTTATGAAGTGACGAGAATACATTTTGTGCAACAAAATAACGAATTTATTCAGCCATATCTATGAAACTTCAAAGATTTACGAATCTTTTGTTTTGAATCATATCCCAAACATCAAAAGAATGCTAAAGTCATGCACATACTCAACATGATGAGCAAACTCCTGATCCTGCTGCATGATCCCAGTGTAATTACTCACCCTCGTGTCGTTCTACACCCATAAGACCTCCGTTCATCCTCGGAACACAAATTAAGATATTTTTGATAAAATCTAATGGCTCAGTGAGGCCTGCATTACCAGCAAGATAATTAACACTTTCAGATGCCCAGAAAGCTACTAAAGACATATTTAAAACAGTTCATAGTACAGTACAGTGGTTCAACTTTAATGTTATGAAATCGCCCATCACTAGATATTGTTGAATAAAGTCGTTATTTTGTTTTTTTTTGGTGCACAAAAAGTATTCTCGTCGCTTCGTAACATTTAAAGTTGAACCACTGTACTGTACTATGAACTGTTTTAGTAGCTTTTTGGGCATCTGAAAGTGTTAATTATCTTGCTGGCAATGGAGGCCTCGCTGAGCCATCGGATTTTATCAAAAATATCTTCCGAAGATAAATAAAGTTCTTACGGGTGTGGAACGACATGAGAGTGAGTAATTAATGACAGAATTAGACCAGAAGGCTGACTTGCGGTCTCTACAAAGCTGGTCATGACGTAGTGATAACGTTCTTCAAACAAGAGTGTAAACCACAGCAAATCTAAAGAGAAGAAATTAACTTTCCATAGAGCTAGCTAGCAAGTAGCTAAGCTGCAGAGGACGACGTTTGGTTTCTGTTTTTTTCCTTTTAGTTACATGAATACATGGGGCTAGCATGTTTTCCACATGTGATCACATGGATTTTACATGGGAACTATTCCAAAACAACATGTCTCCCATGTACAAAGTATGTGTTTCACATATGACCATGTGTTTTTGCACAGGTGAAATTCATGTGGTTTTTCTGTTAGGGTAAAAATAGTAGTAGTACTAACACTACTTTCTGCATGCAAAACAAGGATGCAAGTGTACATGCTTGATTAATCATGTGTATGTAGCAACTTTTTGGCAATGTGCACTACAATTTAAAAGATTTTTTGGGCCTGTGAAATCTTTTTGAAAGAAGTTTCTTACGCTCACCAAGGCTGCATTTATTTGGTCGAAACTACAATTTAGAACAATTTACATAACTGTTTTCTATTTTAACATATTTTAAAATGTAATTTATTCCTGTAATGGCAAAGCTGAATTTCAGCAGTAGTTACTCAATTCTTCAGTGTCACATGATCCTTTAGAAATCATTCTAATTCTGGACTGTAGTAAACATTTATTTTATTATCAATTTTGAATACAGTTGTGCTACTTAATATTTTTGTAGAAACAATTATAAATTTTTTACAGTATTTATTTAAAATAGAAATCTGTTATAAATGTCTTTTCTGTCAATTTAATGCATCCTTGCTGAATAAAAATATTAATTTCTTTAAAAAATAAAAAATAAATCTTGCTCACCACAAATTTTGAATGGTAGTGTAAATTTTAAACCACACAGGAAAAATCAGATTTGAGAAATGACTGTGCATAATTAATGTTGTAGAGCAAAAAGGGGAAATCTCTAATCAAGCAACAATAATCACAGACCTTATTTTCCCGCCATTCTAAAAACTCGTAGGAAAATCCAGAGGGAACCCATGACTCAAATGATAATTCCCTTTGTTTTAGGACAACACATTTAGCAGCTCTATTTCACAAAACTTGAAATTGCACAAGTGTTGTTGTTCAAGAAACAACAGCAACTTCTTGCTTAAATCATAAGAAGTTTCTTTCGTCTTTTTCCTGTAGGTGTGGCAGAATGCTCCAGAAAATCTAGACATTTGTGTTTTAAATCATTTTGCTGATATCCTGAAGTCAAGGTACGTTGTTTGCTACAGTTGTCGTGAGTTCATGTTTAGTTTGCACCATAAAGTGATGTGAAACACATGGCCCACTTCCTGTTTTTCAATCATGCATAAACCTTGTTAGTGGAAACATGCTCTGCTAGTGCTGTTTGCTGTGGATACGTGTGTCTGATGGTGAGTTTGTTTCCAGTGGCAGTCAAAAGAATGCTGAAGTCATGCACATTCTCAACATGATGAGCAAACTCCTGATCCTGTTGCATGATCCCGGTGTGACCCGCAGGAAGGTGTCAGTCATTTGTACTATCATCAGATCCCTTTTCAAGGAGCATTTCAACACCACAGACATCAAGAGGCATGTCTGTTAACTATTACAGGCTCAGTTTAAATTGAATCATTTGTTGCAGCTCAATTTTCATGACAAATTGTCAGACAACTTTGGGAAAATCGCCACAGTTTTAAGACACCAAATTAATGAAAATAAGTCACTTGACATTTTTGTTTGTTCCATCAGGCTTGGACTCTTCTTAGTTCATAGTCTTTTGCCTCCTACTTTGAACGAGAAAAGCACTTTCTCTGATTTGGATTTTGATGATCAATCACAAGGTACCAATTTTTGCGATAAAGATTCATTTTGTTCATGATTTTAGATTTGTGCTTTTTTCCAAAATCTTGACTTTTGAATGAAGCTCACTCTTTACATGCTCTTTAAACTCTGTGGCTCTAGGCTGGTGTCAGACTCCTGGGAGATCAGTTTGGATCAGGAACCAGTTGCTCTCTATGCTGTCTTCTCTAATCATCCCAAACACTTCAAGCATGTGAGTCGAGTTTAGCAATGTAATGTCAACTCTTGCTCTCTTTATCCTTGTTTACATGATCCCATTGACAAATAGCTTTAATCTTGAATTCTAAATACATTCTCAAATGTTTCTCAAATGGCAGTAACCAGGAAGAAGTGTTCTTTGCACTGGGGTCGGATTGGTTCCTCCTCTTCTTACAGGGCCACATCCACACTAGCACAGTGCTGCTGGTTCTCACATTGCTTACTCACTTCCTATCGTATCCGAACATTCTAACCAAGTTTAGAGAGGGTGTGTCACCTGGAACTTTAGTGGAGACCATGGAGATGCCTACCAGTATTACAGGTACTGTATTTCTGGATGAAATTTCAAAAGTGTCTATTAATGTGGTTGTATGTGATTGCTATATACATAGCACTAAAATAATATAATAACATATTTGTATTTTTGGTTTTACCATTGTCCTCTAGATAATTTGAAGTCTCGCTCATGGTCGTTTGAATGTTTGAGCTGTATCTGCCCCGGGTTTGAAGTCCTGCAGAAGCTTCTTGTCAGCCATATCCACCTGCCTCAAATTTATGGAGCTCTAGCTGCACTGCTTATAGGAAAATCTGATTTCCAGGTTCCTGCTGGGCAGGTAGAGATCACATTGCCTAGTTGTCTCATATGACAAAATGTGTTTTATTGACGTGTATATTAATTTGTGGAGTTCAAATGACCTACACCCCTCTCTCCTTATTTGAGGTCTTTCATGGTTGTGATGAATTTTGGGAAGATTTATGCTTGTGCTTTGTCCTTTGGATGGCAGGTTGATATTGACATGATGCTTCAGAGTTTGATTGACAGCTGCAGTGGATCTGAGGGCATTCAACTATGTGCAGATGCAGCTTGTGTCCTTTTAGAGTTGATTAAGATTATCATTACTAGGGTAAGTGTGTCTAAATTGCTAAATTTATTGGCATGAGATATACACTTTTATTGATAATTAAAATTTTCAGATGTTACAGCCTAGGATAGCGGGTACTACATGCAAAATAAGGTATTGCACCACCTAGTGCTCAAAAAGGCAATACTAAAATAGACTGACGGACAGTTGCATGTCTGCCGGATGTAATCTTACATATTATTTTAAGTCGCCGTTTGCATGATTACAGTCCCTTTTTGCAAACAGGTTGCTTAACCCATTGCATAGTCATTGATGCAGTACCAGTAAATCCAGGTTTTCTCATGTTGTGTACGTATTTGTATTTCTCTAATAAGCCTGTAACAGAAACTGCAGATGGCTGGGAAGTCCATTACCCAGGTAGTGTGATGCAGTTTCTCTGCCTGGTGAACAGTTTGTTTCCTCAAGATCCTCTCTGGACCTCCCCTGATTTCCTCACTTCACTGGCCAGTGCTGTTTTCCCCTTTGAAACCCCAGAGGTGAGACTTTTGGGGACTGTACCATACATTTTCTGTGCAACTTAAAAACATACCCAAGAGACATTTTATTGCCCCATTGGCAAGAAATTTACAGAAGTGATATTGCTTCCATCTTCTCATACAGAGCACAACAGGTGTACGGGGTATCAAAGAAAGTGGCGAGGTGGTGGGGGAGCCCCCCTTGCTTCGTCCGTCCCACCCAGGCAGGAAGCAGGTGTGTGACTTCATCCGTATCCTCTTGATGGACAGCCTCATTAACATCCCCGCCAAAGACGGCCTTCATCCTTTAATACAACTGCTAGAGGTGAGGGATGTAAAATATTGACATATAATATATCAAACTACTTTTTTATTTTTACAAAATGATCTATAAATCATGTATAGTGTATATACACTATACATAAATTCTTGAAATAGTATGATGATGTTGATGAGGTTGATTATTATTATTATTATTATTATTATTAATTAGTATTATTTAAAAAAAATAGTTGTCAATTTTAATAAGAATTTATTTATTATTATTATTTATTTATTGAAATTTATGTATTTATTAATAATAATAATATAAATTATATTATTACATATATTTAATAATTAAAGCTAGTACTTTTGAAATGCAGGAATCACATCTGAGCTGTTAAAGTATCATCTGATGCTGTGTATAATATCTTTCCTCCATAAGGTGCCACTCTTTGCTCAGTTTTGATGATGAGATGCACATTACTGCTCACTGGAGGATGATAACTACATTTCATACAGTCTAGCCAGTAGTGCCCTTGTGGTCTATAGTGAAGACATTATTTTAACATTCTGAAGGTTTTGTTTTTAGTTTTCCCCAGATGGTGTTTGTCAAGAGCAGAGGCAGAGCTTTCAGACTGAACTCCTGGAGTTTATGATGGACATCATCCACATGACAGGACAGGAAGAGGGCCAGTCTACACATGTGTCCAGAGATGGTAAAATATATCAGACACTATATAAAAATGCTTTTAATCAATTTGTTGAATGTCAGAAATTTATTCCATCTTTTAGGATGAAATTAAATATAATAAGCAAGGTTTAAGGGTGCTTTTATACAGCTAACATGCCCCACTAAATTCTCCTAAGATCCATCCAAGTCCAAGCAGGAAGGAAAAGCTGCTGTTTTGGTTGAGAATGTGGCATTCTTCAGTAAAAAGCTAGTGGAAAAACTCTACTCTGGCATGTTTGTGGTGGAACCAGAGAACCTCTTGGTCTTCATGGCTGAACAGATAGCTGTCGTGAGTTTATCTTCTGATTTCACCTACACCATATTATTGTTTTAAGCCTAGAAATACGTGTATTTACACTGCATGTTTGTACTGACATCAGGCACTGGAGAAAGGTCCAGGTCATCGGGAGATAACGGTCAGCAGTCTGTACAAAAGCTTGAACCGGGCCCTGCTCTACTTCCTGTCTCGATCTAGACAGACTCCAGCTGAGCAGGAACTCATTATTCAGACACTTCATGTTTTGCAGCAGCAGTGGGATGTGATCATGGCAACATACAATAACAATGTCCACTTCATTAATTGTCTCATGCACTGCCTCGTCCTTATACGCTCTGGAAGGTGGGTTTCATTGTTAGTGATAGTAAAATAATCGCCACTAATTTGTTTGTTCTTTTAAGTATTAAAAGGTGAAACTTCCACATCTCATTCTATTTTCACAATTTTTGAAAATTTCTTTGGCTATTGAATGATTATTTTTGGTTATTTTTCTTTAATTTTATGGAAAATATAAGGTTATAAATAATTGAACCAGTGTTTAATGCCAAACTAACTTATGTTTATTGCTAGAGAAAACATAATAAAAAAGCACAAAAATCTGCAAACTTTGTCCTTTAAGAGAAATCTTCAGAAGTCTTTAATTAGAGGCCATAATCTCTGATAATCACAATCCATAATCATTGCTTTTGCTATTGTAAAAAAAGAAGAAGAAGAAGAAACCAGGAGTTTTGACATTAGATAAACTGTAAAGGGTTGCCAAATATTTTTTTTAAATATATAATATAAAACAGCTAAAATAGTATTTAGTTTGATCTACATTTTCCTCAAGTCAAGAACATCCTTTCACTGATCATTTGCTGAATAAGACAAAAATGACATTTCTTTGAAAGAATTTCCTCTCTTTTTTAACAATTTTTTTTGCATGTAATCAATACATAAAGAAAGATTCTATTACTGTCTTTTAGCTTTCCTGAAGGCTTTGGATGTGAAGTCCACAAAAAACCCTCAAGAAACATCTGGAGGCATCTTTTCCCGCACAAGAACAGCCGGGTGATGTCGCAGACCCTTGTCACTGATTCAGCAGAAGGTTTCTCTTTCTTTCTTTCTTTCTTTCTGTCTTTCTTTCAAAGTTTTGAATATGGTTGTGATCCTTGTAGTCGAGTCAGAGCTGATGATGCTGGTGGAAAACACCTGGACTAGAGTCATGCAGGAGCGGAGACAGGCGCTGGAGGAGGCCTATAAAATCGACCTGTCCGCTAAGCCGGCTGGCAAGGAGGGCCAGATATCTATGGGTGATGTGAGCCCTTTGTGGGAGGAGACAGCAATGAAAGCCTGGCAGCTCTTTATAGGTCAGTCACTGCTACTTGTCTGTCAGTATTTGAGATTACTGTCAGCTTTCTTATTTTGACCCTTTTGCTTTAGTTTCGGTTGTATTTGACTGACATAAGAGAGGAGAATGCACATGAATTATTTACAGTAAGTTGCAAAAGTAGAAAACGATTTTCCTGCATACAGTTACATTTAACATTTTTCTCTCAGATTCTCAAAAGAAAAAAGCAAATAATGGTCACCAGAAGAGGGCAGGACTTCTCAGCAGTGCATTGCAATCTGTTCAGAAGAGGTTTGGGAAGGATTCAGCCGGCAGTGCTGAGGTAGGACAATTAAATTTGTTTAAACACAAATTTTTCTGTTGGATTCCAGTGCCTTGACGTGATGCATGTCCAGAACCACTTTGGACAGACAGGAAGTGAGTGGTTTAGTCAATGAGAATTCCTTCACATGGTGCCCTCTCACCATCCCAATGTCACCGCAACCGGACACCACCACCTACCCCGTGGCACTGTCTCAATCTTGTCTCTAAATCAATTTGGATTATTACAGCTGAGTACACCTCAGTGGGCAATGTAATTGATATTTGTTAATTTTTTCCATGGGAACACTCACTAGAACATTGCGTTTGCTGTTGAAGGTTAAAGACGCTGTTATTGTTGTTTTTCCCCCCCGAAAACGCAGCCCACATCATTAGTTCCCACCACTGAAGACGTCGCCATCTGGAAAAGGATGCACAGAGATATTACTCAGGCACAAGGGCATGAAATTGCTGTTTCTTTGCAACTGCTGCTATCTCCGTCTCCGCCTCAGAAACAGGGGGCGGTAATTATAGGCAGTCCCGATCCGATGAAAACATTCATTTTGTGTTACTCTGTATCATATCAGCTTGTGACAGCCTATCAGCTGTCTTGATGAATTGTCCTCCTCAGAAACGTGCTGCTTAAAATTTGCTGTGAGTTTTGTGGATTCTGAATTTCTCCTGGAAATTCGTTGTAACTGTACCAAAACATTATGTGGTACACACATACTTCAGATCATACTTTAGTTCCTTTGAGTTTTGCATAACTTTCATAGAAAGTTTAGCTCATAACAAAAAAAAATCAAGATTCACATAATTGATTAGCTAGTGTTAGTTGCTCAACTAATAGTCATAGTAATTTTTGCTCTAAATATGCTGTTATAAACAGTATTATAAAATAGTGACAATTATTTCACTGCTACATTCAAATACCTTTTTCCAGATGTTTTATGAAAATGTGAAAAATGTCCAGCAAGATAAGGCTTTGGAATTCTTCTCTCATTTATTTTCAGATTTTTATTTGAAATGTAAATCGTTAACACATCTCCCAATGATTCAGTGAGTCATATTTTTTGGCAATAGACACCTGCTTCTGATTTCAGTTAATAGCACTGTGAAAAATAATTAGGAATATTAGTTTTACCTCTCATTTCTCATTGCCTAGGAGAAAACTGGCACAGTTTACTCCACTCCTATTTCACTAGCAAATTGAAAACAAAAAAAGAGTTTTTCACAGGTTAAAATGTCTTGTTAATTGATGACGTTGACCTTCGTTATTTAGAATAGTTATTTCCTAATATTACATCATTTTTGTGTCTAATGGGTGATAAATCAATTTCAGCATTTTAAAATGTTTATTTAGTATACGCAGTTTAATCCAGTTGCCTGTACTCCAGAGAACTTACCCATACAGCACGACGCAAAGCAAACTTTCCTCTGGATTCATTTCAGATATATGCTACAGACTAATTATATCTTCATAATGGAAAGATAATTAACATAGCTAATGATCAAGTTAAGTTTATTACACATTCACCAACAGCCTAAAATGAAGCTGACATTATGTTATGTTATCATCAAAGGTAGTCTTTTTCTGTGGAAAGTAATTAAAATGGAAATCAGTGATGTTAATTGCAGAGGGGATGCTGTTTAATGTGCTGCTCGTACAAGGCCAATAAGTTTGCTGTTTGGGTAAATGGAGTAATTAATGCTATATATTACTTATGATTCTCTAAATAAAAGAATACGATTAGGCGATGATTCAGTGTTTATCTGTCAACACAGGGTCCGTAATTACTCCTGTGAACTCCTTTGTAACACTTCTTAATCCTGCCATCCATTTGGCACGCACAAATGCACAATTTCCTTTTTTTCTAGTTTTATAACTTGTCACTATATTTCTTTCTAAGTCCACCAAATTGCATTTTTCCTGAATTTTTGTTTTTGCAATTTTTGCAAGCAGCAATGAGTATGCATGTAGGTGGAACAAGTGAACCGAGTTACTAAGTAAAATTACAAATTGAATAATTTTATTGCATTGCCAGTGAAATAATAACATGTTTTTTGATGTTTTGAGATGTTGTTTTCCTGTATACTTGCAGAAATTATTTTTGTTCGGTGCCTAGAAAAAGTATTCACCCCTTAGGAAGTTTTCATGTTTTATTATTTTACAACATTTTACCACAGATGATTTAATTTACGGCATTTTACATAAAAATAACAGAAAAACATTTCTAAATTAGTCGAAATGTATTGTTTGCACAACACTTTAAATCAGAATTTAGAAGAAATACCAAAAAGCCAAATTAAGTCCACTGAGATTTAAAGCTGTAAATTAACAAAACTGAAATTATCCGAGATCATTTTTAGAAAACATTTTCATGCAGTCACACCTTTATTCATCTTAGTCTTATCCAGTGCCTTCATAATTGATGCTTGTCTCAGTTTGAGCTCTAACAGTGCTGGATTCAGTACTTTTACGGTTCACCTCTAGTCTCTGAACTGCAGTCAGTGTGGCTGTTGGGCAGCTCCAAGAGGACACCACTGTGATGATTGGTTTAATGAGCCTTTAAGTAAATCTGGATATGAGCAGGTCGGTGGTGAAGTACACAGGCTTCCTGAAGGGCTAATGCCTATCAGTACAATAAATCAGCAGGACACAGAGCATGGCGCAGGGCCAGCAGCCACCTCACACTGCGCTTATATTATACTTTAAGTTAATTAGAGCACACTGAGGACTATTGGAGACAGCTTTATTGTATGGTTAAATAGCCACTAGCTTGTTTTTCCCACATGAATGCAATTTGCGAAATGTTATTGTAACTGTGTGCAAACCTAATAGCTACAGAGGACCGCTTACATACATAGCCTATAACTGTCTGCTTGTTATAATGTACCTTCATGTGTGTGTTTGTTTCCATTAGGGGTTCGTGTTGGACATGGAAGCACACTGGAAAACTTGTGAGACCATATTTGATGGCATGTTGAGGAATCACGCACAGGTTTTTTTTTTTTTTACACTAATACCTATAATGCTGTGCCCCAGGAATCCAACAAAAACATTCATTTGCTTTTATGTTTTGTGTAGATGATTCATAGTGAGAATGATCGTATGGCTGTTCAGTGGCTAAGAATAGAGGAAGACCTGCTCAGAGAGAGGGGTCTCTTCGGCCCTGGTCCAGGAGTCTTCCTCAAACGAGGCTGGGTGCAGAACACAGCAGAAGGCCGCAACCGCACACGATCCCGAATTCGCAGAAAGCAGCTACGTCGATCCAAAAAGGTGAACTATTGCCGTCATGCCTAAGAATAATAATTTTTGATTTAAAAAATCTTAAAAGCCTAACATTCTTAGCAGTGAATTAAAATAAAGATCAAATGCAGGTATTCTTTTTTTATAAATTGAATTTATATAATAATAATAATAATAATAATATTTTTTATTAGTGTTTTTCCTATCACTGTTGGATAATTATGCTTGGAAAATGACTTGTCTTTTCTATCAATTTCAGTTCTATTCTGTTAAATAAATATTTATGTAAATGTTTATTTTATCTAGATGCCAACACTGACTTCAGGCCTTATTCAGAAGAATTTCATTGAAGAAGGCAAAGGGGCTGCTGAAGTTGTTGAAGCTGATTCAGGTATCATATTTTTCATGTCATTTTTATGATCAATGTTTTTAAAGGGTTAGTTCACCTAAAAATGAAAATTCTGTCCAAAAATGAAAATTAATTTCTCACCTTCTTGTTGTTCCAAACCCGTAAGACCTTCTTTAATTAAGATACTTTTAATGAAATCCAAGAGCTTTCTGACCCCCCATAGACTTTATCGTTATTACCACTTTCAAGGCCCAGAAAGGTAGTAAAGATGCCATTAAAATAGTCCATGTGACTACAGTGTTTCAAACTCAATGTTATGAAGCGACGAGATTACATTTTGTGCACAAACCCCCCCACCCAAAATAGCGACTTTATTCAACAATTTCTTCTCTGCCATGTGAGTCTCTGACACTGTTCATGTGAGCACCACGACACATGTGTGTGATGATGACGCAGGAGTCAGCCAATACTGAGCCGGTGTTCTGACATAAAACCCGGAAGCGCTGCACTGTGTTTACTACATCTAGTGTAGGAGAATGACAGGGGAGAGAAGAAATTCATTATTTTTTTCTTTCTTTTTTTTTTTGCGCACAAAAAGTATTCTCGTCTCTTCATAACATTAAGGTTGAATCACTGTAGTCACATGGACTATTTAACAATGTCTTTACTACCTTTCTGGGCCTTGAAATTGGTAATAACTTTGCAGTCTATGCAGGGCCAGAAAGCTCTCAGGTTTCATCAAAAATATCTTAATTTGTGTTCCGAAGATGAACAAAGATCTTATGGGTTTGGAATGACATGAAGGTGAGTACTTAATGACGGAATTTTCATTTTTTGGTGAACTAACCCTTTAACATATTTTATATTGTACAGCAACAGCTGAATCCGCACATCTCTTTTAGTGCATATTTTATGTGTGTCCCAGACCCCAGGATCCTGTGTGAGGCAAGCCGGGAGGAGGAAGAGCCTGGTTTAGACTGTGAGCATTTGACCTTTTTCCCTGTGCTGAACGATGCCTCACTTCTGCCCGAGGACATCTCAGATCAGTGCATGGACACTCAGCTCATACTGAAGGAGCTGGAACCAACTGAAAAGGTGAGAGTGATCCTATATTCTCCTGGAGCCATATTCCTTTGGTATGAAAGAAAAAAAAAATTCTGAGCTTCAGTGCGGACAGCTGTAGTGTGTGTGTGTTGAGCCTGACAGCACTCTTCAGCTTTAACAGGGCAGAGAGTGGTTGACAGAAGTATTAATAAGGAACAGTAGGGGGTGATGTCTGCTGTCTTGTATTCATTCAGTAGGTGGTGTGTCCTGCTGTGCTGCGTGTCAGCCGAATTGCCCTCTCCATACTTATTAATACAGAAATGCAAACGCTTGACGCGGCCTACGCCTCAATTCCAGAGGCAATGTGATGACTGTAATTTACAGGCAGCATGTCCTCAGAGGCTTAGCTTTTCATTATTACTCAAACAGGAAATAACTTCACAGATGCAATATTACGAGTTGTTAATTATTGCTTTTATACAGAGCTAAGGTGTGGATGTTAGTGCACATGCTGACACATTTAGCTGTGGTGCTCATGTGGGCGATGTAAGTTTGAATCTAGCTCATTTAATTTCCCAATCCTTCACCTATACCCATCATTTCTTGTTCTCTCTTAACTATTCCTATCAATAAAGGTGCCAAAAGGCCAAAGTTGTTGTTATATAAATACTGATTATCTGTATAATAATTATACTTTTTTATTTTAATTTTTGCATTTTTGGCTTTACTTTATATTGATAGGAATAAATAGGGAGGAGATTAAGAATATTCTACATTATTGTGTGTGGTTTGGTGATGGATGGAAATAATAAAAATCTAAAGGAAGGGTTGAAAGCAGTAATTTTTTTATAAATATCAATATTTGTCCACCTTTTTTACTTTATGATACCATTTCTATAGCAAAATAAGAATTGTAGTCATTAAAATTATTGTTTATATCTGAAGTGCATTCGTATTTATTCTAGATATGAATTTAGATGTGACATTATGATAGCTTAAACCCAGTATGAAACCAGTTTCCTTATTACGTACATTCATGCAGAAAAACTACTGTGAAGTCATTAACTTACTACCTTTGGTTTCAATCTTGGCCATATATAATGGTGCATATATAACACAATAATATATATATATATATATATATATATATATATATATATATATATATATGTATGTGTGTGTGTGTGTGTGTTTAAATTCTAATGTGAACTATCACCGGGCACTCTTTAACAACATTCTGTAGCAGGCTGTTGCTGTAAATCCCCAAGACCAGACAGAATTAGGACTGACTCAGGTCAGGGCTGATTTTTTTTTAAAGCTCTTTCTGAAACCAAAACCCCACCAGGTGGACCATATATTTAAACAGGGCCTTAATCAATTAGCGTGTTGCTATTGTTGCTGTGTCATTGATTAATTCAGGTAATAAACAGTGGGGCCCTCTCTCTGCACTTGTGAGGGGGCGCTTGCATGGAGAGGAGGCTCTGATTTGATTTGTATTAATTGTGGAGCGGCTGGCAGTACGGCTGGACCCCATATGTTTTGGGGACGCGGATCCCCGGAGCCCAGAGTCGCGATGACTCAGGGCTGAGGCCAGGTGCAGCTGCTTGGTGTGAAATGAAGGGAGACAATACAATTAGCCGTGCATAATCGAGAGGTTTCGTGCGAACTCCGCCTGCGGAGGATTGGCCCTGTTTCACAAACACCCCATCCATTCAGCATCTTGCCTTTTTCTCCCTTTAATTTTTGTCCTTTCACCATGTTGTTTAGATAATGAAGTGGTAACAGTGATCAATCAAGGCCAGGGTGGCGCTTCTTTGACACGTTAGCCCCAGGGCACAATTCAAAAGGCAGGCTGCAGTGACACTTTGTACAACTGTTGAGAACCTGGCTTGACATCATGTTTACTCATCCATTGATTTTGGCAGCGTGTAAAACAAATTACAGCTTTATTTTAAATAGTTCAATGCACAAAACGGATTTCTGTGTAAGCTACTTGATACACATGCTGTCTGCTGTAATGTGTCCATACTTCAGGTCAAAGCCAAACACTGCGTAGTGGTTGTCAGTGGTCACGTGGTGACTGAAGGAGTGCTGCTGTTTGGTAAAGCTGACCTCTACATATGTGAGGGCTTCACGTTGACCTCCACAGGAGATGTGTGCTGTAGAATCCATCATCAGACCAAGTAAAGCTACTGTTTTCTTTCTAATTTGTATATATACACTATATACAGTCAAACCAAAATTTATTCAGACACCTTGAACATTTCATTCATTAATACAGTTTATTCACTATAGTTTAAAAAAATGGTAATAAAATATGAGAAGATCTCAAAGTTAAACTGTGTTAGAAAAAATTCATCTTAATTATGTCAGATAACACTTGGTCAGGTCAGGTCAAAAGTCTGAATCATTTTTGGTTCCAAATTTTTATAAATTTTACTGGTAGTCCACTGTATGAAGAATTTTTGGGTATAATATGTTATTTTGCTATCCTCATTTACATAAATGAACTATAGTGTCCTGCACCCACTAGTAAAAATCAAAAATGTCTGAATAATTTTTGGTTTGACTGTATACATACACACGCTACCATTCAAAGTTTAGGGTCGGTAAGTAAAGCAAAAACAGTAATATTGTAAAATAATCAAGCATAACCCTTTTCTATTATAAAATCTAATTTATTTCTGTGATGGCAAAGCTGAATTTTCAGCATCATTACTTCAGTCTTCAGTCACATGATCTCTTTAAATCATTCTAATATGCAATTGGTTGCTGTGAAGGTCTAACCAACGCAGTCCAGTCAGCTGGCCAATGAATTCTGGGATTGTTTTCAATTTGTTCCGGCTCAGGTCAAGTTCCTCTATGTTTTGTAACTTTAGGAGGCATTTGTGAAATGTGGCGATGCCTACGTTGCTCAGATCAGTCGCTGCTCAAGAAACATTTCTTAATTATTATCAATTTTGAAAACGGTTGTGCTGCTTAATATTTTTGTGGGAATCAGAATACATTTTTTTTTTAGTATTCTTTGATAAATAGAAAGTTTAAAAGAAAATAGAATCTTTTGCAACATTATAAATGTCTTTATGTTCTAATGTTTATCCATTGAATGCATCCTTTCTGAATAAAACTATGAATTAAAAAAATATTACTGAGAAACTTTTGATGGTAGTGTATATTTATTTAAAAAATGCAAAATAGAAACATTTTATCAGAATTTTGCACCACATATATAATTGTATGTCTTTGTGTATATAATTTTATTATTAAAACATGATAAATGAGAAGGTAACATTAATTTGACTGAGATAGAACAGCTTTATTTATTTTTGTGTATAGACACAACAGTATCTTAAATTTTCTGTACTTATTACAGTGTGAGAGACTCATATATTTGCAACATGATGAATAAAGAGAAAAACTCAGTGAGCCCGAACTGCAAACGCTGGTCATATGATGACATCAAAGAGGCCAATTTCATGCGCTTTCTGCTTGAGGTGAGATATTCACAGTTCATATTTCACTTTTTGAATTTATTTTTTTTACAGCCCAAACCCCTTACCTTTACGCTACTGATTTTCATTTTGATGTTTGTCATTTATACATAGTTTGTCATAGTGTTATCCAGTGCAGTTATTAGCAATTATGTATAATTTTTGTTGTTTGTTAGTTTAATTGTTTTTTTGTTTATTTATTTTTTTATTTTTTATTTCTTGATGATGCTTTAGGACAACGCTCTGGAAATATTCTTAAAGAACGGAACTTCGGTGTTCCTGGTATTCTTCAACAATGACCACATCAATGCATATAAGAGGTAAATTGAGAGAGTGCTTTAGGCAGGTGAAGAACTGTGTGTGAGGTGACAGACAAAATTGATTTATCTTGATTTTTTTTCTCTCTCTGTCTTTGTCTTTCTATCCAGGCTGTGTTCTGTAGTCTCCTCATTAAAGGGAAGAGGAGAGACTGTACTTAATGTGAGGTGAGTGTCAAAAGCATCTACCAGATCTTGCAGACAGCTGCCACTTCAGTTGGAGAGACTGTGATGCTTTTATATTGAAACAGAATTTTGTGGTTTCCAAGTTGCCAGAAAAGACATTCTCGTATGTGTGCGGTTAAATATTGACAGGAAGACTCTCAGTCCCCTCAACAATATCCTGGCATTACACTGAAACTACAATTACTGCATCTTCAGCACTTTCTACCAATTAAAACAGCCTCAGTAACTTTTCAAAGTCATAAGCTGCCAATAGTCACAATTTTATAGTTGTTAATTGTCTGCAAGGGTGCCATAAGCTTTCTACCTATTTGTTATTTCAGATGTTGTTTTGTTTCAAATTACCATTCCTTAACTCACCATTTCAATTTCTGCTCAATTTAGTTTTATCATGTTTAGTTCCCCTGACTTTTTGACATGATGAAGAGGGAATGGGCTTAATATCAACATTGTTTCCCATTGGCTTCAAAGCAAAACATTTTTTCTTACAGTGAGGAATGTACAGTAATTTCATGCATAATTTTTTAATGATACTATACAGATTACAGATCGAAGGACCCCTTGTCAGATATAGAAATGGAGCATATTGTGAAAAACTTAGCGTTGCATTTTTAAACATGGCCTATAAAAACATTTATACTAGTGACAATTAATGTATTTACATATTTAATTAATCATTAATGATGTACAAATTCATATATTTGTACATTACATTTTAATTCTGTTTAATTTGGTAGGCACAATGAATCAGTTAGCTGAAGTTTAACTTCTAAACTTTAGCTTTGGTTGAATTTAACTTTGTGGCAGTTTAATTTGACACATTTCTTTTTTTTTTTCACACAAATGAGTTTGAGATTAAAAAAATAATCGCTGGACCCCCCTGCAAAACCTGCAGTTTATTTAATAAAAATTCAGTAGATTCAAGTGTTAAAACAGTCATTATGTATTAATGTTTTAATAAAAGACGATGTATTGGTGTCTCCAGCAGGTCTGTCTCATTCTCTGTGAAAACTTGGAGGTGAGGTAGTAGTCTTTTGCCGCCAATTTTCTTGAATACCTCGAGCTACCGAGTTTGGCGAGATCAGCCCTGAAAAATTAATCTTCCTTTGCGACCTATCAAGCAGCTTTTTCTTTCTGCACTTCTCTTGACAAGGATGGCACAAATCTCCCTCTCTCAACAAATACAGACTTCCCGTCATCTTTACAGAGTCCGAGTCTTTGCCGTCTCGCTGTGTGTACGCCATAGGATTGCGTTTGGTGTTTAACTTCGTCAGGTTGGGCAGCACCTGGATGCATTCAGGTACCTGTGTGAGCAAGTTATTAAAAAGTCCCAGCTCTGTCAGGTTTGTCAGGGTAGCCAAGGTGGGCGGGAGGGTGTTTAGACGATTCATACCCAAATTCAGAACCTGGAGGTTTCTCAGATTTCCTATTTCAGGCGTCAAGCCAGCAGTGTCCAGGTTGTTGTTACAGAGGTTGAGGTGGACTAGAGATCCCAGGAGTCTGATGCTTTCGGGCAGTTGTTCGATTTGATTGCTGTGAAGGTCTAACCAATGCAGTCTGGTCAGCTGGCCAATGAATTCTGGGATTGTTTTCAATTTGTTCCGGCTCAGGTCAAGTTCCTCTACGTTTCTTAACTTTAGGAGACATTTGGGAAATGTGGCGATGCCTACGTTGCTCAGATCAAGTCGTAGTTTGCCATCTGGAGTTACTCTGAGAGCATTTTTAGCCATTTTCAATGTTATCTTCGTACCTTTGGCTCCACCTGCTCTCTTCCCTTTAGCCATGGAGCTGTACAGACACAGATTAATGGTTAAACGCTTCTGTAGCATCAATTTGATTAAGTCTTAACTCAAGTCATGTAATTATTATCTCAGGACCTCGTAGCTTTAAACATGTATGACTTAATGACAGGACAGTTTAGTTGTTTGCATAGGGAAAGAGGTATCATGTACGCCCACGGGCAGTATCGGGGGGCGCGGAGGTGTCGGGCCGTTGGGGAATGAGAGGGGTGTAATGTTTACACCCAGACTCACTCACCCAACTCACCCTAAAGGGATCTTTTAGGATAACGTTGTTCTCTAATTAAGGCTAATACCAGATAACAGTGGGTATGGTGAGCGCCCAACAGATATTCTGGGAAAAGCTGTTTGTGTTCCATCTGATTGATCCAGGACGGCGCTAGCAGTCCGTGTGACTGTGTGAAGAGAGTCAAATCAGTACTTTGATAAATGACACTGGTAAGAGATTTAAACTCGCTCCCTTCATATCTTCCCATTAAAAAGGAGGAGTGGCTGCATTGTAAGCCCTTTGGCGACTCATTAATCACATTGGTAGATGGGCTAATACGGTTCATCCTGTTTCTATTAGACCTTTTGTTTTTGAATCCATTGCATCCGAGAGGTGCAATTACAGAGAGCTGACCATCGACGTGATCCATCTTCATGTTGTTTGTGATTCGCTGATTCTGAACCCTCCAAACGGAGAGGAAATTGGATGGTGTTGGTATTTTCGTGACATATGGAATATAATAGATGCTACAACTACATGATTTAAAACCAGAAATCATTTGTAACCAAAATATACTTTTTAATTGATGAATATGCTTTTGGAAGTCTCTTAGTCTTTTAGAGTATTCAAAATTCTACCAAAATTAACATTAATAAAAAATTAAATGGTTTTGAATGTTGAGCCAATGATACAACAATACTTATTTAACTAAAACATATACGAGTGAATACAGTCAGATACTTTCTCACTTTCTCACTTGTCATTTTTGTTGTTTTAAAATATGATCCTTATGCTAATATGAAATGCCTATTTTAGAAAAAAAATATATATAAACACAGTGAGTAACAGAATTAAGCTTCAGTGTCTAACTTGTATCTGTATTCATCCTACTAAATCAGTCACTAGGCACATTTTTTAAGCATATTTTTTGTAACAACATTTGTTACTTTTAATTATTTTTTCTGTGCTTAAACAATCTTCACAAGAACTTCAGAAAGACTAAAAGGATTAAAGGTAAAAGGATTACGCAAAATTGTGTAAAAAAAAAAAAAAAAAAAAAAAAAAAAAAAAAACAGGATTCATTTCATCCCCTTTCTGGTGTGAAGGAAGACTTAAATAAGTTTTTATTACTCACAGTTTTTAAATGAGGTCCACAACTGAATTTCTTGAGAATCAGGGGAGGATCTTCAGACTGTAGTCCAAAAAGAAGCTTTGTCCTGTTTAACTTTTGTTACCAAGCAACACTTGCGTGGGGTGCCAAGAGTTTTATTGTCCTGTGACCGTAGCGCACACAAAAGAAAGGGGAGAAAGAAGTGCTGCAGCATTTGTGTGTGTGTGTGTGTGTACACTCCCTCAGATTACATTTCCAGAATGTTCTTTGAAATCCAGGATGTTATTAGTTTTACCCATTAGCCACAATTGAACTTTGTATGTTCTTTCTTTGTTTCTTTCTTTCTTTCTTCATATGGGAATAAATAGTGATAAGTGCAAACCAGTTGCAATAGTTGTGGTGTAAATCCGATCATCAGCATGCGTGCATGTCAAATCAGTGGTGATTTTGCATGTTTGGTTGTTGGGTTGCTTGTTGTAAGAGCCACACTTCGTAATCTTGTAATTCAGTAATATGTGTGAAGGGGTAACCAAACTTCCAAGGCAATATGTTACTGTCCTTTTACAGTTATTTTCAAAAACCTATAGATGGCACTATTTACTCCATTAAAGGAGGGAACGGCATGACAGAAAATAATTTCAACCCTTATTTCCACAAGAATGTACGTTTCTTTTGCCCTGTGTCTGATGAAAGATGGACCTCCTTGGTTTAAACCATAAGCTCTTTCTATTCCTTAACCTGTTGCTATGCAACATTAGTAGACTTTGTTCAGATGACTAGTTCTGAATTCACATTATTCAAAGCCATTGATTCTGTAACTGTTAAGAATTAGAAGTAAACAGCTCTGTTTTCATTACATGTCAGGTGCCATTGCAATAGGTCAAATAAAATATTCTTCACAATAAAATATTTGAATAATATTTGTCTTCAAATACTTTTTTGCTGTGTTCATACAGAAGGACAGCAGCGGTTGAGAAGGCGGCCTTAATTAAATGGCAGGTAGGAGCCTTCTGTTACTTTTACCATTATTAACCATCATCATTTGTGATATACATTATACATGATTTTACATTAACCAAAAAAGCATTTTTTTCTTCTTCTGTTTTTGACACTATTTATCTTATTCTTTCATAGAGGGGAGAAATAAGTAACTTTGAATATCTTATGCATCTAAACACGCTTGCTGGACGGACATACAATGACTTGATGCAATATCCTGTTTTTCCATGGATCATTGCTGATTATGAATCAGAGGTAAAATGAACATGCATCTAAACTTGAAACTTTTGAATTTCAAGGACTTTTTGAAGCTGAATTCCTGTTTGTTTGATCTCATTTATCATTTGTTAGTCTCTGGATCTGTCCTGTCCTGCAACATTCAGAGATCTGTCCAAACCAATGGGAGCTCAAACTGAGAAGAGAAAAGAGAAGTTCATTCAGAGATACCTTGAAGTGGAAAATAATGATGGTAACGATCTAAAAAACTTTCGCTGTTAGCTTAAGTTCATGAAGTTTGTCGGTTTCACCTGCAGATGCAGTATGGAGGCCCATGAGTGTTTTTTGTTTTTCTTTCACAAAACTGGAGAAAAAAAATCTGATTCTGGTAACAAATAGCAGCTTTGAAACATAAAGGCAGTGCTGTTATTCAGAAAAAAAGAATTCGGGGCTGCAGGACTGGATTAAATGAAAAAATAAATGCTTTTATGTTACTGTACTTAGTGAATATCATGATTACAGGTGATCTGTCGGCTCAGTGTCATTACTGCACACACTATTCCTCAGCCATCATAGTGGCCTCATACCTGGTGAGGATGGAGCCTTTCTCCCAGACCTTCCTCCAGCTGCAGGTAAACTTCTCACCTGTGTGACCAGACTCAAATACATCACACTACTGTTGTTACAGGGTACACAGTGCTACAGAAACCGAAATAAATAATGTGTGTTGGCCTCTTCTTTAGCAAATGAAGCACAAAACATGTCTGTGTGACAGAACTTCTCCAATAAAATTCAATTTTTCTAAATTGAACTTACTTGATGAAACGAGCTTCATTGTTTTTGGCCTTGTTTGGGCTTGTATGCGCTTTTTATTTTTTCTTTCCAAAACTAAATTAGGGTATGATTTTAATATGTATGCAAATAAATTCTTTTGCGTCACTTGCTTGCAAAACAACATTTCGTTTTTAAAGAATATTTCATTTATACATATGGAACCAATTGATTAAAATAAAATGTCATACATATTTGATAGCCGGTGTAACGTAATGCAAACATTAGGATAACACTTTGCAATGATATTTGCTTAACTTGAACAGCTTTCCTCCGTACAGTAATATTCATAATCAGATTTGTGCCACTAACAGTATATTACTTTCATTCAATGAGGGCATTTGCTTTTCCTGCAAATTACATAACTTCTCCAGAGATTTTCATGAGGACATATAAACTCCCTTGAAAAATAAAAAGCCTGAATCAATTGCTTTAAAATGTCTCAAATCTAAGCAGTTGTTTCTTGACTATTCATATACACACATGGGGCCATTTTAGTGTTCTAGCCTTGCTGGCGGTGGGGCTCCCAGCCTTATGCATTAAACAAACGCATATGATGGCATGTCTATTTTCATCCTTTGTAATTTTCCTTGCTCTGAATCCTTTTCAATGTGCCATGTTGGTTTCTAATAACATTAGAAAAGTGCACCCTTCCTAGAGTTTTAAAAAAAAATTTTTATTGTTTTTATTTTATTATTTTTTTAGGGCGGAGCGTTTGACGTTCCAGAGCGGATGTTCCACAGCATTCAGAACGAGTGGGAATCTGCATCTAAGGACAATATGAGTGATGTCAGAGAGCTCATTCCAGAATTTTTCTACCTCCCGGACTTTCTTGTCAACTTCAACCAATTTGACTTTGGTAATATATCAGTGTTAGCTCCAGGGCTTGACATTAACTTTTTTTGCTCACCAGCCACTGTGGCTAGTGGATTTTCAAAGTTACTAGCTACTCAGGATTTTCACTGGCCACAATTTTAACATTGATACCATGGGGAAAAACTGCCGTATAGATATTTTTAATATTATCTCATAATTTGGCAATAGGTATACTATACTGCTGTCACTTTAGCCCCTTTCACATAGAGATTCCGGAAAATACACTGATAATGTGTCCCGGGATCATTTAATTTTGGTTCATTCACATTGCCAGTGATTATCTGGAATTTGTGCATGCGTTCACACACATCCCATAAAGATCCTGTAAAGACACGTGACATCAAGATGCAATCAGGTCACTGCAAAATTAAAAATTATGCGCAATACGTGTAATCCCTCGCCAAGGTTAGCTAAACAATCGAATGTAAATGTAGTTTTTTTTTTTCATGATTTGAGTCAAAGAAGCTCTTTTTGGATATCTTATTTGTAAATGACCTGTTTCATAAGTCTGTAAATGTGTGTATTGATAATATAGGGTGCATGCAGGACGGGACGTCATTAGATGATGTGGTTTTGCCACCATGGGCCAAAGGAGACCCACAGGAGTTCATCAGAGTACACAGAGAGGTCAGTTTCTCTGGTCAAGGCTGTCCATCAAACTCAAAATAGGCCTTTTTTGTGGACCACCAGCATTATAGTATCTAATTCTAGTTTAAATGCTACTATACTTACTCTTAGACTATACATGTGACAACGAATGTCAGTGTAATCAGAGCACATACCAAGTTTCATGAAAACAAGCATGGGGTGAAACAGTATCAGTGTTGCTGCACCATTCATATCCAGCTAAACTTGGCGATAGTTAAATAATTTTTGTAGCTGCTTTATTTTTTGCCTTTCCTGAGATAATAAGCACTTGTTGAGTTCATCAAGGAAGCCCCATTACTCTGTTTAACGCCATTGTAATTAGAAGATAACAGGCCCAATTCAGCGCAAGTACAATATCTGCACTCTCCTATAACTCCATTACTGAAGCCTGCTGGTTATTGGAATGAATGCTTTCTTTCTCACTACGTTACGCCTGCAGGCATATAAGGGCCAGGCTTTATCAGTTCCCAATCTACAGAGCAATATTTGTATCATTTCCAGATGGCATAAAATGAGCTATTCTATCTGCTCACCTTCCTTCATATGCAAATGAAGGGTATTATAGGGATCTTCCACAATTTAGTGCTTGTGACTTAGAGCTGCTTTGATTATACGTGTTATTTTAAGTGTTTTTTTTTTTGCTTGTGTGTATATGTTTATGTCGTTTGGGCACTTTAGCCAATTCTAAAATACTTCTATTTAAAAAAATATTGAAAAAATAACTTATTAACATAGAATAGGAATACAAACTTTTGGAAGAAAATTTTTAGATCAGATTGTTTGAACTGTAATCAGTCGTCCGGATGGAATAATATCTTTTTAAAATGCATTATTGTGCAATCTCTTTGACCTGGTATGTGTAAGCTTTTCCGCCTGCACTTCTACAGAAATAAAAGTTATAGTATCACTGATAGCGTATTAGACCCATCCAGATCTGCTGACTGACCGAGTTTACACTCTCTGCAGGCTCTTGAGAGCGATTATGTAAGTGCACGCCTGCATCTTTGGATTGATCTGATCTTCGGCTACAGACAGCAGGGTCCGCCCGCAGTGGAGGCCCTCAACACCTTTCACCCGTACTTCTACACTGACAAACACGATAGAGCAACTATGAAGGATCCTGTCATGAAAAGTACTGTCCTTGGCTATATCAACAACTTTGGCCAAATGCCGAAACAGGTACGCTAGCTGAGCAAACTAAAGAAAAAAAGGAGATCCCCCAAAATATCATGTGTGCCTAATATACTGTATGCTAAAATAGCAACATTTTCAATAATTAAAATCCTTCTGCAGTGTTGAAAAATCTTTCCCACGATCTGGTGTTCCCAGTCAAAAATGAGTGATTTAAATCCCTGATTATGCTATATTATCATCAAATTGGATTCAATCTTTTTAAATCTTCTAACTTGTTTTCTTTCAGTTAGAACAGGTTTTGTATTTCTTTTTGCAACTCATTATTTGCAGGCCTCATTGATCTGAACTTATGCACCTCAGCATGATCAATGCTGTGATCGATCCTATCATCAATCAGTTTCTAAAAGAAATACAAAACCTCTCCAAATTAAAAGAAAACAAGTTGGTAAAAAGATTGAAGCCGATATTTGGCAATAAAATAGCATAACAATAGATTCATAAGCAATTTTTGAAGGCCAGTCATTTTTGACTGGGAACACCACAAATTTAACAATGTTGGGGGGGAAAGCACAAAAATTTGTCTGTAAGTTTTTGTCCAATGCGATGACATTAACTAGCATTTTTGGGAAAAAGAAAACCCTCTCTGGGTCAAAATGACCCGAACACAACCAGAAGGTTAAAAGTTTCTTTCCTGTACTGAATTTTTTTTTTTTTTTTTTTTTGTGGTACTGTATGTTAAATGCCATACTGAAAGAAGTTTTATGCTTCCAGCTCTTCACAAAGCCACACCCTAGCCGCACATCTCACAAGGGTCCTGCTGCGAAAGAGACATCGGTATCCAGTCAGATAACCCCCTTTTTCTTCAAACTGGACAAGCTCAAGGCCTCCACCCAGGCAATAAAAGGTACATTGCCTGCTTAAAATCAGCATTCTCAGCTTTGTGGTCGAGACCCCCCATTTAATCATTCATAGTCACCTTGTTATTTTATTCCATTCCTCAATTATTTTTTACAAGATGGGGCCATGTCTACAGGGAGCAATAGGAGCTGTGAGGCAGAAGATGCTGGCTTGACTTTTCACAGGCTCATTTTCTCAGTCATAGCTCATCTTGGCTCCATTCAGCTCCTGCTATTTGTTAGGCCATTCTTGATGATACAGCCACTGAGGCTTATTTAATAATCTGAATATCCCAAAAGGATCTCTCTTAGAAAATTAGATGATTCTCTTTCGCTGTGTTTCCTTCTCTCTCGCTATATTGTCTCTCACTCAATATCTTGTTCTCACATCAGGCGTTACTATATCATTCTGATCAGTAAATCCAACAAGGAAAGATTTAAAGGGCATCTTGAGAGAAATTTGCAATCATCTCAGGCTTCATTATGATTTCTGTTACTGTTCTACTGTCAGTGAGCAAGGAGATTGACTGTGTCTTCGCATATGTAGGTCATTTGAAAGTAGAATACTCCTTCCTCTTGACCACACAGGATTATTTTTTTTTTTGTACTTTTATCCTTGAACCTGAGACAGTTGTTCCAATTCAATTAAAATATCCTAAATGCCTGATTCATAAAAATTCTAGATAGATCGATACAATAACAGTGTAAAAAGGTGGCTGACAAATAACATGGTCATTTCAACATCAAGATTTTTGTTTAAATATATAATATATACAATGAGTTCCAAAAACCAGAGAGAGAGAGAGAGAGAGAGAGAGAGAGAGCATGTTACACTTCAGGACATTTCTGTTTCATCTCAACTGCCCAAAAATAGCTGATTCTCTGTTGTTTATCTTCATAGAGCTCTCGCTGGGGCCTGTTGGTCAAATAGTGTGTAGAGAGAAGGATGTATTTGTCGTGGAAAAAAACAAACTTCTCATCCCTCCACATTGGAACACATACTTCTGCTGGGGATCTTATGACCAGACCTGCTCTTTTGGGAGCTACACAGCTGAAAAGGTTTGCTTTTATAGTTTTTCCAGATCCATAAATAAATTAAAGTGACGGCTTGTAATGTTTTCCTATTGTGTAACTGAATTATTGTTTATGATTTAACAAGGTTACTTCTGTTTGGCTGTTAAAGTTTGATAGTTTTATTGCCTGTGCTGCAGAGCTTTGGAGTGTGTGAGAGCTTGTCGGACTGGGGAGAGGCTTTGTGTGCTGCCTGTCCCAACCACAGCACCATCATCACGGCCGGGACCAGCACTGTAGTGTGTGTGTGGGACGTCTCCATTAGCAAGGACAAACTCAAACACATGAGACTCAGACAGGTCAGATTCACTTTTGTTACTATTCATTAAGACCCATGCTTAAATGTCACAAAGCAGTTTTGTGGTAATATTTTTAAAATAAATGTTCTGTTGTTTTCCATCCTAGACCTTGTATGGTCACACAGACACAGTGACATGTCTGGTAGCATCAGAAGCGCATAGCGTGATTATTAGCGGCTCTCTTGACCAGACCTGCATCCTGTGGGACCTGGAGGACCTCAGCTACATCACACAGTTACCAGAACATTCCTCTGCTGTGTCTGCCCTGGCTATTAATGACCTGACCGTGAGTACCCTCTAGCAAAAACATACGCGCTCTGAGGTCAGCCTGCATTTTTCAGCTCCCAAATCTCTCTCCATCCATCTCACTCCCGCACATTTAATTTGGTTAGGGCCGTTCGGCTCGTGTTGCGTCTGGATGACACATTTATACCGGCTCATTTGCACCCGCAGAGTGGTTTCTGCAACTCCCTTCATCCAGATGTGTGAAGGAAGGGTGGGCACATCCTTCCCTTCAGACTTGCTTTAACACTTAAACCCCCTGGTACACAGTGTGAAACGTGTATTTCTGCTAAAAACCTGCTATTAAAAACAAAAGAGACGAGTACTGATGTATGATTCCAAAACTCTAATAATTCAAATATTACAGCAAATTGAAAGTATTTAAGGTCATTTAACCATATGTTATTATTTCTTCATACATTTTAAGGTTTGCTTAAATGTCCAAATATGTTTTTGGGCCACTGTAAATATCAGAGTTGTATGCCTGAAATTAATTAAAAATGCCTTTTAAATTTCAGTTAAATTCCTAAGCACATAGGTTGCAGAATTGCAATTTGATGTAAATAGGCAGAATTTAAAGCTGCAGTCCGTAACTTTTTTTGATCCAAATCAATTTTTTTAGCAAGTACATAACCAGCCAGTGTTCAAAACTATCTCCTTACCTTAGCCCGATTTACAACCGTAAGCCTGTAATAATGTTTTATAATAAAATCGGTACTGGTGGGATCGGTACAAATTTGAGCATGCAGCTGTTTGACTTTGCATCATTGCGTCATCAGTGACAACTGGAGATTCACCCGTAGTCAAAAGCAAAAGACTTCGGACTGCGGAGTGGCTACAGAAATTGAAATCTACAGGTAATGCTAATACACACTAAATACATAGTCACTCAATGCTGATGTTGTTAACATTAACAATTTGATAACAAAGTATAACACTTATAATAATTTGCACGTTTTGACGTGATCCGAACGATCGTTAGATTTAATCACCATTGGCAGTGCGATTTATGCTTTTTTCTCAGTTGGTCAGAACAAAAGTGGCGGACATGTTACCTTCTTGTTCAGATGACATAGATTCCTAAGTACAGTATCCACACCGATGTGGTGACTGACAGCAAACATTAGATTCATCCGCGCTGAGGAACCGTGCTGAAGCACAACCCACGTAAAGATGATAATTCCGCAAACATCTGCAACTGCAGGTTTTAAACAGAGGTGGCGACAAAGATGCAAAACTTACGGACTGCGGCTTTAAATAGTCATTTTTAACTAGAAAAACATTTGTCAAGACAAGCTTTGAAGGTTTTCATGTTTGAAAATTTGAAAAATAAAATAAAATATCTTATTTTACAGTTTAAAAGTTTATACGTTTGTAAGATGTTTTACATTTTTTTGAAGTTTATGTTCACCAAGGCTGCGTTTATTTGATCAAAACTATGGTAAAACTAATATTGTGAAAAACATTAAAGCTGTTTTCTATTTTTAAATACATTTTAAAATGTAATTTATTCCTGTGATGACAAAGCTGAATTTTCAGCATTATTACTCCAGTCTTCAGTGTCACATGATCCTTATAGAAATCATTCTAATATGCTGATTTGGTGAAATGTTTATTATTACTTTTATCATTGCTGAAAACAGTTGTGCTGCTTATTATTTTTGCGGAAAACATGATACATTTTTTCATGATTCTTTGATTAATAGAAAGTTCAAAAGAACAGTATTTATTTGAAATTTAATTGTTTTGTAATGATGTGAAAGTCCTTACTGTCACTTTTAATCAGTTTAATGCATCCTTGCTGAATTAAAGTATTAATTTCTTTTAAAAACCCCTAAACTTTTGAACAGTAGTATATGATGTTTTATTAACAAGATTTGGGAGGAGCAGGTTCAGATAATTAACCTAATTAGCACAGGTGGAGAGCATTCAGTTAATCAACTCAACCAATAACAAGAGGTATAAATATTTACCTCTGTTCATCTGAGAGTTTATCAGCATCCCTCCTCCACCCCATCTCCTCACTTCTAGTTCTATCTATTATTACCACATCAGGGGGAATACTCTGGGTTCGGGCCAATATTCCAAGCTCGGAGCCCTCCCCCCGGACAGCACGCCAAATACGCATAACTTTTATTCTATTGAATTATATGTACGTGTGAACTCGTGAAAGATGGATAGATCATTGCCTGATATTTTTATCATTAATCGCCTTTCTGTCTTTCTCAGGGTGAGATTGCGTCATGCGCAGGGACCCAGTTGTACCTGTGGACCATGAAAGGACAGCTGCTGGCATCCGTAAACACGTCCTGTCGGTCTGAAGGAAACATTCTGTGCTGCTGTTTCACACAGAAGTACGAGTGGGACTCTCGCAACGTGATCATCACCGGCAGCGCCGACGGCATCGTCCGGGTACGGGCTGATCCTCAGAACGGGCCTTTTCAATGCTCTTCCGAAGGCTCTGACTGAAAGATGATGGGGCGTAGCGTTCGTATAGTGAACTTTTATAATGAGAGCGTTTAAATGAGAAGTCTTCTCCGAAGACTACACCTTTGTGTTTAAGCAATAAATCTTTCCTGTAGCGTTTCCTGCTTAATAGTCAGGTAATATAGCTGAAAAATATTAAAATATGGTAACTGGGATATTGAAATGGGGCTCACAGGCTTGGCTGAGAAGTCCCACTGAAGCATTAATAGTTACATGTGCTCACTTTAGATGAGGTAAGAGCAGTTATTAAATCAAAATGCTTCTTAAATTAGGCATCAATTGGAGCCTTGGACCTGCGACATCAATGGCCGGCAGATTTGATTTATGAATATAGCTTCAATTGCATTCGATTTTTTCCCCTCTTTTTTTCATTAACCGTGTGGTTCTGTTGCAGATATGGAAGACTGAATATACTAGAGTACAATTACCTGGACATGAGGAGTGCTCGGTGTCTCAAGGGCATGTTTTGTCATCAGCTCCTGAGGAAGCAGGTAACACTAATACACTTCACCTTAAGTGTAGAATTGAACTAGAACGTGAATATGTGCTTTTGCTCTCGCCTCCGGTTATAGGACTGGTATAACCCACAAGCTTCCTTAATGGCCAGCATGAAATAAGAGGAACTCGCTCAGAATATTGGAAAACAGTGTACTTTGTGACGTCACGAGAATCGTTATTTTCTAATATACAAGTAATGTTTGAAATTAAATAGCCAGACCAAATACCAGACATCCTTCAAAAATGCTGTATAAATCGGATTACGTCTGTTCTTAAGTGTGATAGTACAGACACTCAGCCGGAGGTTTAGTTTTGAGCGATCCACAAGAAAAGTTCATAATGATCTACTGTTTTGTGCGACGCATTAGGGCTAGCTGCGAGGAATTATGGGGCAAAGTTATTAAACATACAGCCTGTAAACACTGATGAGCAATTTTGCTGATGTAGGCATGCAATTTAGAAAGCAATAATAACCAAATCCAATTTGGTACACATTGGTTACAGCACAGCGTCAGCGCGTGTAAGTATCAACACGTTTAAATTAAATTGGGGGAACTCGTTGTAACAGTGAAGGCTTTATATTAGATGTATTTCTCTCAATTTAGCAACGTGCTGACCATAAATAATCTGTCTCATATCTCACTCTTGCTTTTGCTTTTCTTAGACAGCAGCTCGTGGAAGTGGGAAAGACACCTGGTGCTCTGTCGAGAGTTAAACCGCAATCAGGCCGGCTCTCGTCGCCGCTGCAAAAATAACCCTGCGATTACGGCTCTGGGCATATCCAGGTATTGACGAAAGGCCGGCCTCTCTCTGACCAAAATATGGTCTGAAAGCTGGTTTCAAACGGATCCTCTCCTTTTTTAAAATGATTCAATGCAGGATTAAACTCAGTATTATTAGTAGTGTCTTTTCTTATAATGATGAAGATATCATTTTAATGTGATTTCAGAACGCATGGCACACTGCTGGTAGGTGATGCCTGGGGCAGGGTGTACAGCTGGTCCTGCGAGAGCTAGGATCAATCAATCATCCGTCAGTCAGCGTTCAAGTCGGCTGTAACTGCAGCTGAATGCAGCCCCATGCCAGTGGAGAGTCCATCTTAAGAGCTGCCTACGTATGCACTTTGCTCTCACCACTTCCAGCAGGACTGCTGACTTCAGGAGACCCACTCTGGGTCTGGTGAATTACAGGGATGACGCATTCTTTCTTGGACTGGGTGAGGCTCGCTGGCCAGGGCCGGAAACACAACACTGCTTATTTAAGAAATGAAAGATGATGCCATTTTAAAAAAATAAATTAGGCCCATTTGGTGGATCGGTTTTATTGTATAGTAGCTCTCTTTCTCTCGCTGGACTCTCAGAAAGCCAAAGTAATGTTTATTTTATAAACACTGGTGTGCTGGAGTTTCAAAGCCATTCGCTTGTGTGCCATTTCATATTTTTGTTTTTAAATTACACTGGTGGACATACTGAATGGATATGTGTACTTTATAAAGCAGCAGGGTTCTGCTTACTAGCTGTTTATGTTGAAACCATGAGAACTTTTGAATACAATATATACTGTAAATCAGGATGATTTTATTAGTTAAATTTAACAATCTGTAATTAAATGAAAATAAAAATTTTTACTCATTATGTGGTCCTGCTATCTCAGTCTGGCTACTGTTAAAGGGCTGAATCAACCCTCCTCAGCCAATTAGAGTCAGAGTTTCCATTGGCAGTGTGCCTCAGATTCCCATCATAGAGGGTGCGGATTTGTGAAACTGCATTTACACGCATTCCATGATTTGGAGAATTCTGAAATAAATACCACAAAATTATGGCTTATAGGAAACAACATAGATATGCTTTTTTATTACTGCTAACAGATTTGTTAACATTAATGCATTCTGTTGGAAACAGTTGTGCTACTTAATATTTTTCTGTAAATTGTGATACATTTTTTGAATTCTATGATTTGATAGAATGTTTAAAAGAACAATTTATTTGAATTATTTTTTTGTAACAATGTAGAACTTTTTACTGTCACTTTGTCAAGTTTTTGCTGAATAAAAGTGTTGATTTTTTTTTTTTTTTTTTTTCAAAAACAAACAAACAAAAAAAAAACACACTGACCACAACTTATACAGTTTAAAGATTTTTAGAGAATTTAATTTTGGAACATTTTGTTTTTGTAGTGTGGTAAAGAACTGAAAAGAAAAATCTTTGTTGTTGTTTGGTTCGGAAAACATGTTTGTACTGTACGTGCCTGTTTTTATTCACCCTCAATGACAGACTCCACATACCAAACCTCATTCCAGCATTACCAAACTATGCCTTGTTGTTGCAAATGCAACAATTGTTCATTTTATCATCAGGTTTACAATGCAGAATATATCTATTTAACCCACTAATGCATATTTAATCTGATTAATTTCTCAGATGTCATCAACACGTAAAGTGTAAATGTGTAACATCATCTGCTAAAGACTCCAGGAATATTAATGATTCTTATGATTTGAATAGCATCATTTAGTCGTGACCTTGAATGACGCTTCTGTTTGCATGCAGCCCGATTAATAATAGCCTGTATTTTCTGACATCCTTAATGAATCATGAGCGAGTATGTTTATTCTACAGAAATGCTAGTGAATATAAGCTTTCTGTGAATTGTCCATTTGTACATGTGGTCCCCTGGCAGCATCCAGCAGTTGATGTAATGTTTTTAGTAGTTGTCAGGGCTACTGCAGTAGTTAAATTCATAGAATCAACACAGATGTCCATTAATTTTAAGAATATGGGTCACTGCATGCAGAACAACACATGCTTTTACAACAAAATTGCAATGTGGACCCTAGAAATGTAGTATAATTGTTTAATATACTTATTTTTATTAATTAATTATATGCTATATATGTCTTTATTATATTACATATATTAGACTACATATGAGGCTTCCAGGACTAACTGTTGAACAGACCAGCAAAAAAAAAAAAAAAGAAAAGAAAAGCTTCTGGTCTTCCTCTGTTCAGCTGTCCAGATGTGTAACTTTGCTGTGTATTAAGGGGTTCTTTGGCACATGAATGTGTCTGAGTCTGGTTCTCGACAGCAGGGAAAGAGCTGTGATTACTGGGAGCTCCCACCAGGCCACGCTCCACTTCCCTCTCTGGGGAAGAGGGCTAATTGTTGCTCCCCTCCAACCTTTGGAGACTGTCTTCTCCTAATAGCCGTCATTAAGCAGCATGAATAATCCAGCGATGGGGGTCGGGCCATAAAGAAAACGGGGATGGGAATCTGAGATCAACCGTTCCGTAAGCTTATATCTCCACTGTGCTCTGGTGTGTATAAGGAGATTGGTGTAATGTAGCTACTTGCTCTCAAAATGCAGAAAATAAAGAAATATTTATGTCCAATTTAATCACTGCAGTAAGATGATGTTGTGTGTGTGTGTTCTTGTATACATGGTTTATGAGGACACAAATGTGTATAATGACATGGGTATTACAACGTAAACATGGTTTATGAGGACACTTCCTACTTAAAAAACATACTAAACAGTTTTAAAAAAAAAAAAAAAAAGTTTTCTGTAATGGGTAGGGGTAGTGTAGGGGGATAGAATATACTGATTGTACAGTACAAAAACCATATGGAGAGTCCCTGTAAACCACATATACAAGTGTGTGTGTGGGTCCCACTTTGTGTTAGGTGGCTTTAACTACTATGTACTAACATTTAAATTTTTCATTTGATACAATGCACTTATTGTGCACATGTTTTTACTATGTACTTATATTTTAAAAAATACCTGCATGTAATTACAGCTGTAAATAATTTCTGTAATTACTGTACATCCATATTTACACTGTTGACCCTTTACCTACACCTTAACCCACCCTTAAAGGTGCAATATGTAATTATGTATTTTTGCAGTAAAATATCCAAAAACCACTAGGCCAGTGTTACATATTTTGTTCACTTGAGTACTTACAATATCCCAGATGTTTCCAACTATTTGTAAATCATGAGAAAATTGCAGTTTTAACCAAGGCTCGGGACGTGTGAGGAGTTGCCTGTCAATTGCGTCATACTCGCATTACCCTCGGTTTCCATGGAAACCATGGAAACACCAAAGACACTTTAATCTATTACATGTTTTAATAGACAAGGGAACAACTGCTTGGTTACGTTTATGGACAGAAATCTAATTGTTGTTATATAGCTCAACACATTTAGTCTTATTGTTTAAATCAAATTTTCATGATTTTTTGTGAGTACCATGCTTTTACCATGCCTCAGAGAAAAACACTATTTTGTCAAACTGTAGCTAAAATAGCATAATCAGATGCAGCTTTATTTTTAGTAACAGTAATACAGCATGTTCTCCATCATACAATACTTTTAAAATTAATTGCATGCCATTTATCAACACAAGCCATCTTTATTATAATATTCTAAAATCGATCTATCTTACTGCAGTGCGTCTCAAACAAGTGTCTCACAGCAGCCGCCGAGCGATTATAACATCATTTTCAACACACTCAAATGTATCTAATATGATAAACAGAGCTGTGTTACCTCAAACTCATGACCGAAAAAGCAGAAGCGGAGCCGGTGCCTGTGTCATAATAAAAGTTCCGCTGCGTGAGGCGTGTGTTGCGCAATCGCTCCAGCGGCCTCGTTCAGCTCCCACAACACTCGGTCCTGCTCTGCTTCATACTACAGTAACATTAATAATCTCATCCATGAACTTGATTTCTTCCTGAGTCCTATCCCAATTGTTTCCACCGGCTGTGAAGACTACATATCCCAAGATTCCGCACTCAAACTTGCCGTCATCAAGATACGCCTTTGTTTTGAATAGGCCTCTAGCAGACATAAATCTTACATATTGCACCTTTAAACCTACCCATACCACCACACCTGCCCCAAACCTTGCCCATATCAATAGCAGCAAAAGTGTTTTGCAATACAATATGAACACAATAACATTGTAGTAATATAAGTAATTAACTGAGAGACATGAAAATACCGCATGTTTTAGCGTTTTGATAAAGCTTTGCTATAGACAACAGTAAATATTAGGAAATGTCAGATGGCGCGATTGACCAGTCAGAATCATATATTTAATTTAGCGGCGCCATTTTTAATTTTTGATTGGAATGAAAACGAGGCTGTGAAGGAAAGAGTACAGTGTGTTCAATGGTTGTGTACTTTTTTTACACGACTAACCGTCGTGTAAAATAATGTTACAAATCTTCCCTGTCTGAACTGTGAGAAAAGAGCGATGTTAAATCCTTCAGATTCTGTCCTTTGGAGTTTCTCCGCGAAAATAACAGCATATGGGTTTGGAACGACATGAGCGTGAGTAAATAATCACAGACTTTTGTTTTTTGCTTAAGTTGCAGCTCAGAGCCGGAAAAAAAAAAAAAAAAAAATTTTCTGCTGCCTTTTTATATTTAGTCAAGGGTGTTGTTCAAAACACAACAGAATTGAGAGCAGATGAATTTGCCCCGCTTTTGATGGCTTAATGCTTAAGCATCTCTGTGTAGTTTGTCGCACACTGTGTTTGCGGATTTCTCTCCCTTGAGAACAATTGGCATTCTCGCTTTGTTCTGGGTTTTGTGCTTGCAACATCTGCACATATCCATACAAAACAGCACAGAGGCCTTTCTCTGAGAAGACTCGGTCAGAAAATGCTCCACTGCTGGAGCACGGGCACTCCTGCAGAGCAAAAACAAAACGGGCAGCAGAAGGTCATCGTAAGTTTAGATGAGACGAAACAGACAGGCTTTGATGAAGAGTATAGCTGTGTTTACGCTTGACGCTAATGTTTCTGAGTGATCCAGAGCTGAGGGCGCGGGAGAAACTGTATCTCGCTCGCTCTGTCACTCCCTCTCCTTTCCGGGCCCCTCTGCCATCCTCACGCTGCATCTGCTCATTAATATGCGCTGTGACCACAAGGAAAGGGGGAGAGTTGCTCTCTTTAACCTTTGTGCATGCGGCTAATTGTGCTAAGTAGAGGCGCTTAATAGACTGGAAAATAATCACCGTATATCTCACGAAGAGAAGCAAATGACCTTCTGAAAAGACAATAGCCATCTCAATTTTAATACGTCGGTGATTTTATGATATTAAATGTCAAACCATTTGGGCTCTTCTGAATAATTAAATCAAATAAATTATAGCACCTAGGCAGAACCATCTTGTAGCCTAACCCAATTATAATGCACTGTAAAGCTAATTATTAAGCATGATTACAATTAGTATAATTTTAATAAATGTAACCATTTAAGGGTTCATCACAGTCACTGGTTCTTAGCTGTGTGTGGGAGAAATAGAGACTAAACTCAAGAACGATAGGAGAGGACAGAATGTGCAATTTATCAGTGGTTTCATACTTATAATAGCTGTGCACTTGCTCTCAACCTGTCCAAACCTAATTATGTACATAGATATTTTATGTTATAAAACATATAAAACTCCTGAATTACAAAATATTACAGATTTTATCACTATTAGACATGTTTAAAGAAGCAAAGGCTCCATTGCATAGATAACCTTCACTACACTCACATGCATATTCATATTGTGTCTATACTTTAAGTCCCTATTGTTCTGTTTCTAAATCTAAATGTTTATATTTTGTAATAAACATTTATTTTAAAAATATAAAAAATACATTATAATTCCAATTTTTCATAAATATAAAAATGTGTTATTAATAAAAAATATTATTTACAAATATTATGCATTAAAATGTTGTAAAAATGCATTCTTATTTATAGAGTCAAGCTGAATTGAAATATCTAATACATCTTTAATACATGGTGTCCACTACAGCTGACGTGTATTTTCAGTTATGGAAAGTAAACTTCAGCGAACAAGGTTATAGATCTTATGTTATTATGGTTACATCAGAGGGTTAAATATTCTTAGATATGCTTCAGTACACAATATGTTATGATTGCCTGTTTAAGCGGACATAAATGAGACAATAAATCAGTGTGCTCTTTTGCTCATACTGTATCATCCTCTGCTTTTAGAGGAGTAATCTTTATTTCATACAACATAGCAAAAAATAAATTTGTTACATATTTTACAAAATTGCATAATCAAATTACGCATGTTTGGAGTTAAAGCCACAATGTAATCCTTTCTTTTTTGCTAAAGAAAGGAAGGTCTCAAATCTATAGGTACATGAATGTGCCCAAATATATAAAAAGAAAATGCTGCTGTTGTATTGCAGATTTATACTAGTAATACTAGTATATGTAAAATACCAGAACATCAGTATGTAAGGTAAAATATATTTTAAACAATCTCATAAATAATTTTGGTATGAAACTCTTTAATATACATATTTACACTTGCTTCTCCACAAAAAGTATTTGGGCGTATACAGTCCCCGTGCAGTTTGTTTTGGGCTCAAGTTGTGCACATCCAGTCGAGTCTGTTTTCAGCTCAGGCTTCGGTTTCACCAGCTCCAGCTCTGCGTATGTCAGACTGTCCTCTACCACCCTTGGCTTGAGGATGAGAAGAGAACAGGGCGTTTCAGATATATGAAGACTACAGTATGTGGTCAGAGGTCTGAAAGAGGGCGTTTAGTATCCACTGGGGAATGTGGGGTCAGAACAACATGAAATTATATGTATAATTTTAGGATTTAGGTTGTAACTCAAGCAGGAACAAGCACTTCATCTGATAAGCAGATATTTCAGATGGTCAAAGCAAGTACTTTCAAAAAAGGTAATACAAACAACGCAAGTACACAGAGCAGAAGCCTAGACATACTCATGTCCTCTGATACCCTATCAATTACACTCATTTAAACGAGACTGTGTTCTATATAGAGCCTTGTCATTAAGCTTGTCCTAGCTGACCAACCAGATTACAACCGGATTTCACAACACAGTGCTGGATCATAAAACATTTTCTCTTTTTTGCTGCTTTTTTGCATTTCTGTGATGATTTCCCTGGAAACTAATCTAATAAGAATCAAGCATGTTAAATAAATAATCGCGCTTTGGAAAGCAATAATAGTAAATAAAATTATAACACCCATAAATGGAGGTAGGTATAGCAATAACTGTGGCGAACATAAAGCTCTATGAGAAAGTCACATTATTTCCCTCTTGCATGTTTCTAGTCTGTGAAAATTCAATTGAGAGGCTAAAGAAAATGCGTTGTTATAAAATTGTGAATAAAAAGATTACACATACAAAATTAATTATAAAACATTTTTAAAAAATTATAAAAGTAATTTAGCAAGATATATATATTTAGGACAATTATGAAACCATATCAGCATCATTTAATCTTTTTAATGTTCTAGCATGAAAGCAAATAGTGCTCTTATGTAAAATTAATTCAATAAGAGTCAGCATTCCTACCATTTTTGTAGGTTGTGGCTTTAAAAGTTTGGTTCTACGTGGTTTTCTTGGTACAGGTGCTAGAAAACAAAACAAAGAAAACATAATTTGAACAAAATTACAATATTTTCAACATTTGGAAACACTTTACAATAAGGTTCTATAGTGTAACATTAGTTAATGAAATAGCTAGCATAAAAATATTTAAAGCATTTATTAACCTTGGTTAATGTTAATTTCTATATACAGTAATACATAGTGTTAGATTATCAGTAATTAATGTATATTGAATTAATAATGGACAAAAGCATCTGCCAAATGCATAAATGTAAATGCAATAGAGTATTTATAATATAACATTAACCTATATTATTAAATGCTATTAAAAAGTTCATTGTTGGTTGATGATACATAATGCATGTTAATGAACTGAACCTTATTGTACAGTGTTACCCAATATTTTTAATAACACAATATGTAAACAGTCATCTTTGAATTGGTGTTTTAATGTACCTTTAGCTGGTATCTGTGGTGGTGGTAGTGGTTCAGTGACGTCTCTGAGATGTGGTTTGTGTCGTTTCTCTTTTCTGTGCATTGCAGGAGAGGAGCTGGACACGCTGGTTACTGTCTCTCCTGAGCTGGATATTTAAAACAGAACAATAGCCTTAGAATCAATCTAAGAATCAATTAATCATACATAACAGTAAAGCAGAGGTAAATCATATTACATAGGTTTACCTGTTTTCTGGGCACTTCACTAGGTAATAATTGGCTAGATGAAGACAGAACAAGCATAAAAAACATTAGAAACAAATGAATAAATAAATACTCTGTGACATACAAAATTATTTCATTTAAAAATGAATTTTGAAATAGATTATTTGCACTGATGACATTTTATTGTTAAAATATTGTGTAAATAATTTGGACTCTAGGGTAAAAAGCTCATCACCTCGTAGTCTTCGTTTGTGCTGCAGGTGCTGACATGTGATAGTCATGGCAAAGACAAGCATACAGACCAGACCGATAGAGCAGATGAGCACAGCACACAAATACAAATCTGAAAAAGATCAGAGCAAAATAATGTGCTGTAAACACTAAATTACAATTACAATTGTAATTACAATTATTTAAAATGTAGTGGATTTTGTAATAATATAGTGTAAATGTTGTAAAGTGTTATAAACCAAGGAAGAATCTTTATTCCAATAAAAGCTTGGGTAAAACTGGCCACAAAAATAAACCAAACACTGTGAGGACATTTGGTTTACACTTGGTTGAATTTGGTTTGGTCTTTCTCCACCAGAAGGGAGGAAATGTAACACTAGCCAAAAGCTGTCTAACACTAAACTGTGATCCAAGCCAGCACACAAAATGTGTGCCTTTATCAGTGACAGAAACCATACTGCAGACTGCAATAAACAACAAGTTGCTCTATTTTATTACAATATTGAGGTAACAGCATACCTTCAAACATGCGCCATATGACATCAGCTTTTTCTGTGCTTGGTATATGATGCACTGAAAACATTAAGAGAAAGATATAAGTAAAAATACAGCTGCAAGCAGCAATTAGCCAACCACAAAAAGGCACAATGAGTTGGCTGTGAGCATCAGAGCAACTGCAACAATGAATAATTAAAGACATTTTTAGATTATTTTAGTCAAAATGGCAGAAAAATCCCAAATACAATAACTTCTAATATGATTAAATTGCTTATCACTTTTGACATAGGTCACATGGCACTGTTACTAAATTGATGTTGTGTGGTCAGTGTGAGAAGACAATGACACATATAAAGCTTAGTGTCAATATGCCAAAGCGTTGAAGAGTTACAGCCTCAGAATCATCTTGGCACCACGTCAAGATAAGCCTGGATTCTCCCAAGGATTTTTGTCCATTCTGTCACCTGATGGCTTGCGGGGACACTTAATATTCAAAAATATTACTGATCTGCCTGCATTGACACCATTGTATGCAAACTGAACTGAGCTGGACAATATGTCATTGTGTTTTCGCCAAAGCTGCTGTATAAATTAATTAATTAAAATAATAACTAATGATTTCTACAATGGTAATGAGGAATCAATACTGCACTCACTTAAAGCTGGGCAATGACACTATTTTCTTCTAGAGCTGCTGTACAGCCAAAACAAACTTTGTTGCATTATTTTCCCATCACTGTAAAGCAGCTTTGAAACAATCTGCATTGTAAAAAGTGCTATATACATAAAGGTGACTTGACTTGACCACGCCATGAAATTTGTTATTCGAGATTCAATCAACGGTTCAATCAACAAGCTTTTAAGCTTTTGCCAGCATGGTCTGTAGATGATCTGAGCCGATTTTGGTGAAAATTGAACCAGTGGTCTAGGAGGAGTTTGAAAAAGTAGGTTTTCAAAGAAATTCAAAATGGCAGACACTCCAGACAGTAAGTGTTATAATTGGTATCAGTGTTCTCTGCATGTAATCTATCAAGACCAGTTTCATTTAAATAGGCAAAATTAATCAAAAGCTATTAGCATTTTTTCATTATAAATTTTGACCAGATACACATTGGAAGGTAACTATAAATTTTACTGTATTCTTCTCCCAGTTCACCAGCCACTTACTTTTATGTATTTCATGAGAAATGGACAATTTTACGTGATGTAAATCCAACAGATCCGATTTTCTAAATTGTGGTGCAAACTAACATGGCGGCACCCATCACGCATTATAGATCAACTAACATGATCATTATAAAGGTGTTTTTAAAATTGCAATTTCAAACTGGTTTGCATTGTTGTGGATTTTATTGCGCTTAACATTTGTATTGCAATTTTACAATCTAAGTTCAGAGGAAAAACTCACACAATAATGAAATTTATTATCATATTGTTCCATATTTGGCTCAAGTCTCAACCTGGTTATTCTCCCCAACATCTTGTATACCGTGGAGATTTTTTTGCAGGGTTGTGCTTGATGAGGCTTCAATATGACCAGGCAAGGACATTTTGTTTAAAAGGAAGTTGCAGCCTCTAAAAATACTTAACCTTTGACCCTGAGAAATGTGGCTTTAATAAATCTATCACAGAAAGCTTATAAACAGCTATTAATACACACAGCATGCATTACATCAATGTTAAAATGACATAGTCTGCTACTAATTACTGTTGATATTTGTTTACCTGAGAAACTAAATTCAGATTTTTGAGAATACTTGGAAAATCACATTTTATTTCTCTCATTCTTTCTTTAATTTTTCTTCTTTCAATGCTTGCTGGATGGCATTTTTTAAACAGGTCAGGGGAAATTGCTTGCAGATGTTGAGGGCAGTGGTGGAGAGAATTGCTTTAAAATGTAATAAAATGTAGATGATTGAATGATGAAACGCAATAATTATCTTAAAACTGTCATTTGTGTGCCACTAGCATGACAAAAACATGACATTTCCCTTAACACTCCCTCCATCTGCCATTGGTCAGCCAGAAACACAGTTCTGCCCCCAAACCAACACCATTGCTTGAGTCAATGTTGCTGTGTTGGGAAGGTTAAAATGCTAAAGTAATGGAATGGAAGGGTAAATCAATCTACAAATGGCTTTCTCTGCATATTAAGAAAAGAGAAAGTATTTTAACATTAAAAATTACACACTCTTACATTTTCTTTTTCTTTATTAATTTTCTTAATTACAAGAGCATTGAAAAGCACAAAAACAGAGCTCTAGAGAAACCCTTCCAAATAAACAAAACCTTGATAATCAAAGAACTTTTTATCCGGCTTCTCTCCATGTTCTGGGCCTTAACAGACCCTGGTGTGCTTCTCCGCCCACATGCACTTCATTAGCACTGTTTCTGCTTCAAATGACGACCAGAACGGCTACGACTCCGTCCGCACCAGGTATACAGTTACACATCTGATCTGCATTTTCTTTCAAGTCAAAACCATTCTATAAAACCTCTGCTAATCTGAAGGGTTCAGCACATTTTCAGATCTGCAGAAACACTGTGCAATAACACTCGAGAACAAAGTGCACACTACATCCGAAGTCAAACGGGTGGGGAACAGCGTACGTTTGAGTGCTGCTTTTGTTTTGGAAAAGCATTAAGTCATTTGCTGGCCGACCCAGTGGCTGTAGTGATGGTTGAAGTGGTAAACCCCGCTCTGTGGTCCTACTTTGGTCTATGTTTATTCCAAATTCCCCAGTTTAAATCAACCTACGACCTCCATTTCCTTCCTTATTGCCTCTTGTTTGTTTACTCTTTCACTTGCTTTTTTTCTTGTATTTTTGTGTCTCAGAGTCGGGTAAAGTGGGGTATCTGTGGTTGTCTACACCCTACAGTGATATTCTGTTGCTTATATTCCTCAAACCCACATCTTTATATCAGTGACATATATGCTGGTGTTTTTCTTCAAATTAATCATCAGCTATATGTAATGGTTTAAAAAAAATAAACCATGTTTTTTCTCTTCTCAAAATAAACTGCTTAAACAAATATATAGCAATTTCACAGACTTATTGCTTTTAGAATTTTGGATTTAGCTTCTAAAACATCAGTTATACAAAGAGAGATGCAATGGTTATTCATAGCCAATGATGAAGCATAATAAAAAACTTCTAAAGTCTAAAGTAATGAGCTACTTTAAAGAAATTATTGATCCAAAAATGAAAACCGTGTCATCATTTACTCACCCTCATGTCGTTCCAAACCCATATGACTTTCTTTCTTCAGTGGAATATAAAAGAAGAAATATGACTTGTGCACTATATTCCAAGTCCTCCGAAACCTATAATAGCTTTGTGTAAGGAATGGATTGAATTGTAATTTATTACACTCTGAAAATCTTTACATCTGCCCTAGTTCTCACTGGCACGTTCATGAGAGAAGCAATGTTTGATTCGTGAATGCATCATTCTTTTCAGTTGGATCTTTTCAAATGACTATACTGATCCAGTTTACAAAATTGTGACAAAAACTCTTGAAGGTGAAAATTATCAGTGAATAACTTGTATTTTAGTCTATTGATTACACAGTGATTTCAGAAGAATTATAGTCTTATGGAATACTTTTATAAAATGTTAATGAATGATATTTGATGGTGTTGTTTACATGTTTTTTGAAGTTTAAAGCTCTAGTAGATTCTTCAGAGCAACTCCTTTTGTATGCTATGGAAGAAAGAAAGTCATATGGCAGTAATGACAAAATGTTTATTCTTGAGTGAACTGTCCATTTGAGTGCAAACAAATACTTCTTTGTTCTCTTTATTGTTGCTAGAATCAGACAATTGCCGTTTATCAGGCAGATGATTAATCCAGTGGACGCTGAGGCATTGGGGACCTCTTGCTGTCCGAACACCATAGGAAAACTCATAATGCAGCCAGAGTAAATGTTTTCAGTTGCATCTCTGCCAAGTCTCTTCGCTCTGTCCCCACAGCATGTCCAGGTTGCTCTCGTTAACAGCCTCACGGTCTGTTTGTGTTGGCCCAGAACACATTTATAGTGGAAATGATGTATATATGAGGAAGGTGGAACCCTGAGACTTACAAACACACCGAAGCTAGCATGTAAGAAAAGGCTACAACGTGAGAAATGGGAACGTTTACGCCTCATTTTCTTGTTGATTATTTGAAAATTTTATGGACCATTCTAAAACTATTTGGATTTGGGCTTTGAACCGTTGACATGGAGTAATGTCACTATGTGAATCTGATATAGTCTCTCTTTTGTGATGTTCTGAAAAGACAGACCATCCCCTCTGTTAAAGAGGTTTACAAATAGCTAACAATGAACTTTTTCACTAATTGTGGAATTGGAATTGACCCTGAGTTGGATGAACTGAAGGATTAGTGAACTGGAGGAAACAGCTGTTGTGTGGTTAGCCCTGACCGTGGCAAGACATCACTCTTCCACCACATCCAACTCAACCACAGGGTTCGCTGGAACTAGTGACTATAGACTCTGAATTGAATGGTTAGTTTTAAACTCAGATACCCCAGATTGCTTCCTTGCTTAAAAAGCTTTCACACTGTGCAATTTTTCTAACCATGCATTATCTGTATGTGCGCTTCGCACATGCGCCTTGCTTTTTTTTTTTTTTTTTGCACTAATTAGTTTTTTCAAAAGAAATGGAGGAGGTGGTCTAACAACAACAATAAACTACAGAAGACACAACAACTGACGCCCACAGTGTGAGAAGGGGTTAAGAAAAAAAGCAAATCTTGTTTAAAAAAGTACATTTGTATCAGCCTTCTGGAGAGAAAAAGCACAGACAATGGACAAGAATTAAACTTTGTAGTGTGCATGTGTCGACTGTGTTCACGCAGGCTATCAAATGGAGTATACATTGAAAGGCTACACTTTTGATTTTATGTTTATGCTAAGTTTTCATGTCAAAACTGAAGTATACTTTAGGGTTGAGACATAATGTCTTACGAATACAATTCAGATGAGGGGAATGTTGAAGTGTCTAAACTTCAACACATCTGGATTGTGCTAGTAGTACATAGCAGGCTTCTCTGTTTTTGTATACAAAAGTTAGCTTGACAAAAATATCAAAATGATGAACGTAGCCACTACAAAAACACACTACAGTTGTGAGTTCAATGTGTGATTAATGATTGAATATTTTTGTAATATGTGAGATATGTAAAAAAAAAAAAAAAAAAAAAAAAAAAAAAAAAATCATTTTTAGGTGCTTGGACTCAGGTTAGCTAACAAGCTAAAGCTAACGACAGCACCAAATGAGAGGATGCGCCATGGATGTCAACTAACTGTAAAAGGAATAATATATATATATATATTAATTTGAGACAAGCCTCCAGAATTAGCGTTCAGAATTCATATACTATATGGCTGAGTACATAATGTATTTTACATCATTTAAGACACAGCACAAAAAAACCTCAAGTTACCTCGTAATTCCATGCTCCCTGTTCCATTCGACGAGGCCCTCCACTTGTTTCTGTGCTTCCGTATTTCCTGCACTTTACAGGTGTAGTTGCCCCCGTCCTTCAGGGACACATTCAGGATCAGCAGACGGTAGATTTGTCCATCCATTTCTTCCCACAGGTGGAACTTTGTCTGGGGAAAGTGCTTGCTGTAGTTGCCGTAATACTTGGCTTTCTTCATGCCCATCCTGACCACAAGGTTCTCGTCTTCAGGTGTGGGGAAGTAGAGCCAACGAAGCACCAGGACACTGCTGCTTCTCTTCCTCTGAGACACTAAGCAGGACAAAGTGATGTTGTCTCCTTCCATACACATGCTGACTGGCCCAGGAGTGACCGACACATTTAAAGCATCACTCAGCTCTGGGAAAAGAATAAAAAAAATATATTATATTAAATAGAGAATGTGATATTGACTAGAATCCAAGATTTAAATCCTAATTTAAATGTGCAAACAGAAGAGAAATAAAAAAGGTTTTAATCATACAAAGAAAACTTAAGAAATTAAAAGATCGCAAATTTATATTTACCAGGGTTTTTTTTTTTTAAATGTGTAATATAAATTATATTTATTTTTCAGTTTTCTTTGGAGCTTCATTGGTGATATCTCCTATTCTGGCCCAAATCCATGACCCCTAAAGGGTGTAAAATATCAGAATGCATCTGGGCTCAATATGCTCTGTCAAACAGAAACTACAGGTGGAAAACATTTGTCTGCCTTATTGAACTAGAGGATAGAGCAGGGAACACGACAACAAGATTGTATCCAGCTGTTAAAAGCCTTTGTCGTGTTTATGTTGCGTCCCAACTGCTCGAGTCCCTCCGGGGTCAGCCGGGGCTCTGTTTTCAATGCAAAAACCACATCACAAGAGAGATTTGGACATAAACAAAAAGCCCCACTAATAATGCTGAGACCTGAAGATGTCTAGTTTCTTAGCTAAGACTGTTCAAAACAATGCGATCTAACATATTTTGCAATATGCACTGGAGAAAAATACACAAATATAGAGTAAAATTAGGTCAGTAAAGAAAAGTTCAAAAGTTTTGTTAACTTTTAAAAAAATTTAAAGCATGCAAAATAGTTTTATGCAGATAAACACTGTACATGTGTGACAAACGTGAAGCAGTTGTCTGAAAAATCATCTCCCTGACATTGTTTCGTCATTGCATTTTAAAAGGCCAACAAAAACACACACTTACCTCCAATAAAAGCCCTAGTCAGGAGAACTATCGCAACAGCGGAGAGCTTCATTTTGCAGACCCGTAGGCTCCATAAACCCAACTAAACGTCAAAAAAAGAAAGGAGTCCCTGGGATTTTTTCTCCTTTTCTTTCTCTTTCTCCCTCACTGTGTGTGTGTAATCTGAAACAGTGCGTGCTCTGTTCCCAGTTAGAAACACCCCTCTTTCCCAGTCTTTCTTTTTTCACCCGCACTCATTTTCTTTCTCGATCCTGAAATCGCTCCCCCTGCCAGTGAAAAGTACGTAGGAAATGTCATTTCCTGTGAGAACCTTTGGAAGCAGCACAAATTTTCAGCTGGACCTACAGCATACGAAAGTAGGAGCGGCGGCCAGGTTTTAGTGGGGTTTACGAACTCAGCTTAGATAATGAGTGAAGACAGTGGCCTGTCTCACTGTTCAGAGAGTCCAAAACCCCCTTTATAAAAATATTACATTTATTACACTATTTACTGTTATTCATACTATATTTAAAAATTTAAGCAGAAAACAAATTTAAAGGAATAGTTAATTTTTGGGGAATAACCAAAAATTTATTCTAAACTCGTATGACTTACTTCTGTCTGTTAAACACAAAGGAGATATTTTAATGTATTGATTAATTTCTTCCATGAAGTTACAATGATCAAGGCTTTTAGGTTTTAAAAAGGTTAAAGTATCATAAAAGTAGTCCATATAAATCATGCACAATTCATAATATATATAAAATCTACAATTTACAAACTGACCAAAATGCCTTTCAAATTCCATACTGTGTATTCTATGGAATAAAGAAAGCCATACAGGTTTGGAATGACATGAGGATGAGTAAATGATGACAGATTTTTGTGTAAACTCCTTTAAACCTTGACTATTGAAAATATGTCCACGGTCTGGAGTTGTAATGCAGTTTTCTGTCTTCAGCACACAGTTCTTGTCCACCCATCTCGTGGTTTGAAACATAATGGTTTATTGGGTAGGGTAATGTGCTGAGCTAGTGGTTTCTCCTACTGAGAACTGCTGCCAAGAGGAGTTGAATTACACAATGTGCTTATATATAGAAACAGAGTATAGGGATACAGCTTTACACGTGTCCTGCCACTGCAATACTTTAGCTTTTGTCTTTAATTCTGTATTGTTTGGGAAAAAAAATTTGTTCCATTGTTCTTACTGGATCAAGGAAAAAATTAAAGCACATATACAGCATGTTGTAATATGCTGTCTGGAGACAAAGCCTGTTGAGAATTTCACGGTCTACAATAATATATGAAACATGTTGAACTCAACCAAAGGAGCATGTGCAAGAAAATGCCAGTTATTAATAAACTTTGATATGTTGGAATCAGTCGGTCTCTATAAATCAGACGTTTCCCATCTTTGGGTATATGTTCAAAATGGAATATATAAAGTGGCATCTAGATATCATCTTGGAAAAAGTACTGTTACTGTATAAAATCACAGCTGATACCACATCTGGTTATTTCGTCATACTGGAAATCTATAGTCATTCTAAGCATGCATACTTATTATATATATATATATATATATATATATATATATATTATATACACACACTGCAGAAGTATCAGTATGATGTGATGGTATTCCAAACAGCCTTAGACAATACAAGCAGTGACACTGCATCTGTAGTTAAAATTAGTATTTTCAAGCATTTATCAGGTTTTTCTTTGCAAAACACCTGTTTTTTTCTATTCTAATTAACCAGTTAATCAGGCCAGAAAAATGCAAGAGAAACTCAATTCATTGTAAAATAATTACAAACCACATTCATTCCTGCTATCAGGACTCTACACTGACTCCATGTGGCTACAACACAGTATCCTCTCACTCACAGTTACACAAATATGAGATTCACTTAATGATTATATATATATATATATATATGGCTTTTATAGTTCGTGAAGATATAAAATAGTTCACTTTGTTAACAGTCTGGAAGCTTATATTTTGGATGACATTTAACATACAAGGCCCCAAATGCACTGAATGTGTATAAACCAGTGTGTGTGCGCCAATCAAATAGGGGTGAACGGTTATCACTCATTTCATGTTACCCTTGTAAGGCACAGTAATTCTTACACTTATTCAATTACAGTTTAAGACATCGCCCACCCGCAGATCTGACTCCTGCAGCGAAATCATGCATTTCATATCAGAGTAGATTAAAAGGGCTCATGGAGAGAAGCTCTCAGTCAATCAGTAAGTGGCTTGTTAATGTAATACACAAATCAGCGGGAGATACGGAATAACACGCACAACAACATCTCGGCTAACACAAGAGCCTCGGGTCCGGTCTCTACTATGGATATTTCTGGTATGGTCAGTGCTGGGTACAGTAAGTTACTAGATCGACCTCCATGGATGCCTCCTAAAGTTTTTAATGGTAGTCGAGGATCAGGGGAAATCAAAAAGAGATGCTCTCTCATATCTCTGGTATATGTAGCATCTCGAGGGAGCTCTTGTTAAACTCATTTGGGCCACTCGCAAGGCAACAAAGCAACACAAAGACACCCTTCCATTAAATCACTCGCTCAGTTTGTTTGTTTATTGGCTCTGCCATTAGGGCAAATTATTCTCAGTTAATTGGTTTTATAATTATACCACTGGATATGCAGAGGACCAGCGTTGTGGCACTCTAAAAAAGACCTAGCGTGGAAATGGGACTGTTTAATGTCCTAGATTATTTACATATTATAGCCTGTTGCCGTTCCTCACCAGCTTCCTAGATGCAGTATCAGTAAACCGTGATGTAAATTTCTGGGAATAAAACTCTTGAATCATGATCTTTGAAAGTTTGGAACAAGGCTTATTAGCTGTGAACCATTGAAATACTATAGTATGCCCAGTGGATCAGCATTTAAAAAAAAAAAAAAATCCCATAAGATATGAATTAAATCAAATAAATAGGGCTGTATATAAAAGCATTTTGTCACTCAGAATTCATCACAATTCAGTTCCTTCTCTTGTAAAAGCATGTAAGGGAAGATCTATTGACATTTTCATTCAAATGACTGTGGGGTTTTAATAAAAAGAGACAGAGCAGGCCCCTCAGGAGGGAGTCATTTAGCTCAAGCTTTATTCAGATGGGGGCGGTGGCTGATTAAGTCACAGACCAGCTAATATCCTTGATACAATCAATATCCGAGAACATTACAGGCGCCATAAGAAGGGCTATGCGTTATTTTCTCTCAACGGGATTTTGTAAATGAGCCTGGGAGTAGTGACGTTATTCTAATATTTGATGGTTTAAGTACTTTCTGTGACTGTGATTATTGACTGTGTTAATTATTAGCCTTTGATAGGAAAATAACAGAAGCCAATCTACGGAGTTTATATAAAAACAACTGTCATTTCAATTAAGATTCAACAACTCTATCACAATTCATTTTGTTTGTATAATGTGGACTTTATATAATGACAAATTGATTAAACACCGGGATGCCATTGGTTAGATAAACAGATCACTGGTCACCAAACTCACATCATTGGTTGAGCCAATGTTGCTGTGTTGAGCTACTCCAACAAACAAAGTTTATGTGCTTATACTGACAATCCACATAAAAATGAATAAGGTGTTATTGCTTGTAGATATTTGTAGTCTAAAATATAGAGAGTGTGCAAGCAGTGGTCTAAATATCTAGACAACAACAACTCTGCATTTACAGCTGTGCAAAAATAAACTAAGAGTGTATTAAAACAACACTGTTATCTGTTACCTGATAAAGCATTTAGAAATATTTGACAAGCAGAAAGTCTGTAATCACAGTACGATCCCATAAATGTCATGTGGGGTGATTCACAGAGAGAATGACCAGTGCTTGGAAGAGACCATTCCAACCTGTTATGGGGTTCAGCACCTGATCCCTCAAGGCCAGACATACATATGTAATATAATCAGAACTTTTACAAGAGTGCAGTATCCCACTGAGCCCCCCTAAATCTTATCTATCCATGATAGAGACAGTTGCTTAAACTATCCCCGACATGGAATACTATGTAGAGGTTTTTACACTGAAATATATATACTGTATACAACTCTCAGAGTGTTTGGCATGGTGATGGGTATGACGATGATATGTTTGGTTTTGGAGGAATAGATCTGCTACACTGCTGCTGTTATTGCTGCTGCTGCAGAGCAAGTACAGGACTTGCTACTGCCAATACATACACGACACGCTGCTGTGAGCGAATTATCCGTACCAGATCTATACAGGTGGAGCTGGGGAAGGTGGAGGGTTTCTGAAGCACACTGCAACTGCTAAGGCAATGCTACCCAAGTATTTTGGTTTAGCATGGAAGCTCATTGGCTACTGATACAGCAGGAATCAATCTGTACCCGATAGATAATGATGTGATTATGAGCAGGTTGAGTTAAGGACCTATTAGCCTGCGCCATCTAGAGTTTCATGACAGAACTATGTATATCAGCAGCATTTTGTCTTGTTTTCTAATAACATGCTTATTTGATAAACTAAATTCTGTAGATAAGAGGTAGATATTAAGAACTATTCAGATAGTACATCTTTATATTTACATGTGTTAAGCATAAACCACACTGTATTTTGTTTAGATTTAAAAAAAAAAAAATTATCAGTTATCTCTCTGTCATTGGTTAGTTAAACAGATAGTCCCACCCCCAAACTCATGCCACTGGTTGAGCAAATGTTGCTGTTTTGGGCTACTCAAACAATTTATATGCTTAAAATATGAAATTCCTCCTACTTTACAAATGTCTTATTTATCGGTTTCTATGCAAATTAAACAGGCAAATTAAAATGTGATTTTCTTATGTAAATCTTGTTTTGTAGATGTTTAGGACTTTTTATGAGAAATGATTGCAGTGTAAAATAAATGCCTTTTTCATTATCAAAAACAAATCCAAGCAAATATGACTATTTGCAAAAAAATCCATGCAAAAATATATAAAAATTAGGCATTGTAATATTGTGACTATGTTCTCAGCTGTTAGATACATGTTGTATTGATCATAACATGTCATCTGGTTCAGCTGAGGATATCAGACAGTTCTGTAAACTACAGCCGTGAATGGTGAGGAAGTGGTGAGCGAGTGTGCTACAGCTCTGACAACAGCTTAGCAACAGAGCTCTAAAGAGGAGAGAGGGCGGCCCTGCTGCTCCATATGTGAGTGTCCATCACCTTTACACACCAGGCCCTCTGCTGCAGCCAAGACTCCTGGGAAAGAGTTCACTGCACCCATGTCCTATTATAGCAGTGCCTGGCTACAAAGTTAAGACTGGCGTGAGACAGCTTGACATCGGGGGGACATTTGAAAATGGATTAACTGAGAGGGGAGGAGTCGGCTCAAAAAATACCCCTCCTATTGTGACCCATTTATTACCCCCTTTTATTACGATAATTGGCAACAGAGACTGCCATTTATACAATATTCTTGGACCTTAATAACTGACAGTTACTGGACTTGTTTTATATTAAGTACAATTAAAAATTGGGATAATGATACAGGATGGAAAAAGGCTAAATGGACAGTTTTAACTCTTAAAATCCCAAAGAGGGATCAGATATCATCTGTTGACAAGTCTAAGGCACGATTCAGCCAAAAGAAGTGGGTGACACTTGTTAGTGAAGCAACAAGCTATTTTTACACCGCAGGCACATGTTCATCTGGTTAGATACATGCTATCCACCACAACAACTCCACAAGTGGATACATGTTATGCCACAACAAACAGGCTTTTTTTTTCTGTTGGCATTATAAACTCCAATGGTGCTTAAATGTAATTCTGACTATTAAGGCCTGGCATGGCACAACAGAATTACAGGCTTGGTTTTTTTTTCTTTTTTTTCTTTCATCTGCTTGACACTTGACACCACATGGTTATTCTAATACGTGTTCTGTCTCAAGCCATCATCCCATGTTTCCAGCTCGATCGTCTCTGCCCGATGCCACTGCTATTTCAGCGTGTTTCTGCTTCTGAACCCCTTTAGCCCCGCCGGGGCCCTTGCACAAAGTGGCCTTTACATCTGCTCTTTGTCAACTTTAAGAAGAACCCAGCAAAAGAGTTGAGAATATCAGAGATCTTTTTGCTGCTGTTTGCCACATATAGTATGCTACGGATAAGGAATGGCTTCTTTCTGAAGCACGAGAAATATTTTCTCCACTAAAAAATGAGACCAGATAAGAGCAAAAGGTAAGAAAAAAGCTCACTTGAGTTCAGAATGTTACATGGATATAGTTTATGCAAGCTGTTATACAAATATCAAACTGAAAATGTGTTGCTTATTATTAAATGGTATATAGAAATATATAATTGAACAATATAGAGTATGTAAAATGTGTTATTTGTGGATATGAGTATACTCCAAAAAAAACAAACACTGTATTTAAAGCAGTAAAGGATACTGCAATGCTAAACAAATTAAATTCAAGTGATTCAGCATCCAACATATGATATATTGCAATGAAAGCATGATACTTTTAAGTGTATTGATTAATTTATCTTTAATAAAATAACCCTATAATAATAATAACGCTTTAATAACCATAACTGTTTTCATACTACTTATAAAAAGCAAAGATGTAACCAAATGTTAAAAATGTAGGGGTGCCAGATATAAAAGTTTAAGAATCTGTCTTCTTAGATGAGCACTAATCTAATTATTAAGGGTTTGTCATAATTTGTCTATGATGTTACAGTGCTGTATGAAAGTAGCTAGTTCACTAGTGTTTCAACTGCTCTGTGAAAACAAGAATAAAAGAGTTATGTGGACTATACAAATCAGCTTCAAACAAATACCCTATTTCACTTCTGATAAAAACAATAATAAATAATATTATTTTCATCTAAAGATTAGACTGAGAACCATTACACTGTTTTTAATCATTCAAACAACACTTTAAAATTATTAATAAAGTATAATATATATGCGTACCTATACTAAACCAATATACTAGATCAACACAAAGAAAAGGGTATTCAAAAGGTATAGTTACTAAAATGTCTTGCATGTTTTAAAGCATCAGGGGAATTTATTTTTACTTGTGTGTTTAAATGTGTAACCACAATAATGTAGGGGGTATTTATAGCTATACCCCAGAATTAACAAAGCATCTAGAAATAATTGTCATTACATTTGTTGTACTGAATCTTGTTAAATCCATATTTAATTTTTATTTTTCAATTGTCACTGTAATAAACATATTTTATGCATTCTATTGTAATATGTAAAGTCAAAATGTGAAAAATTAACAGTTCTACTTGCTTCAAAGTATTCAAAAAGTTAAATTATCTAATATTTGATGTAATGCTTGAACCAAACGCTTTATAATTCTACCAATATTACCATATGAAGGCCACGTGCATGTAAGCAAGTGTCAGAGAAGGTTAATAAGCGATGTAAGAATGGGAAGCAGTTTCCCTCTCTAAATATACTTCATGTGATATGAATGTGCAGTATGCAAGGTGCAGCTCAACAGAACATTTTGGATATCACTTTATAAAATGTCAGTTGTGCACTAAACACCTGAATCTCTCAGCACCAGCAGTGTGATTTGCGAGAACTTTGTTGAAAACTTCAGTGAACTGCAAGTTTATGACATCTCTGCTACTACTCTTGCAGGAAAGGAAGGCATTTTGATCACCTTTTAGAAGGTGAACTACTTAAATGCAAGACACCCTGCGTCAGCCATCTCCAAGACTGACAGGGACAACTGTGCCCTGTCCATGAGAGTTAAGTGCGTGAAATGAGCTCCCTGGAAAAGCGCCACACAGGCCAGCGGGGAAGCATGCAGGGCCACCGCAAATACTCAGATGGCTTCAGTGACACATCCAGCAGCAGCAGCTTTATGGATGACACAGACAGGGAGGTGAGCAACCTCACCGATCGTGCCTTCAGGAGCCTGTGCATTGGAGAGGAGGCCATTTACAATGACTCGGAATTCTCCTCGTCTCCGACCGAACGACATAAGGCTTTTGCAGAGGAAACCCAGCAAAAGACAATCTCCCAGGAGACATTTTCATACAATGTTCAGCAATATGGGGAGGCAGAAGCACAGTCTGAGATGGCCTCAACATTCCAGCATTCCTACACGGATGTCACCCATCAGGAACAGGCTTTTAGGGAGGGAGGCTTGTCTTATTTGAACAATGGCTCCAAGGAGGTGACGTGGCAGCAGAGTAGGAGCTCATCCAGAGTGTCATCTCTAATCAAAGCCTTTAGTTCAGGAGAGAGTTACCATGATAGTCGGACATGTGACGTTATTCTGGCAAGGGATAGGTATAGAGACTTTGGCAGTGAATCATGGGACAGATCAGCTCTGCTAAGCATCCAGAGAGAACTCTCCGAGTTCTCAGGATATCATCAGAATTTTAAGTCAGGCCCCTTTCAGTCTTACAGAAACCATTTTTACACATCTGACGTGGCTGCCGCGGTGGCCCAAATGGACACAACGATCCTGATGAAATCTTCAATAGGAAAGTTCAAGGCATTGAACTCCACAAACAGTTTTTTCCATAGCGAATTCAGTCCTTTCCAGCTGTGGGAAGAGTACAACAGGTTCCCCTTCGGAAGTACGAATGTGTCAGGGTTTATGTCAGCTAGCGAATTCCCAAGGTGGTACGATTCTCCCATGTACAAAGAGCTGAAAGACAACAACAGAATTCCGAACTCTCCCTGCGAAAGTCGACACTTCAATCAGAGACAAATTCAGGACGTTGTGGCACCCCAGCGCTCCAGGTCCACGGTCATCCAGAAAGCATCAGCAATTGAGAAGAGGTGTGAATCTGAGATGGCTTCCAACTATCCACCTTGGAAGAAAAACAATAATTTTGTAAGGAACAAACTTCCAGGCAATCGACCCTCCACGGTCTCACCTACTAATGAGAAAACATGTAGGCCAGATTCGAATTTGTTTAGCAATAACAAAGTTACACACGAGGTAGTGGTCGAGAGCACCCTGCCTAGCAGTGTGACGCCGTTCAACATCACTCAGCTCCTCACACCGGTTATTCACACAAGACAAGAAACAGAGACGTCTGAGATCCTGCAGTTTGCACACACTCCTTCTGTTTCTGATTATTCCTCTCAGGGTGAAACTGACCCTAAACTTCAGACTGATGTCAAACATCTGCGTGACAGCTACAGATCCAAAGCTTCAAGTTTGCTGTTCAATCTCAAAGACAACCGAAAAAGAGTCAAGAGTACATACAGTCCAACTAGATTCAAAGGGCTAGAAATAACAGATCGAAATAAGCAGACCTCAAAGCTGGAGGGCCGTGAATCAAGATTTTCGGATATTCTTGTATCCCAAGAAACGGCTCAGGAAAATTTGATTGGAACGGATGCACAGGCCTCATGTAATCTAATCCAAGAGCCCAGTGCAGCCCCTATCACCCCTAAAGATTATACCGATCGCTTTGGATCATATGATAATTTGACATTAACTTCACCTCAAATTCAGGACGGAGTCGCTAATTACAAATCATTCTGTGGAAGTTCAGAAGGTCACTCTCACAGCACAGATCCACTGGCTAATGCAGAGCTCTCAACACACAGCCTTTCAGCACAGGATAAAAGCTCTCTGACTTCAAAAGGTCAATTAAAAGACTTCAACAGTACTTTTAGTCCTGCTAGGCCAGAAATAGCAAACGTGTTTCCAAAGGCTTACCCACCGACACATTCTATGCTTGCTCAGACATCAGAGAGATACGGTGATAACATGAGTCAGAATGAACTAAAACAAAGAAAGGATTTTGGACGAAAAACATTTATTGAATATAGCCAAAAGGAGGCTGTTAAAGAAAGATGTCCTTGGGACCATATTGGTTCTGTCAAGGAAACAAATGGCAGATCTGAATCACGGCCATTTAGAGGAGAAATAGCAGCGCTGATTGAGATGGACAAACAGAGGAAGGCCACCGCCAAGCAATACTCTGCCGATGACAGTTATTCTGTCCGAAAGGAAACGTACATGCAGAAAGTCAATGAAGACATAAAACTTGGTCGACTTGCAAAGGAGGAAGAGAAGGAGGTCAGAGAACACACAATGTCACCCAGGAAAACATCTTACAGTGATAAATCTGTACATGACAAACAATTAAACACATTTTCAAAGCCTACTGAATCATACGGAATACCAAGAAACAGTCTTCAGAACAAAACATCTCCTCTAAAGGAAGTCTACTGTGGTTTACAAAGCTTCAATATCAACAATGATCTTGTTAAAAATGTACCAGAACAAACTGCTTCTTCTAATAGTAAGGCAAATCAAAATACATTTGATCAGAGAGCTCATGCACCTTTACAAGACCATAAAGGTCAAAAGAATGAAGGATTGTACTCTTATCAGCCATATAAGTATGAGCCTAACAAACAGTGGCACATGGCATCAACAAGTGAAGACAGGCACACTAAGGAAAGCATATGGACACAGAAACAATCAGAGATGATGGAACAAACTGCGGCCAGGAGTTATAAAATGTCCAATACATCGTCAAGTACCCTACACATAAACCACAATGAGTTTTCCATCAACAATGGTGTGACAAATCCTGGTTTGCAGGATAAAGATTCAGTTGTACCAATTGACACCTCAGATCAAAATAATACAACTAAACAAGAAGACAGGTTTAGCATCAATGATATTCTTGCCATTAGAGATAATGAGCAAGCAAGGAGACTAAAGGATAATACATTTGTTTTGGCTAAATCAGAACACTCACAAAATCAAATTAAATATGATACAGCTGATAAACTAACCAATTCAGAGCCTGTAAAAGAGCAAGAACAACAAGGCTACAAAGTACAGGATGTCACAAGTCCATCACCTGGCTATATAAGAAAGGATTTCCACAATACAAATGAAACAAATATTAGCACTGACAGAAAAGACAGAATAATGAGTAAAGATACTGACAAGGTCACAACAAGAGTGTTTTCTTACAAGGAAAGGGGCCAAAGCAAACAAGAAATACTGACGTCGAAATTGAAAGCACATGCTCAAAAGGAAATATCAGCAATTAAAGAAAAAGGACTTGCCAAACAAGGCATTCTTGCAAGAAATGCAACAAAAACAAATGTGACCACCAATAACGATGGTCACGAAGGTCACTCTGTTAAGAAGGAAATAACAGCAGACAAGCTGAATCACTTGTTTCAAGATATCACTTATTCCAGTGTAACCCAGTACAAAGAACAAATTAAAACACACAATGATCATCCCAAGAATGGATCTCCACCATCAATGGAAAAACAACCTCTTCATTTTGAAGACAATCAGAAAGCAGTCTCGGAAAAGAAAGGTGAGAATGTAAAATATAGAGCTTTGGCTCTAGAAAGGCAGAATGACAAACATCCAGCTGATGATAAAGAGATGAAGAAAGAAACGTTTACTCTGGATGGAGGGGCAACAGTGGCAGATATAAAAAATAATGTCCAGAAAAACTACCAGCAATCCAGAATCTCAGAAAATAAACAAATAAGTATGTCAAGCTCATCAGAGGATATAAACACTAACAAGGAATCTGCAAAGCAGAGTCATGAAATGTCACCAAGTGAGTTAATGTCAGGTCATTCGACAGCTGCAGTCAAGACAGAAAACTCCACTTCCCATAATCCACCTGCACTCCATAATGAAAAACAAACAATTCAGCATGATCAGAAAGAAAATCTGTATGGATATCAGTATACTTGTTCTGAAAAAGCTATGACTAAACCTGCTGATCAAACCAAAAAAGACTTACAAGTTACAAGCATGGAGACTACAAAAACTAACAGCAGTCTGAATAAAACTTCTCTCTTGGGATTGGACAGAAACACAGTTAGAGTTGAGGAACCTAATGTACATCATAAAAGTAAGATTACTGCTACAGTGGAGCAGTCTAAAAATGAACTAATCAAAAATAGCTCTGAGATTACAGCTAGTCAACTGACATCCTCATCGAATGACATGAACTTTAAAAATGGAATTCCACCTGCTAAACGACTAATAGAACCTGCCAAATCAGAGCTAACCTCAAACCTTCAAACCAATACATTGAGTGCAGATGCAGAGAAGCTTATAAATAGAGCCTACAAACATAATTCTGGGGACAGTTCAGATTCAGAGGCATCATCGGCGGAAAATATGGTCACAATCAGTTCTGTACCAACAAATAATCCGGCCTCACAAAGAACCCAGGAGCCAGAAACACTAAAACCTTTTAATAATGAAGATGGACAAGCATTAATAATCAAAAACAATACAACAACGGAAAATACCTCTGCAAACCAAATGGTGGAGAGTCAGTCCAAACCAGAAACAAATAAACAATCACTAACACAAATAGCATCAGCTAAAGCAAAAGAAAGCTGTCAGCAAAAAGAACTCCATGAAGATGATGAAAATACAAAGACTCTGCTCTCATTTGACAAGGATGAACTCCCTAGAAGCCATCAGAGTACATCAAGAATAAAAAACAATTCAGAAGCAGTACATAACAGTCAACACAGAGAGAAAAGAGCAGAAAGTACAAGCCCAAAACAAAAAGAACAAGGATTTCCCAGACCATTAGAATTATCACATGAGAAAAACAATCACAAGTCCACAAAAGAGTCTCAAGAAGTGAATCCGAGCAATTCCGAACCCAAAAAAGCAGCCGAAGACAAACTACAACCAAATGTTTTCTCGCAGCATAAAGTAATAGCAGACGAGGGTGCAACTCAAAAGAACAATACAGAGCCTATTTCAACACAGAATGTAGAATCCACAGCAGATATATCAAACAACACCATTCTTACACCTAGCAAAGAGGAGCCTGCAGAGGAACCCATGATTTACAGTATCTGTGTGTCAAGAAAAACAGAAGCAGCTTCAGATGATGAACCTGTGATCTACAGTATTTGTGTGTCAAGTAAGTGTCATATTGATGAGCAACAAAATCCAGTAAAACAAGATGAGGAGAGTTCTGTTGAAACTGAGAGATGTGTGAAGGATGAAAGCGTTAGTATTAAAAATGACAAAGCAGAAAATGAGCATGATGATATTCACAAACAGACTGAAATGTCTTCAAACACTGAAGAAAAAGAAGACAAGATTGAAAAATGTGAACTGCCTGCAACTACAGATAAGTCAAGTGTCACAGGAAGAGTCAGTACATCATATGAGGACCTCTTAGTTAAATATGGGCTTCCAGCCAGAGATCACGGTTATCTCACATCAAAACATATGCAGGATGAGAGAGAAAGAAAAGAAATGGAGGAGACTGAAACTCACCTCTCATACAAACCAATAAAACATGGAATCAACAAAACTCTGGCATCCAAAGAGAAAAGCTTAGATAACACACAAACACATCCAGATGACACGAGACAAGCACCCATTCAGCAAGCATCCTTTAAAAGTCAACCTTTAAAAGAGAATGAGAGCAAAATCAAGCAAGTGCAACACTATGATATCCCTTCAATAACCTGTTCCAACAACATGGCTAAAGAGCAACAGAGTACAGGAAACGATACACCGAATCTTGTTCATTCTACAAAAGATGCCACCCTAATACCAAAAGATAAAGGAAATGTTGAACAACTAGATCGAGATACTCATAATATTGACTCATCAAGGCAAAGCAGGAGAAATGATATTCCGTCAAAGGAAAAGAAAGTTGAAGAGCAAGTGAGAAACACTGAGAAAACACAAAGTCTGAGGATGACAGGAAACATTACTGATGATGTATCTAATTCTAGAATGTCTCCAAAGAAAACTGAGAATGTATCCCTGACTGCTCAACAACCTGCAATAATGAGTGAATCAACAAGAGAAACAAAGGCTGCAGTTGTAAAGGCACCCATTTCTAACGCATCCATGGCAAAGGATACAGTCAACAACAAACTCGAAAGTACAATTCCTGGATGGACAATGCCTAAAAAGAAGCCTCAAATGCTGGAGAGTGAAGACAAAATGTTTAATCATACTGATACATTTATGCCGCAAAAGAAAATAAATGGAAGAGAAACATTTAACTTAAAAGTTCAGAAAACTACACATGAAACAAAACAAGAGGATTCTATAATAGCTATGAAACAAGAGTCTGTCTCAAACAAAGATGCCCAAACTCTGCAAAAGAATGGAAAGGGGGATTTGGGGGAGAAGGTGGCACAAGAGAAGTTACAAGTTGAATTTAACACGGGTAATGAAATTACAAACAGGATGAAGATGGTTTCAAAAGATGGCGCTGCCACAGATGTTAATAATTATAAGGATAAAGTTAGCAGTATTGGTGAGGATGTGTGTACTGTTGTAAAACAAGTCCAGGCCTCTTTTGAAGTCCCAAAAAATCACTTAGAGAGCATAAAAGTGTCTGCAGAGGAAGTATCATCAAACAAAGAATTCATGGCATGCCACAAAAACCAACATGAAGTGATAAAGAGGGAAAATCTGAAAGAAATGAAAGGAGCTGTCGTGACTGACCGTGTGGGTGAAAAAGACTTTACAGATCAAAAGAAGTTACCAGTGAAGACCCTTACAGCCCAAAATGAACCCAAAACTGTGGATAAAATGAAAGCGATTGGTGAAACGACACCCAAACATACATATGATGTTGGACAAGAAATCATACCACCTAAGAAAGATGGTCCAAGTGAATCAGAAAAGACCAAAATTAATCCAAGGCAAGAAGCAGTACGTAAACAAGAGATAGATGTCTATGATGATAAACAACCTATACCGAACAGTGAAAAAAGAAAGAAAGAAGACCCTGTATTAAGTCTGAGTGGACAAAATGATGGTGATTTGGAAGTTAATGAAAACAGAAGCAGTCTCAGAGGAAAGAAAGAAAGAAATATTGAAGCTACGGAGACAAAACAGGCTGAATCAACTAATACAAACCAGTATACGCCAGGGAGAAGTTTTGTTCCCCAAACAAAAGGAAGTGCAAGTTATGAACAAGAGAATTCTCAGTTAAGTCAGCAGAACACAAGTAAAGAAGGTATATTATCCAAAACAGAGGCTACACAAAAGAACAAGAAGGGGACTAGACCAGAAATATCAGCTATCGCAGACTATGCTAGATTGAAAGTTATCTCTGCTGAAGATGATTCAAAAGATCTTGATATATTCCCCAAACTGGACTTCTACAACAGTTATGATCAGTCAGTTTTAAGAATTCAAAAAGATTCACATGTAAATGTGTCAGATACAGGGGGAGAGTCTAAAAGTGAGATCATTTCCAGGGAGAAAGGTAAAGATCTCAAGCAAACACTATCACAACTGAAAAAACAAACAGATAAAGATACCTTATCTCAAAAACACAATCACTCGAATCCCAGCATGAGTACAGCTCAACCAAAACCTGTATCACTGGTATCTTCAGGTCCACAAGATGGAGCCACATCAATGGGCACCCAACCGAGGGCTCTAACAAATCATAAGGAATTAAACACTAAACCAGCTTTAATGGAGCATCCAAATAGAGGAGAAAGGAATAAATTGTATCAACCCAAGAATCCCCAAGGTGCAAATACTGTACCATTGCAAGCCGAAAGTACAGTAAGCAGATCAAGACAACTGACTCATGACAAAACAACTGAAAAGGGCAATATTTCTCATTCTGGAAGACAAGAATCCCTTGCGAACTTGCTTTCGTCTAGTACTGTACAACTGGCAGACAACCAAATAAATATGGCATCACCACCTGGAGAACAAATGGAAGAACTACAATATTACACAGTGAATGCTCTTGACACTGAACTAAAGCCAAAGGAAACAAGTGAACCACCCCCTCCAAGTCTCAAAATGTCTCAAAACAAAGACTCAGCTGAAAAACCAGAAGAAGAGAAAAAGGAAGATAGCCTGTTTTTGCAGAGTCTAACGGACTATGGTAAAGTTCAAGCGACAGGACCGCGATCCAACTCTTCTTCCCCAGCGATGGGGAAACCCATCATGTTCAAAGTGAAGGATAATACCATGAGAACATCTTCTGTGACCAAAACCGTCAAGCCACGCTTTCACAGGTCATTCTCTGATGAATTTAGGATTGGCTCACCAAAGGAACACTTGAGCGGTTCAGAGAAAGAAGATGAAATTCACCCAAAACAGTCTGCTAACCCTCCAGTCTTAAATGAACCAGCTATTGCTGTCCATCGGCCCCATAAAGTAAAAGAGACGCTCCACAACAACTTGTCCTCAGCAGATTACACAACAAAACAATCAAAGAGCTATCAGAGAAGAAGCCAACTTTTTGATGAAGAAGAAACTCATTCTGTCATCAGCACAATGTCAGAGGATATGGAGAACTGTACAGCGAGCCTCACGGATGTGGCTGACATAAGTTTGGCCTTCATGCGCAAGAATGAAACCTACAGAAACACCTACAAAAGACCTGCATCTGCCTGCTATGAACGACCAGAGTCTGCCTGCTATGAAAGGCCAGAATCAGCATGTAGTGATATGAGGCCAATGGGTAAACCTCCAGCGGTGCCCCCCAAATCTGAAAAAGCTCTTCGACGAGCACAAAGACTTGCAACAAGGCGTATGAAAAAGGCAGAGACCCCCAAGATGCCACCTGAAAACCAAGATCAGCTAGAGTCCGAATCAAACAAAGATGTCACCGGCATGCCCTCACCACCTTCGGAAATTCTGTCAACACATCTAGCGGTACAAGCCACACCTCCTCTTTCACAGTACGACATCCAGCCAAATTACACTCACCCAACACACAGTATAGTTGCCCAACCTCTCCCCATGACACAGAGAAAGCTTTTGCAAGACCCAAACTCAGGGCAGTACTTTATGGTGGACGTACCATTAACGATTAAGACGAAAACATTTTATGACCCAGAAACTGGTAAATACGTACAGTTGAATGTCCGTCAGAGGTCTCAGGGTGCTCTAACACAGCCAGCATCGGTGGAGAGGTTAAACACTCCCTACATGCTGTATCGTGGGTTTTTGCCAATGGCTGCGTCTTCATTACCACCCTTGAGGTCATCGTCCGACATGTCAACACCGGCTGCGTTAACAGATGAACAGGATATGCTTGAGACAGGTAGTGAACTATGGAGACAGAATGTTTATCCGCGGAATGCGGAAAACAGCATTAACACCAATGAAAGACATACAGACATTATAACTATGAGTGAATTAGAGGACTTTGCAATGGAGAGCACATGACAAGTAAATACTGTTTGTACACAAATCTAAAGTTACACACTGTATATCTAAGCTATTTAACTGTGACTTTAAATAAGTTAAATGAGTTCTTAAAAATGTTTTCAATTTGTATTTAAGGATTGCTGTTTAACTGCATTGTGTTTTGTAGCTGAGGTAACCGAGAGGGCTGGGGCTCTTTATTGTCAGAAAAAAGTCAAGGGAAGAACTGTGAAGCATTCCAATTATGTTAAGTTGAAAATAATTTTGCAGTGTACTTGTTTATAATACAACAAAGACCATGCCCACAGAGCACACAGTACATTCAAGAGAAGTACATTTCTAAAGTGACTTTAGCATTTTAGTGCTAAATGCTACAGCCTCATCCTCAGACCCAGCCAGAATCTCCACTGATCATTTCGTCAAAATAAAATTCAAGCTGTTTTTTTTTTAAAATCAGATTTTCCAAATGGCCCACAATATGCATGAAAACTGTACATTATGAAAGTTTTTCAGTTTAAAAATCAGTACTTGTGCCATAAAGTGCCAACTTTTCTCTTGATGTGCTTTAGCAGATTGCATATTAAAAAGGGGTGGTCTATCTTTACCTTGCCATGGTTGATGATGTATGACTATGAAATGATTGCCTTATAAGCAACTACTTGCAATGTACTATTTTTACAGTCTTTCAAAAGCTCATTACATCATCATTAAAGAAAGATTTGAAAACAAAATGTGTTGGCTCGCTGCTGTTTTCTCACACAGAACCCATTAAAAAGTTAATGCATTCGAAAATGCAGCTATTATCTGATGTAAAAAACTCAAGAATGAGCTTCATTGCTTTCTTTAACTCATTGCTGTGGTTCTACAGACTAATACATTTGTGGGTTTGAGTGATTTCAGTATTTGCACAATAGACCACTCTAGTGGACATAGGGTGCATTGCACTTTGTATGTACAAACTATATTCTCTAGTAAATCAATCAATTATAGATTACAAAATATCTCTGAACATATCTATTTGTCTACTACTTTTTAAGAAATCTGGCTGATAATTATTTTAAAAGTACTTTTCTTTTATGTTCTGTGAAACTATACTGCAGTAATTCCAGTAAGCAAAACAAATATTCAGCACTGTGTAAGAAAATCCATGAGCGTCATCAGATCCATTAACAATACTTCTGTCTTATCTTTCTCAGACGTATTGATCTCTTTTTTACATAAGTGCAGGCAGCTGTGATAACTGCACAAATGTTGACCATATCTTGACCTATGCAGGAGGCCCATATCTCAAAACAACTGGAGCACCAGAGTTTGGATATGACTTCATTGACAATGTATCATTAATGCAACAAAAGAACTCATTAACTTCATTCAAACAGAATTTGAAACAAATGATTTGTGTCATTATTTAGTTTAGTTTAGGGTTTTTTAGGCTTGTTTGGCCTCTCTCCAGTTAATTTGATGTAACAATGCTTCTCATAATAGAATGAATTACTGCACTGAATAATCAATAATCCACGTGCAATGAATGTTACGAACAATCTTCTAAAAATATTACTACAATAACTCTAAATTACTTAAAAACCATCACAGGCCATTTGTTTTTCTGTTTGCTTGCTGTGCGAGAATTCATTTTGGAAAAGAAAAAAGCTTAACAACAGCAACAGTGTCTAAATTGATTTTTCCCCTGAGTTGGGTTTTCTCAAAGTGGAGGCATCTTTATCAGCCGATGCAATGTGCACTTGCAATAGTATTTCTATTGGCTGAGAGAAGCATACAGAGGATGACAGGTCATATAATGGGCAGCAAACATGTTTTAGGTTTAGATACAAGAAAACTGTGATCGCTATTGCCTGATTTTCACGAGTTCACATTTTCATATAATCATTACAAGGTTTGTTATTCATGATTGAGATTAAACCCAATTTCTTAAATTTCCATGGACTACTTAACTAATAAAAATAATAATATTTCATCAATTTTATAATAGATAGATAATAGATTTAATATGACATAATTTGCAATTCAATCAACAGGATTAGATGAACACACTCCTCAACTTCTTCCACAAATGCCCAAATGCAATATAAAAATAATTAATTGCTCAATTGACCAATATAAAATAGCCTAAGAGTTGAAGATTCATGTCATTTAAAATGTACAGTCTTTCTCTTCCAGGAAAATAGAGTAAAAATAGGAATGACTCATCCTGAACATGCAATCAAAAGCTGTCTAGAATGAGCATGACCCACCTACTTCTGAAGAAGAGCAATAACAAGTATGTTCATGGCTGTCATGTAAACAAATGGCTACTGGATATTAAAAATAGAAGCAAGCCCTTCAACATAGAATACAATAGGAAATATATCAACACCGCTAAGAAAAACTGTACTCATCAAGTAAATATGTAGGTAAAAAGACTGAAAGGTTTTCAGAGCATTTTAGATTACATATTAGCATAGGCTACATATTACTAAATATCGACATCTTAAATACATTTAGACTTAATATTTTAGGTAAATATTAATATTTAAATATTTACGTAAAATATTAAGTCTAAATGTAGTCATTAAAACTTATCTAATATGCAGATTGGTGAAAACTTGTCCGTCAGCCATCAGCCCTCACTTCATGCTGTATAATGGGAGAAATGTCGACAGTGATCGATCTAGAGGGCGCTGTGAAGACAGAATTCAGCAGCACTTTATATTTACCTGTTTGAGACCTCTTGCATAGGCCAGTGTGTTGTGAGCTGGACCAGGTAAACTTTTTGTTTGAGGGACAAAACTAAGAAAAACACATACATTTAAAAAAAATTAGCAAAATATACAGTGTGTAAATTACTAGAAAAGATCATAACGTAAGACTTTACAGGTGTCACGTGATCTTAGCATTTTTGTTCGCCACTTTGCGTAGGCCTAACTAAAATACACTTTGGCTTAACTAAATATTTAGACCGGGCTTCTGATTTAGTATTTAAAATTTAGATGTATTATGATATGTAATCTTTATTTAATCATATTTGCTATGTAAATATGATCTATAATAATATTCTAGATGTACCTTAGCCTATTAATCCGAAATTGTTAAAATCATTAAAAATGGCACAACCAATTTTAACTTTTGTTTGATCTAAGTATGGAGAACATGTATAATTTTAAGTATATTTTGTTGTATATTCAGTAAATTCTTTCATCTTTTTATTATGAGCTATGATACGATTGTCACGATTGATACGATTGTTTTTCCAAACCTGTATGCATTTCTTTCTTCTGCTGAACACAAAAGAAGATATTTTGAATTTTCATTTTTGGGTGAACTAGCTAATTAATAATATTGTGGCCTGTTCATACTTAACCTTATTTGTATACATTAAAATATTCTCATTTTCAGTTATTGTCAAACATTTTGAGCAAAGCATAGGCTATATTATTGTCACCAAAAACACAAATGCCAAGCTGCACTGTTTCATCAGGCAAGACTTTTGACATTATCTGGCTCTGCTTTGTCACCAGGGTGTCACATCATGAATAATTAAATCACTACTTTGTGATAATACATAATTCAACATCAATTATTAATGCTAATGTGTGTGCAGTTTACTCAATTGTGTTATTGACTATCAAAGTAATTTCCTGAAAATCCTCAAGGACAAGAATTTAATCAGTCCGGCTCCTTTTTAAAGGTACCACTGTTAAGTGTTCTTAATCTAAGTAGCTTTTTTTCAATATCACTGCTATATGTTTCATTGAAAACAGGTACTCACATTTCCTTTTACTACCAATTTGATGGTTCATATGCTCCTAAATGACTATTCCTCATTCACTATCATATAATTGCACTGATGTTCTAAAACAGAGGTTTTTTTTTTTTTGGTTTTTTTTTTTGGTTTTTTTTGCATTTTGCAGCATGACTAAGCCTCTTAAAAACATAATGACAACTGAGCCTTGTAGTATGTCCAATGCATAATGTCATAATTAGCATCTATCACATCATTGCCATCATGGGATGCATGTAAAATAGCTATGTGATATGAGAAAGTCATGATGTACTTTAAGGTAAATAAATAATAAGACCAACCGTTGCTTCCATTTTCACAGCCCTACCGCTTGAGAACTAATTAATAATTGATCATAGCCAGATGGTGAGCAATATGCAACAGGAGATGTACATGATTGCCTACATGTTTAATTGTTTTACAGAACATGTCAAAGCAGGACCAGTGTGTGGACTCTTGCAGTCTATCACGGACGTACAGATGTGATGACAAGAGAGGTGTCAGTTGTCATCACATCAGCATGGATAAGAGTTACCCGGATCATATCATAAAACATGACAAACCACTTAATATACAGTTCTGTCCTTGATATTATCTTACATATATTATTTCACATTAGTACATTTACATTTCAGCATGGCATATATCTTGACACAATGCAGAATGTCTGTCATCACCTGACTTCACAATACACAAGTCAAACATCAAAGTGGATTGTGAAAAATTAAATGTTCACATTGACAACCAGGGAGTTTTCTTTTGTCACACAGCATGTTCAAAAGTCATTCCGCCACGCAAATTGCAGCGCCAGGCGCCCACGTAGACCCAAACAGGGCAAACCAATGTCAAGTATCATGTGTAAAAGTGAACGAGGAGAGGAAAAATTACAATTGAATAATTAGTTTGACACATACATACACACAAAATACACAATAAGGGATTGCACTTAACACCGTCCTGTCCAGGGTATGTCAGTGCTCTCAAAAAAGAGGCAGCAGGCATTCAATGTTTGATTATAAATCCTTTATCCAAAGTGTGTCCTCCAATTAGAAAAAAAAAAAAACAATAACCAGGATTCCCTCATTTCTTATCCGGACCCTCCTTTTGGCAGTGCAGATGCTTGTCTGGAGTTCTCCGTAGTGATGTGATCTTAGAGGTACCGGAGTTAGGACTGGAATCGCTTCCTCCTGCAGAAACAGTGCTTTGTCCCAGACTGACCCCTGGACCTGCTCCGGGCCCGGTTGTAGAACCTGCTCCCAGCAGGTTAGCTGACTGAAGAACGGCCTCCGAATGTTCTCTGGCTTTCATCCGCAGGGCTGCGACACTGGCTGTCCGGTTACTCTGGCACCCATATGGTGGCAGGAAGGAGAGGCCCATTGGGTCAGGCACGCAGCAGGAACACAGTGGACTTCCTAATGAGGTACACCAGAATAGTATGTCATAATGGAGCAGTTAATGTCCTTTATCATTATAAATATGTTTATTTCACACTGTGTAGTATATAAATAACAATATAATGTGACAACACAGACGGTAGATTGCAGTCCTGACTAAATCTATCTATCTATTTAGAGTCAACACCCACATCAGCTGCAGTAACAAAAAAGTAATAAAAATAACAGTGTCTATTTCCACTAAGTGCAAATAGTGTCTCTTGTTGGCAAACGCTATTTACACTAGCTCCACCCACCAATGTCTGGTTGAGACACTCAAGTTTTAAAAAAGACGCACAGAATTCAGTGTGTTCAGTGGTGCAGCAGTAGCGAGTAAAGCTCGCAGACCTGGCTTTTAATACGATCAACATGAGTTCACATCATTTTGCCGAGCTCGCATTTATTTTTAATAAAAATGAAAATAATGTTCTAAAAGTAGAAATATACTTCCTAACGAGTGTTTAATAATATTAAAAGTGTTTATTGGGTAGGGTTAGGGAAAGGTGTAGGGAGGGTTTTTATTCTCCCAATTAGGCAGCATCCATTTAATAATTTTAATAAATATAATCATTTACACTCTATGATATTATTTTATCCTGTTAATGTACAAAAATACTGAGGTGCAAATAGTATCTGCAAATATAAAGTATATACAGTATAGCATCTAATTACTATTTACTCTTATTGCAAAGAACTGATACTTTTACATGGTATAAAAAGAATCTATCACTATTTTCACCTAGTGTAAATAGCATATCGCTAAGAAAATGCTGCTATTGTCAATGTAAATAGAATATATTGCTATTTGCACTTAGTGCAAGTAGCCGCTGCCTAAAAATAAACCTATCTGAAACATTTGTGCATGTTTTTATGATGGCATCCAGTAGATGCCATCGTACCTTTTAAAGTTGCCACTTGTGACAAGGCTTGTGCATAAGTGGCTGTGTTCAGCAGAGTCCCAGGCAGACAAGATGGGAAAAAAGGTCCACCTGAACCCACCATTCTGTTAATACTGTGCATAAAGGAAAGAATTTGGCATTACATCTCTATTGAAAAGCAAACAAATATTGAATGTAAACATCGCATTTGATTCGATGATCTACACACTTCTGCTGTAGTTCCATTGGTTCTTTTTTGTTTCTGCCATGGTCAACAGGAGACTGGTTGAGGTTTCTTGCAGGAGGGGCGCCTTCACTCATTTGTTCTTTGCCTCCTTCCTGGTCCGAAGTTCCTCTCTCCGTTTTTCTCCACTTTGCTCGTCGGTTTTGAAACCACACCTAAGGAGAAAGCAGAGGATAAAAAAAAAAACAATGAGTAAAATTTTTTCTTTTTTTCCTCTGTTGTCATTTTTACTCTCTTAAATGTAATTTCAAACCTTCTTGTGGAAAAGGAGATGTTAGGCGTTTCCTTTTGTGTTCCAAAGAAGAAAAAAATACAGCATGAGGGTGGATAAATAATGACATTTTTATTTTTGGGTAAGCCATCCTTTTAATCACCTCTCTTGAAACACATTCATATTAATAGTTAGCTACATACATTATTTTTTGCGCACAATGCGCATTTCTGAAATGTGCTACAGAATCTAACAAGCCAGTGACTTATGTCAAACTTCACGAACACAACTGCTGAGCATATGCAGCGAAGTTCTTGTATGTTAATTGAATGAAGGTCATTGCCTATAACAACATTTAATTGAGCAATTTTTCATTATCATTTTTTAATGACTTCCTACTGACAGTCTCCCTGCTTCTGAGAGAGAACCATGATGAAGTCGTTTATTTCTCTATTTAGTGATTGTTTGACAACATCAGATTCGATTAAGTCTGTGCTCTCTAACGCATTAATCATATTTGAATGGGAAAGGTTGCATAATGCAGCCATATCTCCACGGCCTGGCCAGCATTGTGCAAAGGTACAATGATGCGAACAAACAAAACGCCACACATATATAGCCGCTCTCTCCACATAATATGACACAACAGTTTACTGGCAGGACAACAATATTCACAATGTAATTGTGGCAACATTATCTCACCCCTGCACCTTCCAGCTAGAAGTCATGATCCCCCAGCACTGAATGCTCTATAATTGCACCATTAATCTCAATTTGCAGTTTGTTCTTAATGCAGCACAAGCCAATTGACACTTTAAAAACGGTGGGCGCCCTCTATACTACAACAAAACAGAAAATTTATTTCCTAATAATAATGTAAGTTTAATATCCCTGCATGCTGCGACCGATTCATGTTCAGATTTAATAATAGGAATCGGGTAATCCGATTAGAGAGAAATAATTTGTTTACAATCCCTAATTTACAGCAGCGAATTCCATTATCGCGTCGCAGTCATTGGTTTTAAGCGATAGTAAGATGACCCTGGGGAACAAAAGGGAAACTATTATATTTCCTACAATTAGATCTGAGCTCAGAAGGAAACCCAAAAGCAAATCTGGAATGCAGGAAATTACATACAGACACATTGAATGCAATTACATGTGGCCAACTTGATATTACCGCGGATGTTTTGCAAGGCCGCAGAATATGAAATCGAGGTTTCAGGTGCACGAGCTGTTTATAACCCAGAAACATCGTTTTCGGGACGTTTGTCTTGTTCAAAAAGCACCCTCTCTCCATTTGCTGAAACGCGGAAATGGCAGTGCATCTAAGCAATTTTTATACCTTAGAGACGAGGGCAAATTAGTGTAGAACATTACCACTAGTTAATTATGAATGACCGATTAATCAACCTAATCTAATATTCCACATTATGTTGATGTTATTAAAGCGCATCACGGAAATGACAGAGTGGCTTCATTTAGGCTACTTTCTTTGGCCAAACGTGCTCTGAGCGCTTCACGTGATGTATTCGTTATATCTCTGGATCAGGACAGTTGTGGAAAGTGTCTCACCTGAACACGAGCCTCTGTTAAGTTGATTTTCATAGCCAGCTCTTCTCTCGTAAACACGTCTGGATAGTGGGTCTGAGCAAAAACCGCCTCCAAAGCCTCCAACTGTGAAACATATGTTTATATTTCTTGAATGCTTTATGATTCAGAAAGAAATATCTGCTTTTCTTTCTTTGCGTTCGCTGAGAATGCCTTTCATAGATAGTGCACTGTCAAACTCACTAAAATTGTTTAAGTAAAATTAAAGTGTACCAAAGTGGCTAAAACTTTGTATTTACTGATTAAAATGACAGGAATTATTGCGACATTTTAAATGGATAAAAACAAAGATGTTGTTCAAATAAAAACATTTTACAGTGTAGCCTATAGGCCTATATGCTCTTCTTCGGCCTTTTCTTACGTCTTACATTTTTTCCAATGTCGTGGAACCCATTAATGATAAACATAAAGGAGCAAATGCTCTTCTTTTTGCTTTAGTATTAAAAAATACTTCCAGAAGATGATGTAAATATTTGTCATATTACTGTATGTTTATGCGCATTTACTTTACACACGGAATGCCTAGTAAAAAAAACAAAACATAACTTTATAAAACAACATTATAATGCAAATTATAATGAGAATCAGAATTGGATCGGGAAATTTTGCTTCTCACTAACCTGTTGTAAAGTGAAGGTTGTCCTGTTTCTGCGTTGTTTTCTGCGCAGAAAACCGTCATCAAAGTCTCCAGAGGCGTGATTCCCAAACCCATTTGTGTTCACTATTAAAACAGTTACGCGACACTTAAAATACAACATTTAGAATAAAAATAAAATGCGTTTTCTTATAGCCCTAAATGAGAAGGGAAATATGATTCCCCTCAGTTGACTCTCACTTTATCGTGCTCGACTAGGCTAATTCACAGGGAACAGTTGATTCATTGTAATCTGCTAGAGACCTGAATGATCACTTTACACAATAAGAAACCATGACCAACAAAATGCCAGTTGAAAGGCATGACATCTAACATCTGTTCTCAAACAGACTGCAACAAAAAGTCTCAGCTGGGCGGCTGTCAAGCTCTCGATCACGTTACCATGTGGCAAAACATTAAACACCATAATAAAGCTATAAAACATATACAAACAGGGGTGATTCTTAAGTAAATAAATGCATAATATGAAGATATAAATTACAGACGACGAAAAAGAAAGCGTTTAAATATTTTTGTTTCTGTTTTTAATAGTATAGGCCAATATATAAGATTACTTTTAGATGAAACTCCATTCTTAAGCATAGAAATTAAGCATAGCCTACTTACATGTATTGGTCCTGCAGCACTCTCCTTCTAACTGTGGAGGACAGTGAAAGTAAAACATGTTTCCCGGTGCTTTGCGAGTGGAGAGAATATTTCACTCTGCAAAGGAAAAAATGGCCACACGTCAACAGTGTTGTTCTCCAACTATTACTGCAATCATCTGCGTTTTTAAAAAATAACTTTAAACAATACTTCTACTTATCTGCAACCGATTTGAAGTACATAAAGTAAAAAAAAAAATAAATAAATAAAAAAAAAACACCTGTACCAATAGATGGTCTTTATGCGATCGCGATTCTCGTGTCTCCTGCTCAACCTCAGCAGAGCAATCGCACTCCCACAGTCAATCACTGAGCGCTCCAGTTTATCCGCTCTCGCGCACATAAGGAGGGAGTGACCAGATGTCTTTGTGACTGTTTAGAGCATGACAACACTCGCCTTTATAATCTCACACGTAATTGCAATTAATCAGATTTTCGTTTTCAAGTCATTTGGATAGGTTCTCCGCGCACGTGGTGGTAAACGTCAAAATCCTCCAAGGCATTCGGTTACTCCGAAAGTGTAACTTTACCTCGATGCATGCATATTCCCAAATCACAAACACACGCGGGCACGAGCACGATGCACTTTTTTTTTTAACACAGTTGCTTTTTATATTAAAAATCTAGATGACTGTTTTTGAATTTAAAATTGGCTGTCAGACCAGTAATTGCTCATTATATGGGTTAGGGGTCCACTTTATACGAGAATCCACTGGCTGCGCGCTCGCAGGTCCAAATTTTGATTTTGTTCACAGCAAGGGGTCCGAGGATTTATTTCCCACTCTCGCGTAAATGATATGCAGCGGGACCCTTTCAATTACTTTTAAAACGCACGCGGGACGCCGCGCGCAGACACCGCCGCTCCTCTGCTGCTGGAAATGAGGCTCCGAGTAGCAGCTGAAATTTTGAAGTGCAGGACGGTATTGGATGAAATCACATAAACGGCAAAAAAGCAAGTGTAATGGTGCATAATTGGTTCTCTAATAGCATTACACAAGGATAATAGCCTGTTATGGCCCCCTGCACTATTAAGTGCTTCCCTGGCGTAGAACGTTTATGATATTAAGAGGGGAATATAATGATATTTTAGTTATTAAATGCGTGTAATTAATTTATGCACCGCTGAAAATAAAGTTGGTGTTATGATATCGTCAAAATGCATCGGAAACTGGGGGACGAGCTCTGTATAACTTCCTGACATTTGTATTATTATAGTACTGAACGGAGATATATTTAGATTGAGCAAACCTATAGATCAAGTGATTTCTACGATCCTGAGAGGCTGAATGGGAGAGTGTGCCAGCAGAAATGAGTGTCATAAAGCGCTGTCTTTAGAGTGCACGTGCGAGGGAACAATTGCTGTTTTTAATTTTTAACTAACAGAATAATTGTGTGTATGAGGGCTCATAAGAAAAGAAAAGAAAAGAAAAGAAAAGAGAAAAACTTTCAGGACCATGGTCAGCGACAAGACTGCTCGCGCACAAACATCCACCATTTAAAAAAAAAGACAACTTTCGGTTAATAGACTACAAACGGATAAGTAAATTACTATTATTCTGAGCCCATTAACGACTACATAAACGAATAAAAACTTTTAATGAGGTCGGAAACTCGAACAGAACACTGAATAAATTCATAAACTATATTTTGTTTTCTTTTATATGGTTTCAAATAGGGATTATACAGTTCTTTTAATGATTCATTCGCTCTCGCTTGAAGAGAATGGTATCTACACAAAAGCTCTATTTAAAAAAAACGTTTTACAATTGCAGAAGAATTTTTGAAAAGGTTTGTTTTTCATTGTTGGGTTGCTAAATCGCGCTGACAAACAATATAAGACGAACACTCATTTCTGACACATTAACTTACAAGAAATAAAACGCTGTCCCTGAGAGCCCATGGCATTGTGATTAATGCGCAACAACAGAAAAATCATAGTTCTTTTCAAAATGAGCTCCAATAAGCCCCCGTGAGGTGGCTTCATTTAGTGATGTATTAAATTTCCTAGATCATATTAATAAAATGTACTAAGGAGTTGATGTAAAGGATGATGTTTATTGAGTAACTTTTAATGAATACATTTAATTGTTCAAACGTATAACAGTATTCCCTAAACTCCATCACTGGCTTTACACACTGCAATTACATTAAATCTCATTTGTTCTCAATGAACAAACATTATGTGGGAGGTAGAGGAAAATACTCTCAAGATATTAAATAATGTTGACTATAACTTTCAAAATCACCTTCACTTTCTAAAACATCATGTAAACAATTTGGCACCAAGCACCTTTAGGGTGGAAGCCCTATATAAATGTATATTTTCCATTATTGCCAAAAAATTGGTAGCACTGAGTACCAATACTCGAATATTTACAATAGTATCACAACAATATCACAGTACTGTAATAGTATTATAATATAGTACAGTAAACAAAGTACTGGTCTCGTCAATGGCTACCTGAACACATTTTTCAGGAAATTTCCAAGTTCAAGTAATTTCCAGGAATTTTACAAAAACAAACAAGAGCAGCAAACAATTTTTTTATACAATAGGAGTGTTTTACAATAATATGTCCAATACAATTATTTTGTACTTTTACAGACAACCTGGAAAGCTCAAGTTTATTGAAATGAATTGCATTTCCACATTTCGTAATCTAAAAATAATTGATGCATCGAATCACCTGCATTCCCAAGTGTGAGGTATACATTCTGTTTGGAGCTTCTCAGTTAACATCTTTTAATATGTTCCGCTCCATTTACCTGTAGTCAGCTTTAAGCTTCCACATCCCTTCCTGTCCAGGAAGTCTGTGGAACTCACAAATATTTCTCAGCAGTTCTCTGAACACTGGTGTTTGTGTGGAAGTAAGTCTCGGGGTGAAGTACTCCAGGATCTCCTTGGTGCTCGCTTGGCCATCCAACTGAGCTTGGAAGGCCACAAAGTTCCTCAGATCAACCAGAAGCTCATCGTGTTCTGTAGGAGTCGCATGAACGGCGGCAGACGGAGTCTCACTCTCTTCCTCATCCTCTTGTCTCTGGGGTTGATTGAGGTGATTCCTGGCCCTCATTCTAGCGAGGAGAGAGGATGAGGAGAGAGAAGCAGATTCTTCCTGTGCTCCTTCACCGCTGAAGTGAGCAGCGGATCCTGGCTTCTTTACCACTGACTTCTTTATAATGTCTGCATCCTATATTAAAAAAAAAAAAAAAACAGAACATGAATGCTTAACAACCTTTATTATTCTATTGGGGGTTCACAGGATATTGTACCCATATAGACGTACCTTGCATTTCTCTTCTGCTTTTGTCGTTGTCCCAGATGGGTGAGAAAGAAGTGAGTTTTTCTTCTGTCCAAACCTTCTCCTAAGAAAAAAATCAATGTTAAAACAGCCTTATTTTACATTGACATTTTAAAATATTATAGACACGTTATTGTTCATTTTCCGTTCAGTTTTAAAGGGATAGTTCACCCAAAAATGAAAATTCTGTCATCATTTACTAAACCTCATGCTGTTCAAAACCTGTATGAGTTTCTTTTTTCTGTTGAACACAAAAGAAGGTATTTTGAAGAATGTTGTTAACTAGACAGTTGATGGTAGCCATATTTTTTTCCTACTATGGAAGTCAAAGGCTACCGTCAGCTGTTTGGTTATTAACATTCTTCAAAATATCTTCTTTTATGTTTAACAGAAGAAAGAAACTCATACAGGTTTGGAACAATCTGAGGGTGAATAAATGATGACAGAATTTTCATTTTTGGGTGAATTATCCCTTCAATAAAATTAAAGTAGACGTACTTGACTGGAGGTGGGGTTGTTGTCATAGACCCTCTTGAGAAAGGTAGCCTGCAGTTTTGCCTGGAGACCTTCAGAGCTCTCAGCGCATCTTTCGCAACCCTATTGGCCTCAGCTTCCACAAGTACATAGTCAGGGTTCGATGACTCCATGATGGAGTCATGCTTCATGACACTGTGTATCCCTGATTTTTTAAAGAGTTTGGCTAGAACATAATCATCACTCTTTTTCTCATTTTTTTCCTCCTCCTCCTTTAACTCTTTCTTGTACCTCTTTTTCTTCACCAGGTGAGAAATACGGCAACCCTCAAACCTGGCGTCCTCAGAGTGCATGCGCTTTTTATGCTTGCGCTTGAGTCCGTCTGAGGGTAACGTGTCCTTTTCTGGCGTTTCACAGTGCTTTTTCTTCTCTCTATGCTTTTGAGGGCTGTTCGTAGAAGAAAGATCTTTACTAGTGCTGTTTGTCAAACGGTCAGCATTGGAATGAGGTTCAAGATTATTGTTCGGTGACCCAGAAGCACTGTTGTTTGAGAGACCGTTGACTGAGGTAGTGTTTTTGTTTCCTGATAGAGTTGTGGAATCTTGATCTTGGTCGCAAAATGCAGATGAATGAGACTGTGATGGTCTCAAGGTCACCTGAGATGGACGAGAGGTCTTGTGTCTTTTTGGAACCTGCACATCTGACCCTGTGCCTATAAAATAATAAAAAAAAATACAACAACTCAGAAGAGTTATGCACTGTATCTACAAAAAAATATAGGGGTACAACTGCTTGTCACTGGGGCAGTACCCTCAAACGGGTATCTTTGTATCTTATTTACCCCTAAAAGGCACATTGTAGGACTTTAGTGTTCATGGGATACTCCAAAGTAATAATATACACCTTTCAGATGTATAGTGTACAATTTTAGCTTATTTTTCCTGACAGTTTAATGAAAAGTGTTTTAAAATTATATTTACATTGCCTGATTTCAACACATATTCTCTTTGTGACATCAGCCAAATAAATAGAGCTGTTCTTGAAAAGAAAATATACTGTTAACACATCCATGAATTACCTGCAAATATTGCACTGGTTTCTGTTCCCTGGGAGCCGTCAGGACTGCTCAGCGTGAAAAGTTCATAAATGTCATTAGACTTGAAAAACCGTCTCTGCTTAGGATCTTTTAGCACTCGGTTGGTGAGAAACTGTTTGAAGATTTGTCTATGGAAAGAAACAAGAAATACTGTAGTTTTTTTTTTATCGTCATTATGATACACTCTAGCCCCACATTTCCTGAATAATTTCCTTTATAGCCTAAACACTGACATGCCACAATCTCACCCTGCTGGACAGTTTATCTGCTTAACAAATGCAGGTTAGTTTGAAATTGCAAAATTAATATGCGAACAATCCCGCTCTTCACATTGTTTCGAAATTCCCATTGCCTCCCTACAAATAACCCAGTAGTCTACGACAGCCTTTAGCGGCCAATTAGCGAATTTGTGTTGATATCTAATTAAAAAAATAATGCATTTCAATTACTGTCTATTGAGCTCCTGCAGACAGAAGTAGGACATTATGGATTGTAATAGTCCTCCTCACCATTACCAGCTCCATTTCAATGCCCAATCCCAAGAAACTAACCTGTGGTAAATCTTCTCCTCAATGGTTCCAGCTGTTAGCAGCCTGTAAACCGTCACCTGCTGTTTCTGCCCAATCCTCCAGGCACGCTCACGAGCCTACAGGAAGAGGTCAACAGTTCAGATCATTACTGCATGCTACAAGCTGAAGATTTTGCATCAGGTACAGAAAGAACATGCATTCTGGATGTGAGATATAAGCCTTTGGCAGACCTGAGTGTCTGTGCTGGGGTTCCAGTCTGGGTCGTAGATTACAACCCTATTTGCTCCAGTCAGATTGACTCCCAAACCGCCAACTCTTGTTGTCAGGAGGAAGACGAAGATGTCCTTGTTCTGTAAAAAGGGGAAGAAAACAACTGAAAGGATTAATAAGTTGGTTCAAAAGCACCAATACCATAAAACACACCCTGCTATCTCATATTTACCTGGTTGTACTGAGCGATGAGAGGCTGTCTGGACGCAATGGTAGTGGTGCCATCCATTTTGAGATAGGAGAAGCCATTCTCCCTCACAAACACCTCCAAGATCTCCAGCATCTGTGTGTGTGGGAGAAAGGGTTTCAGACAGAGCATTAAGAACAGGATTAGTGCTAATAGGATTAAGTGAGATTAATATTACATGTACAGAAGTACCAACTGTGTGGGTTTTAGGTTCTCTCTGAAGCCAAATCTCATTTCTATTGAACAAAGACAGCTGGGTCCTGACAGACACCCTACAATGCAATAAGATCTCCTAATGAATTCTATTAGAGGGCAAAATGACATAATAACTTTATTGGTCCTTTAGTGCTGCTGCTGGAGATAGTGAGAGTGCAGCTTATCCATCAATACTGTGGGTTTATTTGCACTTCTTTACTTCAGCGACGGCCTGATGGATCTACTTATGTGAATTTGGCTGATCTTGTGCATTTTGTCTATCCTTCTTTTCATCGCTCCTTTCTTACTGACCTGCCTGGATTGGGTGAAAAGCAAAACTCGGTGTCCCTGCTTGAACCAGAGGCGCAGCAGTGACTCCACCACAATCATTTTCCCAGAGCGTTTCCAGTAACCAAAGTGCTCCTCCTCGGTCAGCTGCTCATCAGGGATGCCTCGGAGCAAACGCGGCCCACCAGTGAACAGATCCGGGTGGTTGCAGATCTTCCTCAGAGCTATGAGGCCTGAGAAGACCTAGAAACACAGGGTGGGGAGTTGAGATTAATACACCGGATGGATGTTAATACATTTAATGGAGGGAGAAAAACAATTCTCTCTTTCCATGTAAGAAATAGGAAACACAAATCTTAATATTAATAAACTTGGTTAATTTAATGAAGGTAATTGACCAGAGCAAAGTAACATCTCTTCCTTGAAGTAAATGCAGCAGTCTTTGCATTATATATGTGGCTTAATGGAGTTTGTGACCACATAAGAGGGGTTTGTAAACTGCTCTGCAACCCACAGCTTTTGTCTGCACAAAACACATTTGGAACATTGTGATGAATAGTTTGTATAAAGGAGCTTTTCCTTGCTATGACACTTTGCACATAAAGAGTCAATATATCACAAGGACTGTTTTGTAATGCAACAAGCATCTTCATAGGTGTATAAGGCTGACAAATTTGCCAGTTAAACAGATTCTGGATCCTTGTGATAAGGTCACAGTAAAGCAAACTTATCTGTACATGTATTACAAATAGTTCAAAAGTCCAGTTTTACATTTTTCTGACTTTTTCCCCCCACTTCACATTGGTGTCAGAATAACAATTTGCATGAAAAAAAGTAAAAAAAAATAAAATAAAAATGAGCAAGTTTGTATTAGTACAGTTTGACCTACATTTGCTTTTATGAAAGCTGCGCTTGAGCTGTGTGAACTACACAAGACTTTGTTTAAAACCTGATGATCATGTTGTCCTGGGTGATTTGACAGAATGATAATTTTTAGTGACCAAGAAATAATGGAAAATCATAGATATTTATACATTTTAAATCCTAATACTTTATTTTTAGGTTTAAATTAGATTTTGAATCCCAAAGTGGACTTTTGAATTCCACTACTGGGATTGGAGTGTTCAAACTCCCACTATACATATCTGAGAAACTTTCTAAATGTTTTTCTTTATACTTTTTTGAACATGTATGTGAACATATAATAATAGAGGATGTCAACACTCTCATGTGGACTGAATAATGAATAAGGATTTTTACTTAGTGGGGAACAGAAGATCAATTTTATGCAAACACACTGGTGTTTTACACATGTTACCCTTACATGCATATCTCCATTCAGAATTTGATAAACCTCTTTGGAGTCCAAAAAAGTCTGGTAAACCTGCCGCTGATCTTCCGTTAATCTGCAGAACAAGACCTGTTTGGACAATAAAACATTATAGGCTGTAATTGAGTTGATGTTTGGCTTGTAGTCAACATATATTTGATTATTCAACACTAGGAAGATTCAATGTTTCAAGCTTGAATTCAGTTTGGCTTTCTTTGGAACTACTTTTTCAGAGAAAAAAAACAAAAACTAACTGGTCAAACTGTGCCTGAAATACAAGTGCTGTTGTCATGCAAGGAATACAAAGATAACTATTGGAGTACAGATTCACTTGTTTTAGGTATTGCATGGTCACCTGTTCATTTTTGTCAGGTAAAGAGAGGTTTGCTTTCACATCAGCCTTCATTCTTCTCAGCAGGTAAGGGTTAATCGTGTCACGAAGAACACAAGCGCATTTATAGGCTGTCTGGACCTGAGGATTATAAATAAAACAAATAAGTCCATTTGTGACAAATCAATAACAACATATTCCCCCTGCAACATGAAAACAAAGTTGATATATAGACTCATTAAGTCTTAAAAATGGTAGTGACAGTAAGGACATATATATTGTTACAAATGTAAGGTTTCTATTTCAAATAAATGCTGTTTTTTTAACATTCTATTCATCAAAGAATCCTGAAAAAAGGTCTCCACAAAAAAGATGTGTTCAATACGGATACTAATAAGCAATGTTTCTTCAACATCAAATCAGTATATCAGAATGATTTCTGAAGGATCATAGTAATGTCTATGAAATTCATAGAGTAATGTCTGCTGTAAATTAAACTTTGTCATCACAGGAATAAATTATATTTTAAGCTTTAAGCAGCTTTGGTGAGCATAAGAGACTTCTTTCAAAAATATTAAATAATGTTACAGACCCCAAACTTACAGTAGTGCACGTGTTAACTTTTTGCAAGCACACACACCAGCTAAAATATATTTGTGTATTTATGTTTTTGGCTAATTAACAAGCATCTACTTCAATACACTTTATGAAAGCCAAACAAATTAGTGTGTCCTGAGGCATGTCAACAGCCGCTTGTTCTCTCTCTCTCCTCCTATCAGCAGATTGACACATTAATGATTCATAAGAGTGCTGCTGGACTCCAGAGGGGGGCTACACTCTTTTATCAATAATGTTCTCCTGATCCAGCGTTAGGCCAAATGCCATTTAGCTGTAATTTAAAGGGGTTCGCAGATCAAAAGAAAGCCTGCAGAGGAACCACAACACTGCAGGGCATACAACGAGCCCAGATTAGGGCCCATTTGAGAGGACAAAAGAGAGAGAGAGAGCAAGAGTAAGACAGAGAAGCAGAGGTTAGATGTGTGAATAAGTAGTGATAAAGCATATGCTTCATTAGCTGGCTGCAAAAGAGCTCAAGACTTCACGTTTCCAGTTTCAGGACCTGTTAATTTTCATTAATTTCTTCAATAATTTCATTATAAGTTTTTCACAATTTTAAAGACTTCTTCCCTAATTCATTTTAAATCCTGCAACGTGACAGAATATTTGTACTTTTAAAAATAAATTGGTCATAAAAGCTGCATGCATAATTGTAAAAGAATTTGATATATGTTGTTTAATAGGTTTAATTAGTAATAAACATCTCTATAATGTCATAATGTTTCCTTTTATTTTAGCAGAAACACGTGTGTATATATGTATGTGTATATATATATATATATATATATATATATATATATATATTGAGATTACAACTTAATTTGAATTAGTGTAGGACAGACGTTAGTTAATTTTTCATATATTTTTGGTGCAAAGAAATACGCACTGCATAAAGTACTATGTAAATTCTAACTGCAAGGCTGTAAAGTCCCCTCTCATTTCTCAAATGAATATCCACTAAAACAAAATTTATGAAAGTATGAGGCTGGTCAGCAGGACTATGCAGAGAGCTGGGAAAGGAGAGAGCACCATGAGTCAGGGGTTAGCTATCTACAACCATTTAATAACATTAATAATTAGTAAAGGTTTTTATTATTGGCAAAGGAAACATCAATAGCCTTTTAAAGCAGTTCGGAAATGAAATCCATAAAGTAAGTGTGCTATTAAAAAGGTTTCCTAATAATGGCACATCTAGATTCCATTCACCATGCAGCCATCAGTACACTGTTAGAAGTTTTTTTATATGCCTTTGAATTAATACAGGCACTTCCATCTCTGTGTAATATACAATGTGTTCTGCATTCATTACGCTGTTATATTTGATGTAAATTATAGGTTTATATACGAATAATGAGAGAATTTTAACTGCACTGATCAATAAGCTCTGGGTGATGAGTGGTTCACCTGAACTGGAGACGCATTAGAGTATCCTCCCATGGTAATGGGCACAGAGAACTGCTCCATGAAGACGGGCAGAGTCCCTAGCTTCCCTGGAAACACAAAGTCAAAGAGCGACCACAGCTCTTTGAGGTTGTTCTGCATGGGTGAGCCCGAGAGGATAAAACGATGGGGTGTCCGGAACTGTGTACAAAAAGCAAAACAAAAAGAAATCAGTGACAGTCCTTCATAATTTACAAGATGTAAGTTGATCAAGTAATCAAAATAGTTTTAGAGCTTACCTGTCCAAGCCCCATTTAAGATGGATTGGTTTTAAAGCTCCATTAGCTTCAGTTTATTCAATACCAAATCAAAGGGTTGCGAAATTTCCAATTGATTTTTTTTAATATAGCGATCAATAGCTCATATAACTTGATGCAGACTAAACTAAGATCATTTCTAAAAGGTCTTCTAGCTTTACTTGTGTGCTTTGTGAGACCCGCGAGTCTTTATTTGACAGCTTGATTGTAAAGTGAAGGAAAAACCTCTAAAAAGAAATCCACGGTCACCTGCTTGCATGCCATAGTCACCCCAGCGCTGGGGTTCCTAATCTTGTGGCCCTCATCCAGGATGATGTAATGCCAGTCGTACTTCTGTATGTAATCTTGCATAATGCGTATGTATGAGTAGGAAGTGATGAGGATGCCGTGACTGGCCACTATTTCCGGGATGAGCTTCTCCTGAAAATAAGGAATAAATAAAACCAGAAAGTAAACTCACTTGCACAACAATGTCTTTTTTGGCTGTTAATTAAATTGAGGAAATTGCAATAGGTTGCCGGTATCAGGCCCCTGGCGATAGCGTCTTCATCAGAACGACTAGTCTATACGTCTGCTTTGACGTCTCACATGAACGGTCTCAAGTGTGTTCCAATTATAGACGTGCAAAGCGACTAACCTCTGTTCCCAGCCCCCCCTCCACAATTTTTTTTTTACTTTGTAGCCAATTAATCAGGTACATCTGCTCTACAGGAGTGTTAGTGTTAGCGTGAAGGCAGTATCATTAGGTGCCAACGCTGCATAAACGTTCCTCTGCCTCTCTCCCACAAGCTCTTGAGACCAACTCTCCACCTAGAGGGCAAAGCACGGACTGCCAGACAACAACCCCCATTAATCACTGTGTCAGGCAGGACGGGGAGGGGGGCAGTGAAGACCACTCACAGTAAACACTTCACAGCCGCCCCACAGCAGCTCCTGCTACCTTAGCTTTAATTAATTTAACATTTCCTTGGAGCCAATTCGACTCCACACACTAGGATATTTGCTGACAAGGGGAAAATCTCACTCTGGCATAAACGTTACAGGCTGAAGCGACACAGTTCATCTTAATCTTGTTGTCATGTTGCTTCTTTGTATGGAAAAGTTAGAGCGTTGAGATTACATTCGTTGAGAGTAAAAAAGACAGTTTACATTATGTAAGTGTCTCACCTTTTTGCTGGTAAAGGAGCCTGTGTCGTGGAGGACAGCAACACGGAAAGGAGGCCACCATGTGTGGAACTCCTTCACCCACTGATGCATGACTGTCGCCGGACACACAATGACTGTGGGCCCCAGTCCAGCATACCTATATGAGAAAGGAATGTGGTCACAACACTGCAGAAACTATGAAAGCTGGATTACTAGTTCTAGTATGGAATTGGTTTTTAATATGCGATTAGTCATCTGCTTCACATTTGGGGGTAAACTATTAAACATCATTATATTTTATATACATAAATGTTTATATATACACATATATATATATATATATATATATATATATATATATATATATATATATATACACACATATTTAAACTTTGAGTCAGTAAGATGTTTAGAAATAAAGATGGTTAGAAATTAATACTTTTATTCAGTAAGGATGCATTAAATTGATTAAAAAAAGTGACAGTATGGAGTTATAATGTCAAAACATTTGTTTAATTTATTCAAATAAATGCTGTTCTTTTTACATTTTTTTTTTAAATTTTATTTATAAAATTAGAATGATTTCAGAAGGATTATGTGAGACTGGAGAAATGGCTGCTGAAAATTCAGCTTTGCCAACACAGAAATAAATTACAAAAAAAAAAAAAAACTGTTTAATTTATTAAAATAAATGCTGTTTTTTTTACATTTAAAAAAAATTATTTCTAAAATTAGAATGATTTCGGAAGGATCATGTGAGACTGGAGAAATGGCTGCTGAAAATTCAGCTTTGCCATCACAGAAAAAAACAAAATAAAAATAAATAAATATATATCTTCTGAGTTGTGAATGTGAGTTTACAGATTTTATTGAATGTGCTGCAATAAAAAAAAATAAAAAAAAAGACAAAATAATGGCCTTTCTATTGAACTGTCATTGCAACCTTCATGCAAAAACAACATAAGTGTGATATGATTCATGAACAAATGAATCTTATGAGTCAGTTCTTTTTATTGAATTGGAAACAGTGTAGCCCAATCCTTTACTGAATTGAAAACTGAACATCAAAGTGGTTAGTGAATCATCATCTGCCTCACTTACTGAACAAGTTACATTATTTTCAGTGATGTCATTGCAAGTTTTGTGTCAATACCATTACTGACTGAATGTCCATATTACTTTTTAGGAGAAATCCACCTAAAATGTTTTACTTGCAGTTTCACACATTAAACTTCAATGTGATGAACCCCATGAGCTTAATCCACAGCTGCTCTGGTTTTCCTTTCCATGTGAGCGTTCACTAAAGAACTGAACTGAAAAAATGCACTAAATGGCTTTAGGAGCATTACAGCTTGATATGATATTCCGGATTGTGAAAGCCATTGATAGCGAGCCATAATTGAGTTTGCAAACAATCAATTTGTGGATGGGCGACGCCAGACAGCTTATTGACCAGCCAGGAGGGCCTCCACCCCAAGAGTGCATGGCAAGAAAAGCAAAAAAAGTAAAAAGGCACTACCTTAAATGCGTTTAATTACATGTTTCATGTTTAATTTTCCACCCTCCCCTCCCAACGAGCAGTCTCTCTTTCATGTCACGTCCTTGTTTCTCCTTTGATGTCGCCACTAAGAGAATTAGAGGAATATCATAATTGAAACGTCTTTAATAATTCACGCCAAACCTCTCTCCACCAGAAATCCAGCTGCTGAAATATTCATCGCAATCGAGACTTAGAGTCTGGGAGGGGTGGGGGAGACAGCTGACGTCTGTGTTTATGTGTGCTCGTGTTTATGGGTGTTTGTACACATGTATGGGTGCATGTGTGACTGGGTGGCTGATGATGATGAGCGTGTTTTGGAAAGGAAGAGACTCAAAGACAGAATGAAGAAAGAGAGACAATTTATAAAGAGAGAAAAGATATAAAACTCTATCTACGTAATTCTAATATATAATTAATATGCAGTATATAGGAATTATTTTTTTGTACTCTGAGGCGGAAAAAGATATTCATAAAATAAAGTAGATATATACAGTAAAAGTCTACAAGCACGAAGGGTCCCTTGCCTGTATTTGGAGCCACGTGTTTTTAGCTTGCTGTAGCTCAGGCCTGCCAGGAAGGCAATTATCTGTATTGTCTTGCCCAGGCCCATCTCGTCTCCCAGAATGCCTCCTGCTTGCTGGCAGTGCAGTTCCCACATCCACCTGACACCTGTCTGCTGATACCTGGACAACAAAAGCAAACGCTTTGTCACACAAAACGCAGCCACAGCACAAACACAAACACAGTGGCTGATGAATTAATCATAGAGCCATTATCACTATTGATTCTGGATAAATGGGCCATAAGTGTTGGCCAATTGATGTACTGTAAAACACATCCAGAACACAACAGCCAAGTACTTCTTTCTAATCCTAAAGCACTTCACAACTAAGCTTTCGGGACTCATAAAGTTAAAATTGTGAGTAATTTTTGTACACATTTAATATTTGCACATTGGCTGTGTTCAAAAATTTAGGCAGCTGACTTGTTGCCTCGCTGCTTTATCAGACAAAGCCTTTGCAGGCAGCGTTTGTGCACGAAGGAACCTCACAAAACTGATTTCGGACAGACTTCTGAGGTGGAATGATCTACAGCAAAATAGAGAGAGCTTTGGCGAATTACTACAATAGTAATTTCTGACATCAAAAGTGGAAAACATTGGTCAAAAATGTACATTTACACACAAACTGACGTCCAACCACAACTTTCAGACAGCATCTTGTGGGATTGTAGGATATCAAAGGCAGTGAAGGATACATCTATGCTGCCTTTAAAAATTCGTTCAGGTAAAGGTATCTCAGGAGACATTAAGAGAAGAATGGAATGCATCCTCCAAAGACAGAATTTTTAAGCTTTCAGACAAAGCCATTGTATGTGCATGTGTTTTAAAAATCACAACTTATTGATTGTTTTCTTTCATTATGAGAGTATGTGTGATTTATGTGAGCCATACTTGAAGAGTTTCTTCCAGAGGAAACCAGGCATTTTAAATCCTTCATCAAACTCCACTTCACTCTCCTCTGACTCCTCTTCTCCTGCTTCTCTCTTAGCCTCTTTTTCCCGAAGTCTTTGTCTTTTCCACTTCCTGCAAGAAGACAAAACTACAACATTACCACTACATTTGTAATGCTCTCTTCACAACCGGCATCAGCTTGAAGTGTCTTGAAGCTGCCCATCATTACAGAACATTCACCAACATATCAACTAGGACTACAGAATCAAGAAGTTGCTATCTCTATGAATAAATCTGTTTATTTTACAGGGGTTTTTTTTGTTATTTTTTTTTAACTTAAATTGATTGATTTGTTTCCAAATAATTTTTTTTCTAATTTAGTAAATATCATGTAAAATAAATATAAATTTCATTGCAGCATATGTTGTTTACTGTCTTTATAAATATATATATATATATATATATATATATATATATATATATATATATGTTTTATATTGGCCTTCAGCCACCTTGCTATCTAAGATATCAGCATTGGCCATCTAAAGGATAAATCTGCGTATTTTACAGAGCAAAAGTCTTAGGCCACCATTAGATGTTGTTTTAGCAATGGTATAATGACCATGTAGAATTATTTTTCAGTCTCTTTATTAAAATATAACCAGAAAATACAGGAAATTTGTATGCAATATTTGACAAAAAAAAAAAAAAAAAAACGACTTCTATAGGCTAAAGTAGCAAGTATTTAGTGACCTCTCCTTACACTTGAGCAATAGCAGGAACCAGGCTGTCTTAAACCTAAATGGAATGGAAAAGGACTGGAAGGCCAAGAAAACTTTCAAAATATGATGAGAAGTTTGTCAGATTTTCTTCTTTGAGAAAATGGAAGAAGTCCAGGAGGTCACTCTAAATACAGATTTTTGCTAAAAACAAAAAACAAAAAAACAAAACAAAAAAACCCTATTTTGGTCTGATTTTTTTTTTTACATTTTGTGTACATATTTCCTGTATTTTCTGTTTGTATCATAATTAAGACCAAAAAATAAATATGGATGGTCATTAAAACATTGCTAAAACAACAAAGCTGGTGGTGGCCTAAGAGTTTTGCACAGTACTGTATATCGGCTTTATATTCTCTCTAAGATATCGGAAAAAGGCCATCAAAAAATCCATATCGGTCCACCACTAAGCACAAGGTTCAGTAACAGTTCAGAAACAAAATGGCTTGAGTAGCCATGCGGCGTCATGTCAAAAATAGAAACGGGTCACAAACCGGTGTGGACACAGTGTCACGCTAAACAGCAGACCCCACAGAGACATTTTCCACGCTGAAGACTTCACATAACGTATTTGATTAACAATCTTCTCAAACTAAAACAAGTCTACTGCTGACAATTAAAATTTGACTCTGTTAAAGATGCCCCCTATGGGAAAGTCTGCAAGGTACAGTCAGGTACCAAAAGTCCCCGGCCTCGGTTTTTAATTTCCTAGCCAAAGACAGAAACAGAAGAGAAAGAGAGCGAGAGCCCTTTCCCTTCCTCTGCCCCTCACTCCAGCAGGCCAGATTTAATTGACCCACTTCTGGCTTCAGGGAAAGCTACAGCAGTTAGTGGCAGTGTCGTCAGAAAAGCAAATTAAGATTGATACAGACAATTAGGAGTTTGAGCTCCCCAAGAAAGGTGCAAGAGAGAGGAGTATAGGGAAAAAAAAAATCCATCTTCATTTGGGGTTGGTCCTGTCACTCTGCAATGAAACTGTTCCCTTTATCTGGGGCTTCCGAGACTGCACTTGTAATTAAGTCAAGACTAAGCATTGGTTCAGTTAATTATGTTTTTTTCCCCCCTATCCTCCACCACTCAGCATTGCTGCGCTCCACCATTCACATTTAAACCAACCAGAGCAGGGAAACTATGGAGAGAGAGTGCATGCCAACTCAATTTGCTTACTATAAATACAAATGCATAAATCTTGTTAGGTTTGCTTCCATCTATTTGCATGTTAACACTGGAATAAATACATGCATACCATAATGAGAAAATATGAATAGGCATAGAATTTGCTTAGTCAAGGAACAGCAGCCAATCTCATCAGTGGATTAGGCTATCTGTTCTAGCATACATGCTAGGCAAAGTAACTAAACATATGAATGGCCTTTGACTGTAATGATTGTGACAGTTTAGGAAATGATGGATTCAGACTAAACTTACCTAATCCTTTGCCTGTAACACTCGATATCTCCATCATCTTTACATTTCTTGACTTTTCCGCCTTTCTGAGAGTCTTCATCCTCCGAGCTGCTAGGAATGTACTTGTCGCTCTCATCCTCCTTTTTGGGTTTTCTGGTTTTGGCCTGGTTCTTCTTCTTGTATGGTTTAAGTTCATATTCTTCATCTTTATCCACCCAGAACTCATCATCATCATCTCTATCTGGCTCCTCAGGATCCATCAGCTCATCACTCGGGACATACTCGGAACCCTCGCTATCTGATGTCTGTTCCCCATCGCCTTTCCTCCTCCTGGCTCGGGACGGCTCCTTCTCCACCTTGGGCCTGGCTTTGGGGTGAGCCCTCAAGGCGGTCCTCTGGAGCTTACGCATTCGCTTTTGGAGCTTCTTATCTTTGCTGGAGAGGCATCCGTTCTTTTGCTCTTTGCCATGCGTTGTCTTTCCTGAGTGCTTCTTGGTGATCTTCTTCTTCATGGGTCTCTTCCTGCTTTCCGCTAACACGGCTTGGTCAGCGAGGTACTTGTCAAATCCGGAGTCCTCACTGAGCATAACCTTCCGAGGCTCTTTCTTCTCTTGCTTCTGAGGGATCCGTGAACCAAAGGGGGTCATGTGACCTGTGCGGATGAGCTCTTCCCATTCGGACTCCTGAGCTGGCATAAGCATGCTGCCCAGAGTGGATGGGCCTGGTTCTAACAAAGACAAACAGAGCATAGATTAGTACCACTACTGTCATAAAAGCATATTAAAGGAAACATTTAAAGGAACACAATAAGAGAAATTAACTCTTCTGAGCCACACTTTCCATGATACAGCCATTCAGTAACATTTTGTTTAAAAGGTGTTTTTCATGAATGCATGAACAAATAAAAAACCTCTGAAAAAACTGAACATAAAGCACTCCCAAATATTTAAATCGCATTACAAAATGTATTGTGTTGTTATAAATTGTGCATTATTTACATCCATTTTTGAATTTTACAATAATTTTATGTAATATTTAACAGCCATAATTGTCGGTATTAGAATTCATTTCAACTGATCGAGTAAAAAAATAACAAAATGCTGTGCAATTTTATGTTTAAAACACAATATACAGTGAAAATAAGATAAAAGGACAAAATATCTTTAGAAAAAGGCACCAACATTGCCCCTTAAAAAGTTCTGAGCAGAACCACTACTAAGTACCACTATTGGTCCCACAATAGCATATTAAAACAAACATCCAATATACAGACATTTTGAAAGTGTATAATTTATGACATATACGCAAAGTGATTGTTCAGCAAGATCAAAAGAGTTTATGATGCTCTAATACATATCATTGGAAAGGCTAATAATGTATGTAAAGCTTCTGCAAAGGACTGTGCTTCAAACTTACCTTCGTCATCCTCAATCAATAATTCTGCCTCAAGCTTCTGGATATCCTCTCCATCAAGAACAGCCTGCAGTCTCTTCTGCTTGGCTCTGATCTTTTTTAACTGCTTCTCCTGTAAAAGATAACAGGCTTCTGAAGTATTGTGTTGTAAGGGTTTCAAAAAAAGAGCAATGCACTACTGAAATATTACAAGATCGTTTTTGTTATAAATATAAAATTATATAAAATAAAATGGATTAAGTCTTAAAACTGAGATCTCAGATATCTAATACATTTCCAACAACATAAAATCTCTAGTGATATAAGATAAACCAAGCAAAAAATGAACAATCCAGCATATGCTTACCTTGTTCTCTTTTTGCCGTTTGACAGACTCAATTTTCCGACTGATGTCCTTGCTAGAGGCAGCATGAGGGGCTAACTGCTCTAAAATTTTGTTGATGTGCTTCAAAGCACTTGTACATGACCTGAAATACATTACAAACCAATTACAAAAGATGACATCACATTCCAGCATTCAGACTTTGATTTCAGTCTTTGACTGATTTACATAATGTACAATGTTTCAAGATCAATAAATGAAGCATAAATTCACCTGACATCATCCAGTACGGACTCATATTCTTTCTCGGCCTCTGCTTTGGCCGCAGCCTGGTTGGCCTCCTGAATAGCCCTGTCCACCTGCTGCAACACACCTTGCTCGAGAACATCTTGGTCATACACATCCACTCCCAAACCCTGCAGCTCAGCAGCCTGAGAGTTGTGGTCCACTGCTTGGATCTCCTGACGGTTGATGTGGAGTAGGGGCTGCGATTTTCTAGGATTCTGTGACCCAACATTTTCTGGACATGTAGCTGCCGGCTCTTCCTTACTGCTTCCTGGGATGGAAAGGCCATTGTCTTCTTGGACTCCAGGAGTAAGGGCACTGACAGGGCTGGACAGGGAAGGCAGGGCCTGGTCCTTGTTACCTTCTACTGGCATTGTTAAGTAACTGTAAATAAGGAAGATCTAAGGCTGTAATATTGGATATGTTTCATCTTAGACACCACAGTAAGAATATTTTAATAACAGGGAAACTTCATATATAAGTGTATTTTTGTCGTAATTACGTCTATAAAATGGTAAAAACATCCGTGTTGAGCAATTACTGTAACTTCACATAACAAGACACACAATAACTGAATACTATAACAGCATCGGGTTTCACAGTAATACAATAACAACGCGACAAATAGATACATTTGAAGAAAACGTGGTTATATTTGATTATAACCTTTCAAAATACAAAAACCAAAAACAAAATTAAAGAGTGTTTTATGCAACAATATAGGCTTGAGAGCTAAATGCTAACTGCTAGCATATTATTATTGTTGTTTGCCCTCAGCTCAACTCATAAATTAAAAAGGACCAATAACAAACCTTCACAACGACCCGACTCTTTCAAATGATTTATTCATTTAACATGAAATCCATTAAGATCTCGGTTTAAGTCGTTTAGTTGTGTACTACTATCTAGCAAGTGAACTTGTTATACAATCACTGCATAATAAACTGTGAAGGGAGAGAGTTTAAGTCACAGTAATGTCACCGGCTGAGGAAACATGTCAAAATAAAAGTCCAGAAGGTCTCAAAGTGAAAGTAGGAGTAACCAAAGAAGACTATATATAAATAGAGTAGCCAAATATATTATGTTGTGCAGAAATGCAAAAAGTTCCTCTGCTTAAATTTGTTATTTAAAAAATACATATTCAGTTAATTTTATTAGGCCTGGGGCCTAATGACGAAACACGGAGGCATTTTTCTTTAAATGTGTAGAAAGTGTTTTTCTTGAATGAATGAATGAATGAATGAATTATGAAAACACTGAACATAAAGCACTCCAGATTATTTAATTTGTATTAGAGCATTTAGTGCGTAATCATAAATTGTGCAATATTTAGCCTACATCTACTTTTAAATTTGACATTAATTTTATTTAAAATTAAAAAGCTATAATTGAAGCCAGAAGAGTTTATTTTATTATAAAATTTATTTCAATTGATCGAGTTATTGAAAATATGCTATGGAAACAAGGCGCAACGTTTCTGATCATACAGCGCCATCTTGAGATCAGAATTTTTACAATCCCTTCATTGAATTCACCATAGAAACCCTTTTAGTTAGTACATTTTGATTTTTACAGTAGCAACATTAAAATTTATTAAGTGGTTGATATAAAAAAAACCGATTTCTCTCTTGTTTAGCGCTGATTCGGATAAGGATGCTTGCTTTAGAATCAATGTATTACTGGTGAATGAACTGTAGATGGCGGAAGCGAACTGCTTGATATTTCAAACTCTCAGACTTCAGTTCATTAACTTATAGCTGCAAAGGCCGCAATCATCTGTGAGGTTCTGTGATGTTTAAAGACAAAGGTAAAATGGGGACGTGTGAAACCAACCAGTAAAAACCCGCAAGTATCATAATTTTATACTGTGTTTTCCAGTCGTGTTTTTCTCTTTCTCCTCAATGGCCCCATTAAAGAAAGAATGACAGTGTTTGTGACACATCAAAGCAAGCGATCAGGAAAACAACCATTCCATAATACCCTATGCATGGTGTGCACAACTTTGATAATTTATTACTTATTTTCCTGATGATATCACGCCAGCCAAATCCAATTGTTCTTAGTCCTTGAGTTTGCTGCCAGAGGTTTTCATCCATATGGCAGGTTTTCCCATTCCTTTATGTTTCCTTCCAAAAGCATGAAGGAAATCATATTATATTTATGGCGTTTTGTCGACCTGGGATTTCTGAGGTACTAACTGATATATCCAGTGTTTTATTAATGTCCTCTTCTAAGTGTTTCATCATGAAATTGAATTCCGCTCTCTCTGCTTTACTTGCCTTTACTTTGCTATCTGAAGTTGATTTCAACAATGTATCACATGATTTTAATGAAAAGCTCTTTGTGTTTCTTTTGAAATGTGTGTTTGATTAGGTAATTAATTGCAAAAGTTTAAGGTCTTTTGAAGTATATGATTTTGCAATAATGCCTCATAGATTTGCTGAAATGCTACATAAGTTCCCAGTGAAAGACAAGACTTGACTGTAATCACAAATTATTCATTTCAATGACCGAAACGAAAAAAATTAAATAAAAAATAGAATAAGAAATTAATAATAAAAAAAGTAAATCAAACCAACACCAAAAACCAGTGTGTGTGTGTGTGAGTGAACATATTCGTTCCACATTGCATTTGTTGCATGGGAAAATAAATCCAGAAATTTCCACACATAAACGAAGGCCTGGTACTAACCAGGCCTTCGTTTTTTGTGTGGAAATTTCTTGATTTATGCTGTATTTTTTGATTGTATTTGTCGTTTTCTATAAAAATGATCTCTGTTGTGTGTGTGTGATCGATCATGTTCGTTCCACATTGCATTTATGCTCAAGTACCAGCCTTTATTTCTCTGTGGAAATTTTCAGATTAATGCTGGATTTGATTTATTTATTTATTTTATTTTTTGACAAATGAAAAATAAAAAACTATTTTTTCCCCACCTTTCCCATTCATTTTCCCTGTTTTACAAGATTGACCCCAAGGATTTTATAAGGGTTAAACTTTTAAAATCCAGGGGCCAGTTGTTCAAAAAGTTTAATCTGGATCAGAATTATCTGGATTTGGAAATACCATGTTTTGCTATTCAGGATCAGGTAATCTATCTTACTGTTGTGCTGGTTTTTCAAAGCAAAATTGGATTGGATCACCCTGATCCAAATACACATTTTTCAGATTACCAAATCTGGATTACTTGTGCTCTACGGAGCCCCTAAAACGACATGGTGATAGAAAGAATATAAGATGGGGGGAAAAAAACAAAACTTTTGACTGGTTCATCTCTTATGATTGCGCCAATGTATAGTTTACAAACAATGATTAAAAAAACACTTTGAATTAAAAATAATATTTTTGTTAGATATTTACAGCTGTTTGAGGATTATTTTATGGCACCAAATTCTCTTTTTTACTTTACAGTAGGTTACCGAAAGGCTAAATATGTCTGCTTCTAATTTATTACTTTCAAAGTTAACTAATCAAGAGCAAAATAAAGAATATGTATGTATGCATATTACATGATACAAATGTTGTATTTTTTGACCAGTTTTAAAGTTTTATTACATTTTTGTTCTTGAAATCCACCCTTCTGATGCGATCAGTATAATCCAGATTTTTTTGGATCAAAGGTATCCCAATCTTACTAAAAAGTTTTGAACAACACAAACTGATGATTTTACCCAGATAAAAACCAAGATGTGATCAAATTTGATTTCAGAATCCTTTTTTTTTTCCTTTTGAACAACCGATGTTCAAGATTTGATCCAATCTGATAGCCGAAATCCAATCAGATTACTTTAGAACTGGCCCAAGACTTCTAAGTAAACTTCATTCAGAATTAACTGAATAGTATATTAATATTACAAAAAAATCCCTTTCCGATATGTGTAAGAAACATGAATCTATGGCTTTAGTGATGAATAGCATCAAATGCTTTACTTCATATTGTAAAATACTACATATTGTGCACCACCTGGAAGGTTTCAGTGGATCACCCTGAGTGTTTGTGTGTATGAATTAGGTTAGCTTGCTTTTAAAGGCCATTCTTCTGATGATGCTATAAATTAAACTGTCACTTCTTTCCCTTACTTTGTAGTTTCTGACCCCTGAAGTTAGATCTTTGTGGAATATGAGGGATAATGTTACTTCTTGGTGGAGCTTCAGATGATTATTGATTGGTGGGCAAGTGTAGTGCATTGGATAAACCTCAAATGAACTTTTTCTTTTTCACCGAATCCATCAGGAACTTGACTTGAAAAGAGATACGGCTACATCAACTCAGTATGTTTTACAAAATTTGTTCCTAATGTCTTGATATAATTTTTCTGTTTATTTTCTGGCCTAGTTTTCTATAATATGAACAGAAACTAATGCAAAGCCGATGGCCTACATACGTACAAAGCGTTTATTTACAGTGCATTTCAAAATAAACAGAGGATTTAATTAAAATCACGTTTCACTCAGCCATTCACAAATGCAGAGGAATCTTTACCAAACATTGAAATTGTTAAAATATACACATCGTGTTGTGGAGGATTTTTTTTTTTTTTGTATATTGTGAATGGACTTTTAAAAAGTCACGTAGGCCCACTGAGCAGAAACAAAATAAGTTTTTATGCATATCCATGAGGAGTTAAAGCTAAAACTAAATAACAAAGTTTAAGCAACAAGTTTAAAATTTTGCTGTTGCTGTAAACAGTTTTGTTTTGTTGCAAAAAAAAAAGCAACTTTATGTTCTATTTTCATTATATTTTAATTATAATTTCATTGTATTTTAAACGATATAAACATTTAAAAGGCGTGCTGCTAATACTATTCACTGTTCCTCTCTGGTGAACCTAAAGAATCACTGTGGCTTCATCATTGTGTCAGTGAGTTCAAGTCACGAACTGACTCAAAAACGAATCAGAACTACATAAAATTGATTCATTAAATCAACCTGAAATTGACATTTTCAGTGAATAACAACTTAAATTTCAGTCTGTTTGTCACACCAAACTTGAAATATAGTGCACATGTTGTATGACTACTTTTATGATTCTTTTAATATTTTTTCTTCCTTAACTTTTTATCAGAATTCACTGAAAATATTTATACAAACCTCTGTAAATCTCCTGCCATCAATGTGTAAGTATGACAAAATCTGATCACTGCTGTCTGTCTTTCTGCTCTCTGTGTGAATAATTTTGAAGGTGGATGGGCAATTAAAATACTTACTCAGCATGTACAGTGCTTGAAAAGGAGAAAGCTCAGAGGAGGAAAATATAAATTGATGTTTGAATTGCTCCCAGCACAAGTCTGTACATGTTGCTCCGGGGGATGTCTAGTGTGTAGGCAGGTGGAGAAAGCTTACTCAAATAAACCATGAAGCCATAAATGAATTACCTCAGCAAGCGATATGCTCTTAATGTTGTTTGGAATCAAAGGCTGACCTGTTAAAAGGAATGTAAACTTGGGGTATTTCCCTGATCTGACTTGCCTGTATATCTGAGCAGTTTATTGAATCTTTTAAGGTGGTTGCCAATGCATTGGGCAACTACCTGAAGACGTAGATGTAATGGCTGTACGTATGTCCTCAGAAACCTGCAGGTGCTGGTAGATTAAAGTGCAGTGTATGTACATCTTGTACAGTTTTGATGTACAATGCAGCCATGTTAAAAAAAGATAAATATTGCTTTATAAATTTAAGAAATACATTTTATTTCTTTTTTAAATATTTTTTTTAAATAAATTATATTTTTTACTTTATAATTTAAATATTTAATGCAATTAGTTTTAAAGATTCTAAAGAAAGAAATTAATGCCTTTATTTAGCAAAAATGGACTGAATTGATCAAAAGTGACACTGTGACAGTGAAGTCATTTATAATACAAATGATTTCTATTTCAAATAAATTCATTAAATAATCCTGAAAAAATGTATCACAGTTTCGACAGAAATATTAAGCAGCACAAATGTTTTCAACATTGATAATAATAAGAAATGTTTCTTAAGCCCCTAAACAGCATATTAGAATGATTTCTGAAAGATCATGTGACTCTGAAGACCCCCCTCCCCCCATTTTAAATATATAACAGTAAAAATTAAAAAATATTATCATTAATATTTACTAGTTGTGTGTGTGTGTGATTGTGTGCGTGCTGTGCATCACTGTTGCATGACTTGACGCTAATATTAGCTGGAGTTGGCATCTGCTCCCAACACCCTGCCAGCACTAAATCAGCACTACTAAGTCTTGCCAAAATTCCCACAACAGTAGGGGAGATGGAAGACTAATATGTGATTTCTTTGAAGCAAATGAAGTGAACAGAAAGTTTTTTTTCACCTTTTGCTTGCCATGGTCACCATGGGAACATAATGTGCGTGGAGACGCAAAAGTTCCTGAAGATCTTTGCCACCACATCACAGATGCATTGAGCAATTACCCGCAACTGTGCGTACAAAGCAGGCACGTAACTACGGGTGGGCTAGCATGGACCTGCATTCGTGCCCACCCAGCCTCAATGCACAATTTTGGAAACCAATCCAAAAAGAAAATCCTGCCTACACCCCTGACACAAGGATCAGCTGGGGCTTTTAATCAGATGTTTAAATGTAAGATCTTAGTTGCAGTTTCAGTTGTGCAGGAGCAACTTTTAAGATTACACAAGCAGATGGCACCAGAGCTAATACATAAAATGCCACAAAACTACTTTTTGATTTTTATTTCATGGGGTAATAAAGCTCCTTATACTTGATTGCATGGCTTGTTTGTTGTTTAGTTCCTTGTATAGGTTTAAGAGAGTTTTTACTGGTTCAAATGGTCAAAAAGTATCATCAGTAATAATAATACGTTTTGACTTGGGTAGGTTAGTACATACAGTGCAGTGGCGTGCAGTAGTGTTCTGAAATGAGGTGGCAAACAATGTCCTCACAGTTTATTTATTTTTTATAAATCAAATGTAAATTCATGTCCGTTACATTTTCCTCCTTAAATGAACATTACTTTACATTACATCAAAAAAGAAACCAAATGCAATTCTATTTTGTATTTTTACATTAACAGTGCAATTAATGTTCTATTTATTCATCAAGTTAGTGTTTTAAAGGGTTAGTTCACCCAAAAATGAAAATTCTGTCATTTATTACTCACCCTCATGTCGTTCCACACCCGTAAACCTTCGTTAATCTTTGGAACGCAAATTTAGATATTTTTGTTGAAATCCGATGGCTCCGTGAGGCCTGCATAGCCAGCAATGACATTTCCTCTCTCAAGATCTATAAAGGTACTAAAAACATATTTAAATCAGTTCATGTGAGTACAGTGGTTTAATATTAATATTATAAAGCGACGAGAATATTTTTGGTGTGACAAAAAAACCCCAAAGTAACGACTTATATAGTGATGGCCGATTTCAAAACACTGCTTCAAGAAGCTTCAGAGCATAATGAATCAGCTTGTCGAATCAGCAGTTCGGAGCACCAAAGTCACGTGATTTCAGCAGTTTGGCGGTTTGACACGCGATCCGAATCATGATCGTTACGCTGATTCATTATGCTCCGAAGCTTCCTGAAGAAGTGTTTTGAAATCGGCCATCACTAAATAAGTCATTATTTTGTTTTTTTGGCGCACCAAAAATATTCTCGTCGCTTTATAATATTAATACTGAACCACTGTACTCACATGAACTGATTTAAATATGTTTTTAGTACATTAATGGATCTTGGGAGAGGAAATGTCATTGCTGGCTATGGTGGCCTCAATGAGCCATCGAATTTCAACAAAAATATCTTAATTTGTGTTCCGAAGATTAACGAAGGTCTTGCGGGTGTGCAACGACATGAGGGTGAGTAGTGACATTATTTTAATTTTTGGGTAACCTAACCCTTTAAGCATTTTATATTTTTAAAAGTTCATTTAAAAGTCTCATTTTATTAAAAACAAACTAAAATAGACTATGTTGCCTGGAAGCAACACCGTAACGAGGGTTAAACATATTTTTGTATTGATTTTCAGCTGTTCTTTTTAATAGTCAACTTATTTCAGATCATCAGTCATGCTCTGTAAACACTCTGTCACAGACATGAAGATGTATCTTTAATTTCAAAAAGCTGATTGCTCACTAAAACCCCCGCAGTCATCATGTTTTCAGGTCTTTTCAAGTTTGATTTTGACATGACAAAGCGGTGATATGCAAGTAGGTGAGCTGTTTACTTTACTTTTTAATTAGTCTTCCCATTGATGCCATCTTTTTGTTCATTCAGACTGACGCGCGGAACGCGCACGTAAACAAGAGGTGGGATTTATCGCACAAACCAATCATAACCAATCATATCCAATCATATGCGATGGAGCCACTGCCCCCGCTCACGTGACTTTCCCCCATTCATTCTCTATTACCCCCCACAAAACCCACCGCACGCTTTAGGGGGTCTATTGATTTTCTATGAAGGGGAGGGGAGGCACGAGAGACGCAGACTCCCGCTGTAATTTCACCTGCGGGTGTCACTGTTGGACAGTGTTCCTTTAGAAAAACGAGTGACTTATACATTTTTTATTAGCACATTTTGCAATATTTGCGTTGTTTTATTTTTGTAATCTGGATTATTTTCTTATCCCAATTTTTGAGGAGGCACTGCCTCCCTTGCCTCCTTGGAGGAAATGCCCCTGGTACAGTGTCAAAGTACAAAGTGAAAGGGGGCATTTTTTTTTTAGGATTTAGGGGCCGTTTAGACGGCACAGTTTTCAACAAAAAAGGTTTAAAAAAAGTTCATGCATGAATTATGGAATAAATCATCTAGATTTTTTAAAGATTCTTTTTATTACTTTAATATGATGCTAAAATTGAAATCCATTTTCATTTTTACCAAATTCAGTTTTATTTAAAAATTATTTAACTGTCCACGTATGTGGACACCATGCATCAAAGGAGTAAACTGGGACATAAAGCCACAACTGATAATATGGGGGAAAAAAAATGAATGGCATGTTATACTATGTATATCAGCGCAGTTATTAAAAACAATAATATTACAATATAATAACAATAAAACACATATTGTAGGAAATATGTGTATATATATAATATATTAAATATTAAATAATATTAATATTATATTAAATATATTTTTTATGGCATGTTATACTATGTATATCAGCTCAGTTATTAAAAACAATAATATTACAATATAATAACTATAAAACACATATTGTAGGAAATATAATGGTAGTTACAATATATGCGGAAACCTAGTAGCAATATTGAGAGTAAATAAAAAACCGCCAGTAGGTGGCGGTAAGTCTTAATGCGTGGGTCATCGAGTCATTCATTCAGAAATGAAGCAACTGGCTGTATTTATGAATGAATCATTGAATCTTTCACGAACGATTAGTTCAAAGCCACAGATTCGTTCACGAAACACTCTGTTGTAGTTCTGCTGTTGCTTTCGCTGGAACTATTATTTCGTTGCAAAATAGAGCAAATACTGGCATTGTGTCTGTTAGAAATACATGCACGGGTTTAATGTCATTTTAAAGTGGGGAAAAATTAAATGAACGGCAAAACTCAGCATTTTGATCGCGTACCCCTCAGTCGCCTCATGTTCCCCAGTTTGGGAACCACTGGTTTTGACAATGGTGTCGTCTGTACGCAGAAAACTCAAAGGAAAAACTTCTACGTTTTAAGCGTATCGTTGTCGTGTAAACGTACCTTTAAAAGCATAAATGTGAAGCTTATAATTTTACAAATGCACTTACATCAGTTCTAATGTATTTGAGCTGTAAAGCTGTTTAAATAATTTCTTGGGGCTGTTTACATGACACCATTTTCAACTAAAACGAAATTTTTTTTATGCGTTTTGGCCATTCATGTACACGATCACGGCGTTTTGAGGGCCTGAAGAGGCAAACTTTTGAAAACGATACCGTTATTACCGTGTAAACTACAAAAACGCGAATCTGTGAAAACGGTGACAGCGAGCACATGTGGATAGCAGAGCATATGCGTGCGCTTTTGGCGCGACTGCTCTGTAAGATTGCGTATGTGCCTTTTACAGTCTATGGTATGTGCGCAGGCGCGTCGTCTTTCTTTACAAAGTGACACAGCGAACTACTGGCCTGGCAGCAGAATATAGCCTTTTTAGCCATAGAAGATGTATATTTTGATGTAACTATACACACAAAAGGTTAGTAAGGGATTTGTTGACACTGAAATCATGTTAACATGCATATTATTTACGTCATGTGCCTATAATGTTGAGACGGTGAGTATTTTAACATTTATGAATTAGTCCCATTCACTTTTCAATGTAAACTTAGTTTTTGATTTTTTTGAAAGAAAAGGAAGGGCAAGTCAAAAATTATTTTTCTTTTTGTGATAATAGACGTTATATCTAACCACAGGTGCTGTCAAGCTTAACTTGTACTGATCTTTCAGACTCTTGATTAAGGCACTATAGGACTCTAATGAGAAGCCAGCTGTGTTAGTGCTTCTGCCATATCATGTACAGATAATAATTTATGAAATCAGAGCTGGGGAACTGTCCAGTGAGATTTATGTAGTTTGTAAGATGTCATTATATGGATCCATTGCACCCTGACAGTATAAAGATTAGTTTTAGGGAAGGAAATGAGACTCATACATCTGTAGGCATGCAGCAAAACATTTCTATTTCAATCACATTCTTCATGAACTCCAGTTCAGACAGGTGGAGTGTAAGAAGATCACTGTGATAATTCACCCTCTCATATCCCTAAACAACACTGTCGGGATCTAATATTTCTGGTTTATATTTGAGTTACAAATGCACTCAAATGCACAAATTGTTTATGTGACCAAATGGATGGGCTTCCTGTGAAATAATTTAGCTTTCTATTTCATATTAAGGTCTTCATTCACAGGAATTAATTGTTTATACACTGGGGATAATCACTTGTTCCTGATTGCACAGTTACATTTACTGATTGGACATTTATCAACAGCTGACTCTGCTGTTCACTGTACTTGTATTAACATAATTTAGAAATTGCATCATAACATGTCTTCTCTAAGGCTCATGTCCTTTCTTCTTGTATGGTAGTAATTAAAGTCTTCAGTCTTTGTAAAGAATGGTTGCAGAGAACAATTTGATGATGATAAATGACTTCAGCCTTTGCTTCATATTTAGCTTGGATGAGTTGGTAGCATCACATACATTAGCTAAGCGTTACTGAGTTAAAACACATCTGTAAGTGATTTAGCAATTGAAAGGACCATTATATCCTCTTCTGAACCGATGCTCGCATCAAATGTGTTGACAGGGCATGAAGGTGTGGAGACCGCTGGTGTTGAGGTGTCGGTGTCAGACAGCAATTCACTCTCTCTGGAGTCAATCTCACAGGGCTCTAATCATCCACTGCATGTGTGTCAGCTAGCTGGAACTGATTTATAGTGCCACTATCAAATCATAGCCTCAGTCATGCAACACAAAGGTATGTTCGCTGAAAAAGCATTTGTGAAGCATGAGAAAAAGCAGCTGTAGTCAAAATAATGATTAACCGGATGAGTAGACATGTGGTCAGGCTGGTGAATGTGTGCCTGGAATTCCATTTGTGTGTGTGTTCAAGGGGGTGATGTATGCTGTATCTTTTCAGCAATGGCATCGGGGACCCCATTCACCGGCAGAGCTCCGGGGGGTTGCAGTTTCCAGTTTGGAGGAATCGAAGGCCTGAGATTAATAACCACAGAAATGAGCGTACAACCGAAACACAACATGTCTGTCCTATCTGCTGTCTGAGTTTGCGCTGACACTGAACAGGTACAGATGCACAATTCAGTGAAGGCAATGGCTTAGAACATGTTAGAAGAAGAACAAAGGAACTGCTGCATTCTAAAGCAATAGTTCAACCTATTTGTGTGTATATATACACTACCAGTCAAAAGTTTGGACACACCCTCTCATTTAATGTTTTTTCTTTATTTTCATAACTATTTAGATTGTAGATTCTCACTGAAGACATCAAAACTGTGAATGAACACATATGGAATTATGTAGTAAACAAAAAAGTGTGAAATAACTGAAAACATGTTTTATATTTTAGATTCTTCAAAATAGCCACTCTTTGCTTTGATTACTGCTTTGCACACTCTTGGCATTCTCTCGATGAGCTTCATGAAGCAGTCACCTGAAATGGTTTTCCAGCAGTCTTGAAGGAGTTCCCAGAGATGCTGAGCACTTTTGCCTTCACTCTGCGGTCCATCTCATCCCAAACCATCATGACTGGGTTTAGGTCAGGTGACTGTGGAGGCCAGGTCTTCTTCCTCCATGCTTCACGATGGGAACCATGCATGTAGAGACCATCCAGTCACCTTTTCTGCATAGCACAAAGACACGGTGGGTGGAACCAAAGATCTCAAATTTGGACTCCTCAGACCAAAGCACAGATTTCCACTGGTCTAATGTCCATTCCTTGTGTTTCTTGGCCCAAACAAATCTCTTCTGCTTGTTGCTTTTCCTTAGTAGTGTTTTTTTAGCAGCTATTTGACCATAAAGGTCTCCTCTGAACAGTTGATGTAGAGATGTGTCTGCTACTAGAACTCTGTGTGGCATTAATCTGGGCTCTAATCTGAGAAGCTGTTAACTTGCGATTTCTGAGGCTGGTGACTCGGATGAACTTATCCTCAGCAGCAGAGGTGACTCTTGGTCTTCCTTTCCTGGGGCGGTGAGCCAGTTTCATCTTAGCGCTTGATGGTTTTTGCATCTGCACTTGGGGACACATTCAAAGTTTTTGCAATTTTCCGGACTGACTGACCTTCAGTTCTTAAAGTAATGATGGACTGTCGTTTCTCTTTACTTAGCTGATTGGTTCTTGCCATAATTTGAATTCTAACAGTTGTCAAATAGGGCTGTTATCTGTGTACAAACCTGACTTCTGCACAACACAACTGATGGTCCCAACCCCATTAAGAAGGCAAGAAATTCCACAAATGAACCCTGACAAGGCACACCTGTGAAGTGAAAATCATTTCAGGTGACTACATCCTGAAGCTCATTGAGAGAAGGCCAAGGGTTGGCAGCGCTGTCAACAAAGCAAAGGGTGGCTACTTTGAGGAATCTAAAATATGAAACATATCTAGAGTTATTTCACACTTTTTTGTTTACTACATAATTCCATATGTGTTCATTCATAGTTTTGATGTCTTCAGTGAGAATCTACAATGTAAATATTCATGAAAACAAAGAAAAACATTAAATGAGATTGTGTGTCCAAACTTTTGACTGGTAGTGTATGTTGTTGAAAAGAGTAACTTTTCAGTTACTTAATAGTAAATGCTATTAATAACTCAGAAGACATAATGTCATGTGTTAGAACAACTAACACTAACAACTAGAGTTTGAGTAAATGATGACAGAATGTTTATTTTTTTGGAGTTAAATACACTCAGAAAAAAGGTTACAAATGTTGGACCATTTCAAAAGGTACACCTTTGTAACTTATTTACCCCTAAACAGTGAAACATATTAGCAGGGTGTGATGATTTGCTGGGGGGGATGGAGGGGATGGAGGGGATTCCCCCCCGATCTAAATATCCATGCTTTCAGAGTAGCATATAATTGTATTTTACAGGACCCTCACAAAAAATCCTAGAAATATTACAACTACAGGAGCCACTTTTTTTAGGATGGAGGTGAATTCCCATGCTGACTCAAGTGATTTGAGGCATAGTCTTTTTTTTTTTATGTTGACCGCACATTGTGCTATTGCGTTTTGTGATTATTTTTTATGAAATATTGAAGTTTATAAATAAATGTTTTTGCACACCTGGCCGAGTGGCGCTATACATTATTCTAAAATCGGATTTTAATTATGGCATATTAAATTACTGTTCGACAAAAGTGCTGGGATTTTTTTTTTTTTTAATCAGTGGAAAGAACTTTAAAATACTCTGTCATTTTTGGTCATACAGATAAGAGTAAGACATCATTCGAAACTTCTTTTATTTGTGTAAACTCACAATAACAACAAAACGTTGTGCTTTTGTAAAATAAAACAAAGAACAAACAGGTCTCCTTTCTGGAGCGCATCACAAAAATGAACCAAAACTTAGTCTACTTGCCTCAGTCACGATAAGAAATATATCTATAGAAAGCTTGAAATGTGATTTTAAATGAACCAATTCAAATCGAAAATTAATCTGCTCAAATGTAGATGTTTGTAATATGAGCGCTTATCCCTATGTAGAAAGGACAAGGCATAAGAATGAAAATCTTGCTTGATGAATTAAAATGTAAAAATTGATTAAAATATTTTTTTTGTCAAAATGTTCCGATATCGTTTCATTAAAGTTCATATTTATTCTATATATTTTACTTTAACAGCTGCACAAAATTTTCATGAATAATATTAAAAAACATTTCACTGCTTGCTTTTTTCACAAATCGCACCCTGCATATTAGTACCTAAATGGTACATATTAGTGCCTTTTTAAATGGGCTACATTCCCAGTGACAGGTTTTGTACCTTTTTTTCTGAGAGTGTAGCATTTGTATAGGTGTTGCATCTTCATCATTCTCATCTAACAGATCAGTGTGTTAAATACAGCTCTGGCACTTTTATAGTCTTGTAGACAGGCCTTATGGGCTTATAGGCTTTTCCTGTGGTAGGAAACATGCTTTCACTGAGTTTCCCTCTTCCCCTGTGTACCACCTCCCTTTTGTAATCATGTCTCCCTTTATGAGAAAGAATTCACTGTGTCAACACTATTAATGAGCCATCACGCCTCCCTGAGCCGGCAGACATACTGCATTACTCTTTGAGTGCTAAAGAATCAAATGAATCATGAATAAGCCATACTTAGATCTGGATCTTTTTATTGTTATTAATTATTTTGTTTGATTTATTTATTTATTTTCATTAAAAATCACTGGTCAGCTTGTGACCTGGAAAGGTCAATCATACTGAGTCACTTTTTTTCCCTCAGAATCATTGTTTTTGGCACAATATTTAGTATCTAAAAACAAATGCATGCAATCCCAGGATATATGTATGTTTACATTAATTTAATAGGCTAAATCTGTTACAATAGGCTAAATCTTAAAATAAGTCTGCAGTGTTTTCCTTTTAAGTTTAAATTAAAATTTAATCAAGTTCATTCTACTCTGAATCAAACTTATGTAATCAGAAAGCATTATTAAAGATGCTCTGCCGACAATTTCTTAAAAACTGATTTTTTTCCCCCCTGTTTTTTTTTGTTTTTCATCTATAGGTAAAAGGTTTTAGACTATACATAATTCTCTAATGTTGACAGTCTCTGTCCATGACTGATTATTAATACTTTTATTAGTTTTCCTTCATAAACACAAGCATGTAGTACTATTGGGGAAAAAGTCTTCTTGACAGTATGTAGGCTACTTGATGCATTACAGCAAGCCCAAGTAATTACAGGCTATGCTATTACATTTATGAGGATAATTAGCATTTTACAGTAAGCAGGAGAACTGGGTCTTCATCATTTAGATGTGCTGATGCTCGAGCAGCAGTGAAAGACTTGAGGAGTTCAGTGCCCTGATATTACCTTGCCCCTCTATTATCTCTAATGAGACAAACAGATGTGTGTGGCATTGTTTTTTACAACAGTGAAGTGACTTATTCAGCAAAAATGAAGCGTCCCAATGGAGATCCCATGCATAGAGTACAGGAAATGTAACTGTGGTAGGTTGCAACACAGAAGTAGCCCGGGTCTGATGCTCACATCCTTTTTGTAAAAAGTTCTTTTGTTGAGGAAAACAAACTGATGCGGTGTCTTTGCAGTTTGAAGAGGTCAATGTTTCTTTTCTTGGCTGTTTTCTCAAGCGTTGACCTTGGGTTTAGACAATTAGTCTGTGCAATTGAACAGGGACAGACCTGAGCTTCCAATCAAGACTCGGTCTTTTTGTTTTCCCAGAAGTCAGTGAGAGACTAAGGTCTCAGGTCAAAAGAACTGTCCCCCCGTATCGTTCTGTCTTTTGCCCATGTCAGCTGGTGGAGCCACTGATATTTTCTAAAGTCTGGAATAGACTGAAGGGTCACTGATTGACTGTCTGGCCCAGGGCAGAGCGCATACGTGGGTTCTGAGGTTGATGTTATTTAACTCAGGGGGGCCAAATCAGAAAATGAGCAGTCACAGATCATTTACAAGAGACCCTGAAGTTAAGCTGAGGACCAATCCAAAGTTCTGTCCTCACTTCGAGCATTAGTGAATTTGCAGTGACCCGCTTGGATGCTAGGAAACAGATGCTGCTTTTGTCAAGCACAAAAAAAACACTGGTAGACTGACGTTTTATGATATTAATCATGATGAAATGGGGGAAAAATGTTCTTTTGGATGTACACTACCAGTCAAAAGTTTGGACACACCCTCTCATTTAATGTTTTTTCTTTATTTTCATGACTATTTACATTGTAGATTCTCACTGAAGACATCAAAACTATGAATGAACACATATGGAATTATGTAGTAAACAAAAAAGTGTGAAATAACTGAAAACATGTTTTATATTTTAGATTCTTCAAAATAGCCACCCTTTGCTTTGATTACTGCTTTGCACACTCTTGGCATTCTCTCGATGAGCTTCATGAAGTAGTCACCTGAAATGGTTTTCCAACAGTCTTGAAGGAGTTCCCAGAGATGCTGAGCACTTGTTGGCCCTTTTGCCTTCACTCTGCGGTCCATCTCATCCCAAAACCATCTCGATTGGGTTTAGGTCAGGTGACTGTGGAGGCCAGGTCTTCTGGCGCAGCACTCCATCACTCTCCTTCTTGGTCAGATAGCCCTTACACAGCCTGGAGGTATGTTTGAGGTCATTGTCCTGTTGAAAAATAAATGATGGCCCAACTAAATGCAAACTGGATGGGATGGCTTGTCGCTGCAGGATGCTGTGGTAGCCATGCTGGTTCAGTGTGCCTTCAATTTTGAATAAATCCCCAACAGTGTCACCAGCAAAGCACCCCCACACCATCACACCTCCTCCTCCATGCTTCACGATGGGAACCATGCATGTAGAGACCATCCAGTCACCTTTTCTGCGTCGCACAAAGACACGACGGGTGGAACCAAAGATCTCAAATTTGGACTCATCAGACCAAAGCACAGATTTCCACTGGTCTAATGTCCATTCCTTGTGTTTCTTGGCCCAAACAAATCTCTTCTGCTTGTTGCTTTTCCTTAGTAGTGTTTTTTTAGCAGCAATTTGACCATAAAGGTCTCCTCTGAACAGTTGATGTAGAGATGTGTCTGCTACTAGAACTCTGTGTGGCATTAATCTGGGCTCTAATCTGAGAAGCTGTTAACTTGCGATTTCTGAGGCTGGTGACTCGGATGAACTTATCCTCAGCAGCAGAGGTGACTCTTGGTCTTCCTTTCCTGGGGCGGTGAGCTAGTTTCGTCGTAGCGCTTGATGGTTTTTGCATCTGCACTTGGGGACACATTCAAAGTTTTTGCAATTTTCCAGACTGACTGACCTTCAGTTCTTAAAGTAATGATGGACTGTCGTTTCTCTTTACTTAGCTGATTGGTTCTTGCCATAATATGAATTCTAACAGTTGTCAAATAGGGCTGTCATCTGTGTACAAACCTGACTTCTGCACAACACAACTGATGGTCCCAACCCCATTAAGAAGGCAAGAAATTCCACAAATGAACCCTGACAAGGCACACCTGTGAAGTGAAAATCATTTCAGGTGACTACATCATGAAGCTCGTTGAGAGAAGGCCAAGGGTTGGCAACGCTGTCAACAAAGCAAAGGGTGGCACCTTTGAGGAATCTAAAATATGAAACATATCTAGAGTTATTTCACACTTTTTTTGTTTACTACATAATTCCATATGTGTTCATTCATAGTTTTGATGTGTTCAGTGAGAATCTACAATGTAAATATTCATGAAAACAAAGAAAAAACATTAAATAAGAGGGTGTGTCAAAACTTTTGACTGGTAGTGTATAAAAGAGGACATTATGTCTTAGATCTTGTTCATGCTTCTGCATGTTCAGGACTGGCATGTTCATAATACATAACCAGTGGATTTGGTGTACAGTTGCTGGTTCCAGCCCCACAAGTGTGGAGATGCTATATTAAATTATTTATTTCATTTAATTTAACACACACACACACACACACACTTTAACTTGGTCTAAATATTTAAGACGCTGCATTTTTTCCAGCATACAGATGTAGACTGTGTTGTCAGTTAAGCAACTAGAGAGACCAGACTTCAAGCTAGACCTCAAGGGTTCAAACTTCATTTGTTTCAACACAGTAAAGTCATGTTCTACAAGGTTTGTAATGTCATATAGAATCAAGGTTGAAGCTGTGCAAGACCTCAAGGGTTTTTCTTGTAGCAGCCCAGGGGGAAGACCTGTTTAACACTTAAACGAGTTTAACCAGCTACAAATCCCACCTGAGTCACAGCCCGTGAAACATGTCCAGTTGCTTTTGTTTTTTATCATTTAATTTATTGTGTGTGAAACCTGGAGCTTTCAGAAATCAACTGCAGGTCATGTAGGACATATTGTGATCGATCTTGCATCTTACTTAAATTTGTATCAGTTGCACAATCCCCTCTGGGAGAAACATAATGCTCTTCATCTTTTTTTTTCTTTTTTTTTTGAAGGGAGGGACATTGTGCAATGTGAAATCAGGAATTGGAGTGATACAAAAGTCAAGAATCAGCTGGCCAGATCTAATAATAGTTTGAAAACGTGAACAGAATGTGCTGAAATTTTTGGAAGGTATATATGGGTCTTTTGCCTTTGACATCTTAGAGGTTCACTGCACCCGAGGACTATAAAGAAATTAGTTGGCGTAAACAAAAATAAACAGTAAATTGACATTTGGAGAGAATGATTAATGGTTCTTTGGAGGGTCGAGCATACATTCTATTTATGCAATGTTCATTTACTGTTACAGGATGTCCAAAACTGACCACTAAGTGTTTTGGGAATGGATTCCCTTGGACAGATTTGAGACAAACACAGTGTGAGAAAGCTTTACCTGCTCTGTGTGTTACATGACTGTCAACACCTTTGAAGCTTTATTTCAATAAAACATAACTAAGAGGAGTATAACTACGTGTACTTTGTTTTCTGGCCGTCAGGAAGGAAATCATGTTGACATGGGTTGGATTGGCATTACAAACAGAGCATGTTCTTGGCTTCATTCTTTGTTTTTCTTGCTCGGCACCCAACTTTGCTGCTGTCAGCACCTGGTCAAGGTGCCAGTTAGGGCCATATAGATCATTGTAAATTCCAGGCTGTGCCTTTGTTCATTCACAAAAAAATCTTTGCAGGCAAAACCACTTGAAGGGTTTCCTCTTCCCAGGACCCTTGTTATCATGCTCTAGGCCTGGTGACATTACATTTGTATAATGTCAGCTTACGCTGCACTTCCTAATTTACTTTTAGCAGCGAGAGTTTATTTCTTGCAATATGTCCTTTTTGGCAGACTATCATTTAAACCTATTGGGATTTTCTTTTTACTTAGTCTTGCTGGTTGAATCTAATCAAGTGAAGGTTATGTGAACTCTGGGTTTTTCTGTGACTTGGCAAACCTTTCAGAGAAAATTGATTTTGTGACGAATCGGGTCATATGTCAAATTCAGTGCACTAATAATTTGACTGAACTCACAACAAGTGTGGAGGGAACAGCAGCTTTATTCTGGAAAACTAAATGGTCCAGAGTAGAACAGCAGACATATACCACTCCTTAATATATTATTTATGTACAGGGAAAAGGTTATTACAAAGAGACTCGCAGTTGTAGGATCACTTCATAAATATGCCCACTTGCTGATATTTGTTTTGATAAAAAGAAAGAAATTATTTTTGCACATTATCTTTAAAAAAAAAATTGAGAATTTGTACATAGCAGTGAAAACAAAGGCCAAGCAGACTGCCTATAACACTTTTTATGGAATTTTTTGCATGTAAAAAGTGTGATGAGTATAATTTTATTCTTTGTTCCAAAATGTGAGCTGCATTTTCTGAATTTAATTTTTTCTGAATCTAAGTTGAATCTAAGGGATAGATCACCCAAAAATGAAAATGATCCCATGATTTACTCACCTTCAATCCAAGGTGTATATGACTATCTTCTTTCAGATGAACACAATCAGAGATATATTTAAATATATCCTTTGTCCTCCAAGGTTTAAAATGGTTGTGAATGGGGGGCTGCGATTAATGAATAAAGGCCTTCTGAAGCGAAGCAACGTGTTTTTGTTTGAAAAATATCCATATTTAAAACTTTATAAATTCAAACAACTAGCTTTTGCGGTGGAAGAGTATCCTTTGACCTGACGCACAACGTAATGACGAATGCGGAGGCACAGAGGATTGAGCAAAACAAATCACCAGTCACGGATTATAAGTCTAAAATGATCAGAAAAGAGAAGAGCCCTATTTGTTTGAACCGCGAGAGGCGTCTAAGCTGACAATACTTCTGGCAAGTCGACTTGCGCTTTCTGCGTACGGTCGTCTGTCGGTATATTTTTAAATATTTCTCCAATTGTGTTCATCTGAAAGAAGATTCAACCTGAAGTATTTTCAACCTGTAAATAAAATGAACCCAACTACACTCGACCAGTTTTCCACTGGTACATTTGATGATTAGAGTGACAACAGGTCAGGATGTGACATGTTATATTGGGAAAAAAATGGAAAATGGAAACCACTGTATAATGCTGTATATAGTAGTCCATTAACTGATCTAAGGCCTTCAGGGCACTGAAGTCTTCATACTGTACTGTATATATGATATAAACTGTTCAGAATATAGTCGCCACCCTTCATTCTCCCCATTGACAGCAGTCAGGCCTCCAGGGCACTGGCCAGTAAAGAGATTCTCAGACAAAATTTAAAGCTATAGAGTCTGTTTAGCTGAATCTGATAGAGTAGATCTTGTACATGTCAGTGAGAGGTGAGAGGTTGGGGACAAATGTTCTATTAGGTTTCCAAACACTACAGATTACAACTCATATGTGAGGACCAGATGTTTTGCCACAGGGATAGAGTAGAGAACTGCACAGGAACGTACGCATTTCCTTGGGAATGTGCCAGAAAGGGCTTGAGTTCTATTGTAAGCATATCTACCTCTACTCATATTCACAAAACACGTTTCCTTCTTGATAAATGAGAGAAGGTAAATTTTATTTTTCCTGTAAGTAGGTGAAATATAGCAATTTGCTGTGTCTTTGCTTTATTTGTGCAATCGTTTTATTCCTGTATTAATTTCTTCAAAGGGTCCGGGTTTGGGTTTGCTGCTCACTGCTAGTTAATCAAGTAAAATCATTCAAACGATTCTTAGAAGCTGAGCGTTTCAGCAGCATTTCTGTAAGAAATGCAAACCTAGTCATTTTTATTGTAAGCTTTCAGACAATTCTACATTGTGTTTTTGCATATTCAGTAATATGTTCATCTATTTTATTCTCCTTGCACAGAGAAAAAATGCTGAACATGGAATTTGCGAGTAAAACCAAAATCCATCAGTCTCTATCAGATAAGACCAAACATTGACTGCAATCCCATGGGGCCAGAGAAAAATATATGTGGCACACTGTTACCCCTTCCAACATTAGATTTACTTTTGCTTGCTTAAGGTATGTGTATACAATGTGTGGGGCCCTTTATGCTGAGAAGAATATATTATTCTGTCAGCTGGTCTTTTTTCCCATGATCTACTCATGTTTAGAGTATCAGAAAATTAAGAACACATTGATCAGTTTAGTCTAACATTATTATTATTTTCTTTGTAAATTGTTAAATATATAATATTTTTTTTTTTAAGCTCTTGCTATGAAAATCAAACTTACTTCCCTCTTGATGAATTTGACCTTCTGTACTCTGGTGAAGGAGTTTGGATAAATAAATGTACCTTTAATATGCCCTGCTGGTCATCTCTGCAGTACTTCCTGTCTGACCTCTATCAGGTAGCTGGATTTCCCGCCCTGACGCTGTTGACTCAGCTGGGCTTAGTGAAGTGTTTCTATTTGAACACCCTGAGTAATGCAGGTCCAATTTGTAATGCTGCTAAAAAGGTTGCAGCCTTACTAAACAAGCTTTAAGCCCTGCTTTATTATCCTTCACACCTTTAGACCAGCACAAAGCTCTTTAAAGAGAATCTCACTCAGGAAAACAAGCTTCTACTCTGAGGCCATCTTATGAGCGTGTGAAATCCCTGAGCATTGGTGTTTTTAGAAACCCAGGCGTACAGAGGCAAAGGTCAGGAGAGCTTGGAGGTCCGATACACGAGGTTGCCCCTCAGATATTTTGGTGGGGCTTGAAAGGCGTCTAAACTTCCTCCCAATTTCACGTATGGGATAAAGAGTTTTACTGGGAGGCATCAATTTTTTTATGGAAAACCTAATTGATTTTGCACTTTGTATTAATACACTTTGGGTTAGTTTTGTTGTTTATGCAAAAGTAACACACGGGTCCAAATCTGGTTGAGTGGATTCATCAAATGCTGTAATACTACAACATTTCCCACCTGAATTTGTTTAAACTTTAAATGTAATCTGTTAAATAAACTCTTGAAGTGGTTCATTTTTTTTTCAAGATTAAACAAAATAAATCTCCAAAACTGAAGGTACTAATATGTTTTCCTTCACTTCTGTTGAAATAACAAAAGTTGTAGAGGGGTTTCATTCCTCTTCCGATGGCCGCTTTCTGAATTAATCACTCTCAACAGGTAGATTTCAGTGGGCGATCATGATGAATAGCACCAGCTCCATTAAAGTAAAACACTGGTGATTAATAACATCCTAAGACTTTGCATACAGAGTAAGACAAATACACATCTCTCCTGACCTCTTACTGTTCAGGGTGAAATCATAACCTTCCTCTCCTCTGCACACACGCAGCAATCAAAACAAACTAAGCCTTAAGCCAGGGAACATTGCAAATCTGAAGCGCACACTCCATGAGTGAAACTTATTACCCTTTGAATGTTTCAAGTGATTGGATCACTCTCTTAAATACTGTCAAAGTGAATGTTGACTAGGGGCTGTGAAGGACACCGTAAAACCTGCATAAACAGTTGCAGACTTTACTTTATGTAAGAGCCTATATTGTATTATTGATTTTATTATTTTAATGTGATATTTTGTTTTAAATATGTGTGGTTACTCTTTATTTTAAGGTGTCCTTGTTTCAGTGTACTTATGCAATTAAGTACTGAGAAATATCAAGTACATCTACTTGCTGTAGGGTTAGGTTTTGGGGTAACGCATTACAAGTAATTTGAGTTATATAATCAGATTACTTTTTCAAGTAACTAGTAAAGTAACACATAACTTGTGTTACAAGTTACTTTTCAAATAAGTAACGCAAGTTACTTTTTCACATTTAATGACTGACAGTGCTCTTGTCCCCATGTTGAGAGAAATAAAGTGCAGAGATGTGTGCGTTGTGTAAACATGATGGTTATTGTAGTTCTAGACTAAATGTGAACATGCATTTACTTATCTCACTGGCACAAAAACATTAAGTATTCCTCAAAATAAATAAAAACAGTGAAATACAATCTCAGAATTGTGTGCACACCTGTAATAATTAACTATATGAAATTACACAGATATACTTTGTATTTAATCTCACTTTATTAACCAATGTATTTGCTGCTGACCTTCAGTGATCTAATTCAACCATACTATCAAGCAAAAATTACTTGAATGTCTTTCTTCTGTATCCTATTCTTCTTTAATCCAGAATGGAAGCACAGCTGAAAGATTTGTTTGAGCTGTGCTGTAAATATGCATTTCCTTTAGCCTGAGCTTTATTAATTTCACTTTTAGTGTGAAAGGGCCTTAACATTTGCCAAAAATAGAACTTTTTGTTGTTATTAAAAAAATAAACAAGCAAGCCCAGCCCAGGTGAGAAAAGGTAATGCAAAAGTAATGTTAACACATTACTTTTCATAAAAAATAAATAAGTAACGCAATTAGTTACTTTTTTATGGAGTAACACAATGTTGTAATGCATTACTTTTAAAAGTAACTTTCCACAGCATTGGTTAGGACTAGGAGTATGGTTTGGTGTAGGGTTAGTTGCGTAATTATGTATAATTTACTGTTATTACTGTAGTAAGTACATGTAACATTTGTAACAAAGACACTAAAATAAAGTGTTACCATATTTAATTTTTTACTTTTTCTCCTTTCTTTGAGAGTTTAATTTTTTTCCTGTGCTTGTAACTCCATTAGCTACTTTAAATTTCCCTATATATATATACAGGATTGATTTTTAAATTTTGAATTATGTATGAGATGAAATTACAGTTTTCATTGTTTGGTCTATAATTTCACTGTTTTAACCTGTAAGAAACAAAGAAAATGAACCAGAGTTTTACTTTAGTAGTTTGGAAGTATGGCTACATCCTTTGTGTGTATTTTTTTGGAATTTTGTGTGGCAAGATAAATGTTGGTCGTATTGTAACCAATAAGAAGCTGCTACAAACTTCTACAAAGAACGGTGAAAAGCTTTAGTCTTGTCTTGTAGTGTGCACTTGGCTTTTAATCTGCACAGCTGCTCTCTTTTCAATTCTGCTAAATTCCCTTGAATGACCGGTTCCCTTTTGAGAAATTAGTAGTCAGTTGTGTTTTCCACATCTCATTCTGTTTGCTAGCAGTGTAGAAGTGTTCTTTCCACAATTATTGTAAACATTTGATGTGTTTTGCTTACAGAACCCTTCCAATGCATTCCATATGGCTTTCTTAATGCAGTTTTTTGGTAGCCACATGATCGCCTTTGAACTGATTAAACAGGTCACGCAGGAAGAAGTGTGTATTTCAGAACACATCTATCACAAAGTATCTGATCTCTGTGGTCTCATCCGGTTTTAGTGTCAAGAGCGCAAATGAGCTCAAGGCTCAGAACAACAAGCAACATAAACAACTTTCAGTGTTCTCAGTGGGGTGGCTGCTCGTTTATCTCTCTCAGTGAAGCAATCGCTCTGTGAAATATTTTCACAACTGTTTGTTCAGTGTGGGGCATTAATGGGTCATTTGGTCATTATCTGTTCTCTGCATTTCTAGTTGAGATTTGTTGTTGATGTCAGATTCATACGATTTGTGAAAAATGGTTACTAGTTGTGGATGACTTGATGTCAGACCTCAGGCTGATTACTAATATCTGCTTTAGCTCAGCACTAAGGGAGCTGCTTGAATGAAACTGACATTCAGGAATTCAATGAAATCCTTATGGTCTTGTTATAAACAATCTAGTAAAAACTGAACTTTTCCACTCTGTACAATCAGCTATAGTGTACTTACTGCAATATTATATTACTGCACTATTGAATTTTATCTTTTATCTTTTATTTATTTTATCTTTTCAGATCAATCTGTCCTGAAATATCATTGATCATTCAGTATTACATATATTCATCCATATACTCTGTTACTATAAATATTTAGGAAATACCTAAATATATGAAAAAAGCAAACAAAATTAAACAGAAGTTTTATTATTTGGAATATCTTAATTTATTTTATTGTTAAAAGATAGTTATTAAATAAAAATATAAATATAATATAACTTTATAGGCCTAATACTTTTTATTTTAATATTAATATTTATTAATATTAATAATTAATATTAAATTTAAAAATATTTTATTAATATTTTATAATATTTTAACATTATGAAAAAAAGGTGAAACTATTTTAAATAATCAAAACTTATGTAGCCTATATGTGTGTTCTTTATAAATATATTTTTTTAGATATCCGCCGATATAGATAACCGATTATTCAAAATGATATCTGCTGATGCCAGTTCCAATAGTTTGATTTTCTAGGTGCAATATGTAAGATTTTTGCAGTAAAATATCCAAAAACCACTAGGCCAGTGTTATATTTTTTGTTCACTTGAATACTTACAATATCCCAACTGTTTCCAACTATTTGTAAATCGTGAGAAAATTGCAATTTTAACCAAGGCCCCGGGACGTGTGAGGAGTCCCCTGTCAATTGCGTCATACCCGCGTTTCCGGGTAAAAACCATGGAAACACCAAAGACGCTTTAATATATTACATATTTTAATAGACAACTGTTTGGTTACGTTTATAGACAGAAAACTAATTGTTGTTATATAGCTCAACACGTTTAGTCTTATTGTTTAAATCTAATTTTCTTGATTTTTTGCGAGTACCATGCTTTACCATGCCTCAGAGAAAAACACTATTTTGTCAAGTAGCTAACATAGCATAATCAGATGCAGCTTTATTTTTAGTAACAGTAATACAGAATTTTCTCCATCATACATTTTAAAATTAATTGCATGCCATTTATCAACACAGCCCATCCAGTTTAATATGATATTCTAAAATCGATCTAGCTTACTGCTGTGTGCAACAAGTGTCTCACAGCAGCCGCAGAGCGAACGCACAGAGTAACGTTATAACATCATTTTCAACACACTCAAATGTCTCTAATATGATAAACAGAGCTGCATTACTTCATACTCATGACTGTAAAAAGCGGAAGCGGCACCTGCGACTGTATAATAAACGTGTATAATAAAAGTTCCGCTATTCGCGAGGCATGTGTTGCATTCGTCTCTCATTAACAATCGCCCCAGCGGCCTTGTTCAGCTCCAGCATCATTTGGTCCTGCTCTGCTTCATACTACAGTAACGTTAATAATAGCATCCATGAACATGATTCCATGAGTCCTATCCCGATTCTTTTCCACCGGCTGTGAGGTGAAGACCACATGTCCCAAGATTTCTCATTCAAACTTGGCGTCATTAAACTATGCTTGTTTTAAATATGCGACCTCTAGTAGACAAAAAACTACATATTGCACCTTTAAGTGACATATTGTTCACAAGCTGTTTTATTGATGTCCTTCCGTGGTTGAAATATGGAGCATGAGAGATGATACATTTTGGTAAGTTGTACTGTATCTTTTAACATACCTTTTGATGTTCATGCATGTTTTTTTGTGCTATAACTTGTAATAAAGTGAAAGAACTGCTTGAACTGAGGCAGTGATCAATTACGTCACATTTAAGAGCGTCATAATGCCATTTCATGATAAAATTGACAGAATTTGAAAGTTGAGACTTCAAATAGTGCCTGTTTTAATGTCGTTATTTTACGTTAATGTCGCATAGACAGCCATGAGACATGAGACATGACATGAGACAATTTATTCATGCACATGATTTGCAGACATGTTTTTCCACCCCCTTTTGATTGACAGTATATAATCGGCCCTAATCATTGGCTGTTTTTAAACAATCAGCCAATGGCCAATAGTGAAAATAATTGCTTTTATCGGCGATGCCGATTATTGGCCAATACATCTGTGCATCCCTAGTATTTTTATAATATATAAATGCCTATATTTAAGACAACAAGCTTGTGCTAAATGCTTAGCATATGAATGTGTCTCTAAATATATGAGGAACATTTCCTTTTATGGTATAATACTATTCAAAGAGTTCAGTTATAGGGCTGTTATTCATTGACTGTAATAATAACCAACTGTGTTAGAATTTTATTCAGAAAGTTTATTCTGAAGCAGGTTCTCACATTAAACTAATTATCCTGTGTTTCACTAAAACAGGTGTGAATGTGACTATCGCACACACTGTTCTGTCAGTTTCATTGAACATCAATAAAACCTGTGTAACTAATATCCTCATGCTCTCTCAGGATCAAATTAAAGTACATACTTCTCACCTTTGGAATAATAAAGCAGCAATGGTGTGAACTGCTCTCTCACCTCAGGAAATTATACCCTTTACACAGGCTTTTTTATTTTTTGTATGTATGCCAACAGCAAGTGAGAGTACAACATTTATATAGACAATAAAAAGTATTTCCACCTGTATAGGGGATTCTTTATACATTCAGCTTATTTTTTATTAATGTTAATGCAAATGTTAGTCTCAAAACAAGATAAAGAAATCACAATGCATTGGGTTAATATTTAAATCTAAAATATTATAAGATTAATGTTATATCAAGGTAATAATCTTTCATATGTATCTTAATCTATAAAGAATTATTATGAATTAGATAATGTTTTCATGCTGAATTTAAATCAGTTAAAACACTGCAGTGAAGTTAAGACAGTGCATCACAGACAGCTTCTGAAATCAGGGACTAAAGAACTGCAGGTGTTTCAACACGAGAGCATTTTAGGGGGAAATTTAAAGTGGTCATTAATTATTTTTAAACAGCTGTCTAGCGTGAAAGGGTATGAATTATTTGACCCTTGTGAGTGTGCTTTGAGTTTAATGTGCAAGTCTGAAAATATGAAAACCTTTAAATAGGGATCTCGTGTAGATTTACTGCTGGAGAACATCAGAGGATGAATGTTCTTTTTGGGGTGAAACTGCTCTTCAAATGTTGGCAACTGGTCATTTTTTTTTCTCACCCCTCAAAAGTGTCTGTATTACACTTTTGAACCTTTTTTGACTTCTTCCAGTCTTTCTAGTTTCACTATTCTTTCCCCTATTTCTTTGCCAAGTCTTTGCCAAGTTGCCTTTGCTTTCCATCTTGATTTAATGTTTCTCTCTCTCTCTCTTTCTCTCTCTCCATCTTCTGAATCTTATCTGCTTCTTTCTTGTTCTGTCTTTTCAATTATTTTATTCATTTCTCTGCATTTTTCTCCCCCGCTCTTTCATTCCACTGTCTTTTTATTATTAATTTCTCAATGTAGAGGTCTTTTGTTTGCTCTAAACAGTTGACTGATGGTGATTTTTCTCTCAGTTCAAGTTTGGAAATAGTGTTTATGTTCTTCTGTGAGACATTTTCTAGAATGTTGTATTGAGAATCCATAATTCAGATGTCGTCAATACAAAGTTGACGTAACTTTCCAGTTCCACATTGGACAAAGTCTTGAACTGGGGTGTGTCCAAGTCCACATCCACCAGAACCCCTGAGGGTTTGAGTCAGAAGATTTTCAGTGATGAATAATACGACTCCTACCATTATATTAAGTGTTCTCAGCTGTGATTTATGGTTAATGTGGCTGAAACATTCCTTGCAATTGCTTAAATTAAAAATTTCATAAATAATTTTGAGCACTTTCAAACTGCATCCTTCACACTGTGAGATTCAAGGTTAATAATTTTGGACTTGTCTTCAACAACTAAATGACCATGCTGTTGTTGTTTGTCAAAGTAATCCCACCCAAGACAAAACAGCATGCCTCTAAATATCAAAGTTTTTTTTGTTGTTTCTTCAAGAGGTGAAACATGCCATGTCTGAAATTTGCGCTTAGTGGTTAGGTAGATCTTAACCGGTCCAACTCAATTACCTTTTAATTAGGCCTGGAATCCTGGTGGCGTCTCATTGGGGCAGGAAATGATGAAGGACTAAAATATCTGCAGGCTGTTTCTTCAGACACTCATGTTTTTGCATGAGTATGTTTTACATGTGCATGCTTTCAATTGAGCAAACAGAAAAAGTGTTAAAGCATGTTAGTGATTCTAGATCCAAATCCCTAATGATTTTACCAATATATTTGTGTATGAGAAACATAATACACAATTTTAGTGATGGTGCCATTGAGGAAACAGCACTATGCTCTGCCTTGTATTTGTAGGACTAATGAAAATGGATTTGATTGGCCCTTTTTGGGATGTTCCACTTCAAAATATTGCTCATCTGGACAATTGTTTCTGTCTGTTTCTCATTCAAACAAACTGTTTGGTTATGTGGTTTTGCTTTTCCATTGATTTGTGATAACAAATATCCCTTTGAATATTTGACAGTCCATAAGGCAAAGTTTGGTTCTCATTGACTTGCTATAGTCCTCATGTTTTTTTAACAATCTGAGAAAGAACAGTTTCTGCAGCCTTATAACACATTTCCACTGAAGTATGTTGGTGAAACAAAAGGAGTGCAGTTCTTTAAAGCAGTATTGCCAGTGTATTCTGTTTGAACCTATGCTATTAATCTACATTGTCAGATTTACTGTGAAAATGTCAGTTTTTTTTTCATTGAGAGAATGACATGCATAGGGGTTTCATTATATGAACAGCCATCTGGGCGATTTTCATGTGCCCAATGACCCCACATCTTTTTTCTATGTAGATCCAATCATGGAGAGTATTAAAGCCACTAACTCAGAAAAAATAACAACAGTTAATATACAACTGACTAAGTAATTGGTATAGCAAATTGCAACTTACAGCAATGGCGAACATTAAACTTAGACCTATTGTAGTCATCTAAAGTATGTAATTATGAGTATGAGGTCATACAAAACAATTTATACTACTCAAAATATAAATAGAAACAAAGAAAGCAGGCTTTGGAAAAGGTACTAAATCAAAATAGCTTAAATTACAACCTTACAAACCATTAAAAGCATGCCAAAGCAGACAAATGACGAACCATCATGGCAGATCTTTTCTTGTGTAAAAAATAAACAATATTCCCTGAGAATATGCAAACTTGCAAAGTACTCAGCAGAAAGCCAAAAATGTGTTCTTATCTGTCCAATCACAATAACACATGCTGTTATGTACCTCAAATACTGTTTCATTACGCAGTTCCACACCTTGTTGAGGAATCATTTTTATTGTCTTTGGCTTCAACATGAAAAAGACACTTGCATCTTTGAAAGCAGCCCATCATATTAAACTGCTTGATTGAGTAACCTGGCTTGTGTCTGTGTAATGAATACATTGTGAATCTGGAAGGTAATCAGTACGTCTGTTAAAATGCTTAATGCACAGTAGAGCGTGAATAATACCAAAAAGTAAATGACGTAAAAGGTGTACCAGTAGTTTGTCTCTGCTTATTAGTTATACAATGGACTCAGGTCATATTAATCTGAGGGATCCGGGTAGTGTTTTGTTGAAAACTCCTCATACGTAACCATTTTATTTTCTCAACAGTACAACTCCTGTTCTGTGAAAGGACAGCTTAATTGTAAAAGATTAGAGATTAGACTTGTTCAGATCTACTAAGGTAGTACAGTACCAAGTATACCAAAGTGGTAAGAGTACATGCAGCGGTTTAATTTGTTTTATAGGTTTAGTTTTGCTCTTTTATTTATTTATTCATTTATATGTATATTTTTTTACTTTGGCTTGTTAGCATGATCAAGTTGCATAATTGACCCTGCTGGTAAATGTTGTAATTATGTTGCGTTCAAGTCCTCCTGGGAAGTTCATATTATGAGATGAGAAGTTGTGTTTACAACGTCAAGTGCGTTCAAGTCACTTTCGTCAGAGCAAGATGGCGGTGTACCTTCTCTTAATTAACTACACAAAAGTACAGCAAGGTTTAGAATATAAATAGAAAATGAAAACAGTATAAAAAAAATTAATAACAATTTTCTCTTAGTCTTGTTATGTGCAAACAATAAGTGCAAGCATAATCAAAGTACTCTCTCAATATTCAAAGTGCAAACAGAGACCAAATTTTTCTTCAAGTGTGATACAGAGCTAAGAGATTGTTATAACTACACAGTCCAGCCTAAGATAGCTTTCATATTAGGAGATATTTGCATGGATCAGGGAGCTGCTTTCAAAATGTGGGGTACTGAAATCTTGCTTGAATGCACGCTCACATTTTACTTTTGCTTTCGATTACGTGATCGTGCATACTCTGTGAATAAAGAGCGCTGGTGCTGAGCGTGCATTCTACAAGATAAGACATTTGTCAGACGCTAAGGGTCTGTTGTGCAACGAATCAGTCATCTCGTCACGTCATCAGTGAACTCTGATTCCTTCTACACTACTTAGGACTCTGCAGCTCGTGTTGGATGAGCTGAATGGGACTGAAGCGACCGTTACCCAACTGAATTAAAAATGATAGTGAAGGCCTTATGTAAATGTAGCGGTGGCATATTTTATCCTAATTTCACCCTCACACTCCATCATGGCAATATTGCGAGACAACTTTTCACCTCGACAAGAAATCTCGTCACATTTTAATCTTGCAAATATTAGTTTAATTTAGTTTAGTTTTAAATCAGCTTGGAAATTGTAGCCCCGTATTGATGAGCTCTTTTTACTCTTCGTCTAATACATCTCACTTTACTTCCCTCTCTCTTAAAATTTTTTACATGTGTAAAGCAAGACTATGTACAGCACCCCATTACCATTTTGTCCCAGAATAGCTTACTTCCATAAAACTACAAATAATCACTGGCCCTGCACTCTCTCTTTTCCAGCTGTCTGCCATTCAGATATTTCCCAGCCGTGTCAGTGCTTTTTATTAGTGTAAAGTTCCTTTTGTGGATTAAACCGTTTTGTTGGTTTTGTTGATCCAGAGGAATTTCGTGAGGATCGGCACAAAGTTATTCTTTCACAACTGATACCTGTATAGATGAACTGATCAACAGCCTTACACATGATTACATAAGTATGTTTGTGCCAGTACAGCTCTGTCCCGACTTGGCTTCTCATATGTCTTTTGATTAATATCAGTCCAAAATAAAGAAACTCAACACCATTTGGTCATTCCAGCTCAAAAAACACTCACACATCTCCTCAGCTGCAGCCCTTTTATAAAGACTAAAAACCATTCATTATGAATGCGCTGAACATCACATTCTGTGTTGTGATGTCCACACTTTCACGGCTAGCTTTCAAAACCTGAGGGAATCTGAAAATTTGAGTTTGGCTGGCCATGCATACGTTTGTTTAACTTGGAAAAGACAGATAATATCCTCTAGCCTTTTTGTTTATTATGCTGTCCCGTTGTCTGCAGCACAGATTTAGAAAAGCTTGATTATAAACTAATGCAAACATTTGTAAGGATAATAAGTCTTCAGGCTATTGGCATTTTGGGCCATTGACTATTAAAAATACATAGGTAAATGTTAATTTCTACATATATATTTTAACATTTCAAATGGATTAAATTAACATTAGATCATTTATTATAAACAAACATAAATTAATCCTGAACAATAATATATTAACATTAATCCACACTACTGTTTAAACTTTTGGGGTCAGTAAGATGTTCTTTTTTGAAAACAATCAATACTTTTATTCATCAGGGTTGCATTAAATTGATAAAAATTGACAATTATAAAAGGGATAGTTCCGACCCTTGATTCTGATTGGTTAAGCTGTGTTCGAAGCCGTTGTAAAAATTCCTGAAAACATACAGCTGACCGCATTACATAAGTATCGCTGCGCCACTGATTGTGTATGTTGCTGCGTCTTTCTTAGCAATCACTCTTTGCAACGTAAACATATGTTGATTTTGTTCATTAAAGCTTACTGCATTATGTAGGAGAGTATTGTGAGAGAGATATCGAGTGACCAAGTGTATTACCTGCATTCTGATTTAGCATTTTACCTCAGGTCAGTCCTATTTTCATAATAAAAAATCTGTTTGAATAGCCGCTGCGACCTTGTCTTTTTAACATTTAATGGGTTTTCCCGTGGCCTGCTGACACTAACAGCATTTGAGCGCTAGTCAAAGCATTTGTCATTTGCGTCTTGTTCCGTGTTCACAACAAGTTGCTGCGTGACTCGCTTATAAAGACAATCTTTGCCGCCATCTAATGGCGTAATAAATGTAATGTCTGTTGCTGTTCATGGTCAGGGACTATTTTTTTTCAGCAGAAGGAAGGCTTTTAATGATTTTACTTCCTGAAAGTTGCATTGATACATATTTTTTGGCTTTAATATTTATATTGTGTGGTAACCGTTTTATATTTGTATTGTGTTGTACTCTGCTCTGCGTCATGCCTAAGAACATCCTTTAGCTGTTACAAATTTACTGTAAACCACGCCTTCCGTTTTATAAAAGCAATAAGGTACTCGAGGCTAGTGCCTGCAACCCCTTCAGCCATGACTTATTCACGATACAGCACTAGCCTTGAGTACCTTATTGCTTTTATAAAACGGTGTAAAGCATGGCGCCACTGGACTCTAGAGCAGTGGAGACGTGTTCTCTGGAGAGACGAATCACGCTTCTCTGTCTGGCAATCCGATGGTCGAGTCTGGGTTTGGCGGTTGCCAGATGATATGAAGTGTAAAGTTTGGTGGAGGGGGATTATGGTGTGGGGTTGGGCTTGGCCCCTTAGTTCCAGTGAAAGGAACTCTTAATGCTTCAACATACCAAGACATTTTGAACAATTTCATGCTCCCAACTTTGTGGGAACAGTTTGGGGATGGCCCCTTCCTGTTCCAACATGACTGCGCGCCAGTGCACAAAGCAAGGTCCATAAAGACATGGATGAGTGAGTTTGGTGTGGAGGAACTTGACTGGCCTGCACAGAGTCCTGACCTCAACCCGATAGAACACCTTTGGGATGTATTAGAGCAAGACTGCGAGCCAGGCCTTCTCGCCAACATCACTGTCTGACCTCACAAATGCGCTTCTAGAAGAATGGTCAAAAATTCCCATAAACACACTCCTAAACCTTGTGGAAAGCCTTCCCAGAAGAGTTGAGGCTGTTATAGCTGCAAAGGATGGGCCAACTCCATATTAAACCCTACGGATTAAGAATGGGATGTCAAGTTCATGTGCATGTAAAGGCAGGCGTCCCAAAACTTTTGGCAATATAATGTATATTAGGCAAGTGCTGTTCATTTGAACTTTTTAATTCCTCAAAGAATGCTGAAAAAAAAAAAATTTATCAGGGTTTAAGAAATGTTTCTTGAGCATCAAATCAGCATATTAGAATAATTTCTGAAGGATCATGTGACACTGAAGACTGGAGTAATGATGCTAAAAATTCAGCTTTGCCATCACAGGATTACATTATATTTTAAGATGTCTTAAAATAGATAACATTGTTTTTTATTGTAATAATATTTCACAATATTACTGTTTTTGATGTATTGTGATCAAATAAATGCAGCCTTGGTGAGCATAAGAGACTTTCAAAAACATTTTAAAAATCTTCTTAAACAACAAATTTTAACAAATGTAAACTTTTTTGTAAAGTCTTAGCATGGTAATTTTATGACCAGGCATCAGTTCCAGGCAAACACAACTTAGGAATAGAATCTTTGCCTGTTTCTGATTCTAATTAGTTAAAACTCCATCGGATAATGTTTCAAAAATCACAAAAGACCACCAGTACTTAGTCTAGACAGCAAATAAGTGGTTTAGTCACCTAGGGCCTCACTATCCTCACTGTTCTCATCCTCTTGAGATTTTGAGTCACGATATCCCATAGCACAAGAATGTGTTCTACTATTACCGCTAGTTATGAAGTACAGTGAAATAAATGAATGAATAATAGAGAATTATTTCAGTGTGGCTTACTCAACATTTTTTTCTAGGTGTGTAGGGGAGCAAAAGCAGGACCCCTCACCCCTCGTTAGGCCCCAGAGAAATTATTTTCTATTGGTCGCTTCACCACATGAAATAGTGTATTGTCTTGTGAATATCTGTGATCAAAAAAGAACATCAGCCATCTGAAAGAGGGATTTCAAATGGTTGGAGGATGGGGAGCCTCCATCAGAGCCTGAGTCACTCCAAAAGAATCTGGTTATGCATTGCTTTGTCTGCAGTTCAGACCTCTCGCCAACCTTTGTGTTCACTCTTTTTGAAGCCTACAAGAGACCCTTTTCAAAGACTGCGATGACGCATTTTAACGGTCATCAATATCATAAATCCTGCAAAGTTTTTTATATTTTCATTTTTAAAAAAACGTATGCACATTTAAAACAATATACTTAGTATTATCTTACCTTTGCATCAAATTACAAAAATCTAGTTAACGCTGCTGTGTGTTTCTAATACAGCGGCTATGGGAGTGATGGTAAAAATGACATATTTTTCTCTTCTGACTTCCTTTATCAATCGCTCTCTATTTTTATTTCTCTTTCACAACTTTTGAAAGTTGTGAAAACACTATTGTGGAGGTTTTCTTCTGCTATTTGAGCAAAAAAAAAAAAAAAAAAAAAAAAAAAATTATGTATTCTCTCATTCACAGCTATAGAATTTTACCCGACTATGATGACTTGCGCTTCTGAGAAACCCAGAAATGTGAAAAGGTTCTAGTGTATAATCCCTTGGACTCTTAGCTATACTAAGGAAATGTGTGCCATTAAATCTAATAACCTCCAGTAACACATGAAAGATACAGCTAAATTAAAAAACAGCCATTGGGGGCTTTTATCATATTTTGAAGGGACTCTGCAGATGTTATTATGTACAAGAACATTGTTCAGTTGTTGCTCTTCCCTTGAGAAATTCAGCAGAATTGTTTCCTTCTAGAATTGATTTATGTCTCTGTAGGTTCTATCCAGTGTCCAATTAAAGGCATTAAATGGGCTTTCAGCTATGTACAATCAGGAAAAGTTTCAAATGGAGCCATTCTGGAATCATTATTGCCCTTTTCAGGAGAGCGTTTGCATGCTGTATCATAAAAGGTCATCGGATACAGAAACAATAAGTGCTTGCCAATGCGCCGTGATTCCCTGTTGGATTGTGACTTAGTGGTTGTCACACAACCTTGTGTAAGTATGAGCACATGCTTGCAATAAGGCAAGGATATGGAGTAAGTTAAATGGCCATAGGCCACATCGTACAACTTCAGAGAGATTGTGATGAGAAAGTGCAGTAGCCCTTGCTGTTCGTCCTCTGGGGAGCGAATTAGAAGGGTTTTCAAGCAATTTGAAAGATTAGACAAAATGTAACGCAGGGATTGACGTAGAAACTATATGAGAATTAAGCACTGTGAACTATTCACTGATCTGAACAAGGGTAATGTAAGGTAGGAATCATTTTTACCATGATGATTTTTTTATAATTCCAGCTTATAGTCAAAAAAACTTTCTCATTACTTTCAGTAATAATACTGACAAAACATATTATTGATTGTTACATGTTACTGTAGAGCCTTTACTGCTTATTTTGTGAGGTCATAAAGTTACAGGAACTGGAAATTAGCAGAGCTAAAAGCTTGATTGTGATGACTATGTAAAACAGACACACTTCTTTGTTTCTTTGAACTTGTATAACGCATTTCCTTCCTCTAAATAGAGTACAAATGTTTAGAGGGCAGTATAAGCTTTTTAATGAATATTTCAGACATGATGCATGTTAGTTTTTGTGCTGTCGCCTTTTCTCCAGAAATAGATTATAAAATGTTGACTTGAATTTTGACAAACTGTTGCTGACTCCTAATGCCATGTAGAATTATTATACATTTTTTATGCTTCATAGTGTACATTTGATACTTTTCTTTTTCATTTTTAAAATATTTTTGACAGCTTTTTGTTATTGTTTCACAGAACTTTGTTTTGTGCATTCAAATATTCATTTATGTTCAGAGTGACTTATTATTTTGTGCTCTCTTGGGGCTTAATCAGGGTTTTTGCCACCCTAAATTGGCCAATCTTTTGACTGCTGTGTTAAACAGGTATTGAAGTAAGTGTGGTGGAAAACCGCAGTTTTAAATAGGTAAACTGAGGTTTTATCTTTATCTTTTATCTTTATTTTTTATCAGTCAAAAGATTTAATTGGAAAGAAAAGTTAAATGGTTATTACTAGCTAAACAATGATTAAACAAAATATTGTCACTGAACAATATTTATTTTTTGTTAAAGGGTTAGTTTACCCAAAAAATGAAAATTATGTCATTAATTACTCACCCTCATGTTGTTCCAAGCCTGTAAGACTTTCGTTCATCTTTGGAACACACATGAAGATCTTTTTGATGAAATCGAGATTTCTGTCCCTCCATTGACAGCTACTGGACTACCACATTGATGCTTCAAAAAGTTCATAAAGAGAACGTAAAATGAATCCATTATGAATTGAATGGTTTAGTCCAAATTTCTGAAGAGACATGATCACTTTATATGATGAACAGATTGAATTTAGGCTTTTATTCATATAAACATTCATCAACACACATCAGCTCAAGCATGTTTGAAAATTCAATTCATATGGATTAGCCTTATGATCTCTTTATGAACTTTTTGAAGTGTAGCTGTCTGTGGAGGGACAGAAAGCTCTCAGATTTCATCAAAAACATCATTTGTGTTCCGAAAATGAACGAAAGTCTCACGGGTTTGGAACAACATGAAGGTGAGTACATGATGACAGAATTTTTAGCTTTAACAGAAAAACCTTTAACTTTTTCTTTACTTAAGGCAACCATATTTGTAAAGTACATTCTTTATACCCTCCAGTGTTAAACTGACACTCATAATTCACTTCATCTTATCTGTCTTCACAGCAACACACAAACCCTGTATCTAGTTGATGATATCTTTTTAGCTTTCTCTTTGAATACTGTAACTCATTCCATGTAGTTGGTGATAGGCTGTAAAATGAGGCATCCTCAAACAGATTTACACAATAATTTTAGACTGTACAGGTGCTGGTCATATAATTAGAATATCATCAAAAAGTTGATTTATTTCACTAATTCCATTCAAAAAGTGAAACTTGTATATTATATTCATTCATTACACACAGACTGATATATTTCAAATGTTTATTTCTTTTAATTTTGATGATTATAACTGACAACTAAGGAAAATCCCAAATTCAGTATCTCAGAAAATTAGATTACTTAAGACCAATACAAAGAAAGGATTTTTAGAAATCTTGGCCAACTGAAAAGTATGAACATGAAAAGGATGAGCATGTACAGCACTCAATACTTAGTTGGGGCTCATTTTGCCTGAATTACTGCAGCAATGCGGCGTGGCATGGAGTCGATCAGTCTGTGGCACTGCTCAGGTGTTATAAGAGCCCAGGTTGCTCTGATAGTGGCCTTCTGCTCTTCTGCATTGTTGGGTCTGGCATATCGCATCTTCCTCTTCACAATACCCCATAGATTTTCTATAGGGTTAAGGTCAGGCGAGTTTGCTGGCCAATTAAGAACAGGGATACCATGGTCCCTAAACCAGGTACTGGTAGCTTTGGCACTGTGTGCAGGTGCCAAGTCCTGTTGGAAAATGAAATCTGCATCTCCATAAAGTTGGTCAGCAGCAGGAAGTGCTCTAAAACCTGGCTGCGTTGACCTTGGACCTCAGAAAACACAGTGGACCAACACCAGCAGATGACATGGTACCCCAAACCATCACTGACTGTGGAAACTTTACACTGGACTTCAAGCAATGTGGATTGTGTGCCTCTCCTCTCTTCCTCCAGACTCTGGGACCCTGATTTCCAAAGGAAATGCAAAATTTACTTTCATCAGAGAACATAACTTTGGACCACTCAGCAGCAGTCCAGTCCTTTTTGTCTTTAGCCCAGGCAAGACGCTTCTGACGCTGTCTGTTGTTCAAGAGTGGCTTGACACAAGGAATGCGACAGCTGAAACCCATGTCTTGCATACGTCTGTGCGTAGTGGTTCTTGAAGCACTGACTCCAGCTGCAGTCCACTCTTTGTGAATTTCCCCCCACATTTTTGAATGGGTTTTGTTTCACAATCCTCTCCAGGGTGCGGTTATCCCTATTGCTTGTACACTTTTTTCTACCACATCTTTTCCTTCCCTTCGCCTCTCTATTAATGTGCTTGGACACAGAGCTCTGTGAACAGCCAGCCTCTTTTGCAATGACCTTTTGTGTCTTGCCCTCCTTGTGCAAGGTGACAATGGTCGTCTTTTGGACAACTGTCAAGTCAGCAGTCTTCCCCATGATTGTGTAGCCTACAGAACTAGACTGAGAGACCATTTAAAGGCCTTTGCAGGTGTTTTGAGTTAATTAGCTGATTAGAGTGTGGCACCAGGTGTCTTCAATATTGAACCTTTTCACAATATTCTAATTTTCTGAGATACTGAATTTGGGATTTTCCTTAGTTGTCAGTTATAATCATCAAAATTAAAAGAAATAAACATTTAAAATATATCAGTCTGTGTGTAATGAATGAATATAATATACAAGTTTCACTTTTTGAATGGAATTAGTAAAATAAATCAACTTTTTGATGATATTCTAAATATATGACCAGCACCTGTAGATCTGACATAAACATGTCAAAGTTCACCACACAATGACCACTTGATTAATAAACCTAAATTATACACTTTCACTGTACATGGGTTTTCAAGGTTTGGGAAAGTACTGGTTTACATAATGCACACAGAATGACATTCCAGTTAATTCCTTTGGCTTCTGTGAAGGATTTCTGTGTATTTTTGCAAATGCACAGAGAAGTCTGAGAAAGCAATTTAACTGTAAGTGTCCTAATTTTCATCCTCATTCAAAGTAGCTTGGTGTATTCTTCTTACATGCAGTTGCTTGGGCAAACTTGAGTTTCTGTATTTTCAATTTAAAACCTTTCATTTTAATTCAGCCTCTGCTAAATCTACCAGCCAGACTTCTTACAACTTATATGACCTTTCAAAAGCATAAAATTAGCCTTTAAGTTGCTGCTTGTGGCTTTTGTGAAATTGGTGTCAGAAGTTGCGTTGAACTAAAACTTCTAATTGTCCACTTAACTCTGAAACTTTTATTTGCTATAATGATAACAAAGAAAGTGCATGTTTCTCATTCTGGATTACGTAAAACATCTTTCACTTACATTAACAATTTTTATCTCTCGTCTTTTTTGGCCATTCATCATCCTGCAGTTTTCATACCATATCACACATGTATTGTTTAGTCTCTCATCCCTTTTGTTTTTTTTTAAATTGCAAAAAATTAAAGTTGAGAAAACTTAAAAGTTTAAGGCAACCAGCTGCTGGAGATTTTTGAGTTTTCTCAACTTGTTGTTGAATAACAAATTCAATTTATAATAAGTTGGTTGCCTTAAACTTTTAAGTTTTCTCAACTTTAATTTTTTACAGTGGTATGTGGTAAATAATAGTTTGATGAATAATTTGCTTAAAATGTCTGTTTTGTAAGTAGAAACATTAAACAAATGTGACCTTATATGAACTAAACATTTTATACCATTCTATTAGTATAAGTTCTATTTCTGTTTTGAATCAGTACCGCAAATAAAAATTTGATTTAATCTCTTTTGCACCTTATCAGAGCATACATGTTTCATAACAGCTCTGTACCAAATTTTATGACTGGCAATATTATTAATTTATTTTGACCCTATAGTGAATATTGATTTTGACAGCTATATGAAACTGTAATATGACTGAATTTCCCCTGCTGTGCAAAAGATTATTTCTTCTGAGAGTAAGAGCACAGTTGGGTTTTTATTGGGTTTCTTTTTCTATTTTAAAGGGAAATTGAATATGACAGCTTATAAAATGTAAATGGCAAATAGTTTATTTTACACTAAAACTCATTGGATGATTGGACAGGTGAAAAGTCATTCAGTGTCTCATGTAAATCTAAAAAGTGCTGGATTATTTATAAGACCTTTGTGAAATCAAGGTGTGAATTTTGAGTCTGCCTGCAATTCGTGACCCCCATTTGAAAACTTAATTTCCCTTTTCCTCATTTAACATGTTGATTCTAATTGTTGGAGACATATAGGTGGCAGGTGACCCCTTTTCTCTTGGTGTGAACTAAATCACAGGTGACATGACTGATGTTCATACGCATCCATTAGTAAAACGTCATACAGAATTCTTCATAATGATTTATTTCAAAATAAACACTTTAGGGACTAAATCAAACCAATGTACAGACTCACAAAAGAAAGAACAATGTGCTTTATGCTGTCACAAGCTGCCATATACATAGAAGTAATCTTCACATTAAGTGGGAAAAAGGAATGGAAGGACAGTATATATATGCTACAATTAACTATGTTACAGTGTTGAAAATATTGACAATTTGATGGAATGTCTGTAAAATAGCTACCCTTACTTTTTACACTAAATCATGGTAATGTTTAATTTAATGGCATTCACCACACTGGGACAATTTCAGAGAGAAATGTTTTGTGTCAGTTTGAAAAAAATGTAACCACATTCTGAAATGTCTTTTTTCCAAATAAGTGCATGATATTTTTTGCAAGTTATTGCCCCCCCAGCCCCCCCCACCCCCCAAGTAGGAATGCTGCTGTACTAGCGGGGGGCTCTAACCCTTCATCTAGTACACAGAGTAGGCATTATGTTTCCTTATAGATTTTGTGCCTGAGGGGTGGGTTTGTAAATGAGGCCTGGTGCTTTAACAGCTCAACATTATGAAATTGGCAGTAGTAACAGACAAATTCCATATGATAATTTTCTTTGGAGGGGCACAGGGCATTGGCATTCTTTGCTGTGTGTGTGGTGTTCACATTATGTGTAATCCTTGTCCAAGGCCATACTTAGGTGTTCAAAATTAGTTTTGATTAGGGGGATTTTGAGATGTCTTTTCTGGTTAAATATTTTTGTGCCTCAATTTCAAAAGTCAGATATTTGTAAATCATGCTAGCTAGATTTTTTTTTAATTTTATTTGCATGTATTTATTATTGAAAAGTGGGATGTACATGTCAGTTATTCAGCTATTGTTGATGTTTAAATGAATAATCTGACTGTTCTTAAATATAGATGTGAAATAATCCACAACAATTTAAACAATAAACCCACTCAAAATAATAAAATCTGATGCTGAAGATACAAATGTTTAATAAATTTGGCAATACATTCATAACTACGTCTAAACACAGAAAACTTTAGGCTCTAGAACTATTCACTATGTAGTAGACATCATCCAGAATCTTTTTTCTGTAAATGTCACAAAGGTTATAAAGTGCATTGTTTTATATATATATATATATATATATATATATATATATATATATATATATATATATATATATATATATATATATATATATATATATATATATAGGTAGTCATTACGTCAATTAGTTCTGTCTTAAGGTCTACCTCAGATGTTCCACTAACACTGCTTTTTTTTTTTTTTTTTAAAGGTTATATTGCCTACAATGCTACAAATTCAGCTTTCATTATTGAATGAATGAATCAGCCCATTAGTACTTCCAGAACTTGGTTGTAAATTCTCCAACCACTACTTCTTTTCTTTGTTAATTGACAAGGTTTTGAAGCACAACTCTTTCTAATGACATAATTCTGCTGACTGTGAAGCAACATTTAGCATGATGTGATGCCGAGTCTCTTATGCACACTCAGATCGGTCAATTAACAAAACAGATGTTTTGGTATCTACAGAACATTGCAAAGACTCTCTATTGGCCCACGAATGCCTTCCAGTAAAGCCAATTACATTCCCCAAAGTCATTCAAAAAACGTTTGGGTTTCTGCAAGGTCTAAATAGTTCATGTTTGTTTGGCAAAGTAACCCTGCCTTTCCATGAATAAAACAAGTGAATCTTTTCCGTATATGCCATATAACTTTTACATGCAGTTTATGCTGTTACAGATAACTAAATGATGAACTAGGTAAATACATAACAAAAATCAAGGTAAAAATCAATGCCCTTCTTTTTGTGTCAAAGCACTTGCATGCATACGAATTGTCAGAACTAATGTTTTTAATGTTTGCTCCAACATACCTCATTATCTCAATGCTGTTCTGCCTAACCCAACATAACACAACAAACAAGGAGCAAACACGACTCCAAAAATATCTCTTTACTGTTTTTAAGACGATATAAAAAACATTGTATATACATATCATACGTAAAAAAAAAAACACAGTCATACATATATAATTGCACTTGGCGCTAACAGAGGAGACTACATGGGTGGCGATGATGGTCTGGTGGTCTTTTGCTGAGTCATTTACAGGGGATGCATATTTGGCAGGTTAAGTGCTGGGTCAGCAAGCATGCCAGAGGACTATATGGTACATATCTGTGACGGTGGGCTGTCAGATTCCCTTGTCATCTGGCAGACTTCTTAGTTTGACTGTTGTTGGGCTTTTTTCATTCTGAAATGAAGAGAAGCAAAATGTTACAATGAGAAGTCACACACCATCATTGAATTTAATTAACTAAATTTATTTGAACTAAAAGTGTTCATGACTTGTGAATAGAAGCAGGACATTTTTAAATAGCCTGTTTCTCCACAGTGATTAAAATAATAAACCTAAATTATGCTTCTGGCAAGAATGTAACAGACATGTCTGTATTTTTTATAGGCAATTTCTATTAGTAACTGCATGCTGTTAGCTTTAATTTTGCTGAAGCTGCGACTATGGAAAATCATCTAATTTCAAGCTGAAGTGAATTTTTGAGCTACTAATATCAACAAAATGATAAATAACAAAAATAATGATTTTCAATCATGATTTTTTCCTGAACATTCCCGTCTGCTATTGGTCGGACAAACAGATAGTTGCGCCATTGGTTAAGCTAATGTTGATGTTATTAGCCTAGTGGATGATCAAACAACCAGATTAATACTACAGCAAATTTGGCCTAAAGAAGGCTTTGAGTACTTACAGTTGTCTCAATATATTGGGTTTGACAGGTGTTTGAAAATGTTTTTTAATTACACACTTCAGCCTTTTAAAGTAAGTCACATGACCAGAATGTCTGAGCTGTTTTGTAGCTCATTGACCAGAGGTGTTGCAGATGGCAGAAACCTCCCTCACTACCTGCAGATGTACAACTTCCTTTTTCACTTATTGAGCTGTACTAATGACCGCACAGTATGTGCTCATTATAGCGTCCAGAGACCATTCATGGGTGTTCAGCCTCAAGGAGCCATCGTTCATCTCTAGCCATGAGTGTTTTGTTGTGCAGACCGGACAGTTCACACTTTTCTACCCCTTTAGACAATGATTATTGTTTAACGGGTACAAACACACCATTGAAGGCAGAGCCTACAGGTTTGCCATACATCCATAAGCTTTATATTTACCCACCCCCTCTCAAATTCAACAAGGGTGCACAGCTAGCAGTGAAATGAAAGACGATGGCAACCAGTCCCATGATCTAATACATCAAGCTCATGATCAGATGTGGGAAAATGTCTTTCTTCTCATGATTCAGTACAACAAAAGCTTGTTTTACTTTGTTTAGACATTCATGATAACAATCAGCGGAGGAACTAAGGCAACGCTGCAAAGCCCGAACATGTTTTAGATTAGCTAGGCAGTAGCAGCTAATCTTGCACATCAACTTTAGATAAATATTCAGAGCATTATAAGTGGACAAAAACATTCAAAAGAAATCTAAGAAACAAACCGGGAATGGCTTTTGTGAGCATTTAGAGATATGGGAGAAACAAGAAAGACCTGTATTTTAAAGTGCGGGTGACTTTTTGTCAACAGAGACTACTACATAAACTATTAAACTGAGACTTTGATATTTGATGCGATGCACAATTTTGTCTGGTAAAAGTAAGTCTAATTTGGTTAATTGGAATTGACTCTGTAAGGGCCTTTATTTTGCATTTGTGAACAACGATATAAAACAATTTAAACATTGTGTGTAGCCCTGCATTTCCTCTCCTGTTTCTCCCATTTCTCAGCTCCTATTTGTCAAAAGGGTTTCCTTACTTGTTCAGGGCGTTCTTCAGGTACTGTTGCAGCCACTTGGTCTCTGGGTTAATGCACACCTCCTTGTTGTTCTTCAGTTTGGCACTGCAGGTGAAAAGTGTAAGTTTTCATTATAACTTGTTTGAATATGTAAATACGATATCATGGTGCTGAAATTTGACATTTTTAGACATTCAAATTGCAGTATAAGCAAGCAGTCATTACTAAGTATAAAGCTGCAAGAGCCCATTGTGAGTAGATTTTGAATGCCATACAATAGAAACCCCATAGTCAGCATCAGCCATACAATAGCAGAACAGTTGTGCATTCAAGCTCAGCCAAGCAGTTGGTTCTCAGTCACTCCTCTTTTTAGTAAGTGATATTACACTGCACTGTCTCATCACCCTAAGTATTCTTTCCCTGCATCTGCGTTCCCACTTTCCCTGCAGGTCTTAACAGATTGTCAGATTGTTATCACACTCTTCCTTGTAGCTCTCAGCCAAAAGATTAGATTATATGTCTTGTCAACACAAGTGAACCATTTGTCTTCAATTGTCTACAAATGACACAAATCATTAAAATCTTTCCTATGTAAAGTAAAAATGAATCAAGTTAAAATATCATTATTAACAAAAAACTAACATTTTAACTGTATAATACTGTGTTTGTATTTAATAATTGAAATTTATTACATAAATAATTGAAACTTTTTTTAGAACATCGATTTGGATGAATGTAATAATAATGGTAATAATTAATATTATTTTCATCTTGTTTTAATTCAAATGTTTACTTTATACATTTTTGTCTGCTTTGGATGAGTGTATTGATGCTATAAATGCTTACTATGAAAAGTTCTTTAAACCCAGGGTTTCTGGCATACATTATAGTTCATGTGATGATATGGATGTGACACACACAAACGGTCTGCTGAAATTCACAGCTGTGAGTTGTTGTCCTTCTCATAATCCTGTGAGTAACGCATTCCTAAATGGGGCCACAATGAACGGCACTACATAATATAAAGTACAAAAAAGGTGTGCACATCCCAAACCTTAATTGGGTTCAGGTGCAGGACAAAAAGATGATAATCATAAGTAAGAAGAGTAATGTTCGCACACCAAGGTTATAGCTTCAAAAACATTTATTAATAAAAAGAGCAACGTTTCAACCATCAGGTCTTAATCAGGCACCAGATGAACCGGTCGAAACGTTGCGCTTTTTATTAATAAATGTTTTTGGAGCTGTAAACTCAGTGTGTGGACATTACTCTTCTTACTATGTAATATAAATCCTTGAAAAGTTTATGAAGATGTGAACATTCTTCGGAGACAAGATTAGCCTTGAAGTATGTGTCCACTATCATCATATCTGTATCATTAAAGTAATCAGTTCTTATCTTCAATTCACAGATCCCCTCTAATTTGGTTAGCTCACTCTTTTGAAGTAGCAGCGGTTTATCAGGGCCTGGCATTTGTTGGTCTATCTCGATCTAGTCAGCAGGAGCTGGAGAGGGTCTGGACTGCGAACAGCAGGTAGTAATTACTTCACAGCAAGCCAAGGCCAACAGCAAACACTGGTAGATAGTGTTACCAGCATCACTCATCAATGCAGATCTGAAGTATCAAGGGCTCTTGAGCTTTGGGATTCAGGTTCTGATCTGCTCTCCAGGGCTTTGCCTATGGCTTTTGTGGCAATCGTTAGACGGCTTGTGATTTTTGAGTCTGACCAGCTGTTTTTATCTCGCTGACCCTTTGACACGGTTTAAGTCTTTGTTTACGCCTTGGTGAGCATTTATGGTATGGAAAATTAGTGACATTCTTAATAGAGTTTGACACGCCACTGCCATTAATCTTTGTTAAAAATCCAAAAAAAGCAGTTGTTTTGAACACTTCACTCAACAGAGGTGAAAACATACAGGGAGGAGAGTTCTCATCAGCATGCAAGGCTATAGTGTGTGACTAAGCACATCATTCAAGCCCTTTACATGTGTGAGAAAGAGCTTGAAGAGGAACTCTTTCGGACCCCTATGATGCTGTTTTCCTGTACAAAATACAAATGCATCCATGCTTAAAGGTCCTACCCCCTCCTATAGCATTTCCCCCTGGATGTGTGCAATTGTGAGAGCCTGTCCAACGGTATAATGCCAGACAGGGGAGGCCAATTCCTGTCCCATTCAGTGTCCCTTCAGTATTTGGAGATTGATGGGGTGAAGTGATGTGTTTCTGGGTCAGCCAGACACCTCATCAGAGGCAGAGCTGCTGAGTGTGTAAGAAAGAGAGAGTTTAGAGTAGATACTCACATGACTTGGAAGGGGCAGTTTGGTGTATGGAGGAACTTGAGCTCACGAATGCTTCTCTGTGGGACAGTGTTGACTGTGGAACGGCACCAGCATCTCTCTACCAGACTGATGGGCTTGGCTAGAGAAGAATTAAGAGAAAAAGAGAAGAGAAACTGAATTCAGCTATTGCTGTGATTCTTGTAATTCGGTTCACGTGAGCAAAATCATGATGAAGTTTGATGAGAAAGTGGACTTTCACTTTCTGCCCTGCATGTTAATACTGAGTTCACACAACAGATGTGTTCTGTAAAAGAAAACAGCATCCTTGACTAAAAATGAAACTTAAAAGATTTGGTTTAATTGTATAATCATCCTCTAGCCTTCAAACTCACTATTGCAACACTCTCTAATTATAACCAGCACAATTTTCAGACACACTGAGGGTGCATGTTCCTCTATTTTTTAGCAATGTATATTTATATTATATAATAGGGCTAGTTATGCACTCTATACATTCTTATAAATTAATATGCTCTTGAAATTCAGTGTATAATATTATAGGGTATATACTGAGGTAACTGCCATTTTAGGTGCATTTATAAAGCAGTTCAAGTGAATATATTTGATGAGAAATGTTTAATGCACTCATACTTTAACCTACATATTAGTTAATAAAAAAAACACAACACAACAAAGTATTAAAGTGGGCATTGCTAGGCTGTATGAACTGGAGCGCGCGTGCACGCAAATACTTGGACGCTATTTTAATAGCCTTCAAGTTCTTGCACATTAAAGCGAGTGAATTGTATGGCAGCGCTGGGATTATTGTTCCATTTGGCTCAGACCTGTTACACGTTCAAGGAAGCAGAGACTTAACAGCTCGAGCAGCTTTACATTGTAAGTGAAGACAGGACGGCGCACGTACGCAAATACTTTAACGGACATCGCCCACTCACAAGAGTGCAGAGGTGTGAATTACCTGCGACTTAACGGAGCTCTATCCACGTTAGTCCACTTGTAAAATGCTAATGACATCTCTAGTAATCTATTTTATTGTTATGTAAACGCGCGAGCCATAGTTAGAGCCGCGCGCTCTGGCTCGATTGAAGTAAAGACTGGCGCTATCTCTGCGGTTCTGTTTTATCCTCTAATTTGTGGGTAATTAAGAGAAAACAAAGAGGGCGACAAATACACACATTAATCAACGCTGTGCCAGTGCCTTTTCTGCTCTCCTGACCGCATGTGCGTCATTCTGTTAATATTTGGAAAAATCACGTGCGTTTATGCAGTTAAAACGGGTGTAAATAACTCACGTGGGTTTTTTTCTGATTAAGTAAAAAAAAAAAAAATTGCTAAAGACATGAAATTACTAATAAAAACGTTTTACGTTTAATTAACACTGTAAATGCAAATGCGTAAAAACACTGAAACATGCGTTGTTTCTTACACAGGTGCATTTTATAAACCGTAAAAACCTTAAATATTACTTGCAATAGTAGCATAGACTGTTTTTAATGAACGGAATTGCACTGTCGACAAATTGTGTACCAAAACATGCATCTAAGCTTTATGCACAATGCAAAAATAATATAAACATTTGCAAAGTATCTAGTGAACAATAACTCACCATTTGAAACCGGTGCATGAATGACGACCGCCATCAGAGCGAATATTACGATCACTTTCACATCCATGTTTGCTGTGTAAAGAAGAGATCCTCACAACGTAGAATCCAGGAGCAACTGTGACAGCAACAACTGCGTCTCTGGGTTAAATTTGCTCACAGGCTCTAGCCTAGACACCCCCTACGATCCCCCCACCTTCAAAAGGAGAAAGTGGGTGTTCCCACGATGATTTGTCAGCTATTGGCACCAAATATATCCTCTGTTACATTTCTGGAACCAAATTAGAGTACTTACGTTTTCTGTGGAACAGACATTTTTTTATTAATGATTTATTTAATATTTGTAGTTTGGTGATGAATATTGTGAATATAAATACTGTGGCCCAAGACGTGAGCATGCATTTATAAAGAATATAGCTGCCAAGTTCTTATAAATGTAACAACTTTTATAAAAATTTTCAGCAAATTTTTGATTTAACAACAGAATGCTTTCCATCTTGGTTACACATTGAGTTAGATTTATTTTTATTTTCTTTTAATTAATACTATTTTAAAACAGTACTGCTTTACTGCTTTTTGTAAATAATAAGCCATTTTCAAAGTAGTTAGGCCAAACTTATTCAAGAATTTCAGCCTTTTAATAGACTTTTTTTTTTTTTTTTTTTTACAGCCTCTGCTTAGTTACACTGTCTAGACATTTTTGGCCCCACAAAAAAATATTCAGAAACGGAAAACATATTCACCATAAAAGGGGTGAATTTAAGTCATTTGTATGCATTGTATTTCTTAATGTATTTTTGAATAACATACATGATTAGTGATGTCATTGACCTTTACATTTCTCAAGTCTTTATCTATTTACATTGTGTGTTTCATTATTTTCCCAAATTCAGCCACAGAACCCACCAAATTATTCCCAGAGAAGCCAGAGATCTGCATCTGTTTGCCTTTAGTCATGGTAAACTCTAAGTTCTATAGCCTGAAATAGCCCAATTTACATGAATATTAATTCATAGTTTGTTCATAATGACTGTTTTGGAAATTAATAAATTGCATCCCTTGTATTAGCAAGGTAAATAAATAGTCATGCAAAATGTAATTTAAATAAATAAATCTTTTTTTTTTTTTTTTGTTCAAGAGAAAACAGAAACAGAGAAAGTGAAAAAGTGAAAGCAAACAATTAGTTTTATATTGGGCCAGAATTTTCCACCAAGCCTTCCAGTTAAATCAAAGTGGGGTGACGTGGATGGGGAGGGGGTGTATTAGTTTGTGTAATAGGACACAGATGTGTTCTCAGTTTCCAGGGATATAGCTGTGCCGCACTAGACTTTTGTCCCATAACGAAGCTCCAGAGGAGAGGGGTGAGTTCTTGTGTAATGGGACTCTAAACAGACCCAGCTCACCGGGTCAAACCTGCTGCTCAGTGGCCCGTGTGTGCCAGGGCAGTGAAGGCAGTGAAGTGTTGGCACGCATTTAATCACTCTCACAGTCAATTACTTATTTTAAGTCAGACTATTTTTAAGTTTAATCTTGAGACCTTTTAGCTTGTATATATCATTTGAGAAAATGCGGAAAGGATTTTAGATGGGAATAAACAATGTTGGACATTATTTTAAAGCTTTTCATTGTTTGTCTCCACTGTCTTGCTGTCATTCTAAGTTTTAGTTACTGTGTGTTTAAACAAACTTTTTAATGCCTTTAAAGTCTTTGAGTGCTCAGCTTTCCTCTCTTCAAAAGCCCGGAGGTGAATGCAGATGTCATTTTACAAGGTGCCACCGGTGGGAGAGTTCACACCCATCCTGAGATTCTGTAGGCACATTCCCAGTTGGCCAGTGGATAACAAGAGATGGAAGTACAAAGTTCCATAGTTTTCACTTAATTCGAAAACCTCATCATTTCAGCAGTCCTATATTTATCTACAAAAAACAGTATCTAAACTCTTGGGCAGCATCTGAAGGGACGATCCAATAGAAAACAAAGTGTGTTGTCATTATAAATTAGCCTTCTGTTTTTCCCGTCTCATTTTTGTAACAACATATGTAAAATTTTTCCCACCTGTAGGTTATTTGTATGCTTTTAGTACATTTAGTATAGTAATATTAACTAATCATATATGTAATTAACTAGTCCACTCAAAAATATTGTATTCTCAACAATTCAAAACATATTTGCATGTTTATACATATTTTAAGGAAGCTGTCAGAGAAGTTTAAGGCATTAGTGTGTTTAGTTCTATGGTTTATAGACCAGCCGTGTGTTTTTGAATAACAGCAGATGGATTTGCTTTGCAATGGTAATATGCTGGTTTAGTTTGCATAGAAACAATATAACTTTTTACAGTGCAGATCTCATGAGGAATGAAGTGAACGTACTGAAGTGGGTCTGCAAAGTGAGCTCTCAAATTACCTTTTCTGAATGTGGTATTAACAAGCATCGTATCTTTAAGAATTCATTTGTTAAAAAAAGATGTTAAAGTCATCTTAAATGATTAGAACCTCATTACTCACAATAGAGCATTTAAAAGCCACAGAATAGGAATATTCATTAAGTAATTTTGGATTAAAGCTCATTAACCCTTTTGAATTATCATCTGACTGTAATGAGGGAAGTTCAATTTACAAGAGGTGTCAGGTCATCCTCAGATCTTGCCCCGTCCTAGTCGCCCCCCACATGGAGCGTTGGGACTCTTGCTGTGGAGCACCCCTGAGTTAAGTAAACATGCAGCCAACAGGGGAAACCAGAAGTGTTATCATTGACACGAGAAGAGCCTTCTAGGGTATAAATCTAGCCCTGCAGACTCCATGCCCCCCATACGCCTGCAGAGTGATGGAGTCCCACCCAGACATACCATCATATCTATGTCAGTGCTGTGATGGAATTGAAACAATTGACTCAATTCAGGTTGTTTAGGCATTCCATTCAGCTTCATAGTAATTTTGGCTAAAAGACATTCTGTTTTTGAAAATGATCATATTTTTTAATGTTAAATAATTAAAGCTAGTTCCACTGTAGAATTTCTGATAGTAGACCTAAGTTAGGGGTAGCCAACCCTATACCTGGGGGGCTAACTTCCTGCATTCTTCAGTTTTAATTCTGCTCCAACAAACTTACTTGGTGTACCTTGAACACCTGAAAGCTGGTTCAGGTGTGTTTGATTAGGGTTAGTAGCCCTTGAGGAGAAGGGTTGGAGACCCCTGATCTAGGGGCTAGTTGTCACACTTTTTATGTTAACCTTTTTTTTTTTTTTTTTTTTTTTTTTTTTACATTTATGTGAATATTTCTCATATTTTTGAAAGGTACAGAAAAAAAGTTACATACACAGTCACTTTTTATGTATAGCCTACAGTGTAATAGACATTTCAGCTATGTTTAAATAGTAAAACAATTATGAAAAATTCATGAAATTCGTGAAACATAAAAATGTTAAAGGCAAAAAAAAAAAAAAACATTGTTTTGACCAAGAAAAATTACATTTGTCAGCTTGCCTAAATGAAAATGTAACATCCTGTCCGACTTGACATTTGTGAAAAATGTCCTTGTTCTGAAAATGCAGTTCTCCTTTTGGTTAAAATCTGTCTTTGTAATAAAACTGTCTTTTCCCTGAATTTTAGTTTTTGTGTTCACTTGATTTTTTTAAAAATGATTTTTTATTTATTTAGCTAAAATATGACATTGGAATTTTTGATTGGTGAAATTGTTCAGATTTAAGACTGGTAGCCGTTTGAAACAACATGCAAAACTGTAAATTTATTCAAAACCTTACTGAGATACAACCCTTGTGACAACTAACCCCGGTCTTCCCTCTATGGGTGACAGATTGTAAATGTGCCCCATGATTTTCTTCCTTTATGTTGGTAATGAGTCACAGGGCAGTCTCGTGAATAGATTCTCTGCAGGATGCCTCTGTGCTGTTTGTCCTGTACACCTCGCACAGATCTCTGCCTGTCAGACTGAGATGGAAATGAGGGGGCTAGCTGCACATATGCACCTCCAAGTGGGATTAGACGACCCGAAACATTGATGGCTGATAATTAAACAAGAGGATTGTTCACAGCCTGCAACAGGAATCACATAAGAGCAGTTTTAAAAAATAGGATCCTTTTTCGCTTTTTGTAATTTTTTATAGGATTAGGTTGATCCTTTTATGTTTTTTATCGTATTACAGCTATGAATAGTTGTTTAAGCGTTGTGTGGAACTGTGTGCACAACATCTGCTATTGCTCTTCGTGCTTAGAGGGAAAAATCACATTACGCTTGTCTTTGTCATTGACTCTATGGCAACTACAGTTGATGAAGATGAGTGGGGAGGAATCAAATCCGCTGATCGAGGGGAATGAGAGCAAACGGAGAGATCTGAATGCAGAGAGAGCAGATGTTTCACACATATTTACTTATCTCACAGCCAGTGTTTGTGCAGACAATCTTCCAGCAGGGATCACTTAAAGGAATATTCTGGGTTCAGTACAAGTTAAGCTCAATTGACAGCATTTGTGGCATAATGCTGAGCACCACAAAAATTGATTTCCACTTGTCCCTCATTTTCTTTTACACAAAAACTGGTTTACAGTGAGACACTAACAATGGAAGTGAATAGGGCCAATCTGTAAACATTAAAATAGTCATTGTTTCAATAGTCCATGATGTAGCCACATGATGTAAATGATATGCATGTGAATATGGTTTTAGTGTGAAAAAAATACTTAACTTTTATTTTTAAAGTTTTCAAGTTTACAGCTCATGTGGTCATGAACGCCATAAAACTTAAATTGACTGTATGTGATTATTTAAACAGCATTACAGGTCAAATAATAAAAAAAGTTTAACCAAAAAATTAAGTGATATTATAACATTAGATTTACATTTCTGCTTTCAAATCCTATAAAAGATCCTAGATTCTCTTCCTTTGTGATTCACTCTAATTTTGCTAATTTTTGTGTCATCTTTAAAACAAAACAAAAAACAAGGAATGAGTTTAAATATATTTTATGGTAATCAAAATTATGTCACATGATATTGATTGAATTTAACTTTAATCTAATTAGATTAGAACAACAAATGAAATTCCTCCCCCTTTAGTCGTGTTTAAATGTGTCCACCTGAATGTTGTTTAATTAATTAATTGTTAGACTAACCCCATGCCTTATCTTCTGTTCAATAGATGTAATCGGGATGTAATCTAGGCAACATGTGCATCTAGGAAGGGGGTAGAACGGGAAATGCTGTCCCACAGGACACCACGTACCGTCTAGGATCTGCATGTAGCGTTTTATGTTTAACCGCTACCACAAAAATGACTATGGAGGTTTGAGAGGACCTCTATGTCACACATAGTCACAAAATAATGGCAGAAGAGCAGATATTTCAAACCTTTCGTGTGAGCGGCGGTCTCTTTCCCATCATTGACGGTTAATGTAGAGAGATATTGTTTCTTGGCTGCGGTCTGTGATTCACTGACAAAATTTCTTTGGTATCATCCCATGTGAAAAGATCTCGGTTTCTCCTAGAAGTAAAATCATTTATCTTGTATGTTTACCACACGTTTAAGAAATCAAATTTTAACCCATTTAAATTTAGTTAAACCTTATGGACACAAAACTTTGCGTCACGTCATTGACCCATGTATTGGTACGTATTTTGCGTTTTGCAAAAATGTTGACACAGGCACGTTTTTACAATGAGCCTGTGTTGAAAAAAAAAAAACTTTGGAATTCAATGGGGCTCATCAACTGTTTGGTTACCAGCATTCTTCAAAATATCATCTTTTGTGTTCAGCAGAGGAGAGAAATTCATATGGGTTTAGAACAACTAGAGGGTGAGTAAATGATGATAGAACTTTAATTTTTGGGTGAACTATCCCTTTAATGCTTAAAGTATTTATTAAAAAATAAAATCTTACTCATCCCAAACTTTTCAATGGTAGCATATTTTGTATTGTATGACTAATTTTATAAAGATTTAAGGGGATTTTTTTTTTTTTTTTTTTTTTTTTCATTTTGGAGGTTAAAAGCTTAGTCTTGGTGTCTTGCTTAATAGGATGGTGGGAATTTTCTTAAAAATGGTAGAAAAAATGGCTGTTTGGAATGACACAAGAGTGAGTAAATGATAACAGATTATTTACTTTTGGGGTTACTAATAACTATTCCTTTAAAGGAAGCAGTGTATTGTTGTCATATCAGTGAAAAATACTAGAGAATTTCATGTTGAAACAATCTTTATCCATTGAATTTGAGGCCAATGTGTAAAGCTGACAAGATGCGGTGCCACATTAATAATTTTATAGAATGAAATGTGTTTGAAACAACAATTCTCCCTTAGAACGGTGGATTTATTTGAATCTCCAAAATATCAATTGGATAATTTAAGCTTACGTAAAGCACTTTGGCTCGATGATGTGATCTCCATTGTTAACATTCTGTCTTTGCTCTAACAAGCTTGTGGTTTAAACAAGAAAGCTAATCAAAACATGCAGGGCTCTCATGCTAATGCCAGTAAACATTGTTCTCAAGCATTGCTCAATCTGCAAGTAATGTCCCTGCCATTTTTTTTTTATCAAACTACCAGATCCTGTTAGTACAGAATTGTCAGGGATAAATAGTCCTCTATGATCTGTACATGGAGATTCATTCAGAAGGTTCTGATGCATTGCCAGCTTTATTATGTAAACATATTGCACAATTCAGGAAAGTAACTAAGGTTTAGAGAAGCTATTAGTTATCCAAGAACACTAGTTTAAAGGGCACAACATAAATCCTCAACACCAATCACAAGAATATTTGTCTAGTCAAAAGTATATTTGATCTTAAAATGCTGGCTAGTTTTGGTGTGGTGGTAATTGTTGTATGAGACATCTGTTGAGATGACTATGGGTAGGTCTGTTAACTGATCTCAGTTTACCCTCACTGTGCAATGCATTTGCTACACTTTGCTAAAAAACATGACGAACCTGCCCCATTCCCCTGAAGCATAAGCACAGCACTGAGATTTACTGTTCACCATAATTGTTCACAACTGTTCAACCGCACTCAGATGCCTGGCTAAAACATAAATCTTCAATACGATACAATCGGACACAGTCAGACACCACTGCAACATCAAACAAACCAAAGTGGCATGACATTCTCACATTTCTTTGGTGGACCAGATTAAGTGTCTTTGCAGAATCCCTCTTGGTATGATTTTGTTGGGCAAATATTTCCATAAATGGGAAAATCTACAAGTTTTACACTCCTATAGATGTTCTGCACACTGCGTGAAACTACTTTCATGAATCCTTCAGCTTCCTGTACTGTGTCATATTGGTGTTATTTTTATTAGATATGTTATAATTAGTCATTTTCATTAGAACACATACAGTGCTCAGCGTAAATGAGTACACCCCCTTTGAAAAATAACATTTTAAACAATATCTCAATGAACACAAAAACAATTTCCAAAATGTTGGTAAGACTAAGTTTTATATAACATCTGTTTAAAGTTAATAATATAACTTAGAGAACTAAATTTACTCAAATTAGGGTGATGCAAAAATGAGTACACCCCACTGAAAGTCTCTGGAGCAAAGCTAAATTTTAGACTACAAATGTCTAATTTAACAAGAATTCAACCACAGGTGAGTCTAATTATTCATTACACAGGTGTCCAGCAGACAGTTGACTATAAAAGGGTGTTAAAACCCCTTCCCATTTCATGCTGTCAGCAATGGCACCACATGGAAGAGAAATGTCACAAGATAAAATAATTTCTTTACACCAGAAAGGTGAAGGCCACAAGAAGATCAGCAAAGCTTTACTTATCAGTCAGAATACTGTAGAAAAAGTGGTACAAAAATGTAAATAAGATGGAGCTGCAACCATCTCACAGAGACGTCCAGGTCGTCCACGGAAGTTAACACCTCGGCAGGAGTGTCTTCTGATGCGAAGGGTTGAAGAAAATCGGCATGCAAGTTCACTGCATGTATCTAAAGAAGTAGAAAGCCAAACTGGGGTGACAATTTCCCATGACACAATACGGCGTACACTGCAGAGGAATGGCATGCATGGGTGCCGTCCATGAAAGAAGCCCTTCCTAAAGCCCAGGGACAAAAAAGCCCACCTAGAGTTTGCCAGGGCCCACAAAGATGAAGACTACTGGGACTCTATAGACTGGAGTGATGAGACCAAGATAAATGTTTTTGGAACCGATGGCTTCAAAACTTTTTGCCGTTGCAAAGGTGAGGAATACAAAGAAAAATGCATGGTGCCTACAGTGAAACATGGTGGTGGCAGTGTCCTTATGTGGGACTGCATGAGTGCTGCTGGTGTCGGGGAGCTGCGTTTCATTGATGGCATCATGAATTCACAGATGTACTGCTCTATACTGAAAGAGAAGATGCTACCATCACACCGTGCCCTTGGTCGTCGTGCACTTTTCCAACATGACAATGATCTTAAACACACATCTAAGGCCACTGTTGGATTTCTGAAGAAGAACAGGGTGAAAGTGATTCAGTGGCCAAGTATGTCTCCTGATCTGAACTCAATCGAACACCTGTGGGGAATTCTGAAGAGACAAGTTGAGCATCACTCTCCATCCAGCATCCAGTCTCTAAAAGAGGTCATTCTTGAAGAATGGAAAAAGATAGATGTTGCAAAATGTCGCCAACTTGTTCATTCCATGCCTAGAAGACTTGGTGCTGTCAATAAAAATCATGAAGGCCATACAAAGTACTAGACTTAGTAGTTTTTGTTGTGGGGTGTACTCATGTTTGCATCACCATAATTTAAGTAAAACTGAAAAATGTGTAATCTAAGTTATATTATTAACCTTACTTTCAAGTTATAAGTTAAACAGATGTTATATTAAACTTAGTCTTGTCAACATTTTGGAAATTGTTTAAAATGTTACTTTTCAAAGGGGGTGTACTCATTTACGCTGAGCACTGTAGATGTACTGTATAATTATTTCTAGTATTTAGGCAACATCTTAAGTAGCATGTGAGACAACATGCCAATGTGTCCTAGGTGAAAATGAATTGGCTGAACACATTATGAGAGCGAGGCTTTAAAGTTCCAGATTAGGGCTCACATGCTCGACTTATCCTGGGGTGAGGGAGCCATTGAGGTATCAAGCCCAGCGGGGGGCACTTCTGCTGGTTCATTGTGGGTCTAATGTGGCAAGGGACCAGCCGGCTGTGCCTTTGTGCCTGCTCCTTTACCTCCTCTGTTGTGTCACAAACTTTTTCCTGCTTTGACCACCAGTTGGGCCAATCAACAGATGGAGCAGAACCATAAGAGAAATAGTGACAGCCTTTCACTGCTGACACACAGAAAGCATCAATTCTTCACTTGATGATAAAGACAATGCAGTGCTCCAATAGTTCTCGACATCAGTAACCCATGGGAAGATCTGGAGAAACTGAATTCTGGTTGGTGGGCTTTCAACACAAGAACAGCTCTCAGAAGTATTTACTGTAAATTCAACTTTTTAGTATTTTATTTAGGATTATGATTATTCAGTTCATATATATATTAAGGATGCACAATACTGTATAGTTATACCATATCTGTTAGTAGTGTATTAGATTAATTTTTTTAAATGATCATTCTACACTGGATGTATATTGGGCGTATATATCCAATGTGGAAAAGTCTAATTTTCATACAGTATTTTTCATACACTATATTAAATTGTTGTGATGTTGTGCAGCATTAAATTGGCTGAATTGACTGATTTTTAGTGTTTTAATTTTAGGCCAAATAGTATAGATTTATTGGTTGCTGATTATCTATCACCATATATATTTATATACACTATACTGTTTAAAGGTTGGTAAAATGTTTTAAAGGTGACCAGTTATGCAAAATTGTCTTATATAAGATGTTTCAACACAGATGTGTGTCCACAGTGTGTGTAAATAACCAGCCTATAATGGTAAAAATCCACCTGTTTTTTTTTTATTTTATTTTTTTTTATAATCCCCATAAATCATAAATAGTCTCTCCAAACTCACAGTTCCTGATTACTCCCTACTCTTGCGTAAGAGTAGGGGGAAGCCCCGCCCATGACTGGTGACGATCTGCCCTGTAAGCATAAATACTGCCCTGAATAAGCTGCAGCAGTCCGCTATTTCTGTTTCCTCGCTGTAGCAGCTGGAGGTATACAATGTCTGCGCTAAAAAAACATTACAAACGTTCTATTATTGGATGTACCAATGAACATAAGAGTTTCTGTAGACTCCCGGCATCTGAGCCACTGAGGAAACCGTGGTTAAATTTCATTTATGAGGAAAATGTGCAGAAGAAAGTCTGTAAATTTGCGCAAATCATTTTACACTGGACTGCTTCACAAACGAGGGTCATCATGGATTTGCACAAAAGATTAACATGACGGTACATGCTAGTCGATGAGTTGAATGAATCAACTTAACTCCACAACAACTACATAAATTTATCCACTAACCGTTCATAAACGTCCAGTTGCATTCTAAAAGTTGTAACTTCTTCCTGAGTCTCTCCATCAGTGTCCGACTCCGGTTCTAACATGCAAGGCTGAACACCGCTACTGAAAATTTCTGGCATTTTGGCTGTGACATTTTCCAGTTTTGTTGCTGAAGCACAAGCTGTTAAAGCTCCGCCTTCTTCTGGAAAGGGGTCCAGGAGCAGCAGCTCATTTGCATTTAAACAGACACACACAAAAATGGCATGTTTTTGCTCACACCCAAATAGGGGCAAATTTGACAAGCTATAATAAATTAATTGTGGGGTATTTTGAGCTAAAAATTCACAGACACATTCTGGGGACACCAGAGACTTATTTCCCCTTTTACATCTTGTGAAAAGGGGAATAATAGGTCCCCTTTAATGTTTTTGGAAGAAGTCTCTTGTTCACCAAAGTTGAATTTATTTGATTAAAAATAAACTAAAAACAGTAATATTCTGAAATATTATTACAATTTAAAATAACTATTTATTGCTGTGATTGCCAAGCTGAATTTTCAGCATTATTACTCCAGTCTTCAGTGTCACATGATCCTTTAGAAATAATTTTAATATGCTGATTTGATGCTCAAGAAACATTTCTTTTTAACCAGTGCTGAAAACTGTTGTGCAACTCCATATTTCTTTGGATTGTATGTGTGGGGTTTTCCAGGATTCTTTGAATAGAAATTTCAAACATCATTTCTTTTTAACAATGTAAAAGTCTTTACTGTCACTTTTGATCAATTTAATGCATCCTTGCTAAATAAAAGTCAATTTCTTTCAATGTGTCTCCCAGAAATAAAATAATTTAGCCTGTATGTTTACCACATGTTTAAGAAATCACACTGTACTTGATTGACTTGTTGCACGAAAATGTGTTGTTTGTCTTTGTTAAAATCTCTCTTCAGTAATTTGCAGTATTTGTGCCACATTTCACAGACTTGCAAATGAACTGGACCTTTATGCTTAAAGGGCGAGTTCATTCAAAAATGAAAATGATCCCCTAAATTACTCACCCTCAAGTCATCCTAGGTGTACAGTATGACTTTCTTTCTTTCAGCCAAACACAATAGGAGTTATATTAAAAAATATCCTTCATTAGTCTTCAGTGTCACATGATCCGAAATCATTCTAATATTCTGATTCGATGCTCAAGAAATATTTCTTCTTAATCAATGCTGAAAACTGTTGCTACTCAATATTTTTGTGGATTTTGTGTGTGTGTGTGTGTGTGTGAACTGTCTTTTTTTTCAGGATTCTTTGAATTGAAATTTCAAACAATTTTAACAAAGTAAAAGTCTTTACTGTCACTTTGGATCAATTTAAAGCATCCTTGCTAAATAAAAGTCCATTTCTTTCAATAGATAGATAATCTTACTGGCCCAAAAAATTTGAACGGTAATTTTTTTGAGACTTCAGAATGTTGCTTTCACTCTCTCCTCATGTCCAAGGTCTTCATTTGTTGTTCTCTTTGTCTCTTTTTTTTGGCTTTTATTTCAGTGGTTGCTCAACACTGAGGGCTGGTGCAGAATTAGAATTCCTGTAAAAGCCTAAATTTTGGCCAGAAGGTTCAGCACTGTCTGAGAACCTGCCACCTGGCCTACAAAGAAACTAAAGCAGTTTATAAAGCTGGAGTAATCTTTCATATGGTTGACATAACTACTCCTAATTATTTTCCTAATTAATTATTTAACACATTACACAATTATAATTATGACCTATAATATGAGTTTACAAAAAACAGCAAAATGAATGCAATAACATAAAGTAACAATAAATGATTGAGTGATTAGAATTGCCAGTGTTCATTTATTTGTTTATGTAGCATTCCCGTTTTACAGGGTGTTAAAGCTGGATTTTGTCAGGGTGATGACAAAGATAGTCAGCAGGTTATGGACACTCAGTGGGGTGTGAGAGTGTTTTGTGGGAGTAGATCAGGGCAGAGGGATCTTTTGCACACATCAATCAACAGCACCAAACCCAGAGGGTCCGCCTGCAGAGAGGACATTGATTGCCCCATTGCATTGAAAGCCTGTCCGCTGCAGTCATGAACTGATGCATCCTGTTATATGAGACCAGATTCCTAATTTCCACTTAATCACACAGTGGAATGCACAGGGTTGCTTGCAGGGGTTAAGAACAGGACAGAGCCATGGCCTGATAGTCTGACACTGACTTTCATTTTTTTTTTTTTTTTTTTGAGTAAACACAAAGTTTGTGTTTGCCAATAAAGTAATAAAAATGTTGAAATGAATCTTGATGGCTTCAAACATGCTATTGAAGTTATTTGCAATGAGTCAAATCTCATACTAAAAGTTGATTTCAGGCACTCACAAATATTGCACTCATGACACCAAGAAAGAGAAACTGCAGTGAGGCAAGGAATACAAACTATAGTCTTAGCCATTCATAAATATTAAGCTTGCTCAGACAGTGCAGACAAGTTTATTTTGTCACTGAAACTTAAAACCACAAAGCCTAAGGCAGCGGAGTGAACAAGAACGTTTCTTGCTTAAAATCCCCTGACTTCTAAGAGCAGGAAAAAGGTTACGACTAGACAGCTCTTTTATTTGTTTGAAAGAAGGTCACATCAGTTACTTGTAAGGATGTTTCGGGATCACGGATCAGTCTGGGACTTCTTTAAAGCTGCTGACTGGTAGATTGAGGCAGTGGCACTACAGAGGCAGCGGAGCGAGTCTAGGTGAAGTGTGACCCAGACATGCAGACAGGGTGCCGCTGTACTGTGGCTAGTCCTTAAGTGTCTTTCTTCATGGATCCCTGAGCCACAAAGAGTTGGAAAATGACAAAAATGTCTTTATAGAGTGACTGCTCTCTAAAAGGATCCATACTATGGGTTTGTAGCATTCCTCATTTGTAAGTCGCTTTTGATAAAAGTGTCCGCTAAATGAATAAATGCAAATGTAAATGTTTACTTTGTGATCCCATATAGCTTCCTCCTCAGCTCTCTTGCTCACTTTTAGAGATGATTTTCTATGTGATTCCTAAGAGATTTTGATATATATCAATCAGTAAGTGAACTTCCTCATCTGGCACAATTTATGAATAAAAACATATTTTATGGTCTACATATTTAGTTTTATATTTCAGTTTTTTCAGTTTCTCTTATACTAACATTGTCAAGTAAATTTTAGTTGTATAGCACTTTTCACAGTAACATTGTTTCAAAGCAGCTTTAAAATCATGTTAGTTTATAATATCTTAAAGGGTTACTTCCCCCAAAATGAAAATTCTGTCATTAATTACTCACCCTCATGTTGTTCCACACCTGTAAGACCTTCATTCATCTTCGGAACACAAATTAAGATATTTTTGATGAAATCCGATGGCTCAGCGAGGCCTCCATTGCCATCAAGGTAATTAACATTTTCAGATGCTCAGAAAGGTACTATAACATATTTAATACAGTTCATGTGTGTACAGTGGTTCAACTTTAATATTATAAAGCAATGAAAATACTTTTTGTGCACCAAAAAAAAACCAAAATAACGACTTTTCAACAATATCTAGTGATGGCCGATTTCAAAACACTGCTTCATGAAACTTCAAAGCTTTACGAATCTTTTGTTTCGAATCAGTGGTCCGGAGCGCCAAAGTCACATGATTTCATTAAACGAGGCTTTGTTATGTCATAAGTGTTTAGAAATTTTAATAGTTCACGTGACTTTGGCAGTTTGATAAGCGATCTGAACCAACAAATGATTCACTGAACAAATGATTCGTAAACCTTCGAAGCCTTTAGTAGTTTTCTGGGCATTTGAAAGTGTTAATTATCTTGCTGGCAATGCAGGCCTCACTGAGCCATCGGATTTTATCAAAAATATCTTAATTTGTTTTCTGAAGATGAACGAAGGTCTTACGCGTGTGGAACGAGATGTAATAAATGATGAGTATATAAATGAAATAATTTTCATTTTTGGGTGAACTAACCCTTTAATATCGTCATGTCTTTTAGTTGCATTTAACAGATTAGATAACTTTGAAACTCTCTTAAACCCAAAAAGAGAACAATTACGTTTGTACCAAATGTATTAATCTCAGAAGAAATCAATGTAATATATTATAATAATAACTGAGACTATTAATTTAACATATTTAGTTAATTATATGTTAATTCTTTAAATACCAATTGTTTTTTATTTAAAAAACAACAACAACAATGAACTGGACCAGATTACGTTTTGCAGAGTCCCTCTTGGCATGATTTTGGTGTGTCAATATTTCCATAAAAGTTTTTCACTTCTATAAACTTTCTGCACAGATGCATGAAACTACTTTCATAACTTATGATTCCTTCTGCTTCCTTTACTGTGTCATACTGGTGAAATTTTTTTAGATATGATATAATGGTAACACTTAATTTTTATAGTCTACTTTAGTACTTGTCAACTAACTCTCATTAGAGTATTTGTAGACTTTCTGAACGGGATACTATTTTGGCATCCATTTGTCATTTACTCGCCCTCATGTATGACATTTTTCTTCTGTAGAACAAACAAAAGGATGTTTTTAAAAATGTCTTTTTATTATTTTTTTATTTATATATATTTTTGTTCAAACAGTAAAAGTCAATTGGATATTATATTGTCTTTTACTGTATGGACAAAAATGGTTGAAACATTCTTCAAAATGTTGAAGACATTCTACAATCTTCTTTGTAGTGTTCCACAGAAGACAGACAGTTTGGAACAACATGAGGGTGAGTAAATGATGACAGAATTTTCGTTTTGGGTGATCTATATGTTTTAAAGTCTACCTCGAACACGACTGCAAAATGGGTTGCTGTGAACTGTATGGAACTAAAATAAGCTATGTATTGACTGCTAAAGGCACTTTCTGAAATACATATTCAAAGATTTACTTGTTCTGGAACATAATTTTCTTCATTTGATATCTTTTCTCAGCAAATATTGGAATACATGGTTCAAATAGTAATTGAAATAGTTAAAAAAGCAAAGATGCCATTTTACAGCTTCTCAGGCGAGAAACTTTAATGAATTCAGTCATCTGTTAGTAAAACACCGTGACTAATGCCACAGAGAGTTCTTGTTTACTCTGTGAATGGGATCAGCATGTGTCAGCGCAAAGTCAGTAGAAGTGAAGAGGTAAAAGACTCTCGTATAGAGCACACCACAGTGGCCATCACTAAAGACATGCTGCTGTCCATCAAACTTCTTTCTCAGAGCTGACACTTCAACTTTATTTACAAGCCCCGTCTGCACCATAAATCGACATCTGTTCACACTTTACAACATTTTCGTCTTGATTTCAAAGATTCAAACAGTATAGGTGCATTTAAGAGGGCTTGCAGATGCTTCAGTGTCCAGGCATTAGCTGTCAGTCATTGCAAGCAAGAAGCTGTTCTCTGTTTTCATTGCACATAATGACCTCAATGGAAATTAAGGTAAAAAAAAAAAAAAAAAACATCATTTGAGGCGAAAAATGACTTGATGAAAAACTAAAACGCTTATGATTCTCGCTAAGTAAACTGGGTCCTGCTGAATTCACTTTACTTAGGCTGAATTGATTAATTATGTAGAGGTGAAACACTCTGGTGAGCGTTTTGACAGAGAGCAGATGTTAAATTATAGTAGGTGACTTCAATTTTCAGTTGCTTGACCTTTCTGTTACCTTAATGGCCTTTGTTTCTTAATGGCTATTATGATTCATTGGGTTTTGCCATGTGACTTTTGGTGACTGTTGTTTACATAATCTGTAATTGTGAGTGAATGCCCCCCTCAGGTTTTTGTGGTTCTCGTACAGGACACAGGTGCCTCATACAGAAGCACTGCCTGTTTTTTGATTGCAATAATTCATATAATAAGTTGCTCTGCTTGTTTCTCCACAGTCTGTGCAAATGTTCTCTGGTTATGTTACTCAACAGATGCCTGGCCAGGTTTATGATGGGGTGAACCCTGGTTGAGTCAATGAAAGGAGTAAGAGAGAGAGGGGTTGTTTTGGGCTCAGCTGAGCGAAGGTTGTTGCCAGAGCTGTGTTTGATTAGCCGCTTCGGCCGCGCTCTGTTCTCAATTAACTCCAGTCATTTCTTTTCTTCTTTTTTTGAGGAGTCTTTATTCTGGGTGGCTTGGAAAGATGCATGAGGGACTATCAGCCACCGAGCATATATTCTCAGCCTCGAGAGAGGCAGTAAAAGTGTGTAATTATCTTGCTGACGTGAACACGCTCAGGTTTCAGGCGTTTGTGTTATTGTACACTTTATCAGCAGATCACCAATTTTGCTGTACAAAATTAAGGCGTGAATTTGCCGAATGTTCTGGATTTACTTGCATGACATGCTCTGCAGTGGCATTTTAGTATCTAAAATTACCAAGTAAAATTGGTTTTTCTGTGAAACAGACTCCTTGTAAAAAAATAACAGATCACTCCTACAGGCAAAAATTCAATCAGTCTCGTTAACTCGATTATTTTCCTTAATAAAAATAATAGATTAAGTGAGATTAGTTTACAAATTTATTATGCAAGTACAGAACCAATGAACCATAATGTAATACAAATATTGTTTAATTTATAACACTTAATAGACATGTTATATTAAATTTTATAATTAATTTTATTTAACAATCTAAAACAATCTATATTTTTGTAATTTATACTAATATGGTTGAAAAAAAAAGAAAATATTTAAGTGTGTATGTATATAATATTTGTGTATAATATAATAGTTGTGTATAATATGATATAATATAATATATATAATATAATATTATAAAATATTGATCAAATTAACATTCATTGCTTACTGTTTATTTCAATTAATTCTTACACTGCTCAACACTGAGGCTTATCTGCTCTCCAGATCATTTGATTGGATGTATTCAGGCTTTAGAGGAGGGAAAGGCCTTTAATTCTTCTAATTAAGAGTTTAGGGCACAAGCAAGGGTGATTCCTGCAGGCGTATCTGTAGGGTGTCCAGCTGTGTGTGCTAGATGTGAGTGCAATTCGGGGTGAATCAATGTTCTGGCATGAGCTGAGACTTTCCTGCTCCTGTGTGGCAGGTCTCCATAAAATCCTATCCAGATTTCTTCGTGTTCTTATCATGATGGAGAGTGCAGGCATCCACAGGAGGTCCTCCACTTAACACCAATTTGCCTCCCTGCAGGTGCTCTTTGATGTGGCCATCATAGGAAAGAGGGAGGGAACCATAAATAAGTGAACTTTCTAAGTTACCCCATCATTACACGGCCACATGGACTGGGCTCGGCAACCTTTCCGGTCCAGAGGTCGTAAACCCACCACAGGCTACACAAACAGGACCATGAAGCAGAGGAAACATCACCACACACCAAGTCCGGCAAGCTATGACACATACACGGAATATTTCAACTCTTACAACAGAAAGGCCTAAAAAATGTTGACTAAATTTTGCTTGTTAGTTTATTTGTTTTCATTTCACATAAAAATTTAAAATGAAACATTTAAAAATACAACAAGCAAGAAAATAAATCATATTGCGGTAACAAAAATCCCAATCACTGAGAAGAGCCACCAATGAAGCACGCAGAGCAAAACCGTCTACAAAGAGCTTAGCGTTCCATTGCAGTCAGTCCCACTCTTGCTTTAGAAGCAACTTAAAAATCCTGTCATGTTCCCATGTCTTGAAAGGATTATAGTGGCAGTTGGCAAGCAGAGGGTGTTGACAAAGGCCTTCCTTTTCAAAGAGAAAGACCACTGGCCTCAGCAAAAACCCTTACTTACACCTACCATATGCATGTTTTATTTAAAAAAGCTAACATATGCTAAAAAGAGCTGTGTAATAAAAAATAAACCAAAGTTTGATTTGTACAGTGCACAGTATTGATGTTCATGGTGTACAAGCCTAACAAAAAGTAGGACAAAGTCAAAGCGAGATTTTTCCAAAATCTGTTTTCTCAAGTGATTGTTATATTGAAGTGTTTGAATCAGAATTAACTCTTTTTTTGCTCTTTAACGGCTTAGAAAGTGAAGAAATGTGTCTGGCTGGCGAGGCTTTGTTGAAAAGGGTGTTGGTGTTGGCCTGCTGCACACAAAAAGCACCCTGCTTGTTAGGTCTGAATAAAGAACACAGGACTGAAATGCAGGGAGAGCACTTCACTGCATCGAGAGGGGTCGTCTCCGGATGCTGACAGAATTCTGTTAACCCCTGACTTGCATCACAAAAGCATCCATTATAGAAGTAGGCTGGATGTGCGTTTTTGGGGCGCTTCGGGTGAATGTAAAATAAGCCGTCTCCTTTTCTTCCTTTTGGCATTTCTTTCACCCCCCCGCTTTTATTTCACACTGATCTTTAGATTCAATTTACTTCTAATTCATTTCCATTGAAGCATATTATAATGCTCAAGTACTTCTGAAATAATCTGCTGTTTTCAGCTGCAGGTCTACCTTTGAAAAGCAGGCCTGGTTTTCAGCTGTATTGACTTGAATCCCATTAACACATAATAAACATTATACATAAATGTGTTTGCATAGGATCACAGTCCCTGAAAATACTCAACTACGCAGTATTCAGAAGCACAGTGAAGATAAATGAAACAAAGGTCCTGCTCTAAATTAAAAATACTTCATTTTTGTCATGTATATCTCATCTGGAGTTACCTGTTATGTGAGGTAGATTGTGTGTCCAGTTCTGAGATCCAACAGGACAAATGGTAAAAACAGCAGCAGCAGTGTCATTTCAGTATGTCTAGACTGTACAGTTTTACTGACCAGTAACCTGTAATATAAACAGCAAGTGATGATGGAAAGTGCTTGATATTGAGCAACCTCATATGAGACTCAAAAACCTTCTTCTAAAGGGCAAGGTGTCCTTATATATATATATATATATGTGTGTGTGTGTGTGTGTGTGTATGTATGCACTACACAAAATTAAATGTAACACAAAACATACTTATGTACATTACTGATAACAAAAATAATAAGAAAAAATATTTATATACTTCCAAAAACCATAAATTTGACAGTATTTTACACTAAAATGACATTTAATGTTATTTACAGTTTTTCATGTTTATGATAGTGTTAATGTATCGGTTAACGTAACGTAACGGTTTTTCGTATATGATAGGGTTAACCAATTAACATGTTTCTACTATAGCATTTTTACAGTATTTTTCTGTAAAAAGTATAAACATTTTTTACAGTATAGTAAAAATCTATATACATGCTTTTTATTATTATTATTATTATTAATAACATATGCCAATATGTTACAATACTGTAGTAGGCTACATAGCATACGGGACATTAGTTTCAACTTTTTTAATTTTCCAACAAAACTAATGCCGTATCATAGTTTATGCAATTCAAGCAAACCATTGTTTACCATTTAAGACCTGGCATGGTTTTAGATTGTTTTTTTGTTTTTTGCATTCATAATTGTCTTTTATTTTGAGTGTAATTTTAACAGAACAGGTTATTTAGGACTTTATGAGCAGCAGCTGAGTGTCTGTGTGTCTGTGTGCTTCCCTGCTGTTCAGGCCTGTGAAAGCTCACTAACCTAATAGCCATTTTCTCGCGCTCACCAGCAAGCTGTGGCCCAGAGGCTGCAGAATGACATGTGCTCGGGGCATAGTGACAGCTTGAGCTGTATCTCCAGATGTATCTCAGATAAACTTTCCACCTGGTGACAGGCAACAGACAAGCGCTTTGGTAAGAGACCGGTTTTCGTACGCCTTCATAAACACAGCTAATGATGACAAGCCTGAGATGGGCGCAGATAGTGGAGATTGTTAAACCAGTAGGGGAAAGAGGTTGTTTTCATCACAAGAGACCTTAAGCTAGTTCAGTACCTGAATTAGGATCTGCTTAACACTCCAACATTCATTCCCTTTGATGTGGAAGTGAATACAGGATTCATAATGTATCACAATGTTCACGTCTCTGTAGAACGCTACTGTAAAATTACACAAACAAAAAACTGTCCATGGCTGATGTTTTATGTGGTTTTAACCTTTAGATTTTATCATTGTGTTGTGTGCCATATTGTCACTTGTGATTAAAGATGCCACACTAAAGTGAACTCCGTTAGTAACTCAGTTTTATGAGCAATTCATGTAGCGGTTTTATTTGTCTGTTGATGCTGGCAAGAGATATGTTTTCACAAACAGTTATATAAACAACTGCTGTGACAATGCACTGAATAAACTTCAGTGTTATCACTTAACCTAAAAACAACTGTAGTGTAACTCTGAGTGATTTACAACTTACTTATTCAAATCCAAGAAAAACATTCCTTTTCCATGTATTTCCTCCAAGAAGCTAAATTTACCAGAAGTAGTTGAGAAAGCACTTCTTGGCGTTTAGAAACTTGAAAGCGGTCGTTTGGCTAGGTTAAGACCTCTGACCCATGGCTGATGATGTGACTCTGCATGAAATGAAATTCATATTCCCTTAAGGTCCACCAATTCATATTTGTGCAGCTGGCAGGAGTATGATGTAATATGTTATAAGTGTTTGTACAAGTAGGCAATGTAAATGAAAACCAATTAACATTTAAGTGTGGTAAAATTATGGAGGAACATTTTACCTCTTCAGAAAAAAAACTGTTAAAGTGTGTTCTCTCTCACTCTCTCTCTTTTCTCTTAATTTTAAGTTTTTTACGGATTATTATTGGAAAATAAATTAAAATTAAGGTTATGTTTTCTTCTTTTTTTGTTTTTCATAACCCATAGGCGAAATGGTTTTATTTTGTTTTAAACATGAACTTCAATAAATTTTGTTACATTTATGCTTAAAAAGGGGGGAGAAATATTGGGATAAGATAAACTTAAATCAGCATATATTCTTTAAAGTCTAAATATTTAATAAAAAACATATGTTAAAGGATTAGTTCACTTTTTCAAATGAAAATGAACCCAAGCTTTACTTGCCCTCAAGCCATCCTAGGTGTATATGACTTTCTTCTTTCTGATGAACACATTTGGAGATATTTTAATAAATTTCCTGATGCATCCGAGCTTTATAATGGCAGTGAACAGGAGTCACGAGTATGAGCTGAAGAAAGTGCCTCCATCCACATCCATCCATCATAAATATGTGCTCCACAATGCTCCGGGGGGTTAATAAAGGCCTTCTGAAGCTAAGCGATGCGTTTGTGTAAAAAAAAATATCCATATTTAACAAGTTATGAAGTATCTAGCTTCCGCCAGACCGCCTTCCGTATTCAGCGTGCAAAGTAAGTGTGAAACTCTTGCAGTTGAAAAAGCTTACGGTACGTCCTACACCTTCCCTATTCAACTTATGGAAAAAGTGTAACTGACGCAATGCCAGTTTCTTCATACGTTGAATACGGAAGGTGGTCTGGCGGAAGCTAGATATTTTACCTAACCTGCTATTATAAAGCTCGGATGTGTCAGGATATTTATTAAAATAACTCTGATTGTGTTCATCAGAAGAAGAAAGTCATATACACCTAGGAGGGCTTGAGGGTGAGTAAAGCTTGGGCTATTTTTCATTTGAAAGTGAACTAATCCTTTAAGAACATACATTTACTGTAAAACAAGACAAAAGAATTTTCAGTGCATTGCACAGAAAACTTTTCTTTAGTCACCTGCTAGATGCTTTTCATTCAAAATGTATTTTTAAACTGCTAGCAAAAGAAGATGAAGCATGAGCAATAATGTGAAAACCATTTGACCTAACAGACACAACACTGAACATCCAAAATTAATGTTCAATTAATGTTTCCAAGATGTTGTGGTTTGCAGTATTGTCTTGCTGAGTGAGTTTACCAGGCAATTGGAGAGGTGTTTGGACTCAACCATGGCTTGAAAAAGGAGATCCTTAACTGTTGGTGTCACAGAGAGAAGCCTCTTTTGTGAACCACAGCGAGGCTTCAATTTCCTCCGTAAACTCTGGCAGCCGAGCAGTCAGCGGGGTCAGCCATTAAACCACATATGAAGGGGAAAGGAATGCTAAGAGACTGAGAGATGTTAACATTCTCCTGTCTTTGACTCAGAGAGGATCTGTCAGAATCTGATCGCTTTACTGCTCAGAGAACGAGACAAGCTTTTAACACCACTACTGCTTTGCGTCTTGTCAGTCAGTGAACCAAATCCTGAGGGTTCATCTCATTACTGAATGGTTAATGCCAGGTTGTTTTATTTCATTTTTTTTTTTACAACCAAACATCCTTGAAAACATTCATTTACTTCATATCCCAGAGGAGTATGCCAGTGTGTACTTCATTTGCCAAATCATTCAACATTTCCTAGTTCTGCACACTTCAGCACAACATTTAAAAGACATTAAGAGTGATCAAAGATCTTGTCATTTCAAGTATAGATGTCACTCAGTGGTTTATAAGCAGCATTTAGGGGCCCATTGGAGAATATATAGCCTATATAATGTTTCAGAGCAGAGACAGTGTGGCTTTGAAACAGGCACCATGGGAAGAGGTTTAACACTTCATCACATCAGGGTGGGATGAGCAGGGCTGCTGGCTGTTTTATAGTCGTATAAAAACCACATGGATAAATAAACCTCATTAATGGGCTGTCATCTTTCTCTGTGTTGAGGTTCACTCATTTTTACAAGAGGATTATTGTGGATATCAATGATTTAAAGTGGTGTTTTGTGCACAAACCATTGATATAGATCATTTTAATAGTTTTTATGTTGGTCAGTAACCAATATATTTTACATATACTATTTTGTCAAAATAAATTAAAAGTGAAGTTCACTGCAAGTGAATTTAGGGACAGACAGATAGATAGATAGATAGATAGATAGATAGATAGATTACATTAATTTACATTCTTGTACAGGTCTACACAACTTTAAATACTAATGAGAGCTATAAAGATTCCAAACTGCAATCAGCATTCATAAAACCATAAATTATTATGTATCTGCATGGACCAGCTGTGCCTTCCTTAACCTGGGTGAGAGAAAAACAATTAGGCCTGGTCCCCAAGTGGAGCACTGGGTCTTTGTTAATGACTAACATCCTGCAGGCTGTGATCTCACATCCTCCAGGGATCCCTGGCCATTATTCAAAGGGGTTGAGGGGCCATAGGGCCGGGACACAGGTCAGGGGCCTCCTGGTGCATTGGTAAGGTGAGCACAGATAGAAAGGGTCTATAGTGAAATATCAGCAAAAATCCCACATTTTTGTTTGGTGTATCTTAAAAAGCATGTTTTGGAAAAACCTGGAATTTGTAATTTGGAAAATAAATCCTTCAGGCTAAAATTTAATTTTAAGCTAGGCTATAAGTGGAGCCTATCTTTCAGACTTGAACAACCCAGGCTCACTGGAAATACATGCCTGTGGAAACAGCTGAAAAAATTTATTTTGTTGCTTCTTGCATGTTTCAGGACACTCCAAGTGAAATATCCAGTGAGAATTTGGAGGTTTAATGCATTGGTTTTTGTATGTATTGCAGCAGTTTGGAAATTAAATGTCTGATAAGTTGCACTGAAATGTTAATGCGCTATTTGAAAATAACGTACCACCTACACTAAACCCTACCCTAATCCTAACCGATAGTGTTAACAAAAGCAAATGTGAGATTAAAAAAAAATAATAATAATTTGACCATGACATGACATTTTAACAAGTTTCTCTAAGATTTTGTATAGATTGTATAGATCATAATTAGTTTGAAAAGGAATAAAAGTTGTGGTTACACTTTATTTTAAAGGGTTAGTTCACCCAAAAATAAAATTTCTGTCATTAAGTACCTTCATGTTGTTCCAAACCCGCAAGATCTTCTTTTATCTTTGGAACACAAATTAAGATATTTTTGATGAAATCCAAGAGGTTTTTTATCTCCCATAGAAAGCAATGAAATTACCACATTCAAGGTCCAGAGAGGTAATAAAGACATCGTTAAAATAGTCCATGTGACTACAGTGGTTCAATCCTAATGTTATGAAGCCAAAACAATACAAAAGTAACGACTTTATTCAACAAGTTTTCCTCTTCCCTGTCAGTCTCCTATGCAGTTGATGCAGTGAACGCAGTGCAGAGCTTCAGTGTTAACATCCGTACGGCGACTCTGTGTAAACGAAGGTCTTGCGGGTTTGGAACAACATGAGGGTGAGTACTTAATAAAAGAAATTTCATTTTTGGGTGAACTAACCCTTTAAGGTGACATTGTTACATTGTAATTACTCAAATACGTACGGTTAGGGTTTGGTTTAGGGTTAGTTACTTGTAATTATGCATATTTACTGTTATTACTATAGTAAGTACAAGTAGTAACTATAACTACATCACCTTAAAGTCTAAAGGATTACCAAAGTTGTTGGTGTTTTACTGCTTGTAGTGTTCATATCACCTGGGGCCATAGATTTAATCCTAAATGTGTGAGTATGCACAAAAGCTAGATTTTGCATATGCACAAAAGTTTTCAGATTTATAAAAACTTGCCTACACCAGAACCTGTGCAAAATTCCCTTTATAAAACCCGGTCAGTGGAAAATTGTGCATACATGCATCTCTACCCCGTCTTAAAATTACAGTGACCGGGAGGGGACATGTTTGGTTCATTTAGTTTTGTCGTGGCCACAACATATAAACTCGTGGAACGTGATAATATGTAGTGGCCATGAGATATTAATTTGTGGGAACATGATAATAAGTCATGGCCACGAGATTATTTTGTTGAGGTAACGACATCCTTATGTCATGGCCACGCGATGTAAAGTTGTGGCCTCGAGATCATATGGTGAGGGAACAATATATTTTTCTTATGGCCACGACTTCATTATGTTGAGGGAACAACATATATTTCTCATGGCCACGAGTTAAACAGCCTGCGCAATCATAGCAACCTGGAATTATCAGAAATGGATAATAGGCTAGCCTAATAATATTTATTTTTAATTAAGAATGAAAAATAAGGGTGGAATTAAGGAATGATTATTAACATATATATATAGGATTATGTTAAATTCACATAAATTAACTTCCTGTAAAATTCCTGTGCACCTACAGAAATAAAATAAAGTCATAAATAAAGCTTTCATAGGTTATATACAAATAATAAACAAAATATTCTTTTAACATAGGCTATAGCCTAATAATAGTAACACATTTTTTTAACTTAATTCGAATGCTGTCACAGGCACGAGGGGCTACAAGTGAAAACAGACACTCATTTAAGCCACTGTAGTCAGAAATGGGCTACAGAAATACAGTCATAAAGTCAAAACTTTATTGGCATGATCGGGCATTTACAGTTTTTACAGAATACAAACTTTAAATAACATGAAGTACAGAATGTTAATTAGATAAAGAGATATGGGAAATGAAGGGGAAAATAAAACAAATGTAACTAATAATAATATAAAAATATTAAATAAAAAATAAACAATCAGTGAATGGATTTAAAAGACTGTTGGATGGGATTAAAATATACAACATTTAAACATTTATTGATAAACTTCATTCGAATGCTGTCTAAGCAACATCGCGCGCAATACAATATATGCACTATGTTAATATAATAATTTCTTAATTCCGTTCTTTTTCTAAATTTAAAATAAATATTATTATAGTCTTATCCATTTCTGATAATTCCAGGTTGCTATGGTCACGCAGGTTGTTTACACATTTTAAACTCGTGGCCATGAGAAATAGATGTCGTTTCCTCAACATAATGAAGTCGTGGCCACGACAAAACTAAGTGAACCGAACATGTCCCCTCCCGGTCACCGTACAAAATAACCATATATGGAGCTTACATTTTAGTATGCATAATGTCATCTGCATATCATTTCCATGCATATTCATCCACCATGTTTACAAGACATTTAGGAAAATATGAGATACGGACTATGTGCCGCCACATTACATTGCTAAAAATCATTTAGTATCCTTGCCTTGTTTTAGAATAAATAAATCAAAATTGTATAAAATACATTTCAGAGAAGAGTTATTCTCCATTTTTTCCACTGGCCATATAGTATTTTCAATTACTTTAAACAAATGCAGTTTATGCAGTTTTGCCTATAATGTAAACATATATTTTTAGGATGTTTATATATTTTTAATTGAAACAGATAGGCCTTACTTTTTTTTGTAAGGGCTTACTTTCATGAAATTTCAGTGATTAACTCTGTTAATGAAAGTGGCATATTTAATCTAAATGTGTATATTTAAATTATAAGTTTAAATTATAAGTTTAAATTATTCTGTTTACTTCATTACTTCGCTCACTCCAGTAAAAGAGTGCATACGCATGGTCTCCGTATGGTGCACGCACATTTACCCCTAGTTTATTTTTTATAAATCCCAATATGTGCGTGGAAAATTGCACAATTTATATCTGGACGTTTGTACATCAGGCCCCTATAAACTACTTTGAATCTTTTTTTGTTTTTGCAAAAATATAGGTAAAGGAACATTTTTCCTAGCCTTGGTTGGATTTAAAACTTCAGATCTGGGAACATTTCCCACATGTTCCTCTACCTACATTTTTTGAGATGAATTGAAGTGAGTGCCATGCTTTTTTTTAAAAAAAATGTTCTCATATTTTTTTAAACTGTCTTTAAAGTCATGAAGCAGTCCAAATCATGCATCCAGTATTGGCGAAGAATAGGGTAGTGTGGCTTGTCAATCTAAAGTTTTGTTTAAATATTGTAAGCGTGAAGCCCCCTTTCTGGTTTTACATTTATAGCGTGTGACAGGCTGATTATTACATTATCACAGTCCAGCAGAATTCATGGCTGAAAAGACAGCAGTTTTCCCATGAAAGTGACAAAACTCCATGCAATGTCAGATTTGTCTGAGAAGTATCTGGCAAAAATGCATCAGCAGACATCCTAGATAAGGCAGATGGAGAACATTTGTCACCAAGACTTAATATGGAAATGTCTGCTTTGTTAATTCTGTTTACAAACATTTTTAAAATACTATACATTTGTACTAAGATACAAATGTATAGTATAATGCAATGTAAGTCGCTTTGGATAAAAGCGTCTGCCAAATGCATAAATGTAAATGTAAATGTAAATGTAAAGTCATTTAGCAATTAATGACTGAATCAGCACGTACACATGGGGCACTAACACAGCAATTCATCACATCTGGAATAACGTAAACAAAATAATATTAACTGAAACAACTTTGGAAAGTTACTGTAACTAATTGGGCTTACGGGCAAATTTTTTTTGCATGAATTTCTAGACTCTATGGACAAATATTTTTGCATGCATTTCTAGACTATAAATTTGATATTCATTGTGCTTTTTTTTTTAAAATAGGTACTGTGAATAAATCATTTTCGGCTTTTAAGTATGATGTGGAAACTCAGATGTGATTTAAAACACTCACAGCTGTCGACTGTGGCTTAAAATTCATCTGGTTTCAATCAATACAAACGAATTATCACCTGAAAACACCATTTAATCTTAATCAAAGCTTTGCTGACATGACCACACAGCCTTGCAGGACTTCTGTTCCTCTGTGGGAAGACATGGGGCTCCTGTGGTATAACATTAAAACCACCATCTATAGGCTGCAGGAATAAACCTTTACTTTGACATTGAAATAACAGGAGAACATGGTCAGTGTTTATCTATACCATGTGTAATAATAGGGTTTAATGCCCCAGTGGCTCATCTTTGTAGGCTTGTGTTTGTCATTCTGCTCAGCTGGGCTCTGCAGGAGTGTGAGAGATGAGCTGCGGATGGCCACACCGCTGCCTTGGCTCCATACGCCTCTTCTTGTCTGTTTGTTTCTCTTGGCTTCCCATCCATTTATTCTGTCGGTGTTTAAATCTGTGTATTCAAACTTATATTGCAGGTGGGAGTTCTTTTTTGGCCAGTTCAGTCCTCCGTCTGTGAAAACAAGAGTTGTACTGTAGCTGTTGGCTCTGCCAGAGTAGAATATCAGCCTGTGGGATATTATTGGTTCACCAGTACGTAAGTTTTAAAGTTCTAAATAAAATGAAGGAAAAGGGATGCATAAAAAATTAATTTATGTTCCATCAAAGTGCAAACACTTGTGGTTAATAAGGCCATTTAAGACTTAGGCTAAATATTACAACACTCAGAAGTCATAAAAGTATTTGCTAATCAAACAACAATTTAAAAATCTTTTTTTATAGTGTACTCGGTGTGCCTTCCAAAAAACACATTCGATTTCAATGCCTAAAACAATCTCAGGGGTCTCCCTAGTAATCCCCCTCCCGCATGTTTGCTTGACTGAAGTCATTTCTGTAAGTTATTTTTGTTTGTTTGTTTTGATTTCTAATGGGCATGAAATCAAAAATCTGTAAGTAATGTTCTACTTCCTGGAGAGTGGGTCTAAGCAACCTTATTCTGTGAAAATATTTTCCTTTTACCCCATCATAAGCAAATGTTGACTACCAAACACGTCCATGCTACTGTGATCGGAGTTCACTGCCTTGTCAAGTTTAGAAAGATGTACTCTACAGGAAGCCACTCACCGCTTTTGTCAAGTCATTCATATTCCGTTTCCTGTTTTGATTGTGAGAGTGATTATATTTTATGCCCAGGACATCAATGTTCATTGCACACAGGGTTATAGACCTTTGGGATTTTTGTTTTTCCCAAAAACAATGCAGCACTGTAAGAATGATGATTCTACAAGTCTTTGTCACGGTATTCACACATTGATTGAAAGGAAAGCATTTGTAAAACTGGACAGAACTTAGAAATATAATATAATGTAAATGCAACAGAAATATTGTAAAGTTTAAGCTAAAAGAATAAGCGGACATGATTCACACTCCATTCAGCAAACCTAAGTGTTGCACTCAGATCTGTTTATGCAGAAAGACCATACTGATGAATGTTTTATGGCTATGGTAAATGAAGCATTGGTGCTTATGATAGACACATAATGTATTCTGTCATGTTTAATGTAATTCTCATAGCATGCAGTGACATCTTCCATCTGCCTCTTGACAGAACTAAAACATTTGCAGAGCGTCACCCTGTAAATTTCTGTTGACCCTGAACTTAAAATGTTAGGATATATGACAAAAACAAGTGCTTAAAAGCTTTGAAACATTTGTTCTGTATTACAAATTCATGGCAGACACAGTAAATAACTCTAAAAATAGGCTACTGCTTCTGTGTGACATTTAATTCAGATGTGCTTCACTAAATGTAATGCCTCATGTGAGGCTTTATTCAAATTTGGTGCAAAGCTATCCAAGAAAAACTCAAATATCAAATCTTATTAGATAACCTCATGGAGAGCAGGAACCGTTATGGCTAGGATTAGGGTTAGATCAAGAGTCTGAAGGCAACAGCTCCCTTCAGATGGAGAGTCTAGGGTTGCTTCCAAACATGGACTCAGAGGTTAAAAGATACATTTCTTTCAATTCCTTTTTAAAGAACTCTTCTGAAGAGCAATGTGTAATGAAGAACATGCAGCACTGTTGGTCTGTTCCCAAACACCTTTTATGAGCCTGGTGTTCTCCATTATTTTGACATGAATGCTTGCGTAATCTACACTCAAAAAAATAGCTCTTTGGCTGAACATGATTCATTCATGGACAGTGGTTCCATGTAAATGAAGCAAGTAAAACCAAATAGAATCAACCATGTACAACTAACTAGAATCAATGGTGTTCATTTAATTTGAATGAATAGTTTTCATTTAAATTGACATTCAAATAATCATACAAGTAATGCTTCCTGTTTAATCCTGTGACGTAACAAACTAAAATGAACTTTTCTTTACACATGTGATGTTTGGTGTTGGCAGTTCAGAAGTGATACTGGTTTCATCCAGAGCTCTACCATAATGGTTGTTTTATTATTAAAGCAATCTGAATTTTTCTTAGCAAGCCCTCAACCCAATCACAAGCTCCACACTTTACCACAATGGTAACCCCTAAAACCACTAACATAACAGAAACTTTTAAATACCAATATAATAGAACATTGAACTTTAACAAGTCTCTCCATTTTCTCATCTTGCTTAAAACTGCATACAAAAACACTTTATTTCAACATTCAGCCTCCCAATTCAGCCCCTTTACAAAGCATGATGGGAAGTGAAAGTCCTGTTTGATTGGGTTACTTGATTTAAACATGTTATTTCAAAATGAAAACATTGAGTTAAAGGATTAGTTCACTTTCAACTGAAAATTAGCCCAAGCTTTACTCACCCTCAAGCAGTCCTAGGTGTATATGACTTTATTCTTTCTGATGAACATAACTGAAGAAATATTAATAAATATCCTGACGCATCTGAGTTTTATAATGGCAGTGAATAGGGTTCACGAGGATGAGCTGAAGAAAAAGCTTCCATCAACATCCATCCATCATAAACGTGTACTCACACGACTCCGGGGGGTTAATAAAGGCCTTCTGAATTGAAGCGATGCATTTGTGTAAAAAAATATCCATATTTAAACACAAGTATCATAAATATGTGCTCCACACGGCTCTGGGTGGTTAATAAAGGCCTTCTGAAGCGAAGCGATGCGCTTGTGTAAAACAATATCAGAAACAGAAACCTGCAAAATGGTGTTAAATCAAAATAAACTGTTTAAACAAAGTGAACAGCATCAAAAAAATATGTTCTTTTGTGTGTAGTTCAACTGTAACTGAGAGTAAATGAGAGTAAAAAAAACATGCACAGACAAATCCAAATTAAACCCTGTGGCTTGTGACGACACATTGATGTCCTAAGACACGAACCGAACAGTATTTATATCATTTTTTACCTCTAATACACCACTATGTCCAACTGCCTTGAGCGTGTGCACGGCATCCAGTGCGTGAGGTGTTTACATGCTCTGGCGTAGTTTACGCAAGCGCCGGAAGTGATCTCTCGCGCGTATACGTCACTCATTGTTTACACAGTACACAAACATTGTAGGTACTACGGCTAATCAAAATGGTACTTACTTGCGCTTTTCCGGATTGTTCAAACCGACTTAAAACTAAAAGATTACGTTCTCTCGTGCAAACTCATTCGGGAGTGGTGACCTTTCACGTATTCCCAACTTCTGAGCCTGCTCACCTGAAGTTATGGTTGATTGCTCTTTGGCTGGATATCAACACACCCATTAACGTACTAAAGTTGAGGGTCTGCAGCGATCATGATGATTTTACAAACCCAGGAGAGGATCACGTACGACTTAAACCATCAGCTGTGCCTATGGTTTTTCCACATCCAACTGAGGTATATGAAAAAGATCTTTGTATGTGTCCTTTTTAATTGTAAAGCTGCCCTTAATAAAACCTTAATTAATGTTTTTTAGTGGTTTACTTCCATTTGTATAACAACTGTTGTACTACAGGCACCATGTTTAAACTACGTCAGAGCACGTACACACCTCACGCACCAGATGCAGTGCGCGTGCTCAAGGCAGTTGGATATAGTGGTGTATTAGAGGTAAAAAATGATATAAATACTGTTTGTTTCATGTCTTAGGACATCAATGTGTCATCACGAGCCGCAGGGTTTAATTTGGATTTGTCTGTGCATGTTTTTTTTTACTCTCATAAATTTTGTTACCATTGGCATGCATTATACGACTGACAGACTGCAACGGTTGGAATTAAAAATCATCATTTGTGTTCTACTGAAGAAACAAAGTCACCTACATCTTGGATGCCCTGGGGGTAAGCAGATAAACATCAAATTTTTATTTTTGGGTGAACTATCCCTTTAGCTGTCAGTACAAGTTTTTTTTTATCACCAAAGTCAATTCTTTATTTTTCTTTTTCATTAATTTGTCACAGCTCATGCTATAGGTTTTGACTGTTCCTTTCATTAAGGGAAAATGCTTCATTACAGATTCATAGCCAGTATCTGTTTTTTTTAGGCTTTTAAAAACATAATAAATGCTTTTCTGCAGAATGTAGGTTTAGAAAATAATAGCTCACAGTTTGAGTTAAATGTTTGGGTATTAGTATGTTAAATGTCCTGACAAGTGTGGCATGATGCCAAAGACTTGTACAAGCCTCATTACATTTCTTAAACTCTAGATGCTGTGGTTTCATAACTAACTAACTTTTTATTTTATTAATTACCATGGGTGTTTCTGACATACTGTTTAATAGTACCTCTGGCCCAAAGCACTTATCCTACAAGCCTAATGTATCCTGTTTACAGGCCATTAAACTGCCTCTGAGCAAAGTCACACTATCTGGAGGAAGCAAATAAACTAATACATTGTTTTAGGTAAAGCAGTTGAAATTAGGCAGTCTGGTACTGTAAAATACCTTTCAAATCCTGATTAATTGCTGCATAGAATCTGAATTCTGGACTACCACTGAGCTATGACAGAATTCACCTGGCTCTATTCAGCACTGTTCAGTCTCTATAGACAGCCACACTGGCAGAACAACTGTGCTAGTGGCTGCCAGCTGCTGCTGACTTTAGTAGGCTCCAGTCTGGCTCATACATGATCCATAAAATCACAACATAGAGCTAAATGCACTGGCTGGGAGTTTCCTTACATTCTGTCTTTATTGGTATAGCACTTTAAGGTCATGTGGGTTACGAGAGTGTTTTCTCTTCATGTGCACTGGCCGTTTCGAGACATAAAGATGCAATACTGGTGCAACAGTCAGTTACATGATTACAGATTATGGCTATAATTGTCATTACAGGGATTTGGCAACCTCGCAGGTGAATTATGGTTTGAGATATGTTATACACATGGGTCCTAATCAACTTTGTGTGAGCTAGTAATACACTACATTGCAAATGGTAATGTATATCATGCTGCTCTCCGGAGAGCATCACTATTCTGAAAGTCTCCAAAAGGGGGCAGTGTAGCTTTTGGATAAACAGCAGTTTTCTTTTACCTGCAAATTACATCTACATTTCATTTGCGGATCCTTGAATAAATGCAGATTAATCATTGCTTTTGTTTGTGGAAGCAGCTCTTATGTTTGATAGCTGTAGTTGATGGCAATTAAACTGTTCTGCTGCATTACACTCTTCCACACAAAAAGCTGTTCATTTACACTCATTAATCTCCCTGACAAATCAGTCCAATGACAGAAGCCTGGCTCATTACAGTCTTCCTCGACTCACTTTTAATCCAAGACTCTAGAAATCCACCCACAGCTAATTGACTCATTTATCATCACTATCTGTAATGTGACTGGGGCAAGATGAGGTGCAATGGAGAATAAACATACAACATCTCTATAATATCGACTTGTTAGAGTTATTCAGTCTGATGGGATTCAATGCTGCAGACATGTTCCAATATTTCTTTGCTATATATACATTTGTAAGGTCTTTTATACGTCAAGTTCTTTAGAAATACCCCCCACAACATATTTCTTAAGAACTATTATACAAACAAAGTTAGATTTGGTCCAGCTTTAGTGAAACCGCATTAGTCATTACTGAACAAATACAATAGTCTAGGAGTCATTGGTTCTTCTCTCTCAGGAACATGAGGCAATGTTCAATAAACACCTTCAAACAGAAGTTGAGGTCTACAGAGACCAATTCTGATGGATATGGATAGCATAATTCTGTACAACATCTCCATACGAATACAGTGCTGTTTCTCATTTAAATTGTGAAATTATTTCCTCTTTTTTAAAGAAAATCATACGTATTATTTACTAATTTTAGTAGGTAGTATATTACAGTGTAGCTTCTGACTCCTAGTGAAATATTGCATTCCACAAAACAGTTCTTAAGAAAAACGACCACAGTGAGAGGAAAGATCTATGGGCTCTTAAAAGCTATTTGTTCACCTCACGGCTAGAATCTCCCCTCCATTTCCTTTTTGTGAGAGATTGATGCTACTCCTTTGACACACGTGGTTTTCCTTAGACGGAGCTAGCCAGGTATAAATGACTTTCGTGAAAGATATCCATTTTCTGAAAAGATGACATTTGAAAAACAATAAAATTTGTAAATGTTGTTTTCATTACAGCTTTTAGTGTTGGAATGACATGATTCTGGAATGATCTGGAAATGATTCACTTAAAATGTCTGAGAGCACTAGGGAAAATGCTTTTATGCTTTAACATTTTTCATTACAAATTATTTTATCGTTAAAACGATTTGAAAGAACAGTTTGATTAAAAAAAATACATACATTTTAAAAAATATTTTCTAAAAACTAAATATCTAAAGTATTTTCTTCAAAAATATACATTTTGTGTTCACATGCTCAATGTCACATTTTTTGCTACCTTTATAAAAGCTGTGTTTAGATGTTTCTTAACTTAACATCACAACCTTTTTCTATTTGTATGTTTTATTTTATTTTCCAGGTTTACATTAGATTTTGATTCCCAGATTTTCAGTGTGGTCTTAGACTTTTAAACCACACAGTATCGATTGCATTATTATATATATTATATATTTTTAATATGCATTAAAGTGCAGTAAAGTTATTTAATAAGTTCCATTTCTGCAGTCATCATTGTATGAAATTATAAATGTTATTGCTTTAAGATGACTTTTAAAGTGCTTGCCTTTATTTGACTTCATTATTTATATTCCATTTTTCAGAAGAACAGATGTCTTCATTTTAAAGCAAAGCCATGACTGACATAATGATGAGCTTACCATCTTGCACAAGAGCTGTAATGATTTCCTGTTCTCCAAAAACAGAGCAAAAGAAAGGGGCAAAAAAATAACCACAAAGTCAGAAGGTGCAGGAGCACCCCTTGTTAATACGGACAGGGAACGTTTCAGATGTCAAATGCTATGAAAAATTCCTCTGGTGTCCTTCAACTCAACCTACAGGGATGCTAAGAAGGGGATGTGGTGCACTCCTCTAAACTGGAGTAAATCAGAGCTGAGAAATGCATGTATGTGCACCCTATGTGCTCATCTGGCTCTCATGGATTGTTATAATCCTAAGAAGCTCTAAATGTGATAGTTTGAGGTTTAACAGAGATTCATAGTAGATATGCAATGTCTGCTCTTGTTGAAAGTCCTGATAAAACGCCACAATTTGTTTTATATGGTGATCTAATAGATCCCAGCTGCAGGGTATTAGCCTTGTGTGTCCTTCACAAGGACATACTCATCACCACGGCAGGCTCTGCAGTCATCCACTTGTGGCTTTTTCTAATCCAGCTGAAATGCAGCGAGGGCCCCACAAAAACACCATGGTTGTCAGGCTTTATCTCCACTCATAGAGTTTTATGGAGCGCTGCTCAGAGGAACAAAGAACGGAGTAATCAGAAATAATGACAGGGGCTCAGACCAGTTACTCACTAAAGCTGCATGAGGATCACCCAGAGAGCAAATGAAGGGGATTGGAACACAGGGCCAATCTAGTGTGCAAGTTGTCCTGATGCACCTGATACACTTTGCCACAAAGGGGTGCTATTCAAATTTTAGTAATTAATCATGGTACATGTTAAACATATTTCATTAATATCGTAAGTGCACACTTAAGATATGGCTTCCCTATACAAAAATTTTTTTTAAGAACCCCCTCCCCCACATTTGGTTAAGTTAAAGTGTGCACTTAAGGTATGAATGAAATGTTTAACATAATTATTTTTTTTTAATTTGCATTAATCAAGTTATTTATTTATTTCACACTTTATATTTTTCTTACAGCCCATATATTTTAGGAAGATGCATTGATGCAAATGTTTGCAACCATATTCACAGATCATGGTTTGTTCTTTTGTTGGATTTGTTTTGCAGAACAAATGTTTTTTTCCCCCATTGTATTTTATTTCAAGTTCTGCATAACAGGATGAACTATTACTTCAGTTTCTAGTAATAAGATTACTTTCTTTTTTACTTTTGTGTAACAGGAATTGCTTCTCATTCCCAGTATGAAATGACTCATTAGATAAGCTGCCTGAGAGCCATCTGAATCCCTGTTTACCCAGAGGGACTCATGGGTAATTTACTCTATGATCCTGTTGGATGGGAAAGGGCAGAGATGAAATAGTTTCTTTAGTCCAGGATCAGTAATGATCTCTACCATCTTAGTGTGATATAGCTGTGTTTGGGAGAAGATCACAGCAATAGTCTATAACAGGAACTGTTTGTGGCGGTGATTCTGACTCACTGCTGGAGTTACGTGGCTCCCTCTCCAGCATGAAGCTACACAGACTCTGCTGATGCTCCTCCTGTCATCAGCCAATGCCACCTCTCCTTTGACCTCATTTATCTTCTCCCTCCGAAGGCGAAGGTCAGTGAGTCCTATTCCTGCATCTTCTCAGTGTTTTTCATTGATGATCAACGAAATATATTCCTGTTACTAAACCAGTGGAGTCTGAATGTATCGCAATATTAAGTTTAATTTTATAAAGTTTTTTGGGTACACATAATAAAAAAAAAAAAATATTTCAATTTCAAAAATTCAATTTCCTCTGCAACCACATAGTGTCAGTGTTGCATGTCAGCTTTGTTAAACGCATGAAATGCCTTACTAATCATGTGTCTCAAAGCATAAAGCTTGGGTGTTTTTAGGTTTATAGTTCAAAATGTTACATGTTGTCTTTTTGAAACCAAATGTGGTGTTTTTGAATGAAGGTACCACCTACTGAAAGATCAGGTTTTAAGGAACAAATTAATGTGAGTTTTAGAGATGACTAAGCAAATATTTAAAGACTACAGTGCTACAGTGTTACAAAGTCAATATGAAAGTGATAAAATGGGCATTATACACACTATACTGTTCAAAAGTTTGCCATTAATATTTTTTTTTTAAAGAAATCCTAATTCAGCAAGGATGCATTAAATTGATCAAAATGATAGAAAAAAGATTAATAATATGACAAAAGATTTGGCCTGACATCAAAATCTTTATTTACAATTTTTGCCTCACAACATCAAAGTAATGAAAGAAAAAGCAACAATTCTGAAAATTATTTTTTTTTTTTTTAAAAACGGAAAAACTAGAAAAACAAGGTTGGAAAAGTCATCAGTTGCCTAATTTAATACTTCGTAGAGCCACCTTTTGCTTTAATTACAGCCATTAATCTTTTTTGATATGTCTGTACTAGCTTTGCACACCTAGATTGGGAAATATTTGCCCATTCTTCCTTGCAGAATTGCTCAAGTTCAGTCAAATTCTGTGGTGAGCGGCAATGCACTGCTCTCTTCAAGTCCATCCACAGATTTTATAGGATTCAAGTCAGGGCTCTGACTTGGCCACTCAAGGACATTCACCTTCCTATACTTAAGCCATTGCGTTGTTCTTTTGGTATGTTTAGGATCACTGCCATGTTGGAAGGTGAATGACCTGCCAATCTTCAGCTGTCTAGCAGAGGGACACCAGTTTTCCTCAAGAATTTGGATGTACTTGGCAGCATCCATTTTCCCTTCAATCCTGACCAATCACCCAGTACCCGCTGAAGAGAAACACCTCCACAACATAATGCTGCCATCACCAGGCTTCACAGTAGTATGGTGTGTTTTGTTTGCTTTTTGCCAAACATAGCACTGAAAGAAAGAAGCCTTTCCTGGAAAAGTGCCACACTCTGTCTCATTTGCGCTATGTAAAAACACACCTGGAAGACTCTGATGCCATAGGCAAAAGGTTCTATGGCCTGATGAGAACAAAACTGACCTTTTTGGACTGAACTCCAAGCGCTATGTTAGAAACAAAACTTCTTTAAAAAAAGAAAAAAAATCAGAATTTTTCCAGGTTTTGGCCTTTGTGCATGTGATTGTGTATAGCATAAAAAATAGAAAAAAGGCAGCAGTATTTTAGTGAAAGTCATCATGATATTATTTACTTAAAGTACAAAACCTTCTAAAAAAATAATAATTTTCTTCACTTTGTGTTGCAACAAAAGCAAAGGTCTTTCTGAATGCAGAGAAGTTTGATGTTGAACAAGAATACATCTCATGAGATGTTTATGAAGCGAGATAAAATTGCCATTGTAATCAAGATTAAATGTACCCCAGTAGGCTGTGATGAATAACAGATCCATGGCAGATATCTCATTATAGAATGGGAAATGAGGGGGAGTCCAGAAACACACATTAAACAATATGGTTCTTCTACACTTAGCTACATTTTCTCCTATAACTTTTTGCAAATCACCAGTTGTTTTTTTATCTAAATATCATATTTTAACTTAATTTCTACAAATCATGATTGAACCACTGCTTGCAAAACACGGTGTTCTGACCTCTTGTTATTTCAACAGTGGGTTGGGAAATTCCAACAGTCCACAGTGATCCCTCACTTATGATTAATACAATTACACATTGGGCTGTCTGATGAAATGTTATGTTATAGCTGCCTGCCATACCATGACACCATATAAAGCTCATTAACATCATTGTCACTATCAAATGATTTGCTGATGAGATGCTGCAGAAGAAGTCTGTCATCTGTGTGCCAGGAAGATAAATGGCTCTGTGTCATAAGTGATGTTTGTACTTCACTAAAGATAAGATTTTTTTCTTGTTGAGGTAAAGCAATATATCAAGTGCCTCAAAAGGCCATCAAATTTCATATATCATTCCCTATGGGAGTCATTCACACCCAGCATATGTTTATGTATGCATGGGACAAATGAGTAAAAATCATTTCAAGGCCCATAAATGTGATGAACGTAAATGTTTTGAGTGCATGAATTAGGGGTCACTTTGACTCCGCAGCATATGCATTAACCAGTAACCAGTCTGTCTTTACAGCATCACAGCTCAGTGTGGGTCAGCTCTGACTAAAATGATTATTTTAATTCCTTGCAGAAAGAGTCCAGACATATTACAGCCATAAATACAAACCAGACCAAACCAAAGCCTAAATGTCAAGTATTTATGTTCTGGGTTCTGGTTATGTTTTATAGGAACAAGTAATTGATATTTATATGTTGTGTTGTTGTGATCATATTTTCGTTTTGTCATAACATCTTCTTTTGTTAAAGTCGGCATGAAATGAAAATTCATCTTATATATTGTCTAAAATGCATGTTATTGATCAGTAACACTTTATTTTACAGTGTCCTTGTTCACCTGTTAGATGTGCTTACTATAGTAATACCAGTAAATTATGCATAATTACATGCATAATTGCAACTAACCCTAAAATATCCTCTGATTATAACCCTAACCCTATAGTAAGTGCATGCTGATAATTAATATTACTCTGTACTTAAACATATAATTACATTGTAACAAGGACATCTTAAAATAAAGTGTAACCCATGTCTTATTATGAATGATGCATCCATGAATGCATTTAATGTTTTTCCTTCTAATTTTAATCAAAATATCACAACTTGATCCTTCACTGAAACAAATTTCCTCCATGCAGCACACATTAAGTTCTGCCTCCAATCAATCAACAATGATGGATAGAACCAAGTACCTGCCCTACATTTGTATTTTTTAATAATCCGTTTCACTCGAATGTACATCACAATAAGAAAAGATCTGTTGCTACAGTTACATTAGGGGCTTTTGCACTGGAGGAACCTTTTCATAGTTCCTAGAACTATTGGCCAAAGTACCCGGATTTTGCCTTGTTTGCACCGCAGAAACTAGGAACGAATTTAATTCTAGGAAATCCTTTTGGGGGAGCTAAACTACTTCACAGTAGGGTCTAAACCAGCTCTATAGGAACTATCAGTGACGTGAGTGTATGCTAATTGGTCAAACGCATGTCAAACACCGGCACCCGGCATTTTTAAAAAACTGTGTAAACATATTTACTTCACGAACATGGAAAACAGCGATAACGGCATTTACCTGTTGTCTGCAGGGTAGTGTTCTTTTCTGCGCCTCGATGATATGTAATACTGAAAGTTGTCATACGAGATTTTGTCTCTTAGCCCCACTTTTTGCTCTTTTAGTCATGTAAATTTTGCATTTACATTCCATCTCCGTTATCACGAAACCCACGACATACAACAAACACAGCGCCGATCACGGCGTCTTCCATCCACCGGTTTTTACTGTTTGTAAATGCCGCGCTTAAAGATGCCGCTGTCGGCTGCTTCAGAGTTCCTATTGCTGGTGTGAATGCAACCAGGAACATGGCCGGGGGGAGAAATTAGTTCCCAGGGAACTATCCTAGTGGCTAGTTCCTATAACTGAGTTCCTAGAACAATTCGGTGTGAAAGCCCCTGTTGTGACTTTAAATGATTTTTCCATGCTTTGTAATATACATTTTTTCAGTTCATATCAATATCAATTATTTATCAAGTTCTATTTATTTTCTCTGTGAAAACTTACTATGCTACCATAGACACTATTTGTGTTATTTAGACAATAGCACATGTCACATAGCATACAGTAACATGGAATTTTCTCTAGATCTACTCCTAAAAGTATTTTCTCTTGCACTGCTAATCATAGTCCAGCTTTAAAGCTGTCTTGGTGGTGCAGTTATGCTTTGACAGTTTGTGGGTACTGTTGCATTTTGCACAAATAACAACTCTGCCTTGCTCTGAGCTCAAAAGATGTTGTAAGTAGCACAAAAAGATTCATAACTAGGGATGGACTGAGTGGGTTTATTTACATTTTCATCTATTCATTTAGCAGAAACAAACAAATGACACAAGCAATTCATTGTAAGGAGACAATTATGTTGTTTTGACAAAATCAACATAGTATTATTGCACGAACTGAGGTTTGGGCTTCTTTCAACATTACAGAGACCAACATTTCTAAACTACTCTACTTTTCAAACTACTCCCACACTACAGATCATCAGTCTATTCTGACTAAGTTTACCATGTTTTTCCTAACTTATTGGACTTTCTCGTGGCAGATAATAAAACATTCCTAAAGATATTGAAGATTTCTGATTGTAATTCTTGTGATTTTCTGTTTTGTTAAGGAAAACCTGTACATGCCACATTCTATATATTAGTGCACAAGTTTGTTATAATACATCACATAATGGTGAGTTAGATTAAAATGTTTGATCATGCCCTTAAACTTGTTTTTAGTGGTCATGGCTGTGAATTCACAGTGTGAATAAAGAATAGCACAGAAATGCACACACATACCTGGAATAAAAATTCTGCTAATCTGGAAAACAGTTGACCCAGGCATAAAACAAAGGTAGCCTTGTTCTAATGTTAGGGGATTTACATTTTTCCTCTTAGCAGGAGTCAACTTGGATATCAGAGTTGTAAATCAGAGTAGAACTCTCCATGTGTTTGCCAAGACAGCCTATTTCACTCTGGATGGTAGGATGTATAGTACATAATGTTGTCTTCTTCAGGGCCTCAGTTAACTGAGAACTGAAGTCATTTCATATGTTGGTTCCAGAAACCCTCTGTTGTCCCTCGAATGTCCAGGTCACATAAACCATAAGCATTTACAGTTCACATATGTAATATTTTCCCAGTTACTCCCATATCCCCTGTATTTTCTGCTTATTTATGAACATTCAGGATATATTTTCTTAAAGGATGAGCTGGCCAACAAGGTATTTAACCTTGGAGACTCTGCACAGAGCTAGAGGAAGTTATGATTTTGATTGTCTCTTTGATAGACCATGCATTTGTTTAGTTATGTTGTAACAGCTGTCATGTATGATATGCACATTATGCTATGGTGCATTTTGCTGTCCTATGACTCTCTTTTAAAGGGTTAGTTCACCCAAAGGTTTCTGTCCCTCCATTGACAGCCTACGCAATTACCACTTTTAAGCCCCAGAAAGGTAGTAAAGACATAATTAGAGTAATTCATGTGACTCCAGTGGTTTAACCTCAATTTTATGATGCAACGCGCATTCACGAGAGCACCACGACACACGTGTGTTGTGTTAATGTGAGAGTAGATATTGCGTGAGTGTGTTTTGCCGATTAATATTTTGTAAATAAAGTGCTAAATTATGTTTTTTTGCACAAACAGAGCACTTGCGTCGCTTCATAAAATTGAGGTTAAACCACAGGAGTCACATGGATTACTTTTATGATGCCTTTACTACCTTTCTGGGGCTTGAAAATGGTAATTGTGTAGGCTGTCAATAGAGGGATAGAAATTAATCCTTAATTTGTGTTCCGAAGATGAACAAAAGTCTTAAGGGTTTGGAACGACTTGAGGGTGAGTAAATAATGATAGAATTTTCATTTTTGGGTGAACTAACCCTTTAAACATTAGAGGCCCAAATCACATTTTCATTAAATATTATATAGATATATTTGATATTATGATAATCTAACTACATAAAACAAATATCATAATTGTGATCACAATCTAAAATGTTTGTTGTAAAAAAAATTATTATTAATAAAAAAAACTAATCTTACTTGTTAATGTTACTAATTTAACCCTGTTTTCTATTTTAAACTGTATTTATTTTTAAATCACAAAAATTTGTCTATTTAGTGTTTGTTTACTGCAAGAAAATAAAAAATCACATAGAAATAATAATAATAACTATATTATATGAGCTTTTAAAAAATAATAGTATTGTTTATTGTAATAATACTACTACTATTACTAATAATAATAATTATTATTATTATGGTATAAAAAATATTTTAAAAAATACATTATTATTATTATTCAATATTTGACTCTGTTGTATATTCTAGTTATCGATATTTCTTTGGCACACTGGTGTTATTATTCTGTACAGTTTTATAAAAATATGAGGTATGATGAATCAGTCAGTATATTAACCAAAATAACAATGTGCTGTCTCATATAATGTCATAGATATGTGGTTTGAAATCCTAGCAATACTGTAGTCATGTGCGATCAGATTTAATTACACAGACCCTCACTGTGTCATGCCGTCATGCGGCCCCACTGTGGTTCTAATCAATTGTGATCTGTTATGACTGAGAAAAGTCTGACCTTTGACACAGGTAACTAAAGACTGGAAGAGATGGTGTCTGTTCAGTGCGTCTGCTGGAGAATGATTAACATCTGTCTTGTGTCAGGATTGGGCTCTATGAAAGTACTGCTGCTTTCTCCACCATTAATCATCGGTTCAGGACAGGGCTTATCAAGCAGACGTTTGAGACTCCCTCCATGTACATTTGCTTCGTAAAAACACATCTGACCCTGGGCAAGGACATTTTTGATTAATTGGCTGATTGGCTGAAGGTAATTTAATTTGAATGCGTCTCTCAGCAGCTGTAAAAGGATGGAGGGTGGAATACCTCCTCATGAAGGTCACACTTGTAACCCGTGAGGGTCCTGCAACATGTGCATAAGTGTGTAACTTACGTGTGTGTGTGTGTGTGTGTTTTCCCTCAGGGAACATGACTTATTTGTGCTCTTTGCTGGTCAGGTAATCTTTAACTGTAAACTTTTTCATTGTTTGGTCCTCTCACCTTGAATAGAGGTGGAATTTAGCAGGGGGTGGTGAGTGTTTGGGTTTTAGTTTTTTCTGTTAGGCTGATTACTAGGGTAAAATCTGCACTGGGAAGCAGCCGACGGCACCCTCCAACTCAGGCAAGGAGATTACTAACCATGGGGCTGCGGTGGCGCTGCCATCCTTACACAAAGTTCTGACTTCCTCTCTCAACTACCAATGAATTAACCATCGAAAGAGAACGTTAACTTTTAACAAATGTTCTAAAGTAAAAAACGTTTTTATTTCGGCCATGAAGGACTCAGCTTTGTGGGTTATAGTGGAATGTGCCTGCAGAGTTCTTGGCATCTCGACTGCTGCAGGTAGGGCTGTCTTTGCTGTTCTTTTGTAGGCCATTGTTTCACTGAAAATGCTATAAATAACCTTTAAATATAAAAATATGTTGCACCAGTTGCATCAAGAATGCATTAGGAGCAATTGAAATATTTTACCCTGTGATTGACATTTAAAATTCTGAAATGTGCATTTTGTGCTCATTACCCAACATAACCTGCTTTAAAATGAGGGAAAGAAAGGCACTGTTCCAGTGTTTAGAAAAGACCCATTTAAGTTGAAATAGAGGTTGAATAAAAAATAAATAAATAAAAAATAGTAGGAGTATCGGGATGAATTACACATGACTGAAATTCCTTAAATCCAACAACTACATACACAATATTAAATGCAAACATTTTCCAATAGTAAACCTTAAAACTAAAAGGGGTTTTATTTTATTAAACATTATATGCAAAGCAATAGATCCACATTATTACAATATTCCTTGGCTTATAAAATGTTTTTGTTTCTTATGTTTCACAAGTAAAAGTTTCTAATGTCATTTTCAAGGTGAAATATGATGTGAAATGTGAATATAACTAGCCAGTGTTATGAATTACATGATTAGAATACTAAGACTTTTTACTAAATTCTAAAATACACATTTTTAGTAATACAAATTTACAAATTTAAAGTATTTAATTCACAAATCTGTTGAAAATGTTTCAAAATGTTTTCGCATTGCACAGAGAACAGTATAATTCTCACATATATTTATTAACACGTGTATTTTATTTCATTTATTTTTGATTTGTACATTTGTTTCCAAAACCAGCACAACAATACTGGCCTTGGGTTTACTTGCCCAGCAGTGGTGTGTGGCAAATCTGACATCTAGTGGCCACATTAAAAATTCAGCTGTTGAAAATGGTAACACTTTAATTTGGGGACCAATTCTCACTATTAACTAGTTGCTTATTAGCTTGCTTATTACTAGCATATTGGCTATTTATTAGCTCTTATAAAGCACGTTACATGACCATATTCTACATCCCTAAATCCTACCCTATACCTAAACTTAACCACTACAACTACCTTACTAACTATTAATAAGCAGTAAATTAGGACTTAATTGAGGCAAACATCTTTTGAGAATATTGATTTATTTCTATTGATAATCATTTCTGCAGGTTAAGTTTAATGTCAATATTGTGTGTTTGTGTTGTCAGTGCTTTGTGCAGTGGGTACAGAGACTCAGAGACAGGGGGAGTTCAACAGCTTGGCCGTCTATCTCCTGTGAGTATCAAAACTGAGCTGCTATGGGAGGTATAACACATTGTTTTTCATATGAAATTCCTCTGAGACACACCTTCTTGTCAGATGTTGTTTTATTTTTCCTGCAATGAGCAAATAAAACCACAGTGATTTTTAAAGATGTTTAGATTGAATCAGTTTGTTTTCCTTTTTTAGAATTGGCTATTCCTTTAATGCATTTGCACTGCAGTTATGCTTTGTTTTCTAATAGTATTTGATACTAGCTTTGTATCCTTGTCCATTTGTGTATACTCTATGTGTGACTGGTATGTCTGTTTTCAGGCATTTTTACAATTGAATTGTTAGAAGTTAGAACCCCCTATTATGTACACATGATATTGGTTTCAGAGTCAATTCTAGTGTTGACTTTGGCTGGAGTTGTCATTGCTTTTGATGCCACTCATTGGGTGATGTATTCTGTGACATTATAAATGATAAAGGTGCAATACTGCAATCTGCCCAGCCAGATTATTTTACTAGTTGAAATATATTGGTAGTATGGTGATGCCCTCTAACAACTGAATGGAATCATTCTCAGTTAGTTACACTAACAAACAGATGAGGAATCATCACCCTTATAGACCATCTGTAGACCTTTTCAGCACTGTGCTCACTGTCTCCCGATTTGTATTTCCACAGCATGAAGTTAAGATCTTACCGATTTATGAATGAACCGCTCATTTTAAAATCTTCCCAGTCTTTTGACATTTGTTGACATCCGCTTTAAACATTACAATGCTCATGATAACTTTAGTTAACTCTACAATAAGTAAATCCACTTCACCAGCTAATTACTCTTTGACAGCTTAGCCATAGAAATTTTGCTACCGCAAAAACAGAAGTTCAAACACAAACTTCTAAAGATGGCTGCGTGCTTGTTTCTCTGGTGCATGAGGTCTATAGGAACATGATCACTGAAGGCTACTGTCATACCATTTCTAACTATATCTGGCAGTACAGCAGCGCCTCTTGATAATTACACACAGATGGAGGCAAATGGGCCTCTTGTCCCAGATTATCTGATCTTTCTGGGCTCACAGCCAGACCAGAGAGGTTCTGCATGAACAACAGGGAGATATTTCCATAGGGATTAAACATTAAGTGGTTGTTCACATGCATGAACACCTGAATATCATAAACAGCCCGGAAATTTGTGATCAAATATCTATTGAATGGTAATGAATATCTAACTCTGGATAAAAAGCATGAAGAGGAACAGTGTTAACATAAATCCATGTTCACAGTCCATTTTACTTTATTGTGGTGAGATTCAGGATATTTAGTGAGAAAACATGTGAGGGGGGACTTGATTTGATTCTTCAGGAATTGAGTGCGTTGTGAGAAGTGGGAGGTGCATTCAATTTTATAAACCACTGCATTACTCCTGTTTGTATTCCCTACAGGCTTTCTTCGGTGGTGATTATGCTTTTTGAAGTCGCCTATTTCATTGATGCTCTGTTGGCAACGTGCCTTCCGTATGTTCAATCAGATTATATGATTCATGTACTTGTCTAATTTTAATCAATGCATGCATTTATTCATATCTGTTTTCCTTGCATGCAGTTGTCCACCCACATGGAAGATTTTCATTCTTTGGAAGAAAATGGCCAAAGTTGGAGGTTTCCAGAAATTTCTATATTACACAATGATGTCTGTGATGTGTTTCCTGCATCCAGTCCTCGTGTGGCATGCTGTAATACCAGGTGCTTTCAATTTCTTACATAAATAATATATTATTGTATTATTTAATTGTATATTTTAAAAATACATAAATAATAATAAATTATAAGCATTACTCTACATCAAAACAATGTAAAAATATGCTAAAAGTGACAATGTTTAGGAATACACTAGCATACAAGTTAACATGAATTAAGAAACATTGCCTATTACTTTACAGGAGTTATGCTGGTAGTGACTGGATTCTTTAACTTCATATTGAGTAAAAAGAAAAAGGCAGATGTGCCTAAAGAGTCCAGTGCAACGTATGGTGACCCGGCTCTGTCTTCTGTCTGTGTCACAGACAGGGGGGACACTGAACACACATTCTCTTTCTTCCATGTCATCTCTGGCAAAAGAGCATCTTTTTTTCCTAGCAATAGCCGATTACATGGCCCCACAGACGGGGGTCAGTCAGTGAACAATGCCCAACGCAAGAAAAGTCAAACAGACACAAGAAATGTGCACTTCATTGAGAGTCTCACATGTAATGATGCTGAAATGGAAGAATATCATGAGGTGGAGCCAGAGGAGACCACATCAGATAAAGCACCAATGATTACACTGTAAATGTGAGTGATTATGGTCTTATAAATCATTGTAGGCATGAGATGCTAAGTGAAACGTTAATACAAATACCTCTTGTATGCCCACTTATTCAAAGACCAAAGTAAAATTTTTATGTTGTTCAATTAAAAATAGTCATTGATCAATAGAGTTGTTTAGTGTGTACAGTATAGTACATATATGCTATAAATAGTCTTTTATGCCCACCAAGGCTGCATTTATTTGATCAAAAATACAGTAAAACTTTAATATTGTGAAATATTATTACAATTTAAAATAACTTTAATATAAATAATTTTAATATATTTTAAAATGTAATTTACTTCAGTCTTCAGTGTCACATGATCCTTTTGAAATCATTTTAATATTCTGATTGGGTGCTCAAGAAACTTCTCATTATTATTAAAGTTGAAAACAGTTGTTCTACTTATAATTTTTGTGGAAACTTAATACTTTTTTTTCATGTTCATGTAGAAAGTTTATAAGAACAGCATTTATTTGAAATTAATATAATTTTTTGTAACAGTGTAAAAGTCTTTACTGTCACTTTCGATCAATTTAATGCACTTTACATGCAATCTATAAAGCAATCACCGCATGGCACAAGCTGACTGGCTCTGCTGATCCTGCAGCCAATGAAACTGCTTGATCAACATGGTGGAAGGATGATGGCAAAACCCGAAAGACTGATTTTCCACTAGTTCCCTCAAGATTTTCCTATGGGGTTTTTCAGTTCATGAGTAAACATAACTTGACGATACTGGAATGTTTTGTTCAACAAATTACACACACCCATATTGAAAACGCAAATTTTGAAGCTGTTTTTTATTTTATTTTAAAAAACATTTGTAAATATAGTAAATATAAAAACATTTGGGGTGTGAGTGTGTGCAGTTTATACGTTATAGAACAATATGTCTAAGTGTCATCAAATTATGTTTACCACAGAACTTATATTATACACATAAATTGAAAAACTCCATTATAAAACCCATAGGTAAATCTCAAGAATCTTTGCCTTCATCTCTGCACCACTCTGTAGTCTGGTTCTTTGTTTGCTGTAAGATAGTCCTGCAGCGCTATCGGAGTTCCTATGAAAGCCTCCACCTCCTCCAGCTCCACCTGCCCACATCTGCTATGTGATTTCTGTATATCTATTCATGCACTAGTAGCATTTCTTACATGTCCACTGCAGCATGTCTGTGTATAGCAGTAACAAGTCTATACTTGTAGCAGCAGCGTAGCAGATCTAGTTTGCCAACATCAACTACATTAACATTGCTATATTCAATAACATGCTAAAATTAGCATTCCAAACATATATTTTTCAGGCATTATCTGTTTAAAGTATGTTTGCCATTAGGACAAACCTCTGCCAGGTCACTATGGTGATGTGATGCAGGTATTCCCTTGAAGAGGCACAGACACAAAGAGACTCTAGATGGCAAAAACAACTCTGGTTGAGGAAATCACCTGGGACAGATTTAAAAAAAAAAAAACATGCATATAATCATCTTTTTTAGAGAAGTAAGCTCCCTAAACAACACAACATTTAAACACTGTCAGTCAAAGAGCTGCCTTTCATTCCAGTCTGTAACCTTAAGCCTGGCTCTCCTGCATCCAGTCTCCATACGTCAATACAATTAAGCGATTCCATTCATCATACTGACCCAGACGAGAGGGTTTTAAGTCTAAAGACTGGACAGCAACCCTCCAGGCGTTATTCCTCTCCATTAACCCGTATGGATGCCTTCAACATCCTGAGTAACATAGGATATTCTGCATACATGTCTTATTCTTGGTGTACTTTATGGACATTATTTCATTAAACAGTAAATTCATTGCACTTGTTGTGTTGTGTTTCTAACTGTGTTAATCAAATGGCTTCAACGTTTTACTGGCATTTGCTAATGGAGAGTCGCAGAGCAGAAATTGTTCAAAAGAACTGGAGTGAAAAATCTATGAGCATCAGTGGGTCAGGCAATGATTCTTTCTACACCAATAACAAGAATTACACACCCATGTAAACCCAATAAACCATCATATAGAAATTAACCCGAAAATCTATCTTCCTTTATCATCTTTGCTTAAAACTCACCCCATTTAGCTAAAAATGATAAAATACAAAATTAAAGCTATGGGAAATACCCATAAGCCCTTGTGATTTAATGATGTAATTATATAAACATGGCAACTAAAAGAATAGCCTGTTATTTAGAATTTGCAGAGATTTTAGCTTCAATGCTGTTTTAAATAGATGTTTTGGGTGAAGTCACCATTAGGATGATTAATGTTCCCTTTAGTAAACTTGGACTCAGTAAATTTCCATTGTCTCCACACAGATGAACAGCAGAAGTGCAGTTTTATGTGTACTTCTGTGGGAAGTTACATTTATCCAGTGTCTAGCCTAAAAACATAATTTCCTTTCTATATTTAGCAATAGTATCTTTCCTTTATTTGAGGCAATTCAAATGAAATAAAGTCGAAACAATTATTTTTCAACACATAGCTGAGATTAATCTTAAAACTAGCTAGTTTAAATTGGATAGTTCACCCAAAATTAGAAATTCTGTCATCATTTGCTCTTCCACTTCATCCTGCTGCTTTCCTCATTTCTTCTTTCTTTCTTCTGTGGAACATAAAAGATTCTTACCTCAGGAGGGGCCATTTTGTTCTATACCAACTAAATTAGCAAATGTTTCTATTTATTTCCTATAATAACACATTGGCTGATGCATCATCATCCAGCACATGCTAAACTTATATCAAAATATAAAAGTAAATTACATTGTTCTTAAGAGGGGCATTTCCCCCATGTTACTCTACTTAATCAGTTTGAGGAAACAAATTTACTCACTGAAATATTTTGATTATTTGAGTAAGGTTTAGGGTTTGCAGTATGAAATGTTTGGTTCTATACTCATAAATAAGATTCTTTATTTGGCAGTCCCGTTAATATAATTATTTCCCTTTTAACAAATACGTCTTCCCATGGGGGAAGTGTCTTGGCAGCTCAAAGCATCTACTTCCTCAAATATTTTTTCGCTGTCATATTTTCCTAAACTGAGCAAAAAACAGGAAGCTCATGTTCCCCAGTAATGCGATTGAAAGAAACTATCTGGCGTAAGTGTTAATCCTTACACAATTTATTTTAACTAAAGCTTTAAATTTTAAAATCCTACATCTTAATGAAGTTGTAATATGACAGGTGGGCCGAATGCAATTTAACAGCACCCTTTCATTTGCAGTTTAATTGTCTCATGGTTATCGCAAGACTCGTGATAATTATCTCACAGACATGCTAATAATGGTGTGAACGGTCCCAGCGTTTCCCAGGGCAACCGTAAAAGACTCCCGCCCACGGACAGCTCTGATTGGCTCTGGTACTCAGCGGAGTGTAGGATTGGTTTATACAGCTGCCAGTCTTCTCGGCGAGTAGCATTATTTTGACTGTCTATTCCCCGAGGAAAGCAGCAGGGTGAAGTGGAAGAGTAGAGTGGAAGATAAGACGTTGTCTTTCAAAACAGCTGGGCTCTGTAGGCTCTTACAAAGGAACTGCGTTTTATGAGATGGTAAGGAGACAATATGCAAGGAAAAAGAAAAGATATGTTCCCTAGTTTAGAGTGTATTATTAATGGAAATGGATTTATTTGATGTGTTTCTTTCTGAATAATTCTGCAGGTGAGCTGTATGTACTGCTGTCTTCTTTTGATGGCTACCTAGGCTTTTTCTGAAACTGTTCTCAGGTATGTGTCTTTATTCAGCTGTAAAAACAAACTGTAGGCTTCTAGTGAACCTTCTGACAGACTACATCTGCACCACATGTGAACCAGGATTGTGATATTTTTATATGTGGACTTTTCCTTTTCATGATAGAAGCAAATCAGATGTAGCCTATATTAAACTTTGCATTTTTTCCTGTGTCTGTCCAACTTCTGCATAATAGTCACGCAGAAATCCAGCAGAGGTTAACGACTCTATATGCTAGATAAATTCCTGCAGCTGAGAGTCACATCTGTTTTGCAGTAATTGACTGGATGGACGGGGGGCTTCACAGTGTAATTTCTTTATGCAGGTGGGGAGCATCTCTAGACAGGACCTCTTGTGTTTAAATCAGCCTAATGCATTTTATAAGTGTGATTCTTTCTGGTGGACACAGTAGATTGTGTATGTCTTTTTCCCCCCCTTGAAAGGCGTTTTCTTGCCATGAGACTAAAATGGCATAATTAATAATTAATGAGGATGGACATAGACAAAGGTTGGGTTAGTTCATAGCATATTCAAATTATTTTCCTTCACTGAATAGGGGCCATTTTGTTTGTTTTAGTTAGGTGAATACAGGTAAATTGGAACACTTTCTGATAATTTGTATGATTTGTATTTTTTCAATTCTGTCATTTAGCACAAATATGTGCATACAATGCAATACACAAATACCAATAACATTTTTTTAAAGGTTTTATTAGAAATGAGCAGTACAAAAACAATATATACATATTCCATATATATAATACAAATATCTTTTATTTGTGCAAATAAAGGACTGGCAGGGTAAATGATAAGGTATAGGAATATAGTCTTTCTACACAGAAAAGGTAAGAACTGTTTAGTTAATGTTTCTTGGGACTTTTTGGTCCATTTTTCCTCTTGAACATCAGGCAGGCCTTCTTCCTCTGTAAGTTGAATTTAATCCTGGACAGTAAAACAGTCAAGGGGTTTAATTATTAGGGAGGCCTGAAAAGCTGAGCAAGCAAAAAAACATTCTCAACCCTAAATCAATGCACACCATTAATGGCAGCCTAAACAGATTTATTCTGACTCAACTATCCCTGAAAGCATCGGCAACTATGTACAATCTGTATAATGTAAGGCTTCTAGTGCATAAAACAAGTATTTTTTATTTTTAAAAAGATCGTGTTACTTTAAAACATTACTAAATGTTAAACTGGTATGTACTTTCTAGAGAGGGGAGCTAGTAAATCTGAGAATTTTCATGGTAATATTTACTTCTGCCACAGAGTGGCAGTGTTTTTCACTTTATTGAAATCGCTTATATTAGGCTCTAAATCATTGTACTTCCTAATTTATACTTTTTCAAGTTTTTTATTGAGTGGATTAATTATAAATACAGTTACAGTAAAATTGTCTTAGAGGGAAGCTGTTGTTCACATACCTTTTCCAGCATTTTTGCAGTTTTTTCCCCTGCTTGGACTCTGGATTTAGACAAAGTTTTTGATCTGGCAGCTGGAGTCTGTGGAGGAGATCAGTATGTTATACGATATAGCTTCTATACGATACACAATTTTTAATCTGAGGCATTTGCTCACGCCACCCTTCTGGAGAAACTTCAGTTGAACTCTAAAATTAATTTTACCAAAATTGATTTAATATTAGCATTGTTTGATTATTGCTAAGTCTACTTCAAATGGTGAATACAGGTAGTGACCTTTTGAGAAGTTTTGCATTTCATATTTCTTCCTTTCTTCTCTTTGTAGTGTATTGAGGGTCTTGAGCTATTTAAAGTATTTTGTGAGGGGATAAGCCATTTGGCATCAAAATACCAGTTAAAAAATTATCGAAAATTGTCCCACTCTATTTGTATTGACTCGATCTTGCTGTAGCGGAGCTAATGTTTCCGAAGTTTCTTGAGAGAGAATGCGGTGGTATTATTTGTCATATCATGCCACTCATGCCAAAATTCGAATTAATCGAATCCAATATGATGAAAAATTCATCTTGCCATGGCCTGCCTGGCTCTGGGCTTCCCATCAGATAAATGATCTCAACTCATGTTGTGCCTCAACACGAGATGTTGTGTAATATCCTTCCACACTATCAATAATCAACTGGATTTCAAAACATAAATTATATAATTGCACGTTAATTATTACAGACTTAGTTCTACAGTAAATTACTGAACATATCTGCATATTATTATAGATTTTGGAGGCAGGGGCGTTGTGCAAATTTTTTGAGAGGTAATTTGCTCACTTTGCATATTGCATTTTGCAAGTTAGACAGGCAGTGATCATCACCAAGCATTTTCAAAAATGCTAAAAAGTAACGTGACATAACACTTTATGTTCTACATGAAAAAAAATCATCAGTCAAATCAAAAGTCATGTGAGTTTTCAGTGACATGAGGGTGATATATGATTTCAGTTTAAAGCAAATGATCTGAGAAAAGTGTGACTCAATCGGAATTTTAATTTAGACATGATTTCTGCACTTTTTACCTACAATGTATCAAAGATCCTTTTAAGTTTTTTGGAAGCTTCACTCAAAATCCAATTAATTCATAAATCTTAGGGAGCACTACGCATTCAAAAAAATTGGATGGGAATAATGTTTCTTTACTTACATGATTTGAACCTTGTTGCAGAGAAGATATTTCTCTATGATTTTGTAGTCTGTGATTTTTCTCCATTGCACTGAGCCAGTCTCCTCAATGCACTCGCATTTTTCTCGAGAAGATGTGTCAGCAGTACTCTTTTCTAAAGACGAAACCAGAATCATAAAAGCATGTGTCCCACAACACATCCATGACCAATATCTGATGGAAATCTGTAAACAGTCCTGATATGTCTTTAAATGCTACTGTACCTGTTGTAAATTGTAAGGAGACTAAGAGCATGAGCAGCAGGCTGATATTCGCTCTCAGAGTCTTGTAAGCCATTTTACTAAAGCTGCGTCATTCACAAGAATGGCTCTCTTATGTGCGTTTGCACTTGAGTGTGCACAGAACTGTCCTGCTTTTCTCCCTCACTTTCCCTCCTTTATGCATTTCCTGTTTTGCCGTATTAAGTTGGAGAAGAGTCACATGATTTCAAGTAAATGCTTCAAGACAAGAGGAGTGATTTCTCAACACCTGTGTATTCACCTTATGAATGCTGGTTTTGTGGTCTGGGATGTTATCGTTCAGTGCTTATCAGTGATTATATGTTCAGAGAGATTTTCCATTTAGGATGAATTGTTCATACTGAAGGTTCCCACACCTTTTGATCAATGAATTTCCAAGAATTTTCCATGACTTTTATTAATGAATTAAAAGTGATTACTGGATGTTTAAATATAGAAATATTATATAAAAAATGCTTTCTTATTGTTTTTTTTCTGATAACTGTGTGCTTATCATATAAATTATATTATATTTAAAAATGACTGAATCAACTTGACTAAATTAGGTTATACCATCAAAAGTAAAATTATGGGTTTGATCAGGTAGAAATGGATCCTTAGGAATTTAATTGCACTTTTTATAATGTAGAAGGACTTTTATTTTACTTCAGAATTTGTTAATTTCCATAACTTCTCTAGGCTTAGAAACATTCCCTGAAATTCTAGGTTTTCAATAACTGTGGGAACCCTGACCTTAAAACCTTTGGCATGATACTTTATTTGTATCCCAAACCAGTAAATTAGGCAGAAAAAAAGAAATTATTATTAAAAATTATTTAAATTGTATAAATGTTTATTAAATATGTAATTTTATATATTACATAAACATTATATCTGTGCAGCTGTTGAATTGTATAGCAGAACTTACTCAACAAACATGAGAGAAAAAAAAAAACTATATTTGTGTGATAGTTCATCAAATCAAGCTTTTATTGGCCAAGTATGCATAATGTACAAGGAATTTTTCACCGGTATCAGTCGTCCCACATGTATATGCACTGTATTGTAATGCTTGCAGATACCAATATACAATGCTTTGCAAACAACAACACAAAAATTATTAAATCAAATAATTTGTTTATTATATTAATTTATTTTTATATTAAACTGTGTAAATCAATGAATACATATATTTAGAATAAACATAAATATCTGTCTTCAAACTGCCCGATACGTTAGACTTGCATAGCAGGTCTCAACTCATCCCTGCATAATATGTCAAGGTTAGTTACTGTCCCTGTTGTAACACGCCTTCATTATATGCCGTTCCTTTGGACTCAATACACATGTGCACTCTTCTTCAGCCTTTTTCTATGTCCTTGGCTTGTTTAGTGCATATTAAAGTACAGTGGCACCACAGCACTTTGCACAGGCTTTGTACAGTATTCTCTTCTGGTAATCTCTTAGGTTCTCTGCCTCCATCTGTTTAGTATTTGAGGTTAAGATGTAACCTTCTTCGGTTTTGCCTGGATCCTCTTTCTTTGCCTGGGCTTCAGTTTGCGTAAGCATTCTTTTTTGTCCTTGCCATCCCTGTGCATCATAAAAAAAAAAGCAAAAAACAAAAAAAAAACCCAGATGGATCAAGCAGATTAAGACAAGCAGACCACCATAATATTTGGAGATGTAATGAGAGTGAGTGATGTTTGGATATGCTGTGCTTTAGTTTACAGACTCATGATAACACTCTCTTACCGTTGCCAACATTCCAGAAGTATTTTGCCTTGGTCACCTTTTGGACTGAGACATACAGGGTTATTGTTCTTCTGCCGTATGACTCTAATGAAAAGTACAGAGAATAACAGAACATGTAAACCCAACGGTGCACATACATTTTGAATCTTATGAAGTTAAATGTATGTAAACTACTTACATGATCTCATCCTGTAAGCAGTTAGGTCCTTTTGGAGTGACTGTGAAATCTGAAATGAGTCCCCTGACTTTCATTCTGGCCTGTGGACATCGACAGGTCTTTGGAACATGTTGACTCTCTACCGCTTGGACTGTAAAATAGAAAAGGTCAAATTAATAAACAGCCATGATGTAACTCAAATGGTAAGATTTTTGTTATTTTTAAAAGAAATTAATTTTTATTAAACAAGGAACGATTAAATTAATCAAAAGTGACAGTAAATACCTGTATCAAGTTTAATAGTTGTTATAAGTAAAAACTATTTTGATACAAAAGATTTTTTAAAAAAAATGATTTTTTTTTCTCTATTCATCAAAGAATCCTAAACAATAAAGAATTGCGGTTTTCACAAAAATATTAAGCAGCAAAAAAAAATAAAAAATCTACTATGATAATGTGAAGGATCATGTGACACTGAAGACTGAAGTAATGGCTGCTGAAAATTCAGCTTTGCCATCACAGGAATAAATTATATTTTAAAATAAATTAAAAAAAAGAAAGCAGTTATTTAAAGTACAGTTATTAAGTGAAAATGTTTTACAATATTACTGTTTTTATGGTATTTGTATCAAATAAATTCAGCCTTAGTGACTTTTAAAAACTTTTTTTTTTTAAATCGTATCAAACTTTTGAATGCTGTATAATTAAAATAGTATTTGCATGAAATAAGTTAAATAAGTTTTGCATAGATGTAATAAGATTTAACTAAATAGAAATTTGCCAGCTCAGTTACTGTTTTAGATGGTCTGGGAATCTACTGTAGTTCATCTGTTCTCATACACTCACCTGTTAGAAGGATACCGAGGTTGAAAGCCAGCAAACCATAAGCTATCAGCGTCATGATGAGAGTGTTTCTGTGTGTAAGTGCTGAATGGGCTGCCATCAATTTATACTCACTCTGAGGGACTTCCCGCTGCCTCTACTGGAAATTCCTGTGCCTTGTCATTACTTAGACAGGATCAAGCCACTGTAACACAGATAAAAAGAGAGAGATTAAAAAAAAAAAACATTGGTGCAGGAATCTTCAAAAACCTGTCATGTGCACATTATATAAGCAATCACAAATGCAGCTGACCCACAAAATGTCAATTCTTTCATTATTTACTCACCCTAATGTCAAACCCACATGTTGTTATTTTTTCCACTGTGTTGAAAATCTTCTGAAACCATAATATAGATTAAAATGTGGAACAGACTGAAATCATTTTTCACAAAAAAATCCTATCTGTGAGGGGAATCTCATCTGCATCTATGCCAGATTCAAAAACGTCAAGTCAATGTGTCAAACAGTCACTAATTCACACTCGTCACATGACCAATCGTGGCGGGACAGTTTTGAATATTGAAATAGAGAATAAGATCAGAAGATTTTCAGTGAATAATTAAAGACATATGGGCTAGTTTTATGGTGGTTTTTTTTTCTTTTTTTTTGTCAGATGTTTGTTGTATTTATACAGAAAACAAAACTGCTGCATGACCATTCTTCAAAATTTTCCAATGAAAAAAAGTATTATTTTCAGAAGGTCTAAAAACATGCCAAGACTTACTGCGAGACTGCACACTGTGGTAACTGCAGGACCATGTGATTTCCCCTAAATCCTGTGATTACTTGTATTGGTCCTCCTGGACAAGATTCATTGTGACATTAATGGTTCATTTGGATCATGAGTAACATGATCTGTTATTCTCTGTTATTCACTCACTTATTTTTCTATAATATTAACTTTGTCTCTTTTTTCTTCCTTTCTCTCCCATTGTCTTGCTCTTCTCTAGCTGAAAGTCTTTCTATTGAGGGAACCCCAACATGGATCCTGACAAGATCTCCTATGTGAGGCTGAATGAGGAGAAAGTTATTGCAAAGTAACAGTTCCACCTCTGATACACACTGAACATTAGAAACACACCTCTCAACTGAAAGCTCTCAATGTAACACCTCATGTCTTTTTCAGGTCTGATATTTTGTCCCTTCTAAAAACATACAACTGCTACCATGAGGGAAAAAGCTTTCAGCTTCGCATTCGTGAGGTATGTAACTTCATAGAAAGTGAAACTAACTGCGGATCTGGCTCAAATCCTTTGTGTTTCCTAGCTGGTGATTTAATAGATCTAATCTGACCTTGAGTTGAGTCAGAGTGTTTGAAACAGCTAAATAAAAGGCTATTGTCTCATAATGGGATTTCAAATGTGGGGCACTGGAGTGAGTGATCAGTACAGCTGTTTGTCACTCTTGGCAAATTTATCCTTATCCTTAAAACCTACTGAAACACAAACACCAGTTAAGTGGGCCTATATGACACGTGATTTACTGCATCCCAGATCTATTACATCATTACAAACTATCATTATTAGGGGTTCAAGCACAAAGTACTGAAACCCTATTGTAATTATAAGGATTTTTATTATTTTTCTTCCGCCGTAAAACGAATCGTGCAGCCCAAATCGTAAGGCCTAGAGATTCGAAACTTTGCCAGATGATAGTCCTCAATTTGGGGAGAACCTCAGAAGTTATGACCCCAATTGGCCAATAGGTGGCGCTACAGCGATCAAAACCGCGAAACGGCTCATAACTCATAGACCGTTTGTCATAGACTCAAGTGTCTTATATCACTGTAATCCTTGGCTCAAAACAAACAAAATGTATATCTCCGATTTCATTTCCGGTATGCAAATTTTTCCGCCATTTTGTAGTCGTAGATGTACTAGTCCTAGGTTTTTCGCCCGATCGGAACCAAACCAGTGCAGAAATGTTCTCTGGAGTCTGATTATCAAAAGTTATCAAAAAAAAGTTCAAATTTTGATTCACGGTCGCTAAGGGGCGCCAAAACGTACGACGAGGGGGGAGCCACTTTTACTAAAATAGCTATAACTCGAGAAAGAAATGAGATATTTGCACCAAACTCGGTACACATGTGTACGGGCTCAATCTTTGGTCACGATAAAAAAATTGCGATGATTGGCCACTAGGTGGTGCTTTTACTTGAAAAAAACTTGAAAACAGCTGTAACTATGCAACCGTTAGTCCGATTGACTTGAATTTTGGCATGCAGTGTCTTGGTCCAAGGGGGCCTGATAGTCTATGAGGACATTGGTGTATCTCAAAAAAACATGGCCGCCATCGGCCAATGAAATTTGAGCACCTATTAGACAAGGTTAACAGAGGCTGATCGGAACAAAACTCGGTGGGCATGTTCGACTCATGGACCTAAAGGTCAGAAATCGGCCACAAGTTGGCGCTAACGAGTTTTACGCCTCAGTAATCACGTGGTGTTTGAAAGATCCACACAATATTCATATCATTTGATAGATCTCCTCATGCTTAACAACTTTGCCTCAAGAACCAATGCTGTCAATCAAATCGTTCATTAATTATTCGCAAATATGTGAAAAACCTACGTTTGCAAACTAGTCCTAGGTTTTTTGCCTGATTGGAACGAAACCAGTGTAGGACAATTCTATGGACTCTCTAGATCAATAATTATCAAAAAAAAGTTGAACTTTACCTTTTGGGTCACTATAACTGGGTCATTTAGAAAGTGGGCGTGGCTAAATATACCCAAATAGCCTATAAAGCCTAAACGAAAACTCAGAACTTCACGAAAATAGGTGAGCTCATGTAGCATATGACTCTAAAGAAGCACGCCAATTTTTGTGTAGATCGGACCATAGGTGGCGCTACAATTGTGAAAAAACTTTAAAAAACATACGTTTCGCCTTATGGTTTGTGCTACGTTTTGATTTAGCGCTTAAAAAACTTTTGCGAATATCTTCAAAACCGTTAGTCCGATTGAGATTAAACCAGCGTAGAAAACACGGAACCTAAGTTGATTCACCATGTGTTAAAGCCCAAATGTCAAAATTTTGATAGGAAGTGGCAAAAAAATCCAATCAAAGTCTTTCATGGGTCATTTTTATGCTCTCTTATATATAAGTGTCTATAACTTCCAAACGAAATGAGATATTTTCACCAAAATTGGTATGAACACACTCTGAGGACACCCAAAAAAAATGGTGGAGATCGGGCAATAGATGGCACTATAACTGTCAAAAAACCTTTAAAAACCATGTTTTTCCTTACTGAATTGCCTGTATTGGCTGTAAATGGTCTTTTCCATTTATGATCTAAATGTTTACATGCTTGCTAAATACAATATAATTTTTTTTTTTTTTTATTGAGCAAAAAGACAGTTACAACGTGACATAGTAACATAAGAGACAAAAAAAAATACAGTGACAGGTATATACACATACATATACAGAAGAAGACAGAGAGGAGGATATAGATATATGGTTGTGATAGTTTCAGCAGGTACAGGTACAGAGATCAGTTAAATCAATTTCATGAATTGCATTAATAATTACTATTTAGCTTTACTTGTATTGTTGTGGGTTGAAAAAAAAAGGACAAGAAGTGACTGCACTAAGTGATAAATAGTCATCAATACATTGTAATGCAACAGCAATGATAATAATAAAATATAGCTGCAAGCAGCAATTACGGGGCCAAGCACAAAAGCAGCACAAGATGCCAGCCAACACGGCTGGGAGCAACAGACCAACTGCAACAGTGAGCAATTAAAGACCTATTAAGATCATTTTAGGCAAAAGAGCTGAAAAATGATCAAAAATGAGGATTTACTGGTTAATCACTTTCGACCAATAGGTGGCGCTGTGACCAAATTAATGTGGTGTGGTCAGAGTGAGGTGACAATGACACTTGCAAAGTTTGGTGTCAATATTTCAAAGCATTGCAGAGATACAGACTCAACAGTGATTTTGGCATCATGCCTCTGATTCGTTGCTGCAGTATGGGAAAAAGGTTATGTCTATCAACATGAAATCCATAACATTTTACCAGCATGGTCTGAAGATGATACGATTCGATTTTGGTGAAAATTGGACCAACGGTCTAGGAGTAGTTCGAAAAAGTATGTTTTTAAAGAAAATCAAAATGACTGACAGGAAGTTTGGCTGACTGTGGCAAAATTGGCATCAACGTTCTCAGCATGACCCACGGAATCTAATAAGACCAGTTTCAGTACAATAGGCCACATTTTTATAAAGCTATTAGCATTTTTTAAATATTTCGTTATAAAATTTGACCACAAGGAGGCGCTGTCTCAAAATCCTTCAGAGCATGATGCCGATGCCAAATCCTGAGTTTCGTAATGGTACATCAATGCATTCATATAATATAGCATTTTTTATCATAATACTGTATTGTAGTCAATGGAAATTTCATGTTTTGTTCAATTATAGCACCACCTAGAGGCACAATCCCACCTAACTTTTTGTGTGTCCTCAGGGTGACCCCATACATGTGTGTATCAAATTTGGTGCAAATATCTCATTTCGTTTTGGAGTTATAGACATTTACATGTAAGAGATCATAAAAAATGACCCTTGGACGACTTTGTTTTGATTTTTTTGCCACTTCCTATCAAAATTTTGACATTTGGGCTTTAACATATAGTTAACCAGCTTAGGTTCCGTGTTTCCTATGGTGGTTTCGTCTCGATCGGACTAACGGTTTCGGAGATATTCGCAATTGTTTTTTAAGCGCTAAAACACGACGCCGCACAAACCGTAAGTCAAAACCTAGCATGTTTGGTATCGTTGGACTCGGCAAGGATTCAGGAGTCTAAGAATGTGACTCCCATGAAAATAAGCCAACCAGATCAAAAGTTATAAGCATATGAAAAAAAAAATTTTCCACTAGGTGGCGCTGGTCCGAAACTTCTCAGGCTCCTTCAGGGCATTGTCCTGATGACCCATACCGAGTTTCGTAACGATACGCTAATGCGTTCGTAAAATACATTATTTTAGCACAAAATTCAAAATGGCCGACAGCCAAAATGGCAGATATGGGAAAACTGGATATCATTCGACTCTGCATGATGCCCCGAATCCAAAGAGACCAAATTTATGATTTTTGGACAAACCCATCAGAAGTTATAAGCAAAAATAGCAATTTTTCGTATCTCCGGACCAGTAGGTGGCGCTGTGCCGAAACGCTGCATGTTGCCTCAGGTCATGCTTGTGATGACATGTACCAAGTTTGGTCTGAATACGATAAAGCGTTGCGGAGATACAGCATTATATCTATTTTCGCAAGCGCCACGTAAAATTCATTCGCTTCTTTTTCGAAAACGGTTTGACAAATCGACTGGAATTGCATAACTTTTTGTCAGCATGGTCTGAAGATGATCTGGTTCAATTTTCGTGAAAATCGGAGTAACGGCCTAGGAGGAGTTCGAAAAAGTAGGTTTTTCAGAAAATTCAAAATGGCGGAAAAATTTTCATGACGGAAAATGACGTCATAGGGTGCAATCGATTCGTCATGAGCCAAGGCATCAGAGGAAAAAAGAATTTTGTTTCTAACCCATACGGTTCAAAAGTTATTAACATAAACATGAGTGCAACTTTGGACAGCTGGTGGCACTAGAGAGATTGAGTTAGAGACTCCAAATTTGCTATGGACAAAGGTCAGACTGTCCTCTAACTGTGTGCCAAATTTCACAACTTTCCCGCAAGCGGTTCTATGGGCTGCCATAGACTTCAAGAGCGGAAGAAGAAGAAGAATAATAAATATAGCTGCAAGCAGCAATTACGGGGCCAAGCACAAAAGCGGCACAAGAAGCCAGCCAACACAGCTGTGAGCATCAGACCAACTGCAACAGTGAGCAATTAAAGCCCTATTGAGATCATTTTAGGCAAAAGAGCTGAAAAATCACAAATACAGTCAAAAATAAAGATTTACTGATTCATCACTTCTGACTAATAGGTGGCACTGTGATTAAATTAATGAGGTATGGTCAGAGTGAGGTGACAATGACATTCGCAAAGTTTGGTGTTAATATGTCAAAGCATTGCAGAGATACAGCCTCAATAGTCATTTTGGCTTTAAGACTCTAATTTGTTGCTGTGGCAAATGAATACAATTTTGTCTATCAACACGAAATCCAAAAACAGCACAATAAGCCAGCCAACATGGCTGTGAGCAATTAAAGACCTATTAAGATCATTTTAGGCAAAAGAGCTGAAAAATGATCAAAAATGAGGATTTACTGGTTCATCACTTTCGACCAATAGGTGGCGCTGTGACCATATTAATGTGGTATGGTCAGAGTGAGGTGACAATGACACTTGTAAAGTTTGGTGTCAATATTTCAAAGCATTGCAGAGATACAGACTCAACAGTGATTTTGGCATCATGCCTCTAATTCATTGCTGCAGCATGGGAAAAAGGTTATGTCTATCAACATGAAATCAATAACATTTTACTAAGATTATCTTAGGCAAAAGAGCTGAAAAATGATCAAAAATGAGGATTTACTGGTTCATCACTTTCGACCAATAGGTGGCGCTGTGACCAAATTAATGTGGTGTGATCAGAGTGAGGTGACAATGACACTTGCAAAGTTTGGTGTCAATATTTCAAAGCATTGCAGAGATACAGACTCAAAAGTGATTTTGGCATCAAGCCTCTAATTCGTTGCTGCAGTATGGGAAAACGGTTATGTCTATCAACACGAAATCAATAACATTTCACCAGCATGGTCTGAAGATGATACGATTTGATTTTGGTGAAAATTGGACCAACGGTTTAGGAGTAGTTCCAAAAAGTATGTTTTTAAAGAAAATCAAAATGACTGACAGGAAGTTTGGCTGACTGTGGCAAAATTGGCATCAATGTTCTCAGCATGACCCACGGAATCTAATAAGACCATCTCATTACAATAGGCCCCATTTTTATAAAGCTATTAGCATTTTTTAAATATATCGTTATAAAATCTGACCACAAGGAGGCGCTGTCTCAAAACCTATTGTGTACCTTCAGAGCATGATGCCGATGCCACATCCTGAGTTTTGTAATGGTACATCAATGAAATTTCATGTTTTGTTCAATTATAGCGCCACCAAGAGGCACAATCCCACCTAATTTTTTGTGTGTCCTCAGGGTGACCCCATACATGTGTGTATCAAATTTGGTGCAAATATCTCATTTCGTTTTGGAGTTATAGACATTTAAATGTAAGAGATCATAAAAAATGACTCCTTGACGACTTTGTTTTGATTTTTTTGCCACTTCCTATCAAAATTTTGACATTTGGGCTTTAACATATAGTTAACCAGCTTAGGTTCCGTGTTTCCTATGGTGGTTTCGTCTTGATCGGACTAACGGTTTCAAAGATATTCGCAATTGTTTTTTAAGCGCTAAAACACGACGCCGCACAAACCGTAAGTTGAAATCCATCATGTTTGGTATCGTTGGACTCGGCAAGGATTCAGGAGTCTAAGAATGTGACTGCTGTGAAAATAAGCCAACCAGATCAAAAGTTATAAGCATATGAAAAAACAAATTCTCCACTAGGTGGCGCTGGTCCGAAACTTCTCAGGCTGCTTCAGGGCATTGTCCTGATGACCCATACCGAGTTTCGTAACAATGCGCTAATGCGTTCGTAAAATACAGCATTTTAGCACAAAATTCAACATGGCTGACGGTGAAAATGGCTGATATGGGAAAATTGGATAGCATTCGACTCAGCATGATGCCCCGAATCCAACGAGACCATATTTATGATTTTTGAACAAACCCATCAGAAGTTATAAGCAAAAATAGCAATTTTTCGTATCTCCGGACCAGTAGGAGGCGCTGCGCCGAAACGCTGCATGTTGCCTCAGGTCATGCTTGTGATGACATGTACCAAGTTTGGTCTAAATACGATAAAGCGTTGCGGAGATACAGCATTATGTCTATTTTCGCAAGCGCTACGTGAAATTCATTCGCGTGTTTTTCGAAAACGATTTGAGAAATCGACTTGAATTCCATAACTTTTTGTCAGCATGGTCTGAAGATGATCTGGTTCAATTTTCGTGAAAATCGGAGTAACGGCCTAGGAGGAGTTCGAAAAAGTAGGTTTTTCAGAAAATTCAAAATGGCGGAAAAATTTTCATGACGGAAAATGACGTCATAGAGTGCAATCGATTCGTCATGAGCCAAGGAATCAGAGGAAAAAAGAATTTTGTTTCTAACCCTTACGGTTCAAAAGTTATTAACATAAACATAAGTGCAACTTTGGACAGCTGGTGGCGCTAGAGGGATTGAGTTAGAGACTCCAAATTTGCTATGGACCAGGGTCAGACTGTCCTCTAACTGTGTGCCAAATTTCACAACTTTCCCGCAAGCGGTTCTATAGGCTACCATAGACTTCCAGAGCGGAAGAAGAAGAAGAAGAAGAAGAAGAAATATAGCTGCAAGCAGCAATTACGGGGCCAAGCACAAAAGCGGCACAAGATACCAGCCAACACGGTTGGGAGCAACAGACCAACTGCAACAGTGAGCAATTAAAGACCTATTAAGATCATTTTAGGCAAAAGAGCTGAAAAATGATAAAAAATGAGGATTTACTGGTTCATCACTTTCGACCAATAGGTGGCGCTGTGACCAAATTAATGTGGTATGGTCAGAATGAGGTGACAATGACACTTGCAAAGTTTGGTGTCAATATTTCAAAGCATTGCAGAGATACAGACTCAACAGTGATTTTGGCATCATGCCTCTGATTCGTTGCTGCAGTATGGGAAAAAGGTTATGTCTATCATCACGAAATCCATAACTTCTTACCAGCATGGTCTGAAGATGATACGATTCGATTTTGGTGAAAATTGGACCAACGGTCTAGGAGTAGTTCGAAAAAGTATGTTTTTAAAGAAAATCAAAATGACTGACAGGAAGTTTGGCTGACTGTGGCAAAATTGGCATCAGTGTTCTCAGCATGACCCACGGAATCTAATAAGACCAGTCTCATTACAATAGGCCCCATTTTTATAAAGCTATTAGCATTTTTTAAATATATTGTTATAAAATCTGACCACAAGGAGGCGCTGTCTCAAAACCTATTGTGTACCTTCATAGCATTGTACCAATGGCACACCCTGAGTTTCGTAAAGGTACATCAATGCTTTCATATAATATAGCATTTTTTATCATAATACTGTATTGTAGTCAATGGAAATTTCATGTTTTGTTCAATTTTAGCGCCACCAAGAGGCACAATCCCACCTAATTTTTTGTGTGTCCTCAGGGTGACCCCATACATGTGTGTATCAAATTTGGTGCAAATATCTCATTTCGTTTTGGAGTTATAGACATTTACATGTTAGAGATCATAAAAAATGACCCCTGGACGACTTTGTTTTGATTTTTTTGCCACTTCCTATCAAAATTTTGACATTTGGTCCGTGACTTTTAGTTAACCAGCTTAGATTCCGTGTTTCCTATGCTGGTTTCGTCTCGATCGGACTAACGGTTTCAAAGATATTCGCAATTGTTTTTTCAGCGCTAAATCACCACGCCGCACAAACCGTAAGTCAAAACCTAGCATGTTTGGTATCGTTGGACTCGGCAAGGATTCAGGAGTCTAAGAATGTGACTCCCATGAAAATAAGCTAACCAGATCAAAAGTTATAAGCATATGAAAAAAAAAATTCTCCACTAGGTGGCGCTGGTCCGAAACTTCTCAGGCTCCTTCAGGGCATTGTCCTGATGACCCGTACCGAGTTTCGTAACGATACGCTCATGCGTTCGTAAAATACAGCATTTTAGCACAAAATTCAAAATGGCCGACAGCCAAAATGGCAGATATGGGAAAACTGGATATCATTCGACTCAGCATGATGCCCCGAATCCAACGAGACCAAATTTATGATTTTTGGACAAACCCATCAGAAGTTATAAGCAAAAATATCCATTTTACATATCTCCGGACCAGTAGGTGGCGCTGCGCCGAAACGCTGCATGTTGCCTCAGGTCATGCTTGTGATGACATGTACCAAGTTTGGTCTGAATACGATAAAGCGTTACGGCGATACAGCCTTATTTCTATTTTCGCAAGCACTTCGTAAAATTCATTCGCTTCTTTTTCGAAAACGGTTTGAGAAATCGACTTGAATTCCATAACTTTTTGTCAGCAAGGTCTGAAGATGATCTGGTTCAATTTTCGTGAAAATCGGAGTAACGGCCTAGGAGGAGTTCGAAAAAGTAGGTTTTTCAGAAAATTCAAAATGGCGGAAAAATTTTCATGACGGAAAATGACGTCATAGGGTGCATTCGATTCGTCTTGACCCAAGGAATCAGAGGAAAAAAGAATTTTCTTTCTAACCCTTACGGTTCAAAAGTTATTAACATAAACATAAGTGCAACTTTAGACAGCTGGTGGCGCTAGAGGGATTGAGTTAGAGACTCCAAATTTGCTATGGACAAAGGTCAGACTGTCCTCTAGCTGTGTGCCAAATTTCACAACTTTCCCGCAAGCGGTTCTATGGGCTGCCATAGACTTCCAGAGCGGAAGAAGAAGAAGAAGAATAATAAAAAAAAAAAGAAATCTAACGGATACAATAGGTGCCTACGCACCTTCGGTGCTTGGCCCCTAATAATAATAAAAAAGAACGCCAACGGATACAATAGGTGCCTAAGCACCTTCGGTGCTTGGCCCCTAATAATTAAAAATAATAATAATAAATATAGCTGCAAGCAGCAATTATGGGGCCAAGCACAAAAGCGGCACAAGATGCCAGCCAACACGGCTGGGAGCAACAGACCAACTGCAACAGTTAGCAATTAAAGACCTATAAAGATCATTTTAGGCAAAAGAGCTGAAAAATGATCAAAAATGAGGATTTACTGGTTCATCACTTTTGACCAATAGGTGGCGCTGTGACCAAATTAATGTGGTCTGATCAGAGTGAGGTGACAATGACACTTGCAAAGTTTGGTGTCAATATTTCAAAGCATTGCAGAGATACAGACTCAAAAGTGATTTTGACATCATGCCTCTGATTCGTTGCTGCAGTATGGGAAAAAGGTTATGTCTATCAACACGAAATCCATAACTTTTTACCAGCATGGTCTGAAGATGATACGATTCGATTTTGGTGAAAATTGGACCAACGGTCTAGGAGTAGTTCGAAAAAGTATGTTTTTAAAGAAAATCAAAATGACTGACAGGAAGTTTGGCTGACTGTGGCAAAATTGGCATCAATGTTCTCAGCATGACCCACGGAATCTAATAAGACCAGTCCCATTACAATAGGCCCCAATTTTATAAAGCTATTAGCATTTTTTAAATATCTAGTTATAAAGTCTGACCACAAGGAGGCGCTGTCTCAAAACCTATTGTGTACCTTCATAGCATTGTACCAATGGCACACCCTGAGTTTCGTAATGGTACATCAATGAATTCATATAATATAGCATTTTTTATCATAATACTGTATTGTAGTCAATGGAAATTTCATGTTTTGTTCAATTATAGCGCCACCAAGAGGCACAATCCCACCTAATTTTTTGTGTGTCCTCAGGGTGACCCCATACATGTGTGTATCAAATTTGGTGCAAATATCTCATTTCGTTTTGGAGTTATAGACATTTACATGTAAGAGATCATAAAAAATGACCCCTGGACGACTTTGTTTTGATTTTTTTGCCACTTCCTATCAAAATTTTGACATTTGGGCTTTAACATATAGTTAACCAGCTTAGGTTCCGTGTTTCCTATGCTGGTTTCGTCTCGATCGGACTAACGGTTTCAAAGATATTCGCAATTGTTTTTTAAGCGCTAAAACACAACGCCGCACAAACCGTAAGTTGAAATCCATCATGTTTGGTATCGTTGGACTCGGCAAGGATTCAGGAGTCTAAGAATGTGACTCCCATGAAAATAAGCCAACCAGATCAAAAGTTATAAGCATATGAAAAAACAAATTCTCCACTAGGTGGCGCTGGTCCGAAACTTCTCAGGCTCCTTCAGGGCATTGTCCTGATGACCCGTACTGAGTTTCGTAACGATACGCTAATGCGTTCGTAAAATACAGCATTTTAGCACAAAAATCAAAATGGCCGACGGTCAAAATGGCTGATATGGGAATATTGGATATCATTCGACTCGGCATGATGCCCCGAATCCATCGAGACCAAATTTATGATTTTTGGACAAACCCATCAGAAGTTATAAGCAAAAATAGCCATTTTTCGTATCTCCGGACCAGTAGGTGGCGCTGCGCCGAAACGCTGCATGTTGCCTCAGGTCATGCTTGTGATGAAATGTACCAAGTTTGGTCTGAATACGATAAAGCGTTGCGGAGATACAGCATTATTTCTATTTTCGCAAGGCTTCGTAAAATTCATTCGCTTCTTTTTTGAAAACGGTTTGAGAAATCGACTTGAATTCCATAACTTTTTGTCGGCATGGTCTGAAGATGATCTGGTTCAATTTTCGTGAAAATCGGAGTAACGGCCTAGGAGGAGTTCGAAAAAGTACGTTTTTCAGAAAATTCAAAATGGCGGAAAAATTTTCATGACGGAAAATGACGTCATAGGGTGCAATCGATTCGTCTTGGCCCAAGGAATCAGAGGAAAAAAGAATTTTGTTTCTAACCCTTACGGTTCAAAAGTTATTAACATAAACATAAGTGCAACTTTGGACAGCTGGTGGCGCTAGAGGGATTGAGTTAGAGACTCCAAATTTGCTATGGACAAAGGTCAGACTGTCCTCTAACTGTGTGCCAAATTTCACAACTTTCCCGCAAGCGGTTCTATGGGCTGCCATAGACTTCCAGAGCGGAAGAAGAAGAATAATAAAAAAATATAGCTGCAAGCAGCAATTACGGGGCCAAGCATAAAAGCAGCACAAGATGCCAGCCAACACGGCTGGGAGCAACAGACCAACTCCAACAGTGAGCAATTAAAGACCTATTAAGATCATTTTATGCAAAAGAGCTGAAAAATGATCAAAAATGAGGATTTACTGGTTCATCACTTTCGACCAATAGGTGGCGCTGTGACCAAATTAATGTGGTGTGGTCAGAGTGAGGTGACAATGACACTTGCAAAGTTTGGTGTCAATATTTCAAAGCATTGCAGAGATACAGACTCAACAGTGATTTTGGCATCATGCCTCTGATTCGTTGCTGCAGTATGGGAGAAAGGTTATGTCTATCAACATGAAATCCATAACATTTTACCAGCATGGTCTGAAGATGATACGATTCGATTTTGGTGAAAGTTGGACCAACGGTCTAGGAGTAGTTAGAAAAAGTATGTTTTTAAAGAAAATCAAAATGACGGACAGGAAGTTTGGCTGACTGTGGCAAAATTGGCATCAATGTTCTCAGCATGACCCACGGAATCTAATAAGACCAGTCCCATTACAATAGGCCCCATTTTTATAAAGCTATTAGCATTTTTTAAATATATTGTTATAAAATCTGACCACAAGGAGGCGCTGTCTCAAAACCTATTGTGTACCTTCATAGCATTGTACCAATGGCACACCCTGAGTTTCGTAATGGTACATCAATGCATTCATATAATATAGCATTTTTTATCATAATACTGTATTGTAGTCAATGGAAATTTCATGTTTTGTTCAATTATAGCGCCACCAAGAGGCACAATCCCACCTAATTTTTTGTGTGTCCTCAGGGTGACCCCATACATGTGTGTATCAAATTTGGTGCAAATATCTCATTTCGTTTTGGAGTTATAGACATTTACATGTAAGAGATCATAAAAAATGACCCCTGGACGACTTTGTTTTGATTTTTTTGCCACTTCCTCTCAAAATTTTGACATTTGGTCCATGACTTTTAGTTAACAAGCTTAGGTTCCGTGTTTCTTATGCTGGTTTCGTCTCAATCGGACTAACGGTTTCGAAGATATTCGCAATTGTTTTTTCAGCGCTAAATCACCACGCCGCACAAACCGTAAGTCAAAACCTAGCATGTTGGGTATCGTTGGACTCGGCAAGGATTCAGGAGTCTAAGAATGTGACTCCCGTGAAAATCAGCTAACCAGATCAAAAGTTATAAGCATATGAAAAAAAAATTTCTCCACTAGGTGGCGCTGGTCCGAAACTTCTCAGGCTCCTTCAGGGCATTGTCCTGATGACCCGTACCGAGTTTCGTAACGATGTGCTAATGCGTTCGTAAAATACAGCATTTTAGCACAAAATTCAAAATGGCCGACAGCCAAAATGGCAGATATGGGAAAACTGGATATCATTCGACTCAGCATGATGCCCCGAATCCAACGAGACCAAATTTATGAATTTTGGACAAACCCATCAGAAGTTATAAGCAAAAATATCCATTTTTCATATCTCCGGACCAGTAGGTGGCGCTGCGACGAAACGCTGCATGTTGCCTCAGGTCATGCTTGTGATGACATGTACCAACTTTGGTCTGAATACGATAAAGCGTTACGGAGATACAGCCTTATTTCTATTTTCGCAAGCACTTCGTAAAATTCATTCGCTTCTTTTTCGAAAACGGTTTGAGAAATCGACTTGAATTCCATAACTTTTTGTCGGCATGGTCTGAAGATGATCTGGTTCAATTTTCGTGATTTTCGGAGTAACGGCCTAGGAGGAGTTCGAAAAAGTACGTTTTTCAGAAAATTCAAAATGGCGGAAAAATTTTCATGACGGAAAATGACGTCATAGGGTGCAATCGATTCGTCTTGACCCAAGGAATCAGAGGAAAAAAGAATTTTGTTTCTAACCCTTACGGTTCAAAAGTTATTAACATAAACATAAGTGCAACTTTGGACAGCTGGTGGCGCTAGAGGAATTGAGTTAGAGACTCCAAATTTGCTATGGACAAAGGTCAGACTGTCCTCTAACTGTGTGCCAAATTTCACAACTTTCCCGCAAGCGGTTCTAGGGGCTGCCATAGACTTCCAGAGCGGAAGAAGAAGAAGAAGAATAATAAAAAAAAGAAATCTAACGGATACAATAGGTGCCTACGCACCTTCGGTGCTTGGCCCCTAATAAAAAAGAACGCCAACGGATACAATAGGTGCCTACGCACCTTCGGTGCTTGGCCCCTAAAAATATAGCTGCAAGCAGTAATTACGGGGCCAAGCACAAAAGCAGCACAAGAAGCCAGCCAAAATGGCTGTGAGCATCAGACCAACTGCAACAGTGAGCAATTAAAGACCTATTAAGATCATTTTAGGCAAAAGAGCTTTAAAATGATCAAAAATGAGGATTTACTGGTTCATCACTTTTGACCAATAGGTGGCGCTGTGACCATATTAATGTGGTGTGGTCAGAGTGAGGTGACAATGACACTTGCAAAGTTTGGTGCCAATATTTCAAAGCCTTGCAGAGATACAGACTCAACAGTGATTTTGGCATCATGCCTCTGATTCGTTGCTGCAGTATGGAAAAAAGGTTATGTCTATCAACATGAAATCAATAAGACCATCTCATTACAATAGGCCCCATTTTTATAAAGCTATTAGCATTTTTTAAATATATCGTTATAAAATCTGACCACAAGGAGGCGCTGTCTCAAAACCTATTGTGTACCTTCAGAGCATGATGCCGATGCCACATCCTGAGTTTCGTAATGGTACATCAATGAAATTTCATGTTTTGTTCAATTATAGCGCCACCAAGAGGCACAATCCCACCTAATTTTTTGTGTGTCCTCAGGGTGACCCCATACATGTGTGTATCAAATTTGGTGCAAATATCTCATTTCGTTTTGGAGTTATAGACATTTACATGTAAGAGATCATAAAAAATGACTCCTTGACGACTTTGTTTTGATTTTTTTGCCACTTCCTATCAAAATTTTGACATTTGGGCTTTAACATATAGTTAACCAGCTTAGGTTCCGTGTTTCCTATGGTGGTTTCGTCTCGATCGGACTAACGGTTTCAAAGATATTCGCAATTGTTTTTTAAGCGCTAAAACACGACGCCGCACAAACCGTAAGTTGAAATCCATCATGTTTGGTATCGTTGGACTCGGCAAGGATTCAGGAGTCTAAGAATGTGACTCCTGTGAAAATAAGCCAACCAGATCAAAAGTTATATGCATATGAAAAAACAAATTCTCCACTAGGTGGCGCTGGTCCGAAACTTCTCAGGCTCCTTCAGGGCATTGTCCTGATGACCCATACCGAGTTTCGTAACAATGCGCTAATGCGTTCGTAAAATACAGCATTTTAGCACAAAATTCAACATGGCCGACGGTGAAAATGGCTGATATGTGAAAATTGTATAGCATTCGACTCAGCATGATGCCCCGAATCCAACGAGACCATATTTATGATTTTTGAACAAACCCATCAGAAGTTATAAGCAAAAATAGCAATTTTTCGTATCTCCGGACCAGTAGGTGGCGCTGTGCCGAAACGCTGCATGTTGCCTCAGGTCATGCTTGTGATGACATGTACCAAGTTTGGTCTGAATACGATAAAGCGTTGCGGAGATACAGCATTATGTCTATTTTCGCAAGCGCTACGTGAAATTCATTCGCGTGTTTTTCGAAAACGATTTGAGAAATCGACTTGAATTCCATAACTTTTTGTCAGCATGGTCTGAAGATGATCTGGTTCAATTTTCGTGAAAATCGGAGTAACGGCCTAGGAGGAGTTCGAAAAAGTAGGTTTTTCAGAAAATTCAAAATGGCGGAAAAATTTTCATGACGGAAAATGACGTCATAGGGTGCAATCGATTCGTCATGAGCCAAGGAATCAGAGGAAAAAAGAATTTTGTTTCTAACCCTTACGGTTCAAAAGTTATTAACATAAACATAAGTGCAACTTTGGACAGCTGGTGGCGCTAGAGGGATTGAGTTAGAGACTCCAAATTTGCTATGGACCAGGGTCAGACTGTCATCTAACTGTGTGCCAAATTTCACAACTTTCCCGCAAGCGGTTCTATAGGCTACCATAGACTTCCAGAGCGGAAGAAGAAGAAGAAGAAGAAGAAGAAGAAGAAGAATAATAAAATATAGCTGCAAGCAGCAATTACGGGGCCAAGCACAAAAGCAGCACAAGATGCCAGCCAACACGGCTGGGAGCAACAGACCAACTGCAACAGTGAGCAATTAAAGATCATTTTAGGCAAAAGAGCTGAAAAATGATCAAAAATGAGGATTTACTGGTTCATCACTTTCGACCAATAGGTGGCGCTGTGACCAAATAATGTGGTATGATCAGAGTGAGGTGACAATGACACTTGCAAAGTTTGGTGTCAATATTTCAAAGCATTGCAGAGATACAGACTCAACAGTGATTTTGGCATCATGCCTCTAATTCGTTGCTGCAGCATGGGAAAAAGGTTATGTCTATCAACATGAAATCAATAACATTTTACTAAGATCATCTTAGGCAAAAGAGCTGAAAAATGATCAAAAATGAGGATTTACTGGTTCATCACTTTCAACAAGTAGGTGGCGCTGTGACCAAATTAATGTGGTATGATCAGAGTGAGGTGACATTGACACTTGCAAAGTTTGGTGTCAATATTTCAAAGCATTACAGAGATTCAGCCTCAACAGTGATTTTGGCATCATGCCTCTAATTCGTTGCTGCAGCATGGGAAAAAGGTTATGTCTATCAACATGAAATCAATAACATTTTACTAAGATCATTTTAGGCAAAAGAGCTGAAAAATGATCAAAAATGAGGATTTACTGGTTCATCACTTTCGACCAATAGGTGGCGCTGTGACCAAATTAATGTGGTGTGGTCAGAGTGAGGTGACAATGACACTTGCAAAGTTTGGTGTCAATATTACAAAGCATTGCAGAGATACAGACTCAACAGTGATTTTGGCATCATGCCTCTAATTCGTTGCTGCAGTATGGAAAAAAGGTTATGTCTATCAACACGAAATCCATAACTTTTTACCAGCATGGTCTGAAGATGATACGATTCGATTTTGGTGAAAATTGGACCAATGGTCTAGTAGTAGTTCAAAAAAGTATGTTTTTAAAGAAAATCAAAATGACGGACAGGAAGTTTGGCTGACTATGGCAAAATTGGCATCAATGTTCTCAGCATGACCCACGGAATCTAATAAGACCATCTCATTACAATAGGCCCCATTTTTATAAAGCTATTAGCATTTTTTAAATATATCGTTATAAAATCTGACCACAAGGAGGCGCTGTCTCAAAACCTATTGTGTACCTTCAGAGCATGATGCCGATGCCAAATCCTGAGTTTCGTAATGGTACATCAATGCATTCCTATAATATAGCATTTTTTATCATAATACTGTATTGTAGTCAATGGAAATTTCATGTTTTGTTCAATTATAGCGCCACCAAGAGGCACAATCCCACCTAATTTTTTGTGTGTCCTCAGGGTGACCCCATACATGTATGTATCAAATTTGGGGCAAATATCTCATTTCGTTTTGGAGTTATAGACATTTACATGTAAGAGATCATAAAAAATGACTCCTTGACGACTTTGTTTTGATTTTTTTGCCACTTCCTATCAAAATTTTGACATTTGGGCTTTAACATATAGTTAACCAGCTTAGGTTTCGTGTTTCCTATGGTGGTTTCGTCTCGATCGGACTAACGGTTTCAAAGATATTCGCAATTGTTTTTTAAGCGCTAAAACACGACGCCGCACAAACCGTAAGTTGAAATCCATCATGTTTGGTATCGTTGGACTCGGCAAGGATTCAGGAGTCTAAGAATGTGACTCCTGTGAAAATAAGCCAACCAGATCAAAAGTTATATGCATATGAAAAAACAAATTCTCCACTAGGTGGCGCTGGTCCGAAACTTCTCAGGCTCCTTCAGGGCATTGTCCTGATGACCCATACCGAGTTTCGTAACAATGCGCTAATGCGTTCGTAAAATACAGCATTTTAGCACAAAATTCAACATGGCCGACGGTGAAAATGGCTGATATGTGAAAATTGTATAGCATTCGACTCAGCATGATGCCCCGAATCCAACGAGACCATATTTATGATTTTTGAACAAACCCATCAGAAGTTATAAGCAAAAATAGCAATTTTTCGTATCTCCGGACCAGTAGGTGGCGCTGTGCCGAAACGCTGCATGTTGCCTCAGGTCATGCTTGTGATGACATGTACCAAGTTTGGTCTGAATATGATAAAGCGTTGCGGAGATACAGCATTATGTCTATTTTCGCAAGCGCTACGTGAAATTCATTCGCGTGTTTTTCGAAAACGATTTGAGAAATCGACTTGAATTCCATAACTTTTTGTCAGCATGGTCTGAAGATGATCTGGTTCAATTTTCGTGAAAATCGGAGTAACGGCCTAGGAGGAGTTCGAAAAAGTAGGTTTTTCAGAAAATTCAAAATGGCGGAAAAATTTTCATGACGGAAAATGACGTCATAGGGTGCAATCGATTCGTCATGAGCCAAGGAATCAGAGGAAAAAAGAATTTTGTTTCTAACCCTTACGGTTCAAAAGTTATTAACATAAACATAAGTGCAACTTTGGACAGCTGGTGGCGCTAGAGGGATTGAGTTAGAGACTCCAAATTTGCTATGGACCAGGGTCAGACTGTCATCTAACTGTGTGCCAAATTTCACAACTTTCCCGCAAGCGGTTCTATAGGCTACCATAGACTTCCAGAGCGGAAGAAGAAGAAGAAGAATAATAAAAAAAAAAAGAAATCCAACGGATACAATAGGTGCCTAAGCACCTTCGGTGCTTGGCCCCTAAAAAAAAAAGAAATCCAACGGATACAATAGGTGCCTAAGCACCTTCGGTGCTTGGCCCCTAATTATAATAGTAGTAGTTGCAGCAGTAGTGGGTGCTGGAGTGGAAGTAATGGCGGTAGCCTTGGTAATAATGATAATAATGATAATAATAATAATAATAATAGTAATGACAATAATAGTAGCGATAATAATGAATGGACTACAGACGAGTCAATACCTCGCTAGGTTCAGCGGCCATTCCATCCCCGCCGGCAAGCACAATCAACAGATACATCCAAACAGCCATCGACCCCGCCTTTGTTTCGCCTTGCCTCTCCTTCCCACCAGTGGAAATACCAGACTCTTGTGCCAGTGCCAGGCACCTCCAGACAAAGCTCACCTAGTCTGGGTGTGACCCAGCAGCTGACTATTCATGTATGTGTTCCTGGTGTTCAATATATTATGTCTGTATCCGTTGGGCCATTTTAAATTGTATTCTATGGGTAAATACAATATAATACCTTTTTATATGCTTAAAGGCCTTAAATGCTTGAACCCCGGTAAATGCTGCTTGCAGCTTTAGTGAATTATTATTATTATTATTTTGTTGTTATTGTAATTTTTCTGTTACTCTGAAATACTTATTGTAGGATCACAAATTATTTTCCTATTGTAAATATGAATAATATAGATAGCCCATATTAATATTATATTATAATTTATTTTAAAAAAGTAAAATTTAAAGACACAAAAATAGTTTGTGTGCTACAAGTAAATATAGACATAACATTACAATGTAGAGGATGAAAGATAAATATATATTTCTTTTGACATACTGGGTTAAATCTTCACTGTAATCTATTGCTGGTCATAGATCTTAAAGTGAACAATTCATCCTTACATTTGTTTCATTTTATAAAAAAGATTTTTAACCATGAATCAGACTGAATTCCCCTGAATCAGACTAATTCTTGAAATACGTGTATGTTAAATTTATGTTTTAAAATATTCTAACTGACCCCCCAGAGTGAGTTTTTTTTTAAGGCGACCATTATTTTAGAATGTTTACCCTTATTGTTTCCATGGCGACGCGTCATGCGTGTCATGTGTGCCGAACGCAGCCACAATAACCCTGTATGACAGATGGTTCGCTATTATTTTGTTTTTCCTTTTTTATGTAAAATATTCACAAACTTGCTTACCATGTCATCAACTATCTGATATTCCAATTCTCAAATATGTGTAAGTGAGCGTGTTTTGTCGTTTAAAAACCTTTGTAAATGATCTTTATCTTGATCTATAATGCGAGATGGGCGCCACCATCTTAGTTTACCCCGCAGTTCTGTCAGTCGGATTTACAGCATGTGAATTCATCAGTTTCTCCCGAAATGCAAGTCAGTGGCTGATGAACTGGAAGATTAATAGAATAAACTTTATAGTTACTTAAGAACATTATGTGTGTCTGATATGAATAACTGTTGGCAAATTATATTTGGATTGTTATTGCTGCTTCCACTGATGTCTGACATAAGTGTGTATTTTATAAACTTTAAATGTGTTGTTTTACTGGTGCTTATGCGTATTTAAATGTCTGAAACCTTAAAAAAAACATTATGTGGCTGAAAACACTGCATAGCTGTGATATATGACAAGAGATGAGCGCGTCCGTCTCACAGCCAAAGCGCGAAAGCACAGTTTGAATCTGGCAGTTATTGCTGCTCTCCCTGCTCTTATCCATCCACACCTGGTTGTAAGTACACGCACAAAGAAAAAGATGAACACCCCCTCCCAGAAAGTTGCGCCCTCGTGCCGGCAGATTGATGGAGGTTTCGGTGGAGGACGGTAGTCCGGGAGAGGGCTGGAACAGATGGTGGTGTAATCCAGGGGCTTGCCTTGAGCAGGAATGTCCTGATGGTGCTCCAGGCCACAGCCAGGATGGCGTCCCACAGTGGCATTGCTGGAGGGAGGAGCCATGGTGGTAAGGGTCTCCACGCCACCCTGGGGACGAGTGGCGGTGACGGAGCCGATGGAGATGGAGCCCTGAGCGCAGACAGAGAGCTGAAGGAGTGGAGTAATGCAGAAGGTCTCTGAGTCCATGACAGAGTTGCAGCGACGACCCCCAGAGATGGAAGCAGGGTACCGGAGGGCTGAGGTGGAGCTGGAACGACTGAGGGCTGAGGCGGAGCTTGAGGGAAGGTGGAGCCAAATGGAGCAGTAGGGGTGGAGGGCCGGAGAGCAACGAATGGCCAGCAAGTCTGTGGCGATGTGATGGCGATGTCTGAGCCAGGCGAAGTCGATGGCCCGAGGGAGTCCGGCGGAGCTGAAAGCTCGATTGTAGCTGTTGAAGTCGAAGGAGTAAGGAGCGAAGGCGGAGGAGTCAGGATGATGAGCCGAGGTGGCACAATGGGATCTGAGGCCGGGGGCGGAGCCACAGGATCTCCACAGCCAGAAGAAGCTGGCTCACAGCAGGCCCCAGATGTAGCCGCGCCACTGAGAGGAGGGTAATGCGGAACTGAAGGAATGATGGGAAACAGTGAGGGCATGTAGCAGGCATGGCTGAGGGCTGGAGAAGGGACTGATGATGAACAGTGGGACTGGAGAAAAACAAAAAATTCTGGGTAGATGTATGGAGAGGAGGTGGGAGAGGGAGGCTGGGCGGGACCAGCTCATCCAAAATAGAACAGACAGGCTCAGGAGGGATTAAAGGGAGTAGGGGATCCTCTCCAAAATCAAAATAATAGTTTATGGTGCATGCCAGAAGCTCACTCTCAGTGGCGGGAGTGTGGACGGGGCTCCATTCCATACACTTGCGCTCATCACAAACTTCCTCGGCGACGGATGTTGCAGCTGACTCGCACACCTGGTCAGGCTCGCGGTGCTCCGGCTCCGCTGCGATGTTTCGCTCAGTCGTTTTGTTGGTCGCTGGCTCCTGCATCGCAGTGGAGGCGGGCTCTCTGTCTCTGATGGGATTGTGCTGCCATTCCTCGCCGTCTGGAGGTTCCTAGCTGGGCACTGGAGTAGGAGTGGGGCTGGTGTCAAGTCGTCGAATCCAACTGTGAAAGATGATCCACAAAATGCCAGCACACACTCCACATATGCGGTGAAGCTCCCTCGAGGTCCCTCCCCGGACAATTGTGCCTTTGTTGATGCGTTGAGTCCAACGAAGAGGAATGAACAAAGGCAGTTGTCCGGGAAGTAGTGATGTGACATTTGAACCGAGGCTTCGGAGCTTGTGCCGAGCATAAATGGGCGTACCAAATGAAGCCTCGATTCGAGGCTTGTGTCGGTAACGTAGAAATCACGTGACCAATGACAAACGAAGCCTCACTTTCTGTCCAATCACGTGCGTGATTCACTTTACGTATCGGAATGTTCGAACCCCCAGATCTTATTCAATTCAATTAAATATTTTAGATACCCAGTTATGCAAGTAATATGAAGAATACAAATTATTTCAGGAAAATAAAATATTTGCCATGTGCAATTCATACATGTGTACATTTATTCTTCTGTTACATCATATTGATAATCATACTGGCATTATGCCATAGTTTAATGGGTACATTAATTTATCACTGAGATAAATTCAACACATACACACGCGCACTATTAGGCTTTTTTTTGAGCACGTAACATGAAACTGCGTGGTGGCTTCTTCGTCCGACGAAGCTTCTTTCACAGGGTTTTGGCTGCTTTATTTTTTACTACACACCAGATGGCGCTGTTTTCGACACTCTCGAAGCTTTGAATCTTTTCCAGAAACAATGAGGGAAAAGCCTTTAGTGCTTCATGAGGCTTCGTTTGCCCATCACTACCGGGAAGCTCGACTCGAAAAAACACACCGCAATCTATCTCACTTTATAGGTCCGGTATTCTGTCACACCTGGTTGCAAGTACACAGACGAAGAAAAAGATGAAGGGTCAAACAGTCTTTCATAAATCCACAGGCAAGTAAATCCAAACAGGGTGAACTGGTGACACATGCTAGGCTGCATGGATGTGCAGGGAGTTTTTGCCCAGAACAGAACCATACCGCCAATACAAACTCTATGCTATTATCAGTCATATTTGATGATAGTGGTCCTAACAGAACCAACAAGTCCCTTGCATTTTTTTCCCGTCCAAAATCCAGTAACACTTGGATATATGGCGCAATGTGGAAACAAAGATCTGTTCCTTTTCATTGTGACATTAAATTTAATTTTATCTATTTAATATTGAATGAATTCATGAATGAATCTGAATATTGGCTATTAAATATACATATACATATACAGGGCTTGACATTAACACCTGCCAAACCACTGGAGTTCAGCAGTGGCGTGCAACACAGTCACTCCTACTAGCCACTTTGACGGGTTGAATTTTATATATAATATATACATTTTTCAGTAATATCGTAGGCTTTTAAAAAGGCATCTGAAATAATAAACTAAGTGCAATGTAGTGTTGTCAACAATACTGAAATATCAGAAATGCTCCCAATATTAATTTTCCACAGAGTAGATACACGATACCAGCTGCGCTTTCTCGCTCTCTTATCTCTCCGACAGTGAGTTGACACACAAACCAACCTCATCTCACTCGCTCATTTCATTTGCTCCGGATGAATATTGTTGGTGTTACAAGGCTTGAATTTTGGTGTGGGATTGTGTGCATTTGCGCAGATTTTGTGCTCACACCCAAAGCGTGCGCACATAAAGCTGCCACTTAAACAGTCAAATACACAAAAAATAATGTCAAAATGCAAGTCTTGGCAAGTATTCACGTAAACACAGTCAATTATGTTTTAACTGAACATAAACAGTTGAGAAAGAAAACAGTAACAGTATAATGGATCGGTGCATCAGGTCTTAAAGTGACAGCAGCCTAATATACCTGCTGCCAAATTATGAGATAATATTAAAAATATCTATATGGCAGTTTATCCCCATGATATTGATGTCAAAATTGTGGCCAGTGAAAATGCTGAGTGGCTAGTAAAAACCATTAGCCACAGTGGCTGGTGAGCAAAAAAGTCAATGTCAAATATACAGTATATATCATAACATAGCTAATAAAAGCCAATAATTCCCTAGCTTGCTCTAAATTTTGTCCAACATTGGGATTAAATTTAATTGTGAACATTTTTATGAATCATGATTTCTGGATGAAAACACACATACGTGCACATACGGCTAGTGAACGAGGCCTTCTATCTGTTCTCACACTGAGGCCACTTGCAAGGTCATGGGAAGAGATGTAAGTATTCATTAAACTCTATCTACAAATTATTTACAATCTGTTGCTGTCCGTGAACATGACCAAGATAGATTTAAAAAAAAAAAAAAAAATTATTTCTAATTTTTTCTCAACAACAACAAGTTGGTCTGATGTGTCAGCAAACAGGACACAGACTGTCACATTGTTATGATCTGTTGGATCCGTTACAGTTTCTGGGAAATCCCAACAGTTTTTTTGTGTTTCAGAACGAGTTTAACCTCAGCCAGTATGATACTGAAAGTAAAGAGATTTTCCACTGCTCAGACAGACATAGATCTGTCTAAAAAGTCTAAAATAACTGCATGAAGAACTCATACTCATGTTTCTTCAGCTTGCTGTTACTTTTTATAATAATTATTATTGTTGAAAATGTGGAATTGGAATGATTTACAGGTGACAAGGGATATAGGATCTAAGTGATGACATGCATGTGTAGTGACAGTATTTAACACATTCCTTAGTATTGTACTGAGTAATTACCATGAGGGCGTTTCAAAAATTGTCAGGTTTTGTTGTATTGAAAGTAATCACATGATGCTGAGTCACAGGTATTGTGAGGCAATACCTGTATAGAGAGAGATTCTACAGATAAGTACAGATAAAGACACATTGCATAAGATAAAAACTGAAGGTTCAAGGGAAAACTGAGAGTGCTGAAAGAAAATGAGTAACTGGTGGATTGCAGGAGCCTATAGTAAAGTATGTACAGGTGCATCTCAATAAATTAGAATATCATAAAGTTTTTTTTTTTTTTTCTGTAATTTAATTCAAAAAGTAAAACTTAAATATATTCTAGATTTATTAGACATAAAGTAAAATATTTCCAGACTTTTTTGTTTTCATTTTGATGATTACAGCTTGCTGCTCATCAAAATAAAAAAATGCAGATCTCAAATTATTAGAATATTTAATTTCAAGTTCTATCAAATTACCATTCTCAGGGTATAAATACTGGGTTTAGGTCAGTAATCCCAACTGCAGTCATGGGGAAGTCTACTGACTTGACAGTTGTCCAGAAGACGACCATCAAGACCCTCTACAATGAGGGTAAGCCACAGAGGGTCATTGCTGAAAGAGCTGGCTGTTCGCAGAGTGCTGTGCCAAAGCATATTCATGGAAAGTTGACTGGAAGGAAAAAGTGTGGTAGGAAAAGGTGTACAAGTGAAAGGAATGACCGCAGGCTTGAGAAGATTGTCAGGTGAAGCCGATTTAAGAACTTAGGAGAGCTTCAAAAGGAGTGGACTGAAGCTAGAGTCAGTGCATCAAGAGCCACCGCACACAGACATCTTCAGGAAATGGGCTACAACTGTCACATTCCAGGTACCAAGCCACTTCTGAACCAAAGACAACGTCAGAAGCGTCTTACCTGGGCTAAGGAGAAAAAGAACTGGATTGTTGCTCAGTGGTCCAAAGTCCTCTTTTCAGATGAAAGTAAATTTTGCATTTAATTTAGAAATCAAGGTCCCAGAGTCTGGAGGAAGAGTGGAGAGGCACAGAAACCATGTTGCTGGAAGTCCAGTGTGAAGTTTCCACAGTCAGTGATGATTTGGGCTGCCATGTCATCTGCTGGTGTTGGTCCACTGTGTTTTCTGAAGTCCACAGTCAACACAGTCATCTACCAGGAAATTTTAGAGCACTTCATGCTTCCTTCTGCTGACAAGCTTTATGGAGATGCTGATTTCATTTTCCAGCAGGATTTGGCACCAACCCACACTGCCAAAGGTACCAAAAGCTGGTTCAATGACCATGGTGTTACTGTGCTTGATTGGCCAGCAAACTCGCCTGACCTGAACCCCATAGAGAATCTGTGGGGTATTGTCAAGAGGAAGATGAGAGACACCAGACCCAACAATGCAGATGACCTGAAGGCCGCTATCAAAGCAACCTGGGCTTCCATTACACCTGAGCAGTGCCACAGACTGATTGCCTCCATGTCACACCACATTGATGCAGTAATTCATGCAAAAGGAGGCCCAACCAAGTATTGAGTGCATAGAAATGAACATAATTTTCAGAAGCCTGACATTTCTGTTTAAAATATAATTTTTTTATTGATCTTATGAAGTATTCTAATTTATTGAGATGAATTGGTGGGTTTTTGTTAAATGTGAGCCAAAATCATCACAATTAAAAGAACCAAAGACTTAAAGTACTTCAGTCTGTGTGTATTGAATTTATTTAATACACATGAACTTTTCCACAACATTCTAATTTATTGAGATGCACCTGTATGTAGCAGGAGTTGACATGCCCAGGGTCCCGGTGACGATAGCTTAATTGTTACTGGACTTAAACCAGCAACTTTCTAGGTAGCAGCCCCGGCACTATGGGAATATTAAAAGATTCGTCCAAAACCCGTAAGATCTTAGACCCGTAAGAAATCCGAGAGCTCTCTGACGCCTCAAAATCTTTATTTTTGTTTTGTTTTTGCGCACAAAAATTATTCTCGTCACTTCATAAAATAAGGGTTGAACCACTGTAGTCATGTTGACTATTTTAACGATGTTTTAGTAGCCTACCTTTCTGGACCTTGACAGTGGTAATTAAATTTATGTCTATTGAGGAATCAGACAGGGATGCACCGATACCAGTATCGGGCCCTATACCAAGCTCGTGTACTTATATATATATATATAAGTAAATACCCCCGATACCTCACGTGACGTAACTGACAGAATTTCCCGTGCACAGAGACACCGGCGGCAGCAGCAGAAACAATGTCAGCCTCAGAGGTGTGGAAATACTTCAAAATTAATGATGACAACACATGCGAACTGCATGCTTTCAATTACAATTCGTTATCGATTAGTGAAGGCGGGATAGGCGGATTCACGCTGAATGACACAGACCAGAAGCGCTCTCTGTCTTTCTTGCGAGATCCCAGTTCTCTCAGACAGCGCGCGATCAGTTGTCCTCGCGCCTGAATGATCAAATGCATACATAGTTGTCAAAATGTCTATCGTGTGGAGTATCTCACGTAAATATAGTCGGTTATGGCTTAAGTCGACGTAAACTTTTGGGTGAAAACAGGATATGCGTCAGTATCCATGGATTCGGTCTTAAAGGGACCATAGCCTATTTGTCATTAATGTTAATAAAACAACAAAATATGTTAAATAAATGTATACATGGTAAATAAACGTACCGTATCTGAAAAACAAGTTTATTTAATTTGTATCTCTATAGTATTTGTTGTATTGTTTGTAATTTGTTTGTAAATTTCCTTTTATATAACAACAATTATATATAGCTATTGGTAATTATGCCCTTTGAAGGTTATTGGACACTGTGAATTTTTTGTTCTTTTAAGTTTGTGACAAGCACATACAAATTATTACTTTTTTCATTAGAGTAATAATAAAGAAGCTGTCCTACATTCATTAGTCTCACTGTGTTGTGCTTGGAAAACTGCATCACCACAAAAAAAAAAAAAAAAAAAAAAAGAGAGAGAGAAATTAATAAATTTATAGGCATCGGTATCGGCGAGTACCAGAAAAAAAGTATCGGTACTCGTACTCGGTCCTTAAAAAATGGTATCGTGCATCCCTAATCATCATAATATCTTAATTTGTGTTCCAAAGATGAACGAAGGTCTTACGGGTGTGGAACAGCCCAGTTAAGCAGTGACTAATCTGCAAAGAATATTTTAATTGAATTTTGCAGTAGCCTATTTATTATAAATGATTTATCTATGCACATCATTTCTTTTAATTCATGTGCCCATGTGCCAATCTTTAATCAAAATACCCCACCCCCCGTTTAACTCGCCACAATTCCTAATGGACAAAATCAAGTCCCGACCTGTCCTACATTTTGTTCTTGTTCAAAAAACCCGTTTCTTTCGGATATACGTCACATGTCGACTAAAGACATCAACTAAAACATGTTTTTGTGAGCAGTGTTCTTTGTGTTTAAATATTGTTGTTGTGAGATTACCTTGTTTAACCTGCATGGCGACTCCTGGTTTAAAAAAAATAAAAATAATAATAAGTAAAACACCATCTGGACCCAAAAAGCATTTCTCTTCATTCATGGTCATTCTGAAAAAATACAACGTATAAAATAAAGATGATTTACCAGTGTTCAATATATTTTTGAGGACTCTAGCTGAGTAACTGCTATGAGATAAATTTGTCTTTGTTATTTTAACCAGCCTAACCTACTGTTCATAAACGGCTCCATCTAGAGGTAAACTTTAGTAGAAGCACTTTAGTGTAAGATCACATTCCAGTCAGATTTCTTCTTGCTGTTTGTTTAGTCTTTTATTATGAGATTAAACTCAGCTGAACCCAGCGACCACCCACATCTGTTTGCTCAGAAAAAAACGCAACTTTTAGGCAACTTTCAGGAATCTGGGTGCACTTGCGTGTTAATATACTACATAAAAACTAATCTTTAAAAACTGCAATTTGCCAGGTCTGAAAGAATCTTTGAAAGGAAAAAATTTTCCTCTTTTAGTAAACTAGGTATCAAACGCAAGAATAAAAATTCCTCTTTTGACAGCAATTTCTATGAAATAACGTACTTACTAATTTTGAACTGAAAAAAACTTATGTACACACATTTTCGATTATTTTTTGTCCTTTCTGTATAGTCGATCATGAACTTAAGGTTACACACGCAGTTTGTTTTTTTTCATGTAGGCCAACCATTACCGATGGAAATGGTTGGAAAACACTAGAAGCCACTAAAACGCTATTAAAATGAAACTAAAATCTTCTTTTCTGCATTACATATTGTATTTTTTATGATTCATGATGCGAGAGAAGATGTTTTCTTTTTCTTAGCAACATTGTTTTCTCTGTCTGCAGCAGGTATCAGAATCAGAACGTTCATTAAGCGCCCTCTGTTGGTTCTGTTCAGACAGTGCTATAAAATTAAAAATTACATGCAGCCAACAGAGGTCGCTTCATAACTGGACTTGGTTTTGGCCTATATCTAACAAACGTGCCATCTCTTGCCTTGCGTGGTTCTAGTTCTACTTTTGTGTTTAGCCCCTAGCCTTGTTTTATTTGTCTCACCATCATAAGTGCTCATTACACATCTCTAGATGTGTATTAGAGACATGATTGTCTATGGTCATATTAGCATTTCTTTATCAGTTTTAAACACTCACATACTGATACACAGATAGATAGATAGATAGATGACAGAAATTTTAATAAAGAAAACATTGACGTTCTTGAAGTCAATTTACTTTTAAGTTTATTTTAAAAGCATAGAATGTAGAAAACCATGACTTTGACAGGGTGTAAACATTAGCATCTTTGTACAAAAAGTCTGTTCAGGCAATAAATTAAGTTAAGTTCATGAGATCCTCCATTGCGTTCATCCATCAAACGTTCAGAGTTATCCTCCCATCAGCATGTCATTACGCATTGGCGCATTAGAGTAACCACAAAGCAGCAGGTGCGCTGTCAGTCCTGCGCAAATTCTCACCGTGTGACTGTAAGTGTGTCTGTGCAAACAACCAGTCCAGTGGATCTTTAGCGCCGCAGTCCACCTGGCTGCTGAACCTCAGCGTGACCTCGTCCAGGCCGAGGGAAGCACGGCGGGGCTGCAGAGCCCGGGAAGCGCTGCGTGGCGTTGAGGTAGAGCCTGCATGTTTCCCCACGGGTTTACGCCTGTGAGTCCTGGATATCCTCAAAGGGCCGCAAGCAGGCTGGGCCAGTTCTTTAATGGAGTTCACATATTCATCCAGGGACTGCGAGAGGTCCTCATGCGACTCTGTTATTGTCGGTAGAGGAGCCACAGACAGGAGTAATCTTCTGGGTTTCATCCTGGAAAGAGATGAGCGACAGTTAGTTATATATGCAGTCTGCATCTGTAATGACATTTGACAGTCAAGAAATGTTAGGTTGAATGTTTAACATAAATAATTCAGTAAATCATACATCTCAAATTTACCTGTAGGACAAGCTTCTAGGATCAGAGTGGTGATTGTTGTGCAGAGGTTGTGTCTGTGTTTGGTTTGTTCAGGTTTAGAGGCAGCTCAACCCCTTTTATACAGTCACGGCAGTTAAGGACTGTAAACCAAGGCACTAAATTTAGCTAAGCTCTGACCTTGCATGCCTGACAGGAAGTGTGTGTGTGCTGAGCAGAGAGTAGAGAGGAAGCTGACCAATGGGACCTCATCGCAGCTGCCCTGAATGTTTACATTGCAGTAACAATGAGACCCTGGGAGCACTCGGCCCTCCACCTACATGACACTTGACTACACTCACTCACAATTACAACAGCTGCCAACACCATTACAGATTTTTATTTTGGTCACAGGTTTTTGTTGAAGAGCAGAGATCCAGTGGGATAAAGTCTGGTGGGCTGCAGCTCTGACCTTGCTTTGTGACTGCGTTGAATGATTATATAATTAAAGAGTCAAAGAATCTGCTGTTAAGGATGGATTGAACAACTGAGAATTAAACATTGTTTTCTGTGAATTCAGAAAATAACCTAGGATTAAAATGAGATGCTGGCACAAGTTCTTCCAGCTATATAATTATGTAAATATCACCATAAAGGAGTTTGTTTTAACATGGTGGTTTTGTGGTTTGCTGAATTAAAGTGTCACTGTGGGTTTTTAAGGTGAAATGCAGCTGTGGTAATAATATCAGATGTGAATTATAATGTTAAATTTATGTTTTCTCACCTCATTTTCACCCTTCAGCTAAAAGCAAAGATATACAGTAGAGCTAAGAAAGGTGCTCATTAAATGAGGTTAAATCCTTTAAACGTACATAAATAGAAGGTTGTGACAGTGTCACATGCATCTGCTACAACAAGCTATTTTAAGCAGCTGTCCTGAATCTTGTGGTTTAATCTCTGTTGTATATTTAGCTCTTGTCAAATGCATTAGTCAGACGATATTGTTCTTTGTATGTGAACGGAAGAGACTTATCTACTTTGTTGACTTAGGCCTTGATAGTATTAAGACTGTGCTCAAGTGGCACGTTTCTGCCTGAAAGATCTGCATGCAGTCTATCTATCTATCTATCTATCTATCTAAGTTTTTAATAAGAAAACATACATTTTCCATGGCCAGACATCACTTGTTGTCTATTTAATCCAACTGATTACAATAACTTTCAATTCCCAACCTCAAAAGCTCACAACCTCATGGTGATTTTTTAAAGAAATTCATACTTTTATTCATTGTGGATGCATTCATTTAACGTTTATAATGTTGCAAAAAAATTCTATTTCAAGTAAATGCTGTTGTGTTGTACTTTATATTCACAAAAGATATCACAGTTATTTATCAAAGAAAAATATATCATCGTTTCCACAAAAAAAATAATAATAATGTTAATAATAAATGTTTCTTGAGCACCAAATTCAGCTTCTTTAGAAAACAGTTATTTTAAATTGTAATAATATTTTACAATCAAATTTGGTTACACTTTATTTTAAGGTGGCATAGTTACATTGTACTTACTCAAATAAGTACTGAGTAATATTAACTACATGTACTTACTATAGAGTTACGGTTACGGTTAGGGTTTGGTTTAGGGTTAGTTACTTGTAATTATGCATAATTTACTGTAATTACTATAGTAAGTACATGTAGTAACATGTTACTATGTCACCTTAAAATAAAGTGTTACCTAAAATTTCCTGTTTTTAGTTATTTGAAAGATTTGATCTGTAGTCTGTCATATGTCATGTCAATTTGAAGTGTATTTCCTAAAGTACTGACTGTAGCCTGTATTACAGCACTGTAACAATTTTCATTCAACACTTCTGAGGGCGAATGAAACATGTATTTGGCATTTTTTGCTATTGAATTAACTGATAGTTAAGATTACTGAATTGAACGCACATCATTGTTCAGAATCACACTTGAAAATAATACATCTAGTACGTGTGCTGTATTGTACTCCTCCCGGAGTGACTTTCCATAACTTCACCATCTTCAATCGAATTTCTGCGGTTTGCAACTGCCTCTTCAGCACGTACACTTGAAACTGAGCTGAGACATGAGCCAGCAGGATTTCCTCCCTCTGACAAAAGAGTAAATGATGATTATTATTATTTCTTGCAGGAAGAGGGCGAGCTGATCGTGGAGGGTTTACTCAACATCTCCTGGGGCCTGAAGAGGCCAATCAGACTCCAAATGCACGATGACAACGAGCGCTTTCGCTATGCCTGCACGGGTGCGTGGAGGTCGGAGAGCTCAGAGTCCAGCAGGTGGGTGGAACAGCCTGAATTCTGCTGCTACACCACACCCAGATGTCTCCTTTCTTTCATTAGGTCGTAACTCCATCTGTTTGTTTCATTATTGAGATGAGATGTCTCAATTCATAGGCCAGGTTTTGTAATGGGTGTAAAACTTTTTTTGTAGGTTAAATGGCTGCTCCTTTATCTTTCACAGTCAGCTTACATTGTAAAGAGTAAAAAAACACTGTAACGGTAAAAAAAACGGCAGCTGTGGTTGCCAGAACTTTACCGTAAAAATACGGTAGCAACATATTAGGTTTTACGGGACAACACTTAGTTTACGGCCTATTTTACAGTTAAAAAACATATCATTTAAAGGTTTATATTGTTATAATTCGGTCCATAAAAAAATTCAGTTAAATTTACGGTAAAAAAACAGGCAGCTGTGGTTGTAGAAATTTACCGTAAAAAATATGGTAGCAACATTTTAGGTTTTACAGATTCTCTACAACTTAACTTCTCAGATGCTCTACAACTTAAATTTACAGTAAAAAAACATATTTCATTAACTGATATAATGTTAATTTACCAACCTATTGAAGTACTAACATCTGTTTTGTACCTTTGTAATACACTGACAACCACCAAACACTGGTGATGAGAGTCACATGATGAATCAAAGCTCATCACAAGCAGCTTTTCCACAATCTGAGAAGGTGAATGCTAATATATAGAAGGTGTACACAGTGTCATTCACACAAACACTAAACACCAATAAACATTAATTTAACAACATTAGATGTAACATAAAACTCTAATGTACATAACTGATTAGAAAAAACTAAGAAGAAACATTTTGTTATTTCAACAAAAATACATCAAATGTTAAGTGTCATGCAGGGAATTGTGGGAATGTCAATTTACGGTACGGTTACTGTAATTTCACTGTAAATTATACAATGACTTGTTATTTTTCACTTCCAAAAACTGAAAATTTAATGGTATTTTACTGTAAAATTACATTAAATGTAAGGTTAGAACTATTACAGTTATTCACCGTGTATAGTTTGGAAACTTTCTGTTAAACAATTAACTGTTTTTCACCAAAGTTTTTTTACAGTCTTTTACCATTAAAATCACAATCATTTTTTACAGTGTAGATTTGATCATAGATAATGCTTTGTACTTTTCCTATAATCCAATAAATACTTTTCTTTGAGATTTAATGCACTTTCTATCATAGCTGAAATTCTGTAAGCTGGATGACCTGTGGTCATTGTTAGAAAGGAATATTCTGGCACATGGATGAAACTGGGTAAAAGCTGCAGTTGTGTGGTCGTTCACAGACAAAGGAACTAGGTATTAACTAGTCTTGAGCTCACGTGCAGCACTCATCTGTATCATGGAAATATTAATCAGCTCATAAGTATCATATCTAAAGCTGTGGTGACCTTGATTTGATGCTGGAAGCAAAAAGATTCAGCACGTGAACATAAGAAGATTGTCATCGTGATCACGTTAGTCAAATCAATTAATATTATAATAATATTATAGCTACCAAAGATAAATCAATCAGAATTTCCAATGAAATATTCCAGTTATTTAATAGAAAATTCCTAATTTAAAGTAAATAAATAAATATAAATATAAATAAAGTTATTATTGAACACTTTCCATGAATATTATACAAAAAGACAAAAATCTTCTATAGAGAAATCTATTAGATATGTAAATCAAATTGTGCAATTTCTAAAGTAAAATTAAGATGTAAAGTATCTTAAAAGTAGCTCAAATTTTCTGAACTTCATTTAAATAAAAAAATATTATGTAGTGTGATCTTTTGCGATGGTCATACAACATTTTTGAGATGGTCATACAACAACTGCTGAAAAAGAACATAATTGACATTATTTCATTTGAAGTCTTTTTTTTTATACCATATCTATTGAAAGCTTATAGTTTGCCATGATATTGTTCAATTAGACATTTTTGTGGTTGTTTACAGGAATGAAAATGGTGAACAGAGTTTTTCACACCAGTTTTGTTTAGAGCCCAACAACAACAAAATCAGTGCCACACCTGTACCCAGTGAGTATGAAAAACATCCAGACCTCTCCACACAAAAGTAGGAAAACCTTTAAATGCTCTTTTTAATATTGAAGGTTATTATAGATTATTTTTCTTAACTGAACTAAATGCATAATTGGATGTTCACAACATTTTTCTGACATGGAGGGCTCTAGTAAAGATCTCATCTTTGAATGCCTCATCTTAATATTAGCCTACACGTCTCTGATTGCTGTTCTGCTGCAGGTGTGGATGGTGCTGAGGAGGACATTCCTCAACTGCTGAGAACGAGAAGTGATGCCAGCTTTGTAAATATCCAAAGAAGATCTAAAATCCACAGCTCTGCCGATTCACAGAGAATAAAAAGACACCGCTTCTCCATCAATGGCCATTTCTACAACCACAAAGTACTTGTACTTTATTATTCTTAATAATCACAGTTATCTTGAACTGTGACTATCCATAAAGCTTTCACCCAGAGAACACTAGGGCAGCCTCTCAGGCAGAAGGCAGAGATGAGTTGGAAGTCTTCCATGTCCCAAGCTCAGGACAATAGTACAAAAGAGCTCACTGAAAGATAACATTCCTTGTGCCTGGCAAGGGGCCTGGTGCTCTCATAAAGTGCCACAGCAGCATCTGTAAAGGGAAGTGTCCGTCGTCTAAGTGTTTATGTTGTACATCAGTGTTGTGAGATGGATGCAGCTGTTGAGAGGCAGTGTTTTCCTGTGCAGGCCTTCCCTTTGGCTGCACCATGTGCTTTTATTATCTGTTGTCATCTGCCACTCTCATAAATGGTCCTCGAAGGCCATTAGTTGGCCTGGTCCCATTGCAGATGTGGAGATGTTTACTATATATATTATTGTAAAATATTATTACAATTTAAAATAACTGTTTTCTATTTAAATATATATTAAATTGTACTAATATATTCTAGTGATGGCAAAGCTGAATTCTTCAGTGTCACTTGATCCTTCAGAAATCATTCTAATATGTTGATTTAGTGCTAAAGAACATTTCTTATTATCAATGTTGAAAACAGTTGCTTAATTAACTGCTGCTTATATATATATATATATATATATATATATATATATATATTTATATTTATTTTAAATTGAATTTTTTTGTAACAATATAAATGTCTTTACAGCCACTGTTGATAAATTTAATGTATATATTTGGAAACAAAAACACATTTTTAAAAACGTTCTATAGCTGCCAGTCATTTTTTTGCCTTATGCTAATTAAATGGCACAGCATACAAGCACCTCATTTTGGCTTTTATCACCACAGACTACATTACCTTTCACACGTTATTGTATATTGTACAGCACATTATATTAATTTAATTGTGGCCTGTTTTTTTTTTCTCTCCAAATGTTATTTGCCAGATTTTACACTAAACTTGTACCACATCATTTATGAAAGATTGAACATTTACAATTAATTATTGCTGAATTTGATCTCCTTTCTTTTCAGACATCAGTTTTTACTCCATCGTATGGATCAGTGACTAATGTGCGAGTGAACAGCACTTTAACAACACATCAAGTTCTTAACCTGCTTCTTAATAAGTTTCGGGTAAGTTTTCCCTAATTCAGCTGAATATGATGATCTTTACTACTCATTACTTCTCTGTTTTGTACTTCTTTACAGGTTGAGAATAAGGCAGATGAGTTTGCCCTCTACCTAGTCCATGCATCAGGGGGTAAGGCTTGTCATTCTTAAGTTTACAGTGTTTAGTTTCTGCAAAAGTCAACTGAATTTGCGGATTCCCCATCTTTTGTCCCCAGAGAGAACAAAACTTAAGGACACAGAATACCCTTTGGTATCTCGCTTGCTGCATGGTCCATGTGAAAAAATCGCCAGAATATTTATTATGGAAAAGGACCTTGGTGAAGAGATTACATACGATGTGAGTATTTTTGTGAGTATTTCAAAGTTAACAATAGGCCATTCAGAACGTGAATACCCTGGCAAACTTACATTCTGTTGTTCAAATATAGATATAGTAAACAATAATGTCACTTCCAGATATCAAGTCTAATTTTAGGATCCTACCAAGTGGACTAACAATGGTACAAATATTTCTATTGCATATTTATACACTACATTTCAAAAGCTTGAGGATTTTTTTTTTAAAAGAAATTATTAAATTTATACAGCAAATATGCATTAAATTGATTAAAAATGACAGTAAAGACATTTATAATGTTACAAAAGATTTTTATTTCAAATAAATGCTGTTCTTCTAAACTTTCTATTCATTAAAGTATCCTGAAAAAATGTATCATGGTTTCCACAAAAATATTAATCAGTACAAAACTGATAGTAATAAGAAAGTTTTCTTAGCATAATAGAATGATTTCTGAAGGATCATGTGACACTTAAGACTGGAGTAATGATGCTGAAAATTAATGTTTGCCAACACAGAATAAATTACATTTTAAAATATGTGCAAGTTCTCTGAGCTAAAGAGCTATTTTTGTTAATATTCAGAACATTCATTTGCTTATATTTCAGTGGTTAATACATTAATGCATTGTCTTTCAGGTTGCACAGTATATTAAGTTTGAAATGCCAGTTTTGGACAGTTTCATCAAGAAATTGAAAGAGGAGGAAGAGAGAGAGATTTTAAAACTGACAAGAAAGTAAGCAAGCACAATATTCTTTGTTCCCTTAAAAAACAACAATTTATTCATTTTTATCTTTGTTGTACTTTTGTTTTTTACAGATACAGCGCACTGAGGTCAATGATATTACAGAAATTGGATGGCATCTCTGACAGTGCAAATTATGCGTGAGAAAATGTAGAGAAAAATTTAGAGCAGAGGCATTGTCTCTATTTGTACATTCAGCAGTGAGCCACAGATAGTTTTAGGTTTTTCATTTATGTTGAAGACGTCAGCGCAATAACTAGTATAAGAAAAGTATAATCTACTGATATTTAGTAATTAGCAGCTGTAAGTACTTTTACCCACAATTCTCAGGTGTTACTTACAAATGACCTAGAATGTTATTTTATGATGCATTTATGCTCCATGACATTAAAAGACATTTTTTTGTCATTGTATGTTACATAATATATACACGCCTGACAAGTTTGTACAGTAACAATGTTACCTTTTATACATTTTAAAATGAAACTAATATATGAAGAATTGTTCTGTTGTACAATATCAATGAAATGCAATTACCCTGCCTCCTTGTTTATTTTAGATGCTTTTTTGCTACCCATATGTAGCCGATGAATTGAACATAATGCATTGCTTACAATGTTGTTATTTATTTTTGTTTGTTTTTAAGAAATGCCTTATACTATATGGACAGAGATGTACAGTAATTGTCAATTATGTATGTGCGTGCCTACCCATGAGAAGGAGGAGCGAAACTGGACTGTGCGTTTATGTGTGTGTGTGTGTGTGTGTGTGTGTTCAAGGACACAAAGAACTGTGGTTCTACTGTGGTTCTACTCCTATAAAAGGGCATCAGCCATCTTGGTTAAGTTTACTGGAGTTCAAGGACAGGAAGAGGAGTACAGCTTGCACCTGCGAGGCCTTGAGAAGGATCTTGGGAAAGTTACAACTTGCTTCAAATCAAGAAAATTAGAACCTAACTTTGGCGGTAAACAACAGGAGAATAAAAGACTGATGAGTTGATTGCCTTTTCGGGTACTGATATGTCAGTACCCCCGACGCCTAAAAACCCAGAGCTGAGGACAAGAAACCCGAAGCCCAGAGATGAATACACCTTTGATTCAAAGTGTGATTATTGTATTTTTACTTTAATAATGAATAATTTGCCTTTACATTTTTGTTTATTATAAAAAGAAATTGAATTGATGACAAAAACTGCCTACTGAGACTGATTTATAGACTTTGAATAAGAACATACCACAGAGAAGTCTTCTTTCTTTACCTAACCTGAGAATAAAGAATAAGATTAAAGGTGTTAAGATCAAAGTACACACCACAAAACAGTTCATTTGGTCTTAAGTATCATCTTTGTTTTGCTAACACAGTGTCATGTTTTGTACTCACCTATAAAATATCTAAGTAATTCATGACGCATTCAAATCCAGGAGACTTAGGACAATATTAAAAGTCAGTTTGCCATTATCATTATATGAACCTATTCTATCACATTGCAATCCCATGATGTTTCATTTTATTATCTCGTTATTTCATTATCATTGTTTTATTGCTTGAGAAAAAATGTTGTGGTGTTTCCCTCATGTTCACAATGAGCATTTCTTATTGTTCTTTGAGTGACCCTTGCACTGAGCCAGTTCCCACAAGCTATAAAAGCTCATGTTATTGAGACTAACACATGAAGTCAGTGGCTTCTGGCAGGAGTGCCCATGTTACACAGTGGGAGGCATCCTGGGAACAAGGAACATTACTTAAGGTGGTTCCCATTTCCTGGAGAAGTAGCACAAAGAGAAAAACTAAACACTGCGTTTGTGTTTACTTGTAGATTCAGTCATCTATGCCACATAACATCATAATGTATGATATCTTAGTTAATTTGTAAATAATGATTTGTATTGACAACATGAAATTTATTTTTATATTCATTATTTTTGAGAACAGTAGGAATATTTCTGGCTTTAGTAATAGTAGCTATAACCTGTCAAGCACACTTGACATTTGTTGTACATTGAATGTTAAAGGGTTAGTTCACTCAAAAATGAAAATTCTGTCATTAATTACTCACCCTCATGTCGTTCCACACCCGTAATACATTTGTTCATCTTCAGAATACAAATTAAGATATTTTTGATAAAATCCGATGGCTCAGTGAGGCCTCCATTGACAGCAAGATAATTACCACTTTCAGATGCCCAGAAAGCTACTAAAGACATATTTAAAACAGAACATAAGATTTGTAAAGCTTTGAAGCTTCATGAAGCAGTGTTTTGAAATCGCCCATCACTAGATATTGTTAAAAAATCGTTATTTTGTTTTTGTCATTAATTTATTGATTGGCACACAAAAAGTATTCTTGTCGCTTCATAACATTAAGGTTGAACCACTGTAGTCGCATGAACTGTTTTAAATATGTCTTTAATAGTTTTCTGGGCATCTGAAAGTGGTAATTATCTTGCTGTCAATGCAGGCCTCACTGAGCCATCGGATTTCATCAAAAGTATCTTAATTTGTATTCTGAAGATGAACAAATGTATTACGGGTGTGGAACGACATGAGGGGGAGTAATTAATGACAGAATTTTCATTTTTGGGGGAACTAACCGTTTAATTCGCCTGCTGCCTATAGGTGCATGACAGTACATTCTTCTAAAGAATTTGTTTTGCAAGCCCTTAAAATATAGTACACAGTAGTCTATATTAAATACACATTAACATTTGTGTGCATCAGTAGTGCATTATAGTTAATGTGCAACAGCATCTCTACATTTTAACACTCTATGGGACATAGTCATTTATAAGAAAATTGTATTTAAAATATAATAATAATGTTCAACAACAACAAAAAAAGTAATATAATATGACATCCCAAATTAAAATCTATTTGACATATGCTTGAAATTTCTGGCAACAAAGAAATGAAGAAGACATTAAAACATGTTATGTCACATGCTGTCAAGGCATTTAGTTCATTTTAGACTATAATGTTAATAAAGCTTTTTAATGTTTTTTGAAACACTAAGACCTTTACACTCCTTTTCAGAGATTGAAAATGCATTGAATGTGTGAAGTTTAATAATTTACCCTATAGGCCAAAGTCAGTTATGACGGCAGCCTAAAAAAAGGTCATCAGCGTCAGTGGCATCAGTCATGACGGCACCCTAAAAAAAAGGTCAAAGTTCAGATGTAGAAAACTAATGTTTGAAAATGATTTTAGTCTTAAATATATGTAAAATATAAAGTAATTTCACAATCCGTCCCACAGAGGGTTAACGATCTTGATTTTTGTACTTTGTACTACACTTTTATCTGAGGAAACTTTATCCGCTGTTTACCCTTTGTAACTGGCTTGCTAACGAACTGTTGCCAACATTTCACACACGACAAACGTTTAACGGCGTGAAAATAAGATTATACTGTCCCCTTCTGGGGAAAAAACGTTACTGTCTGAAAATTGCAGTTGTTTTTTATGATCTTTATGAAGGGTCTTTAAAAGGTCCCAGAAAGGGTTCATTTAATGGTAGAAATAAGACGCTAATGAGAGATAAGCACTTTCTCAAAAGATTTTGTTTTCATGAACAACCTTAATTGGCATTCAAAGTGCTAAATACATAAATGAAAACTTAAGCAAAACAAAAAACAAACAAACAAACAAACAAAAAAAAAAACACTAATTAATATAACAATATTATAGGCTTTTAACATAACATCTTCGACTTTAACAAATTCTACTTTTTATCTCATAATTATAATTTACCAAAGCATGATTTTTTCTTATGTGGCGGAAATGTTCTTTCATAATAATGAGTTTCTTTTTTTATCGTTGCAAAATCTACACACACCATCTGTCAAAGAGCAGGAGCATTTACTTTAGCATTTACCCTCTGAACATTCACCATGGTGAAATGGATAAATGAACACAAACAATAAATATGCATATTGTACAACTGACCGGCAATGCTTTTTAAGGGAACATATGGAGACAACATAATAACAAAATATTAAATTAACACTTTATTACTTTAAAAGTATCAAGTGTTTAACGGAAACAAATCACTTCCGGTCTATCGGATGTCATTGTTGTTCTGGGCAAAAATGCAGCATTAAAGTGGATCCCCCATTCAGACCCTCAAATTTCCATAGATTTTTTTTTTCTTCAAATGTCCATAGAATGATTCTGAGACAAGCATCGAGGTGACGTTTTCGTGGGTCAAGTACAGTTCACGCGAGTGGGGAGGGGCGTTGAGCGCAGGAGCAGTGAACAGTTAGTCAAAGAATACACACTAGCAAGAAGCGACACTCAGTAGAACGTTCCATTGCAACACCGGTGCCCAGCAGCAGCCCTGCGTTTCCGCCATTTTGGGGTGAAAGGAACTCGGCAGTCCACTAGTTTCTATGGCAATATCAGCTGCTTTGTTAAAAAAAAAAAAAAACGTACATTAAAGGTGAAATCCAACCTGAATGATGACAACACAGAATAAAATACTATCACTAGTAATCATAAAATCCTTTTAGTTTTAACAGTTTATTTTACACACTTTTTTCACAAAACCTTTTTGCTCTCTAGAAACCCAGTCAGTTTGGGTTAAAATTTTTTAAAAGATCTAGTATAAACATTAGGCTTATAAACACTGAATTAATACCAACATATGAAATTAAATTAAGGACATGCATCAGAAAAACTGGGAATGTTGGACAATAAATATATATATATATATATGAATATAACAATAATAAAATAAATATATGAATATTACAGCTTGATTTTGCAGTGTTGTCTAATGTCCGTTAAAGCAAAAGTGTCCAAAAGCGGGAATTATGCGATAACGGACACAGCAATGCATCATGTATTATAAGATCGTAATGTTTGTAGCTTGATCCATTAAAACGTACAATATAGCCTATTTCAATTCAGACCTAGTGGAGTGATTATTACTTTTACTCCACTAGATCTGAAATATATTGTTCGCTGCAAACATGATGATCTTAAATTTATTAATTATTAATTTACTATTAATACATGTGTAAAGTTGCATAAAATGGAAATACTCAATAAAGTGGGCTAACTACGTTAGATGATTGAATGGTTGGATCCCACAACTGGTAAAATAAAACATAGGCTATATAAGACAATACAACATTTACTGTAGGTGCCATAAAATGTACTGATGATTTCATTTGAAAAAATGTTCTTTTGCGCTTCTGGCAGTGAAATTCGTCGATTTTTGGTGCGTAAGATGTGAAGGATTCTATGGTCCCGTTAGTATTTTCAGCCCATAATGGTGGCCGCGCTACCGGAGCGCCATCTAGCGGCTGTTACCCAAAAAGTATCAGAGTGTCGCCTCCTGGGGGTTCTATACTCTTTGTGTTAGTTCAGTCTTCCATGAAGGTGTCGCGCACAAACAGATTCAATGGCACTACGTTCAGCTCGTGATTCTCAAATATTTATAATTGGATGCGGCATCTCGGGAATTGGTGCTGCTCAGAAACTACTAAAACACGGTTTTCATAATGTTCACATCATAGAAGCGACTGCAAGAAGCGGTGGGAGAGTACGAACGGGAAGACTGGGTATGTACAGGCAAAACTGTTATAAAGGCTGTGCCAAGTGACAGGCCTCAAACATGGTGACAGTTGACTTGATGATGTAAAGCCAATAGTTAAAGTTCATGTTTTTGTCCTTCGAAAAACTATGTTAAAAGACATAGCTAAAAGTGAGACTATGTGTATCATGACTGTATTATGTAAGTAGTAACTTACAATATTGCTCCGATCGTGTGCGTGTGATTCACGCGCATACATGTCAGTCAGTTAGCGCGGCTTTGCATGTCAAGTTTGTAGAGAGCTTCATTCAATCCATTTTATTTACTGCTTATATCTGCTGCTGTAATATTAGTAAAGAGGAAGAGATAATTAGTTCACGCTTGATCCGCTCTATGTCTGAGCATGAGGCGCTATGGAAGCAATTGTTTTCCGTCACTGAACAATAAAAAAGGTAACTGCAAATTTATCTCTCAATTCTTACTCTTAGCATATTTTATTTATTAAACTTAGATTCTAATGATGTATAATTATACTGATATTTATTCAGTATTCTGCAATTATGTATTTTACAACTAACATGAAGCCGCTGGATTCGTGGGCGGAGCTTAAAAGCACTTTCTGGCAAATGGACAAGTAAAAATTCACCTGTTCTTCTAAATGTAATGTATGTATATGCAAATAGGGCACACTGTCTTAAAGTCTAGTTTTTCCTATAGGGTTAATAAGTAAACCCAATAAACCACACTGGAAAACATTCGGGCAAGGTCATCTATATAACAGTTAATGAAAGTAGCGTTATACATTTTAATTGAAAGGTTGTCAATGTTACAAATCGATACAGTTTATTAACTACAATATTTCTTGGCCACAAATTAAATTTTTTTTTACTTTTCATATTTTTGTTGTTTCATGTTATAATCGTTTTAATGTTTACATTTTGCTGAAAAGACAGGCAGGTTTCATTTTGAGAACTTTTTCTACATAGTAAGTGTGACAACATCTCTTGCTATTAAGGCACAAGAGGTGTGTTTCAATGTTCAGTAGATTTATTTTTTTTTTTGCCAAGACTTGAATGTACCCTGAGAAAAAAAATCTCCATAGATGCATATCACATTTATTTTTATCACATTTTTTTCTTTTATTCAAGGTGACAACATTGTAGAGATTGGCGCCAACTGGATCCATGGCCCATCAAAGGAAAACCCAGTGTTTCGTTTGGCATGTGACTACCAGCTCCTTGACAAAGAATCAATGTCTGAAGAAAACCAGGCCATTGACATTGGTGGTCATCCATTGTTTGTTCCCAACTGGTTTACCAGTTCAGGTCGGAAACTGGGGCCTGAGACAATGGGGCCAGCAGTGGAGTTTTTCATGAACTTACTGGAAAGGAGCCAGCAGTTCCATGACAGTGGTGGAGAACCTCTGCCGAGTGTTGGGGAGTTTGTCAAGGCAGAGGCTGAACGGCTGGCCCCGAAGGAGTGGAAGGAGGACCAGGCTAACATTGCGATAAGAATGGCCATGATAAACACACTGCTCAAGCTGGAGTGCTGTGTCAGCGGAACACACACAATGGATGATGTTGGCCTTGGAGCCTTTGGCATGTATAAGACTCTTCCAGGACTGGACTGCACTTTCCCACGGTGAGTGATCAGAGTCTCAGAGCCTTTCTTCTACATTTGTGAATCAAGTGTCTCAATTATCCTATTCCAACAATCCAACTTTCTTAAATCTTGTAATGTTTTCTAAATGTGTTCATGCACTCTTTTTCCCCCTAGAGGTTATGAAGGTTTAATTGATCACATGATGAAGGAACTTCCCAGTGACATAGTCTTGTACAACAAACCAGTGAAGTGCATTCACTGGAACTACACCAAGAATGGACCAGATACTAAAGGAATGTTATTCCCCATTATGATTGAATGTTTTAATGGAGAGACATTTGCAGCAGACCATGTTATTGTCACAGTCCCACTCGGTACGTACAGTACATTCAGCTTCAGCATGACTTTGTTAACAATTTGCATCTAACACTCATTTGTATACTGAGTGTTTTTTCAGTAATTGAAAATAGCATAATCTATTCAATTTAATGTAAGATGCTTTTGAAAGTAAGACACTGAGAACAAGTAAAAAGTACTGCCCTAATTTTTGTGTGATTTACAAGGTCAGATGACTGATTAGGTTTTCTCTTATTTTCATTATGTCGCTTAAAACATTGTTTTAATATTGGGTAATATTTTATAATTTTCATTCTGTTATATGAATGAAAATAAATGATTTTAATATTGTCGCTTTGTAACATTATTGTAACTTTCTGCAAGGCCTATAACTCATCTGATGTGCTATTTCATTACAGGATACCTGAAGAAGCACCAGAACACTTTTCTGAGCCCTTCTTTTCCACTGTACAAATTGCACTCAATCCAGAGAATGGGCTTTGGGACCAACAACAAGATCTTTCTTGAGTTTGAGCAGCCTTTCTGGGATGAAGACTGTGAATTGATCTACCTCGTATGGGAGGATGAAACCCATCTTGCTGATGTTGTTTCAGATGTGAAGATGTCCTGGATTAGAAAGTTGATTGGATTCACTGTGTTGAAGCCCACAGAGAGGTAAAAATCATGGAATTTTCTCCAATACTGCTGTTTAAACCATTATGAATATGATTTTCTGATGTTGTGCAGATATGGACACGTGCTCTGTGGATGGATTGCGGGGCGGGAATCTGAGTACATGGAAACTCTGTCTGAATTTGAAGTGCTGCACAGTGTCACACAGCTCCTTCGCTTATTTACTGGTAAATAACATTTTGCAGCTTGATAGGACATTATTTGATATAAAATGTAATACTTGTAAATGAAGAGTTTTTTTAAAGGAAATAAGTAAATTTGTCACATTTAATCGAATTAAAAATAAATAACTATATATACAAAAAACAATGCCAATAGCTTGTCAAGTCTTTTATAACACTTTTCAGGAAATCCAACTATTACACCAAGGAAGCTTTTAAGATCTCAGTGGTTCCATGATCCCTATTCCTGCGGATCTTACAGCTATGTGGCCAAAGGTTGCTCAGCATATGATATAGACAATCTTGCTGAACCCTTGCCGCTGAAAGGCTCAAATTCTAAGGTTTGTCAATGTTTAGTCAAGCAGTTATTCTAAGTTGTGTGCTGTAAGCAGATTTTTTTCATTTACTCTTAAACTTGCCTTAAATTACGTAACTGATAATATCTTATAACATGAATGACACTTTGTTTTTACAGCCTTTGCAGGTGTTATTTGCAGGAGAAGCCACACATGGATCTTTCTTCTCTACAGTGCATGGAGCGTTGCTAAGTGGCTGGAGAGAAGCAGAGCGTCTTGTATCTCACTACACTCCTGCCTCTGGGTCATTCTCATCTAAACTGTGAAAACTGTCCTCAAGTTCTGAGTAGCTGGAAGGATTGACGCAACTCATTTTCATTAAATCTGAAGGATTATGTGCCTTATAAGGGGAATAGAAGTAAAATCTTAATGTAATTACTGAATTATTTAAAACATCATGAATGCACTGCATGACACATGTTCAACATATTACAAATAATTCCTCACTGAATGCCTGTATTTTGTACAAATGTTAATAGTTTTTTTGTGATCTGAAAATAATTTTTATATTAAACAAATTTTCTAATACTTCATTAAGCATGTGTTTGTTTTTTGTTTTTTTTTTAAAAAAACTTGAAGTTAAAAACAAACTAAGCTTTTCTGGTTAAATTTGGGCCTATAATCATGTTTATACTAATGTAAGATCATTCAAATTGTTCAGATCATATCTGGATTATTTTGGGGTTTCTTTTTTTCAAAACAATAATCTCTTAGGAATTTTTTTGGGCTTCTGATTTCATCATGCCATTTGTAATGTACTGTGATGTACTGATGCATTAAGTCGGTATGGGTTAAAAAAAAATCTAACAATTAAAGTACAGTTGCCCAAAACCTAACATAGATCATTGCAGAAGCTGTCCCTAAAAATAATGATTACCATTGCTCAGATAAAAATTATTGTTCAGTACTGAAGTTAAGCATAGACAGCATTGTCACATTTTAGAGACTGCTGCTTTGAATTGTGAGGTACGCATGTAATTGATTTAAACGATTATATTTAGTAAATAAGCATGTCTCCAATCAAACTAAATAGTAGGCCTACTTCCGTTAAAATATTTGGACATTACAAAGTATTACCATGAAAATACAAACCACTGTAAGGCAAAGTAGAATCAAATAAAAATCAATAATAGTGGCTGTGGAACTCTTATTTTGCTGTTTGTGTTTGAACAGGGGAGGGTTGAAATCCAGAGTGAATTACAGGTTTTGGGATGTGATGAATTCACAGTACTCAGTATTTTTTTTTTTAGTTAAAGTTAAATTTCATTCCAGGAGCCGTTAAAACAAAAATTTTATTTTAAAATTGGCCTTAAATATAGACGCAGAATATAGGAATCCATTTTTATTTACCTAGAATTTATGTAATGTTCTCGGTCCCGGGCTGTAGGTGGCGGCATTCACATTTGTAGTTGCTTCTCAACTCGTTATTAAAGCCACAGAAGAAGAAGATTCAGCGATGGAAATGTTGCTTAGCTTTCAGCAAGACAACAATAAAAGTAACTTTCCTGAATGCCAATAACTGGTGAGTGAGTGAGTCTTAAGCATCGAACTGCAACATTTATTTTTATTTGTTACCTAAACAAAGCAAAACAAAACAGAAAAGGGTCTGTTTTTTTGCAGTGATGTCACCAAATGTTTATTTACCACGGGTGTATTTTCTGGTTCTTTTAGTTTAGAAAAGTATGAAAACGCATGGTGGTGTTAAGATTGTATTGTCATTCTTTATATAAAAACAGCAAATACATCGTTGGACAGCGCACTTAATATCTGCCTTTTTTGTTATAGTTCCGGTTCAGCCATCGGAAGGATTCACGTCCAGTCTCAAGAACAATTACTACAGCTGAATGAGAGCTTTAAATCTGTGCATCAAAAGTCTAAGACTTTGTAAAAATGGAGCAAGGTTTGCCATCTGAAAAAGCTGTTTCACAGGATGGATGCTTAAAAAGTGAAAATGAATTGCAAACAGATTTCATTCAGTCAGAAATACAAGTTAAAGTGGAACCTGATCAAGATGATTCTTCATTGCTTGATGTGAATGAACTAGAAACGTTTCCTAGTTTTAATGGGCATATTAAGGAGGAGATTTTGGACCTTGGTCTGCAAATCTTACCAGATGGCCTAATGCCTCCAGTTGAGATGGAAGAAGACCTTGAAATTGCAACAAACTCGCACACTTCTCCAGATGAACCAGACAGAAGAACTAGTTCATCAAGCAAAAGAAAGAGAATAAATAAAAGAAAAGCAACTAATGCATCAAGCCATACAATAAGATGTCCGACAAAGCAGAGTAAGACGACAGAACAAATTATATCAACTAAAATGAATTATGATGTGTCAAGTGAAGGAATCAAATGTTTAATAATGCAGGGAAATGCCACACAACATCCAGAGAAATCAGGTAAAGGCAGAACTTCCAATAAACAACCCAAAGAAGAGCGATTTAGTTGTGAAACCTGTGGGAAAATATTCCAGCGGTCAGATCTTCTCACAGATCACGTGAAAATTCACAGGCGACAGAAACCATACGCTTGCAATCAGTGCGAAATGAAGTTTGCCAAGCCTTCTTATTTGAAAATACACTTGCGTAGACATGCCGGTGACAGGCCTTTTCCATGTGACCAGTGTGAGAAGAAGTTTTTTGACATCTATGACTTGAGGGTGCACCAGAGAGATCACACTGGAGAGAGACCTTATTTGTGCTCTGAGTGTGGGAAGGGTTTTAAACGCATTTACATACTTAACAAACATAAACGGACCCACTCAAAGGAGAAACCTTTCCAGTGCTCTGTGTGTGGTAAAGCATACAAATATGGCTACAGTTACAGGTTGCATATGAAAGACCATCCTTGATGTTTATCGGCATATTTGTTAACAACAGAGGGGTCTAAATTTTTATTCTTTCCTTAAAGGAAGATTATTTCCCTATGTAAAGCATAAAATGTGCTTTAATATTTATTGGATTTGAGCAGGCTTTTTGTATATGTTTTTTTTTTTTTTTTTTTTTGGTGGTGGATTGAATCACTCTTGTTTCACTCTTGAAGAATGTATGCAGCTAATGAAGTTGTCTAATGACACTCTTGCCGATTACATATTTTTAATGTTTTAAAAGCAGGATTCTGTGAGCTTTCTGTTGCAAGCTTGCATTAAAAATTAGGGGATTACAGACTCAAGTCTCAATTCTCTTTCTGACATTTTGTGTTTGAAGTAATGTTTCGGCTAGATTTAGCAAAAGAATCAAATGTGGCATAGAGAAAATATCACAAATTAGTATAGAATTAACTCCTTACTTGTCTATGATCTAAAGTATCAAACCTTGCTTGAGTGAAGTACTGATAGAATGGTAATGGTTTGGAAATAAATGTAATTTCGCTATGATGACCCATGTTCTGTATTTGTATATATGTATGTACACTCAAAAGTTTGGGGTAGGTAAAAAATTTTTTAATGGTTTTGAAAGAAGTTTCTTATTCTCACCAAGGCTGCATTTATTTGATCAAAAATAGTAAAAAGCTGTAATTTTGTGATATATTATTACATAAACTGTTTTCTATTTATTTTAAAATGTCATTTATTCCTGTGATGGCAAAGCTGAATTTTCAGCAGCCATTACTTCAGAGTTCAGGGTCACATGATCCTTCAGAAATCATTCTAATTAATATCAATGTTGAAAAAACTTGTTCTGCTTAATATTTATGGTCAAACAGTGATACTTTTTCTGGTTTCTTTGAATAGAAAGTTCAAAAGAACAGCATTTAAATGCGAAATCTTTTATAACATAATAAATGTCTTCACTGTCACTTTTGATCAATTTAATGTGTACTTGCTTAATAGAGTATTCTTTAAAAAAAAAAAAAAAAATTTACTGACCCCAAACTTTTGAACAGTAGTGTATTTTGTATTTTTTTTTCCATTTACTTACCATTATTTTATTTCAAACCTGCATGACTTCTTCTGTGAAACAAAAGATGACATTTTGTCCATACAATGAAATACATTGTATAAATAAAAGCAGTTGAAATATTCTTCAAAATGTCTTTATGTTGTGTTCTGCGGAAGAAAGAAAGTCATACAGGTTTGAAATGACTTGAGGTTGAGTAAATGAATCTTTGGGGTGAGCTATTATTTTAACATTTCTCCACCAGAGGGAGGCCAAATGCTGCACATTCTGACCTCTCCTGATTTCACTTTTAAGTTTTGCTGAGTAAGCAAAGGCCCAATTTGCAGCCAGTTTCAATAGAACTGTTCATATCTAAATATTGACTGCAAAAAATTAAAATTGCACCTTTTAAAAACACAATTATGAAGTAATATGTATAGCATATAGGATCAGGTTTATACTGAATAAGAGAAAAGAGAAAGTTCTCTCTGTGTGAGTGTGTGTGTTTAAGTGGAATCATGTAAGTCATGTACTGTTTGTGCTAAAAGCTTAGTTTACATTAATAATTACCATTGAAACATACTTTGAATTTGCATGTAAACTTAATGATGCCAGTATAACTGTTTGTGCTTCTTGTGTTTTATATTTTTTACAGTTTTGTCCATGGTGCACAGAAAGGCTGAGGTTACAGCTCCATTAAGAGAAGAATATGAATCCATTGCTGCCCCTGATTTAGAATCGGAGGTCTCTGATAGTGATGGCCCAGAAAGCAGCAGCGTCCCAGATGTGACAGAGGGTCAGAAAACTGTCCTCACAGACTTTGAGTTCTCATCTGAGGAATCCTGTGATGAGGAGAGTGAAGATCGCTCGAGTCGATGGAGCAAAGGAGACTCTTATTGGAGCAAAAATCCTCCTCAAAGTGACACTAGGAACTTCTCGCAGAGCTGTCAAGGGCCTGCACTTGAATCACTACTGGTGACGCCTAAAGATGCTTGGGAGCTTTTCATAAGTGAAAACATCATTGATGAAATCCTGCAATGCACCAACTTGGGTGGACAGAGAGCAGCATCAGCAAAAGGCAAAGTGTGGCAAAAGGTCACTAAGGAAGAGCTAAATGCCTTTATTGGTCTAAGCCTCCTCATTGGTTTAGAGAGAAATGGTGACGTCCCTATACGGGAACTGTTTATGGATCCATTACAGAACCCAATTTATAGAGCTACCATGTCTGTTGGAAGATATCAAGACCTTCACGGATGCCTGCAATTTGATGACAGGAAAACCAGAGTGCTAAAAGAGGCATCAGACCACATGGCTGCCTTCCGAAATGTGTGGGACCTGTTCCTAATCAACTGTAGGAAAAGGTTCATCCCCAGGGATTGTGTCACTGTGGGTGAGCAGCTCGTGCCATTCCATGGAAGATGCAAGTTTCTGCAACACTTGCCAAGCCTCCCAACTAAGTATGGCATAAAAATCTTTTGGATGTGCGATGCAGAGGTCCCCTATGCCATTGATGCTGTCGTCTACACAGGCAGACAGCCAGCAGAGGAAACTGAAGAGAACCTTGCAGAGAACACAGTTCTAAGGTTGTCCGATGGACTTCAGCAAAAAGGTATTTTTTCTCCCTACCTTTTTGTGAATTGTAAGCAGTGGTGTTTCCTAGAATATATATATATATATATATATCTGAAATAATAACTAAGTGCAACGTAGTGTTGTCAAAAATATACATTTTTAAATATATATCGATACTGAAATATCTGACACGCTTCCCATACTCATTTTCCACAGAATAGATACATGATACCAGCTGCGCTTTCTCGCTCTCTCATCTCTCCGACAGCAAGTTGACACAAAAACCTGCCCCCCCTCACGTATTGCGCATAATTTTGACAGATTTTATGCTCGCAACCAAATTCCGCACATAAAGCTGCCTCTCACTGCTAAATTGAGTTCAGTCAAATACACAAAAGATAATGTTAAAATGCCGGACTTGGCGAGTTGTCATGTAAACAGTCAGTTAGGTTTGAAAGAACAGTTGAGAAAGAAAACGTGTAACAGTATAATGGATCCATGCATCAAGTCTTAAAGTGACAGCAGCCTAATATACCTGCTGCCAAATTATGAGATAATATTAAAATATAGATATGACAGTTTTTTCCCATGGTATCGATGTCAAAATTGTGGCTAGTAACTATGGAAAACCACTAGCAACAGTGGTTGGTGAGTTAATGTCAAGCCCTGTATACATATAAGTCATATACAGTTTAAGGCTCAGTAAAAGATTTTTTAAATTAATAAATTTTATTCAGCAAGGATGCATTAAATTGATCAAAAGTGACAGAAATTACATTTATAATGTTACAAAAAATTCTATTTTAAATAAATGCTGTTCTTTTTAACTGCCTAAACATCTAAATCACCGTTTCCACCAAAATATTAAGCAGCACAAATGTTTTCTCAATAAAAGTTCCTTGAGCACCAAATCAGTGTGTGTGTGTGCGTGTGTGTATATATATATATATATATATATATAAGCGACATCATGTGTATATATATATAAATGCGTGTGTGTGTGTAAGGGTTATTTATTTGTGAATCTGGTCACATTCTGTGTTGTGATTGCATGAATGAAAACTCAGTAGCAAGACTGTATTTTTACTTATCACATTCAATAAAGACTCAAAACTTACATTCACAACTCGGGTAAAATGTGTTTCTTCTGCCGTTGCACTTAAGATTCAGCAGTGGAGGAAACAGTGGTTCAAGAAAGTAGCCATTTAGCAGGCGGTTTCATCCAAAGCCACTAGCACTATACAGTATTTGCCCTCTGAGGCACTTTGGATTAACTGCCTTCCTCAAAAACACATAGTTCATAGTTTACTTCTTGTAGGGATCAAACCAGCAGCCCTCTAGATACCAGCCATGAGCCTCAAACACTGTGCCAGACCATCATTGTATTTGTGTAACCTAACTATGTTGCCTTTTTATGTGTTTGTTTCTCATGATAGGTCTCAACATTACAATGGACAGCTACTTCACCAGTGTCCCTCTGGCAGAGAATCTTTTTGAGAAAAACTTGACCATGGTTGGGACCCTTGACCATAAGAATCCACATGTGCCACCGATTATGAAGCCATCCAAGTTACGAGCGTTACATAGCTCTGAGTTTGGTTTTTGTGGCAATGTGTCCATGGTGAGCTATGTACCAAAAAGAAAAAAGGCAGAGATTCTTTTAAGTACGTTGCATACCAGCAAAGCACTGAATGAAACAAGTGCTAAAAACAAGCCAGAGGTTTTCCAGTACTACAACCGCACCAAAGGAGGAGTCAACAATGTTCAGCAAATGGCCAACATTTACACCTGCAAGCGCCGTACAAAGAGGTGGCCCATGGTGCTGTGGTATAACATGTTGAATATTGCCATTGTAAACTCCTACTCCATTTTCAATGCTCATCACCCTAGCTTCATGGGAGGTGGTCATAACACCCAGCGGATGTTCATAAAAGAGCTGGTGAAAGAGCTTGTAGTGCCTCAGATTCATAGGCGCAGAGAAGAAAGCCATAGATTATCCAAGAACATCCTCGAGGCCATGGGGAGGTGTGGGGTACCAACATCACTGTCAACTGTCACTTCTGAAATCCAAGAACAGAGCTGTCAGAACAAAAGAAGAAAGAGATGTTATTACTGTCGAGCTGCAAGAGACAGAAAAGTGAACACCTACTGTTGTGAATGCAGTAAACCTGTCTGCAGAGAACACAGTCACATAGTAGTGATTTGCTACCAGTGCATGCGTTAACAGTTTCAATACATCTATTATGTATTGATAATGACTGTACTTCTGACAAGTTACATTTCTAAAAGATTTTTTCAAGTAATGTTGTTTAGAAGATTCAATGTGTGTTGTAAAAATGGGGACTTTAATTAATCTTTAATAAATTATCTTTAATTGTACAAAGTAAATTCGCCTTTTTATATATAATGTTAAATTCATTGATATTTGATCAGTTTTATGGATTAAACTCGACTGAATTATTTACCAAACATCTATACTGTTTGACGAATGCTGTGCATGCTATCTCATCGAAGCCCATATACATTCAGGGGGATAATGATACCTGTTCATTTTAGATCAGTTAGGTGAATGAGGCATTCTAAAGTGTCTGCAAAAGGACAAGTCGGGTATATTAACAATGCCACAAGGTGGAGCACAAATCAGTTTGCGATTGTAGGCCAAGATCCCTTAGGTGAGTTAATCAAAAGTTGAAATAGCTAATCAGTTTATTGTGTAATGACCCTTTAGATTATTTTAAAACCCTTCTGATCCAGCAAAATTCAACCTTTATGTTCTTGATTTCTTTCTTTATTATTATTATTATTATTATACTTCTCTGCTTCAGTATGGTTGATTAAATTCAAAACAAATGTTCATTGTAAAACTAATATTTGATTTATCTTTTTTTTTGTTTTGTTTTTAAGGCACATTTCCCTGGGCTCTGGGTCATCATCACTTAAGAATCTCACCCCTGTTGTTAAATAAACAAAACCATTTGCTTACATCAGCCTATTGGCTAGGTGTTTAGTTTCACATATACCACTAACCTGTTCCATGTGAACTGGTGTCAAATAAATTGTTTTGTGGAGGGGGATTTTCTAAAGCGTTTTAGTGGTTTTCTTTCCCCTTATATTAAGAATGGTAGTAAAACACTTATATATCACTAAACGGCCCTATTTAAATGCTTAGGAAATAGTACTTTGCCGAAACTGCAGGAATTACATATATTTACAAATGTTCTCGTTTAAAACTATTTTAGGCTATATAAAACCTTTGTGAGAAATGTTTTTAAATACGTTTCGTGATAAATATGAATATTCTGTTCAAATTAGCTAGTAGCCAATAATCAACGGGTTGTCCCTATATACAAGCTCATATGTTAAACAACGGGGGCTGATTGGCTGTTTAAGACAATGACGCGCGCAGACGCGATATGAATATTCAATGAGTTCCTTGCTGTTACAGTGCAAATAAAGCGAGATAACGGGCCGTGGACAGCGGACTAAAACTTTTTATTCTGACATGTCAGAGCAATGACTTTTGTGTAAAAATAAACCTGGGACACGGATCCCAGCGAAGGAATAGGGTCTGAGCTGGAAGAAGAGAGAGAAGCGCTGATTTTTTGGGGTGTGGAAAACCGGACGCCGCATTCACAGTAGACTCTGAACAAGTTTGCCTTTTCCAAAAGCAACAGTGGAAGAGTAAAAGTTACAGTAACAACATGAGCTTGTTGTCTGCTATAGACACCAGTACCTCAGTGTACCAGCCTGCACAGCTTCTAAACTGGGTTTACCTTTCTTTACAAGACACGCATCAGACGAGTGCCTTCGATGCCTTCCGACCCGAGCCCAACTCTTCCCATCCGGACCTGAACTACAGCAAAACTCCTGCCAATGACCTGAGCTCCTCTCTCAACTCCAACTATCTCAACAACTTCTTTCAGCTTCAGAGAAATGAGGTAACTCGTTTTATGTCTTCCTGTGTCATTTATTTTGGAAATAAGGTAATGGAGATAGAGGTCCATGTCGACTGGAATAAGATTATGTATGTCTAGCCTATATAGCGCGCGACTAATTGGTTACATTTGTACAATACACTGATGCTTTGGGTTACTTACATAATCTTTTAATCTTAATCTCTCTTTTTTTTTTTTTGTCATTTGAAACTTGTAATATTACATACAGACAGTTATATTGTAGGGAATTTTTTTTCTTTTTTTTCTCGTGTAATAATACATGTAATTATTTAGTTTAGAGTACTATGCGAAAAACGTATTCCTTGAATATTTGAAAGCACACTAAAACCGTGCCAGTGTGCAGCTTTGCACACTTAGTTTATTGTTTTGTAACAGCACGTGGACAGCCAAATGAGGCAGCCATCCATGAAAGAATCTTAGTTTGATCATAAGACTAGGCCTACTTGCATTTAATTTGTTGCTTAATTTGAACAAGTAGACTCTAAATAAATCAGAAGTCTCGGCTTGATGATTGCTAACTGATCTCCATAGGCCTAAAATGTGGGCTGCCATAATTGAGCTCGGGATAATGAAAGATGTAGCTCGTTTGTTATGTTGCTATAGTTGCTGAAGACATGACACTCAATCTGTATTATTTTTATCAAGCAAAGGAAGTTGTAAATATAATCAGTGATCCTCTCTGAATGACTAGATATGATTGTATTATCAAAAAGGAGATAGTGCCAGATTATGAGAAGAAAAAGTGTTTACATTTATAATTAAAAAGCTATTTCAAGATTCAAAATTAAATTATATTAAATTAAATTTAATAATTATGACATTCTGTATGGTAGAGGAGCGCTCATGGAACTAAAAGTCTGTTGAATCTTTTTGTACTCTTCAGGTTATTTTTCTAAATGAGAGAATTACTTCCAGAAGCTTGAATATATAAACGCATTTTCTTTTTAATGATGTGTAATGACAGTGTTGTGGCTGACCGAGGTAAAGTGTTGATGTTTAGTGGAAAGTTTGAGGAAGGGCAAAACTTTCATTCGTAATCAGTGTTAATAAAAACATTATGACAAGTTCTCTCTTTTTCTCCCTTCCCCCTCTTTCTTTTTCTCTCCCTTTCTCTTTTTTCACTTGTGGAGTGTTAAGAATGCTTTCAAAATCCCCTTATTACACTAATTTCAGTTTTATCAGAGTTATTTTTTCTCTTTGAGGCCAGAAATCAATCTATTAAAATATTTTGGCAACACTTTACAATAAGGTTCATTAGTTAAACATTAGTTAATGTATTAACTAACACGAATCATGAGCAATACATTTGTTACTGTATTTATTAATCTTCGTTAATGTTAGTTAATGAAAATACAGATGTTTATTGTTTGTTCATGTTAGTTCACAGTGCATTAACTAATGTTAACAAGAGTTTAATAATGTATTAGTAAATGTTGAAATTAACATTAACAAAGATTAATAAATGCTGTATAAGTACAGTTTATTATTAGTTCATGTTAACTTATGTAGTTAACTAATAAACCTTATTGTAAAGTGTTACCAATATTTTAAACAAAGGAAGAAGGTTTGATCTAGAAAATCTAGATTTTTGCATTATTTTTGTTTGCATAACTTTCCTGAGGAAGTGTAAAGTAGTATTGTGTGTGCGTGCGCATTTTTGTGACATATCAGGACACAAATTTGTATAATGATATGGGTATGACATAGATAATTCAAGGAGAGGGTGACTTATGAGGACATTACCCCATGTCCCCATTTTTTAAAATTCTTATAAATCATACAGAATGAGTTTTTTTGAGAAAGTAAAAATGTGCACAGTTTTCTGTGATGGGTAGGTTTAGATGTAGGGGTAGTGTAGGGCGATAGAAAATATGGTTTGTACAGTATAAAAACCATTACGCCTATGGAATGTCCCCACAATTCACAAAAACAAACCTCTGTGTGTGTGTGTGTGTGTGTGTGTGTGTGAGTGTAAGTGAATGGCAGTAGTACAGGCTGACCTGTCTCTCCAGCTGAGAGAAGGGGTGAGGAAAGATGTCCTCCACTGGTGTAAATGTGTGTGAGGGCCATATATCCCTAAGGAGAGACATAGCCAAATTCCCTTCTGACAGCTACAGTCAGTATTGTGGGTGCATTATGGTTTGAAAGTCGATAATAATTCCATGAATGCATTCAGACATAACTGCTGATCATTGTAATTTAATGTATTTCCATGATGTTTAAAATTGGTTATTGACATTTTAAAAAAATGGCTGTGCAGTTTAGTTTACAGAGAACATTTCATTTGCCTTTTCAGAATTCCTTGTTGATGTTTACTGTCTGTTGGTCATAACTCAAAATGAATGCATATTTGTCATGACAGCTTTTTATAGGCTAATTTATTTTGAACATAAAGACATCTGAAGATTTTTAATTGTATGTAACTCCTAATGTTTTATCAGACATGCTCATAGTCAAGTTTAAAATTTCTCACATAAAATTTAGGAGGATTTGCATGCACGTTTCTCATGGATTTCTCACAAAAAATGAATATGCGATGGATTTGACCGGCCATGATGGAAAATGATTGCCACATGTACAGTTATAAAAGAAAGTTGCTCTACCTGATGAAAACAGACTCAACTGAGAGATACGTGCAGAAACTGTTTATTGTTCTGGCTTGCTTAGAACTAGATGACAGGTATCTGGACTTGCCAAGTAAAGTTTCAGGACTGTCTAACATGAAACTTCAACAATAACATAACCTTCCAAACCATAACCAGAGGAAGACATCACTCAAGCAACATCTTCACATTCAAACATTTGTTTCTGTAGCGTGTATTTGACTATCTACTGTACTCTCTGTGGTTATATAGCAAATGATTTGCAAATCTTAGACTGATGTACTTATCACTGACTTTAGTGGATTATGGAACTGATTCTGAATTAGGAATCTCTGTGATTAGTTGATATGCCTAATAGAGTTCCACATCACTGAGGACACTGTTTTTGATTATAAAATCATATTTTAATCTTTGCTTAGAACATTAGCCTATATGGTGGATTTAATTGAGAGCAGAGTATTATGAAGTATATTGTTTTTTTTGGTGTTTTTTTTTTTTTTTTTCACATTGGGATTTACTGCCCTGTTATGTTCTGCAGGCCCTGAATAATGGTTTATACAAAAGTGTGTCCCCGTATGGCTCTCTTAACAACATAGTGGATGGGCTGAACTCTCTAACGGACCACTTCTCCGACCTCTCCCTGTCCTCTGAGCCACGTAAGCCCAGCAAGAGACCTCCACCAAACTACCTGTGCCATCTCTGCTTCAACAAGGGACACTATATCAAAGACTGCCCTCAGGTAAGCAGCCAGAGAGACATGTTGTCTCATTGGCCTACTTGTCAAACAGGCATCTCTCTGTCTGTTTAGTCATGTGTATCAAGTTAATTCAGAGAGCTACTGTGCTGAGCGTTGAGAGGTAAAACAAGGCCACTGAGCAATGTTTTTTCAAACATGAAAATCATCTGATCTGAAAATCAACTTTCTCTCACGTCCAACAGTTACATCAGTCTAAAATAACAAAAACATTATCATCAGGGATATCACGCATAAAATGTGTTCAGCAAGAAATGATGCGTGCAATTTTCAGATCATTTTCTTAGCCCCTTGTGTTTACAGGTGATATTAGTTCTTGTTGTTCTTGGAAATATAACTAAAAGCTTCATAAAGCAGTGGTTATGTATAGATGCATGGGAATATGTTTACAAGGCAACACATTTAAATAAAAGTTCAAGTTAATGTAGTATAAATGGGGGATAAATGAGACAAGAAATACTGCAAACGTTTTCAGGAGATGCCGGAGTGAGAATGTTTTCCCCTCTAGATAAACAGGTGACAAGTTTATGATTTAAATGTGCTTAAATCCACAGTTTTACTAGGAAATCCATGGGAAATCATGAGAAACCACTCCCTGACCTTTAATTGTCCTGTTTCGACAATTGCAACAGCATTCCCACAGCCATGTTTACCCTCAGGACAAGGAAAAAATATATCCATGCTCCTTTAAAAAACTTTTATCAGTTTCACTTTTTAAACACAAATGAGTATTTTTAAATGTAGAGCACCGTTTGAAGTCATATCAGAGAGCTGGGTGAGTTTTTTCCTTGTCTTATCTTTCCTTTTCTTCATTCCAACACTGATTTCATGAATAGAAAATTGTGTTAAACTTGCAAACGTTCCAGAAACAAAGATAAAATACAAGTGTTTGTAAAGGAGACAGTGTCATCTTTAATTTCAAGCCGTTAGTATTTTATAGTCTTTGGACACTGAGACAGGGTGAGGTTCTTGTTCAGGCCCAGACTCAAGTCAGAGCTGCTTGGAATGGTAATTCAGACCAGATGTGGGATTAAAGTGGCAAACCTCCCTTTATGAAAGATGATGAGGGTTCCCTGCAGACTGCTAAAAGTCCTATCATGATAAAATATCTCCACCTCTTTGAGCACGGCTCAGGTAATTTACAGACTTTTCCTTTGACTTTGTCAAAATTGTGCACTGAAATACACTGATGTTTGTTTTTATAAGGGTGTTTGATGTCCATGACTGGTGATGGAAAATGTTGCTCATGTGCCATTAGGTTTAGAACAGATTTAACCGTAGTATCAGTATCAGTGTGATGATGTAATCATGGATTCATTTACAAATGTTGACTGTGATATTATTGTTATTGCCAATAAGTTACATATTGAGCTATTCTCTAAAGAAGGGGATTTCAAACTTCTGATGCTAAGGACTGCCAAATATGATGATTCATCTCTCTAAAATGTAAAAACTGTGCACATATATAATGCACTTTATACATGAAATTAAAAAGTTTTCATGTATAAAAGACTTTTAAATTAAATAATTGGCTTTATATTGTTACTGTAACTGAAGCCAATGTAAATTATTAAAATATTATCTGGACTATTTGACATTTTATTATGTGTATATTTTTATATATCTACTATTAGAGTAAAGCTAGATCTATAAACCTAAAAAAGAATATTTTTTTAATTCAATTCAATTGTATTTTTATAGCATGGTTCAAAATACATGTTGTTCCAGAGCAGATTTGCAGTTAACTTTGACAGCCCTAAAATGCATAATTATAAATACATTCCTCTCACATTTTCTACAATTCTGCGTTTAAAGTCTAAAAATTCCTGGTCTAAAGCATTTACACAGTGGTTAAGTGTTTAACTCATTTGGTATCACCCTCTCATGCTAAACAGCTTAGGAAAACAAATACTAAAAGAACAAATGTTAAGTTTTATTAGGACAAACACCACAGGCTATAATACTAGTCTGAGACTGGTCTGTAAATCACTGTCAGAACTGTCGTGTTTTAAATTTCAGTTGCTTGTGTGAATGTCAGTGGAAACACAAGAAAAGTCCAGTCCCACGATACTGTCCACACCTACTCAATTCAACACTGATGTAATTTACCTCCCCCTGGGGTCTCACTTTCTTTGATTTACTTTCCATTTGTCATATGGCGCATCCACGTATTTACCCGTCCAGATGCAATGATTCGCCCTCGATTCACACCAGAAAGGACAGTTGGAAAATTATGAACATGGTGAGTCTGATCTTGTCTCAGAGGAAATGAATTCCAGGGTAAGCTGGTCCCCACTAAGGGTTTGTCCTGTCCAGAGGACTACATACTCCCTGCCAACACAAACACTGAGGATTTGACTTCACAGGGCACAGCGGGACCTGTGATCTAAAGCCAGCGCTGAGAATCACATTCTCATGCGTTCTCCCAGCACACCGTCTAGGTCTCCATTCGTTTCCCAGCAGATGAGATACAGTGGGCCAAGCTCCCCAGTCAGAGCAGGGGCAGAGTATCAAAACACAGCCGTCCCGGAGCTGGCCGTGGCGGGGGTGTCTGGGCCAGATAGGAATTGGGGAATGTCATGGCTCGGTTGGAGCAGAGCGTGGGGGAAGGAAGCGTGTTGGTTATGTCTTCTGGTGTGTGCGGTTCAGACTCGCATGTGTCACCTAGGGGAAGTGGTTCTGGCCCTAGCGGAGCTCCACAGGGAGCGCTAGTTAGAAAAGAACACCACTGAGCAGGCAGCTGTTTGACCAACTCTGCTCTGCCCGGGGGCAGCTAGTGAGAGTTATGTAAACAAGTTCGACTAAACGGGAATGGTTTTGCTCTGTCATTCATTACCTGGAATTACAGAGACCTCAAAAAGCTGTGGCCCAGTTCTTGTTTATTTTATGCCAGTCGAATATCTGATTGTTTCAGTCGATGAGGGTCAGTCTACCCTGCATACAGAGGTGCAGTGGGATTTCCTCATGGAAAATGTGTGCGCTGGAATGCGGCTTGCAAAACTCTAAGAGTCCCTGCATGTAAGCTCAGCTCGTGAGTCATGTCCTCTGTAATGCATCTCTATTGCCAATGCCCTTTTTTGTGTCACAGTCTCATAGTGACACTGGATGTCATTCACAGTAAGTATTCTGACTCCCACCCTCAACCGATCAATGTGAGTCTTGTTAGGAAATCACCGAAAACATGGTACAGGGTGCAGAAAAGAATGCCTTTTGTTGTATGAGAAATTACTACAGGGTCACAATCATGTTTCTGTCTCCTACTTACATTTTCCCTGCTTGATGTGTTGTGTTAGTGTCGCTGTGCAACACATGGGATGCTGGATGTTTTGTGTTTTGTTGCTCAAACCATGCTAGAAAGCTTTTTTTTAAAGCTTTTTTTCATACAGAACATACTGTTATTGTTAATTTTTACATTTTTTTTTCAATAAGTATATTTATTAAGCAATATTTTGTCATACAATATTTATTTTCAGACAGTTTTACAGAAAAATAACATCTTTAGTCAATATAAATAATATTTTAGTTTATGAAAAAATGCAAAATATTTGATATATTGATTTAAACATGCAGCACACATTAAACAAAAACAGCTTGTGAAAATGTCCTTATGAAAACTGCTAAAATAACAAAATACTAATATTGTGAATTCTTTGTTTTAGTGGTTCATTGTCCATTTAAGTGCCTTGTTGTGGAAAGAGTGTAATCACAACGTGACTTACACATTCTGACTAGCATGTAAGTTTGTTCAGGTTGACTTGTGCATTTGTTGTAATATGTTTCAATGTTATGCATTTGATGTAATATAATATTTAGAATATGTTGTGTATGTATGTGATTAATCTCATAAATTGTATATACATTATATATGTGATTAATTTCATAAGTATATGGTGCGAGTGTTTGGGCGAGTAGCAAAGTGCTTCACTTTACCAGTGTTCATTCATTGCTCGGCTTTAGCTTACGCAACTGTATCAGGGCATTATTGACCATTATTAGATTATTTGAAGAAATATTCTTTCTAGATTTTTCGGGTTCAAAAAACAGTGTTAGTGCTCTTTTAATGTGTTGTTGCAGTGTTGTTTTTCTCATTGTATTTAGGGGGTGGGTGATATGCCCAAATTCTTATTTCACGATAAAGATATATATCACGATATAGTAATTTTGTGTTTTTTTAAAACCAAATTTCAGTTATTAAAATTAAGAAAAAAAGAAGCAAAAGATCACGAATCTGAATGACAACATAATAACGTAATTTATTACTAGAGGTTCTGACAAAATATTAATTGCTGCAGTCTATTTAAAAAAAAAATATTTATTTGAATTAATTATTTAAAAAAAATCTGTTTTGGATGTATGATTCAATGACTCACTCATAAATACTCATTACTGGATGAATCAGTGTATTTGAAAGAATCTGTTGAATGAAGATTCAACGTCAAATACATTTTTTAACAGTCACTTGTCGCCACCTGGTGGTGAAACAATGTAATCGATAAATGCGTCGTATTCAGCGTTTCTTTCAGAAGCTGATTTGCTCAATTTTAATCGATAACATAAACATTAGTGTTTATATCTGAACAATAAACTCTTATCTCAGTATTTCTGTGATAATTAGAATATTTGTAACACAGAAATAATGATAATGATGTGTGGTTGAAAATACTGTGCAGCTGTTAATATACGTGACGACTGCTCTCCCAAGATGACCTTTGAAGTAGATCAACTGTAAGACGTAAGGAAACCATGAAACTGCCACAATGACAAGCTGATATGTCCTTTTTTTATTCATAATCTCCTCGTCGCCGGCAGGTACAGCACTCATTTTCATGTGTTTGCGTGTTCTGATTTCACGTGGCGATTGCGCAACTGAACTCCACAGCGACTTGTTTGCGTGTCACTCATAGCGTGTCTGTTTGTGACCCAGGGACGGCGCGAACTTGAAAGTTGTTCATGCAACCGAACTTCATGTCTGTTTACATTTTAACCCATTTAAGTGAAACTATATCTAGAGTTATAACGAACATTGTTTCTATCGTTATCGATTAAGACGTACCGTCGATAAATATCGATACCGTTTTATCGCCCAGGCCTAGTTTACCATAAATACTCCACAGGAAGGGCATTTTGACATAATTGCGTGTGTATTCGACCATTCAAGCGCAATAAGGTGTGGAAGAGAACTGAATTTGTGTACTCATTCTGAGAGACGTGGCTTTCTGTGCATCTGTTTACGGTGTGTGTACCGCATTGAGTTCTTTTTCGCTGCTTATTGTGCTTATTAACACTTTTTAACATCAAGCACGTCCCAGATTTCTGATCGCCTTTTGAGGCAGCTTTCTGTGCTTGCACTTTGGCAGTGTGCCAGTCAGCATGACCTCTGCACCAAGTTTTTTTTCAGGATGTATTGCGCTTATAACTCTTTTTAACATCAAGCCCATCCCTCTCTTTATAATCTCATTCATGCATTTTATCACTCTGAAGTGCCAATATGTACATACCGCGATATATACAATATGACAAAATCTCGATAGACATTTTATACCGCGGTAAGGATATATATCGTCATACAAATAAAAAGCACCGTTTGTTAATGAAAAAAAATTGTCAGTAATTTTGTTGATAATATTAACACTGCATACTATATTTGTAAGAATTTGAGTGAGGAACCAGATACAGTAGAGTAGACTCAGCTGGTGTCTGTTGTCTTCATATCCTTTGATGGGAAAATTGTAGATTCTTTTATGTTAATCAAAAACACATGAATGCCATTGATTTCATACAGCGCTCTCATTATTCTTTTGACATAATACATCTCTTGTTCAAATGGTATTCATGGCACTGGAATGTGTGTGTATATATATATATATATATATATATATATATATATATATATATATATATATATATATATAGCATGTTTCGTCTTCCTCCAGTGTCCTGATGTTCTGTTTTTGAGCAACTTTTTACAGTTTGAAGCCAGTTTACTATTGAATTTTATTGTAATTCTGGAGGTCAGTAAATTTACAATATAGTTCTTTTTATTATATTTTTCCACTTATTTTTTTTTAAACAAATCAGGAAATGTGCTGTTTGTGATGCAACTTTCATTCACATATTTTTGTTTTCAACATATGCTGCCCTTATTTTGCATGTTTTAGTTCCTCTAGGTGTTTTGGGCCACTTAAGTCTATTGATTAAAGGTGGCAGATTCACTTTGGGGGCTATTTTGAACAAATGGTGCCCCGTCATCATCATCAGCATGAGTGAAATTTACCTCAGCACTTCACAGTTTGACAACTTCATTACTTCCAAAGCGAACACCTTTGTGAAAATGCATGTTTTATTTCACAGAGCAGTTTGTCTGCCGTTGGTCAAAGCGATAAAGCTTTTATGATTTGTTGTTGCTGTTATCATTATGTAAGATAGTGAAATTGTAAACATTAGCCTGGGGTTGTGTAATTTCGTTTGACAAGAAACCTTTGTTTGAGACAAACTTCCATTACAACTGCTCCCGCCTGTGAAAGGAAAACACTCTGATGTAAGAGGCAATCACTGAGCTCTTAGGAGACAGTCACCTTCTCCTTGGTCTCTTGCTGCGATAATTACATAAACATGGCTCTAATAGGGAGCCAAAATGACAATGCATTTCCTGCTTCTTAATAGAAACAAATAAATAGCTGTAACCGCGTACATAAGCAAGTTCATTTTCAATCAGAAACTATGTCAGGCCCAAGTAATGAGGTGTGAATATGCATTGTTAAAAATGCTTTGTAATATATAGTGCGTACTTGGTCATTTGACAATTCTGTTTCTCTGAGAGTGCTAGAAAACTTTTGATGATTGTTTCAAAAGCCACATATATTCATTGGCTCTTGGTCAGATATGGCCTCTGCTATCTCGACTAAGTGTGCCTTTTGTTTTACACTATATATTATCTTTATCTGTTTTCAGAATCAATTTCAGGCAGTTGTTTAAATCAAGAGAGAATTATGATCTGAGTTAGAGTTGATTCCCTTCTGAACCAAAACACACCGTCAAACATTGCTGGAAATGTTGTATCATGATGTGAAACTGCTTAAAAAATATTTGTCTTCCTAATCATTCTTTTCAAGTCTTTTCAGTTCTGAAATCCAACTTAAACTGACTGTCAGTATTTAGATTTATTGAAACCATTAACTTTTGACTTCTAACAGTTTTGAATTTTCTACTTTGTGTTATTTAGATTCTGTGTTTGTATTAGACAGGGATCATATATGGTTCTCCTGAAATAAAAAGTATAGCTATATAACATTGACTGAGTTTACTGGCCTTATTATAAATAAACCCAGCTCCAAAGTTGTTCTACAGAAATTGATGTTATTGTACACAAAATGCACTGAGTAAATGTATTTGAGTGTGATGTTGCTTCATAAATCTGTTTTCAATTCATGTTTGTCCAGACCAGCTGCTCAGTGTTTCTCACAGCTTGTCAATCTGCTGTCCTGGGAAACAACCAGCCTGATGTTGCAATGCACAGTTAATGTTCACATTCATGGTCCAAAACATGTGTTTCTATGTATAACATAATTACGTACAATAGTAAAAGCTATTTTGAACTGTAATGATTAATCTAATTTGACTATTAATATAATTATTTTTAAAGTTAGTCAATATAATTACTCCACTGTTCAGAAATGTGGGGTCAGAAGAAGTTTATCTTAAAGAACGTAACTATTATTTAGCAAGGACGCATTAAAAGTGACGGTAAAGACATTTATAATGTTGCAAAAGATTTCTATTTCAAAATAAAAGCTGTTCTTTTGGACTTTCTATTCATTAAATAATTCTGGGAGTAATTGTATCTCATTTTCCACAATAATATTAAGCAGCACAACTGTTTTCAACATTGATAATAAGAAATGTTTCTTGAGCATCAAATCAGCATATTAGAATGATTTCTGAAGGATCATGTGACACTGAAGACTGGAGTAATGATGCTGAAAATTCAGCTTTCCCATCACAGGAATAAAATGCATTTTATGTTAAATACATTAACATAGAAAATTGTTAAATTACAATATTATTATTATTTTTTACTGTATGTTTGATGTAATAAATGCTTCTTTGCTGGGTATAAGAGACTTCTAAAAAAAAAATCTTACTGACCCCAACTTTTGGACAGTAGTGTATATTTATAAATTATAGTTATAAATGTAAGTGCACTTATAAGAAGTGCAATAGACTTGGGTGTGGAACAGTGCCTCTTTTATTTATACATATCTTAATAAAGCAACAGTTTCAGTGCTGGTATGATTAGAGAAGTCCTTGTCAGGAATTGGAAACAGTCAGCTGATGAAGGCCAGCACCAGGGAGAGCACACTTAGCACACTTCCTCAAAAAGGAAATCAAAGTTAAAAGAATATGAAAAGCGGGTTTCCTGCCAGCTGCTTTGTGTTCTGTACACAGAGAATAGCACTCTTCCTATGATTTTGCTGATACGACAGCAAATGCGCCTCCCTCTTTCTGGCCTGTAGATGTCCCTTTGCATGAGACTTCTATGTCAACAATCAGAGGCGGATAATGATAACATCTCTTCAAGTGAGTGTTGTGATCTGTTGTCATATTTAGAAATGAGAAACCCACCCACAGATGTGACTGGTGTTCTGCTTCAGAGTTGTTATATTTTATTTTTTTAAACATGCTTTCGTCAGAGAGATTCATGAGGACAAATTAAAGGGCACAATGGCGTCAGTCTTAAAAAGTACCACAAAACAATCACAGCGATTCCTGCTTTGTACAGATGGGGTATATTGCTTGGATAAAGAGACTAAGACGTTCAGCCTTTCACTAGAGGACTAGAGTTTTAAGTGTAATTATTTAATAAATCCATCGTAATTATCTTTTCATTAATTTTTATTTGTCCAGAATCCTTCATAAAGATTTCAATAATTTCTCAGTGAGAGGTTGTGGTCATGTCTGGTCTTGTGAGCACAAAAGTTAATGAAAGAAAACAAATATAAGCAGTGGATGTCAACACTAATATTATACTGCTGGTAAAAAGGACATGATAAACTTTTTGTGAGCTTTTGATTATGATTTGGAGATTTTCCTCAGTTTTTAGTTCATCTGAGTTGTATTTGGTTCTCTGGGCTCATTCTCTCTGAGATCAGCTTGATTCTTAAAGGCATAGTTCACCTAAAAATGAAAATCGAAAATTTTCTCAAACTGATGTAGTTCAACCTTTATAACTTTATTTATTCTGTGGAACATAAAAGAAGATATTTTGAGAAATATCTCTGTATTTTTTTGCCCATACAAAAGAAATCAGTGGTAACCAAAACTGTTTTAACAAATTAACTTCTTCAAAATAACTTCTTTTGTGTTCTGCAGCTGAATGTTTTTGGGGGGTGAACTCTCCCTTTAACTTGATGTGAGCATTTAGGATTTTTCCAGTGGTTAGTCACAGGGAGTCAACTTCTGAATTTTTGTTCAAAGTCACTCTTGTGTGCCACCAAACCATAGACAAAGCCACCATTAACCTGCACAAGGTCATTGGTATTGTTACCAAGAGGTTGTTTGTTGTTACAAGACTATGTATGATTTACAAGTTCCTTTGATTACATTGTACCAACCTAATAACTTCAGCGAAATGGCCATTTGTTTGTCCTTATCTAACATGGAAACACATCCTGCCCAGCTTAGGAGAACAGATAACCGTACAACCATGAGCTCATCTCGTATCATAAACAGATAACTCTGACCGATCCATCCCTCTCACCAGAGTCATTAGATTCCAGACTGAATGCCATCGCTCATATTTTGACCTCAGGATGGGAAAGGGTCGATGGCTCGTTCTCTTCTGTTTAAAATGAATATTACTGAGGCCTAACTGGCAGCGTTCATACTGAGGACCAGGGCACACAAGCACAGTAGATGGTGTCAGAGGAATAACACAGAAAGCTTTGTGTTCAGGTCTGAATCGGGACCGTCAGGAAGGGCCCAGTGCTGGGAATGGCCGATGTTAATTAAGGGTCCCATTGTTTGTTTTTAGGATCCCCAGACGAAGGGGTCAGGAAGTCAGCTCGTATTGTTCACCCAGTGGGATGCTGACTACAGCACAAGTGGGGACCACAGATCTTTTTTTTCCATTTTAATCACAGTACAGGCAATCTCCTGTTGGACAGATCTACTAGAAAAAGAGTCTGTTTGTTTGTATGGAGGATCAGGGAAGACAGCTGTGTTTGGGGTGGGATTTTACGATCCAATTCTGGATCTATGATTTTTTTCTTCTCATTAATTAATGAGTTTATTAACTCATTTTAATTTATTGCATTTTTTAAAATAAATTATTTATATAATTTTAAGTGCTTTTTACAATAATTACAATTTTATGTTAGATTATTAACTAACTAAAATAACATACAAGCAAATATAAAGTAAAAAAGGGGAACAAAGAAATGCATTACAAGCAATTAACAAAAAGTATCTCCTTTTAGTGTCTGTATATAATTGAAGCCTATAACATGGGAAGATATTCTGTAGCCTGACAATTCATTGGACAGAACCGATTTGACTCTGAAGTGTTCAAGCCAGGTACCCAAAAACTGTTTTAAATCTTTAGAGCCAAATAATCCTCACTTGAAACTCTTTGTTTTTTATTACAGTGCTTGCAAGACCACCACTGTATTAATATTACTCCTTCTTCTTCCTCTTCCTCTTCTTCTGCTTCCTTTTCTTCTTCTTCTTTTGCACAGCACATTTCTTGGAGGATTTTTTCCAAGTTAAAGTTTTAAAATCTCCCATTAGCTTACATCAGAATGGTCAGCATTGATGACCATAATGATGATGTGATAATGTCATTGTAATGTTTGCTTTCTGAATTGGGATTGGTCTTCTTTCTTGCATTTATCTGCATAGTAAATTCTGAGTGGACTTTTCTTCATTCCATCTATTTATGCAGCTGTAGGTGCAAAGATGGTGCAAAGACACTGCAAAAATGGTGTCCTGTTATATGTTAATTCCTGTATAGAGTCAACAGACCATATGCATGCTTAGTGACAACGGCAACATTTAATACCACATTTAATTTACACAGAACCTTTAATATTATCTTTCAGTGTTGCAAGCACTGCTATCCTTCAGGAATGGCAAATAGTTTTGTTTTGTTTTGTTTTGTTTTTTGGGTGATGACGATATCATAATCATTGGTCATTAGAGTGGCTGACCAATTCTTGATGCATTACAAACATCATCTTGGAGGCTAATGTAATTGAACTTTTATTTTTTTTAGATATATGGTGGAACAGATATGTTTGAATGCTTTTTTTTTTTTTAATTTTGTTTATATGCAAGAAATAACTTCTTGATGTTGTAAGAATGAGTTAAAACCCATTCTGTGCTGGACTGGTTCTTGAGCCCGGCACAAAAGAAATACAAAAGAGGCTCTTGTAGCGAGCTGGAAGGCCTGTGTTGAGTCACTGTGGCGGCTGGAAGGGCTCAGGGAAGTAGTGGGGGTGTGAGGGGGAGAATGACTGAGGGGGGGAAGGGCAGTATGGGAATGTTTTTACAGTCTGACCTGTGATCTTCCTTCTATTCTGCTCCAGTCCTTTTCTGACACACTTTATCTGTCTGGTTCCTGGTCCTACAGCGGCCTCCAAAAAATATTTGGACAGTTCTCATATAAATGCGTTTGCATTGTCTGACAAAATATCACACCGAATGGAATTTATTTGAAAACTTTAAAAAAAGATATACTGTTCAAAATTAAGACAAAGTATTTGAACTTTTTTCTGGTTGTCTAATGTTGGTGGAACATGTTTATAGTTAATATGATGAACAATATCTATGGTTATTCTTCTGGGATCCCTTACAAAAAAGAATGCTGAAAAAGTTTATTCAAGTGTGTTATTAGTATAACTAAAAATAAGATGTACTTATATATGTACTTCTCAGAAATAATACTTAAAATTACACTTAAAGGGTTAGTTCACCGAAAAATGAAAATTCTGTCATTAATTACTCACCCCCATGTCGTTCCAAACCCCGTAAGACTTTCGTTCACCTCCAGAACACAAAGATCTTTTTGATGAAATCTGCAAGCTTTCTGTCCCTCCATTGACAGCTACATAAATACCACTTTGACGCTTCAAAAAGTTGAAAGAGATCGAAAACTAATCCATAAGAATTTTCTGAAGAGACACAATCGCTTTATATGATGAACATTGAATTTAGGCTTTATTGTGGTAAACGGAAGCTCAAGCATGTTTGCTTGACATGCGAGAACCATTGAGGTTTATTCTCCTGTGTTATGCAGCATGTTTGAGCTTCCTCAAGAGGTTTGTTCTCGCGCATCAAGCAGGTTCAGTTGAGATTCTGTTTATGTTCACTGATCAATGTTTGTATGTGAATAAAAGCCTAAATTAAATTTGTTCATCATATAAAGCGATCAAGTTTTTTCAGAAAATTTGGACTAGACCACTCAATTAATATAGATTAGTTTTACGATCTCTTTATGAACTTTTTGAAGTGTCAAAGTGGTAGTTATGTAGCAATCTATGGAGGGACAGAAAGCTTGCAGATTTCATCAAAAAGATTATTCATTTGGGTTCCTAAGATGAAGGAAAGTCTTACGGGTTTGGAACGAAATGAGGGTAAGTAAACAAGGACAGAATTTTCATTTTTGGGTGAACTAACCCTTTAAGTATACTTGACTCAGGCTGACAGAAAAGTCTTAAGTATATTTCGCTTATACTTTTGCTCAATCTTTTGATCGAGATATACTTAAAAGTATAATTAAGTATTGTAAGTATACTTGGCTTGTAGTTGTGTTTACTCTTTTGATTGAATAGCTTATTAAATACTTTTTTTCACATAGCTTTACAAACTGTCTTATAAACTTGTAGTATAGTCGCAGATCAAATGAAATAAAAGTATAAAATTGTATAAAAGTATGCTTTTATACACTGAAAAGTGGGCCAATTTAGTCCCAAGTAGTACTGAAATAGTACACTTACAAGTATACTACTAGTACATTTGATATTAGTATGAATTACTACATAAAGTATACTTAAAATACTTGAACTTTACTTAAGTATAATTAATAAAATGAACTTGAAGTAAACTTAATTTTTGTAAGGGACACCTGTGTGAACTTGACTTCACACATCCACTAAAAATCTGTGACACCAGCTAATTAAAATTAATTGCAAAAAATAGCCAGAAGGTTCTTCGCTAGTGTCATTTGTTTCCAGATGCTATTTGGTTTGATATTTCATTTAATGCAGTGCAAATAATACATTTCTACGTGTCTAAAAGTGTTCATATACTGTACTTTTTTGGCTACTTTACTGTATGTATCTTTCCAGATATTGTATATCTGGATATAGTTTTCATGCTTGTGTGTATGTGTGTGTGTGTGTGTGTGTGTGTGTGTGAGAGAGAGAGAGAGAGAGAGAGAGAGAGAGAGAAATTGGCAAGGCTATCTGAGAGAAGACAGTGAAACAGGCTGAAATGTAAACAGATAGAGCTTATCTCTGTGGCAGGAGACATAACAGACAGCCCTCTCCTCTGGACATGGCCGAGAGCAGCTCAGCCGAGGGATGACATGCGTTTACATGGATATTTACTACACAATAAATCCCTCGCCGTTATCGTAGCCTAGTCAGATAAACAGATAGCATGGTGATACAGCAACAAACCACACTATAAAATAGCTCGCATATGCACAGCCACATCCTAAGTGCTCAAAAACAAACGTTTTCAGCTGAAGAGAAAATGTGTCTCTCATATGAAAAAACAGTGGTGCAATTTGTCCTCTTCACTATGTCAACCATGTGCTCTGAAATAAGATGGAAACATTTAGATACATTACCTCGATCTTTTTACACACAAGCCAATCAACCTGCTCATGTCATTCATTGCCACAGTAACTTAATCCCATTTTGCAGCTGTACAAGTCGTTAGGGTTAGCCGGGCTGGCACAGAGATCCTTGGGAATGGGGTTTTTGACCATTGCAGATACCAAGGATCTTTTGCATGTGAAAGTTTTGAGAAATATTGTAGGGACATTTTTTACGACACAGTGACTATCAGGAATACGGCTGTTGAGGGTCTTGTGTCATTGGCTGTGGAAACAGATTTAGTTTGTGTAAAACTGTTGCTATGACACACTATCCGATACAGTCCACAATTCCCATCTCATTTGTCATCTGTTTTCAAGGACCACATGCCGTATTGAGATTGTACGTGTGGCGAGAGAGACAGAGAGAGGTTTTCGACCAGATCAGAATTGATTAATAAAAACGTCAGCATTATCTGCGAGAGATATTTTGCCAATGCCAGCGAGTGTTAATGTGAACCCATAGCACTTTTCCAGTGAAACCGAATACATAGAAAACATTTATCTACACATCGGGCCAAGAGAGAACCTCCTCCTGAGAAACCGAAGAACACAATGTGCTCATTCATAAATAAGACCCCCACCCGTACACTTTTCAAGTACAACACCAATTTGAACCTGTTAGCCCAGATTCAGTTTTTATTAATAACATAGTTAAAATAATGTTTGGAAATATATTAAAGGCTAATCCAGGCAAAGCGATTTCAGATATGATTCATATTAGTTTGCTAAGATAAGTAAACATGCTCTGGTTTGTTTTAGGGGATGGAGGGCTTACTGTACCTGTATTACAGCCATTCGGTTTCAGCTTGAGAATGATGTTTTTGAAATGTATTCTGCTTGGACATTGTTTTCAGAACTGAATGAGACGGTGTTGCATATAACAATCATTATCCTTATTGGGAAATTGTTATATATTTCATTAGTTGTTTGGCAGGGTTACCAACACTATTTTCTCTGGCCAAACCGCCTTAGTTCTATGTGGACCGTATTTCATCACAATATCTCTGCAAAAAAAGTACAGCAAAGTTTGGCGAAGATGTCTCTTTTTACTCCACATCATCAAACAAAAGAGTCCTTGACAGCAAGAGCAGTTCCCATAACCTCTGGTTCATAAAATGTCCCTCATAATTTGATTACAGTCTTGACGGACAAGCCTTTGTGATAAAGAAGCACATCATTTATAACACTAGATCACAGCCAACAACACATGCATTTTCCTGTAGATCTAGGAAGAAATGATCTGGAATGAAGCTCACGATCCTTGAGAAGAGACTAAACAGCTCTTACTGTGCAGGACTCTCAGAACAGTCTGTTTACATCTCTCTTGATCTCTTCTCGATTGCCAATAGCAGGTCGGTTTGAAGCAGCATTATGGTGTTGTAGGTGCAGCCAACATTAATGTTTTCTAGATAAATTGGATTATTTACATATTATTCTGTTTCCAGGAAATAGCTGAAATATGGTTTTGACCTAGACTATTTCTGTGTTCATTAATTGGATTATTAATCTTAGGTAGGACATTACAAATATTTCTGCAGCAGATGAATTATAGATGCAGAAAAGATAAAAGTGCAAAATTGCTTTTTGTAAATATTTATGATTCTTCTAAAAGATGTATATAATGTAAAAACAGTTTTGATCTTAAATCTAAAATCTAGTTCATCTAGGATCATGTGATACTGAAGACTGGAGTAATAGCCGCTGAAAATTCAGCTTTGCCATCACAGGAATAAATTACGCTTTAAAATATATTAAAATATAAGACAGTTCATTTAAATTGTAATATGTGACCCATGCTGGCAAAATGAGTCGCAATGAGCAAATTTTCAAAAATGAGTTGTTATTCTTTCAAGAAAATTTGTTGGAATCTGACCAAAAATGACTGAGCTACACCTGTTTGAAATCGATAGAGTCAGCAAAGTCAATTTTATCGAGTTAAAGTTTTCTGAAAGTTCCAAAACAAAATCACCTTGCAACCATACCTTAAAATCCCTGTTAATACCACCAAATTTGGCATAAACCAAGTCAAAACCCAAATCTATAGGAAATATATATATATATTCAACTTTTTTTCTATGATTTCACAATTGTTTGATTAATATTATGAAACAGATAGCTTAGAGGCCTATATTAAGACCTACTGTACCACATGTATCTAATATAATGTTACACATCAGATGTTTTTCCTCAACAGTTAACCAAACGTTCACTTAAGACACAACAGATAATGTTTGTGTGAATACTCACCAAGACAGATCTTTTGAAATACTGTAATTCTGTGTATATGTATATATCGTGATCGCACGCTGTCTTTGTGCGCGCTTTGGATCTGTCAGTCAATGCGAGTAAGATCGTTTTGTTTACATCAGCATGAGTTTGAAAAACACATTTCATTTGTTCAGAGTCATTCCATCGAGAATTCTCTATGAATATTCACAAAGTTGGAATGCTGTGCTTTACCAAATCAATACCAAACTTGTGCTGAGAGGAAGCGGCAGTTGTCCAGAAGCGAGCAGAGAAAAAACTGCATTTTTCATGGTCAGAGGAAAGGTACTCCTCTTAGAAAACGTACAAATCAAGATACTTTTAGATGTTTAATTGCTATTTGGAGCATTGGGGTCGGTAGACGAGGACTTAATGAACATATTTTTGTGAAAACCTCAATTTTGACCAAAATTGACATTTTTCACTTGTTTTGCCTATATCTCGAAATTAGCCCGTGCGCATTCCGACTCATTTTGCTAGCACGGGTCACATATTTTTTCACAATATTACTGTTTTTACTGTATTTTTGATCAAATAAATTCAGGCTTGGTCACCGTTAGAGACTTTTTTCAGAAACATTTTTAAAGTGTTAACGACTTTTTAATGCTGGACTTAGTGTAGATACATTACAAGCTAATTTGTCTATTACTATATAAGGAGGATACTAGTGTAGATGTTGACAATAAAGGTCCCTGAAAGTTAAATCATGTGTGATTTAACACACCAACCTAGTTTGAAAGCAACAGAGGTTAGTGGCCTTACTGACACTGCTGTGACAGTGTGTGATGAACTCTAATTAGAGGAGGAATGCCAAAACTGCCTGTCTAACAGGCACAGCGAGCCATCTTGCCTGACAGTGCTCAAAGAGAAGGCCTTCATTAAAGCCCACATGTGTTCTGACTAAATTTAAATGGGAAATTCAGTGTTATTTCAAGATTAGGCTCCCTTGGGTTCTGGATTCAGGGTTTGATCTACAGTACAGGGCCACTTAGAGTGTTTACCCACATGATGGCAAACGCTTGTGTTTGATAAGCCCTCTTGAAAAATATCAGTGGTTTGCCAGCTATTTGCCTGTCACCAGTTGTAATAGAGTGCTGAGATGATTGCTTAACACTGGTTTGTAGATATGTTCGTGCCTTTAGCTTTGCCATCAGACTATTTGAACTTGAAATAGTGTTTTCTTATTTAATCCTCCTTTATAGCTGTTAAACATTTAGTTCAGCTCAATCAGCATCAGTTAACAAGTTAGATGCCATAACTGCTCCTTTCTACTGATTCAGTGATGGTATTTCGAAAGTGGCTGCGTATTCGGATTAAATATTTTTATTTGCAAGCAACATACTGTACTAAATTGTGATTATTTAATTGTTGGTTCTATTTATGGTGTTCTCCATTTTGTAAGAAGTTTTAAAGAATGAAATGGATTTTTTTCAAACCTGAGTATTCATGAGCGAAGAAGTCAAATTTCAAATTGCCTACTTCACTGCGCCAGCCGAGAATCTGCCATTAAGATGAGCGGAAATTCATAACAGATAGCTATTTCCAGGTATTATAGACCTCCTTGAGCTTGACACAGAATTGTCAATACTACGTTTCCACATTGAATAAAGTGTCTGAGTAATGTTGTAGGAGTGCAAAGATTTCCTGTATAATGTCCGTTCAATCATGCTTGTTGACCCATTATTGTCGTAATTCATGTCGCTATGTTACATATCACTTCATGACATGTATGTGTGATTTTGGCCGGCCAGGTCTCTTGGAAGTCCTATTTGTTTTTGTTATGAAACTGGGGCAGGGATGAACATAGCAAACACTGTGGTATGTTAATAACTAGTTCATTTATTTGTGTGACTGAATGCAATTTTATTGCCTATAAATAAGAAGAGTGCTGGTTCCCAAGAAATGATTTATTGAGTGTTATGTTATTCAGCCTCCAGCTCCAGTGGAGGCTGCGATATTGAGCTGTTTTTGCTATAAAATCCTTTGTTTTGAGTTTTTGGAGAAGTTTATACTATCATTACTTTTTGTTCATGATTGGAAAGCTATTTGGAAATGTTGCACAAGTACAGCCTTTGCTAAGGATGTTGCCCCATGCGATGAAGTCTTTTCAGAAACCCTGGATAGACCATTAACCTACTCAGACGGGTGTCTCACCTTCAGAGACTGACTGATCCACATTGACCTCTGGATTTCTGGTAAAACACCTACAGTACTTAATGAGTCATTGTAGCATAACAGCTATGATGGCCACAGCAGCTTATTTGTAATTAGTATTTAAACCGTATACATGTTAATTATATAGTTCAGACTATAAATTCTCACTGAACTGAGCTGCATTTAAAGCCATGCTGTCTGTATTAATACGCCAATTTGCTATGGTGCTTGATAGTGGTGTAGTACTCAGTATTCATTTGTGCCACATTCGTACTCGGTCTTGTCTTAGATTAAGAGGACTCAGGATTTTATCTCAAGACCACAACTGCGGGCATATCACTATTTTGCCAGTGCATTGATTTATTTGTTAACATCATTGATGCGATTGACAGTATACATTTCTGCTTCAAATGCAATCAGTAACTTATTTTCAATTTGATTTCTTTTGTTACTGTTGTGCCAGGTCAAAAATTCAAGATATGATTGCAAAAAAGCACTTACATGAGATCTTGTTTTTTTTTTTAATTGTAACTTATGATATAATTAATCAATATGACAAGAGCAAGAGAGCTGTTTTCATGAATATGAGCAGGATTGCAAACATGATAGTGATGATTTATACAAATGTTTAATAAACAAGAAGTTAATATTAAGTGACTTAGATTTTAGACAGTTTTAGTTTTTGCTATTTCAGCAACGAAAATAGTTCCAAACAAATCCACAGCAGAACTGTTGTGCATTTCCGAACAACACACAGCGGTGTTTCTTTACTGAGTGAATCAGCTGCTTTGAACGAATCAGTTAAATAAATGATTCTGTGATCTGTAAATTTGTTATTAGTGATTTCATTTGATTGGTAACAGCTATATATTGTCTTATTATTCTAATTGCATTTATTGAATAAATATAAGACATTTCCCAGACAGTAAATGTGAATCTTTCAGATGAATTTGAGAAGTGCAGGTCTGGTCTTAGTCTTGACTCTGTCTCAACCCCTCAAAGTCTTGGTGTCAGCTTGGTCTGGGTTTAGGTGGTCTTGATTACATCACTAGTAATTGGCAACCATAAACAGCCGACAGTTTAAGTTATGAATTATATTATTTGGGTATTTTTTAAATTTAATTTAATATTGGTGTTTTTGTTCTTATATATATATTTTTTTTACCTTACCTTTCTTCTTACCTTTTTTATTTTTATTTTATCAGTTTCTTGTTTAGAAAGAGATTGAACACTAGTGTCTTAAAAAAAACTTTTTTTTTTTTTTTTTAAATCACCAGTGCAAAATAGTGATTGTGTATGGCTAGCTTTTATATTTAGCACAGTAGAAGATAAGAATGCTTATCTCAGCAGTCATTGCTCGGAAGGAGCAGCTGCTAGTGGACAAATCCAGGGCCCATGCAATGCCTGTCTTTGTGCAACTAGAAACTACTATACATCTATATATATTTTTTGTACATAAGCATATATAATATTTGTGTCAGGTCAGATCTATACATCTTTCACTGACCGAATGCCAGTGGAACTTAACTTACTGGAGTTTATAAATACATTTGTATAAATAAATAGGTGTATGTTCTGCATCTCGATTTAGCATAAAGAGACTCTCACACTTAGCTTAGTGTTTACAGGCCAAGTATGAGGGTTGCCTACCTCTGCATCCTCTGTTTCTTTCACACTAGTCAGTATATGTGGGTTTGGTCTAGCTATATTAGTCTGGAATCTATGAAATGCCAACTCCCACTGCCAGCAATCTCAACATGTTCAAGCAAGTTAGCAGACTCTACTTTATACCCCTAATGCAGGGGTGTCAAGCTCATTTTAGGTCATGGGCCAGATTGGACTAAGCGTCAATTTATGCGGGCAAATTTTTAAAAATGTATTTGTTAAACCTTGCTGAACTCATGTAGGTGCTTGCACAATACATACTCACACATCCAAGATTAATTAATCAGCGATAAAACAGAATGTGGAATTTGTTAATTTCCTTAGATAACATATATTATTCATAATTAGAAATATTAACCCTTTGACGCGTACGATCACACCGGTGTGATTAGAACGTTCAGCGCCTCACGTGACCAACTGCCAAATTCAAATGTGCGTGCGCTGGCGCTAAACCAGAGACGGACGCGCGCAGCGCTTTCACATATCACATATATGCAGTGTTTTTAACCAAATAATGCTTATTTTAGGTTTCAGACATTTAAATACACATGAGTACTAACAAAACAATATATTAAGAGTTTGTATAATACACAATGATGTCTATAGAAGCGGAAATAACAACCCTTTCCATTATAATTAGACGACACGTTTTATTCATATCAGATACACATTGTGAAAGTAACTTTAAAGTTTACTCTATTCTTCCCCAGTTCACCGACTCACTTACTTTCATGTATTTCGGGAGAAGTGGATGAATTCACGTGTTGTAAATCCAACAGATCCGATTCTCTGTGCGGCGCAAACTAACATGGCGGCGCCCATCGCGCATATGGCTCAACTAATGCGATCGTTATAAAGGTGTTTAAACAACAAAACACATCCACTTGCACATATTTGACAATCGGATTATCAGATATTTCATGCTATAGCTAACAAATTTGTGAATATTTTGAATAAAAAAGGAAAAATTAAATAAAAGCAGATCATCAGTCATACAGCGCTGCTGTGTGTTATGTGACAAGCAATGACGCGTCACCATGGAAACAATAAAGTGATAAGTTCTAAATAACGGTCGCCTTAAAAAAACTCACGCTGAAGGGTCAGCAAGAATATTTTAAACTGACGTGCGAAAGGGTTAATTAAACAACAATACTGACAAAAAGAAAAGAAAACCACATGTTCTCTTTGCTGTAATAATTCACCTGAAATTGAATGTTGATATAACTGAAGGCCTGAAAAGAAATAATTGACTAGCTTTGGTGGACAAAGTACTTGAGTAAAAGTACAGAGATACCCTAATAAAATATTACACCAGTAAAAGTATAAGTACTTATTTTCATTTGAGTAATTATTGTACTTGAGTAAAAGTATAAAAGTACTTGATTTTGAATCTACTTAAGTATTAAAAGTGGACCATGAGACGATGAACCACATTTTTTATTTTTTTATTTATTGTAGCCAGTACTAATCAGACTAGTCAGTACTAGCACTACTCGGATCTTTCAGATTTATAAATGAATCGTTCAGTATGATTTGTGAACTAGTTCAACAGGTTCATTGGAAAGAATCAGCTTGCTAGTTTGAAATAATGAGGAACAGAACAGTTTTTATAGAATGTAGTGGAGTGAAAAGTACAATATTATGCTTTGGAATGTAGTGAAGTAAAAGTAAAATTTTCCCAAAATAAAAATACACTGATAAAGTACAGATTCTTGAAAATGTACAGTAAAAATACCTTCTTAGTGTCCAACACTGATAACTAATAATGACTTATAAGTCTGTCTAATAATTATTTAGTAGACAGACTTATAAGTCATTATTAGTCTGGTGAATATCTCACACAAACTATTGTGTTGCTCTGTCACTTACAGATCCAATTTCTGGTAAAAAGTATGTAATGTAGAGTGAGTATCACAAATAGTTTAAAAAAGGGTCAGTTCCTATAATACAAATTAACAAGTTCATCCATCCTGCTGTAAAAAGTAAAATATTATGAATCTGTCAAACAAATATAATAAATGTTTGGGAATGTTTTCAGCATAATTTAATTTTTTAAATTAGATTACACTTCTCCACGGGCTGTATATTCGGACCGCGGGCCATATGTTTGACACCTTTGCCCGAAAGTAAACCCATATATTTCAGAGCAAGTGTTAGATTGCTATTCACTTTGGCCAAATGTCTGTTGTTTAGTGTAATCTATAACATATGTTTCTGTTCTAGAAAATTGAGGTCAAGGGACACTGAGCGCTACGATTCCATCACTGAACGTTTGGCAGAGGAATTGTCGTGTTTGTGTGAACAGTGTGAATCGTGTATGTCTCATTTACATTAAAGTGAACAATAGGAATCTTAATCAAAAGATTTGCAGCTAATAATCAGAGTAAACAGAGCAGTGTAGAGAGTGTCCCCTCAGGGATGGCCAAGTTTGATTTGTGTGTGTTTCGGCATCTATCAGCGAATCAATCTCTTCTGTATCCTGGCCAAACTAAACACAGATTAGTAGAAAGTTGAGTTTTCTTCCCCTCTTCTTCGATGTGGGGTAATTGAGCACGTTGTATCTGGTGGGACTGGTGTTCCTGTGCTGTGCGGAGTGCTGTCCCCTGGGAGCCGGGCGAGAGGCTCCAGCACCGGGGCCTCCATTGTTTATACTGATGGATTCCAGATGCTGGCAGAGGGAGCAGCCAAACTCCAGGGGCCTACGCCAAAAACCAGGAAGCTGTCCAGCGCTATCTGGAATACTTGGAAAACATTGCTTAGCTCTGTAATAACCTAGAAAAGAGTGAAAGGGCCAAAATCTGCACTGAATTTTCAGGCTGATTATTAGTAACCACTGGACATGTGTTGGTTTCACAATTCAAAATAGTTGCTTCAAGGAATATGTAAGGTTCAGGGGTATTTGCCTCAGAAAATAGTGTTAGCATCTAGTTGTTTTGCTAAACGTATTTGAATTTCAGTATTACTGTAGGTCTGATGTTGTTTTGGTGACATGATAATGCTTTACAGGTCCAATTTGTTAAAGGAAGAAAGATCTTTTCTTTCTTATGTTAACATACATACAAGTGAAATGCTTATGGGAAAAATGTAGGGTGGGGACATCGCTCTATTTATCGACTGGATGAAGGCAGATTTAAATGCGAGCTTGAAGTTGATTGTAAAAAAGGGTCGGGGTTTAAGTTCACTGGAAGATTGATTATGACATTTTAATTAAAAATTCTGAGGTAAAAACATGCACGGATGAATCATTCACAGTAATATCAATATCATGCATTTAGAAAAGAGATGTGGAGAATAGGTGGATTTTCATTTCATGCCAACTTCTGCATTAGGTATCATGAACAAAAAATGCTACACTTTTTCTAGATTAATGTTATTTATAAAAATACACATTAAAAATGTATTAGTAAATTAATTTTAAACAAGATTGATAAATGAGGTTAAAATGTTGTTCATTGTTAGTTCATGACATCTAATGCAACTATTTTTAACAAATTGAACCTTATTGTAAAGTGTTACCAGTGACATAATTATGATGCAGAGGTGTTAATGACTAGTTCTTGGTGATTAGCAGCTTCCTTCCCTTTCACATTATGAACACAGATCAAATATCAGCTACCTTAGACTCTCCAACACTAATCATCAATAAAAAATGTCAAGGCTGACCCCAGGTCAGCAACTAAAGCTATAAAGTGTCAACATCAACTTTTCTTGCTTTCTAATTCCTCCCCAAATTCAATGACTCTACGTGATTGGATTGTTTTTCCTAACACTGAGGCATTGTGAGCTGACAGATTTATCATTTAACAGCACACCTGTTCCCTCTTGTCAGTCTCTGCGATGCTGTTCTTGCCTTTCGGGCATAAAAAGAGACAGCTGCACCCACAAGAAAAGGACTCGGAGAGACCCAAGAAAACACTAGCTTCATTTAGCCGCCCTAGTGTGGATTAATAAATAACACCAGCGTGCACCTGACTGGAATGCTGCTCAAGTCCGGCCGTTCGCAGAGCACTCCGGAAATCGCGCACAGACGCAGCTGATGAGCTCGACACTATCATTCTTGTGTGTGGGTCTCTGGGAAAGGCCATCTGCAGGCTCTGTCTTGGCCTTGGCTGAATCTCCTCATCCAGGCCAGACAGAGCTCCACTTGATCCGTTCTCACATTGTGATGCTAATGGCTTAGAGCTCTGTAACACGCGTTGGTACATTCATGGCTGTTTACATGTACTAAGCGCTGGGATGACGCCTATTTATATGCATAAGCATTTAAGTCACACTTAAAATGGCTGAATAACATTGATAAACAAAATCAAATAAAATTATATTAAATAAATAAAATGATGCTAGGCCAAAAGCTAACTTTACTTTAGCATTTTTTTTTTTTTTTAACCATCTGGTGTTGTGGTGATTTTTAGTGAATGTATGAAGTCAAGTCAAGTTCACACAGGTGTCCTCACAGAATAACCACAGGTGTATTTCATGTTTACTAACTATAGACATAGTCCACTAATGTTTGACAACCACAGAGTTTCAAAATACTTGTCTTAATTTTATATAATATAAATTTTAATGAATGTTATATTATATTTATGTTTCTAAACTCTAATTCTAAATTCTAAATGCATTTTTTTGTTTAAAAACATTTATGCAGTTTTAAGTGTGCCTTAAGTGTCCATTTATTATTATTATTATTATTGTAAAGTTGTTACTTTACATGTGTTTGTGTGTGTATATGTATATAGGAAAATATTCTGATCAACAGTTAGTGTTTAGTAGTTCCTGTTTACTTAAATCAGGAAGATTTGGGGTGATATTTGCAAGAAAGAAGCAGAATTGTGATGTTTGTGGAAGGCCAGCTATCCAAGACTTTGCGGGTTTCATGATTAGCCAAAAACATTATGCACAACCTTTGTGTACTGCATTTGTGAAGACTAAAAAAAAATGTGTTTGGATTTTTGTAGTCCCCTGTTGATTCTCTGCCCCAAGAGCTGACATGCATTTCCTTGCAAAACCAAACTTCAGCAGCCTGGGCCAAACAAGTGGTTTTTTTTAATTCCCTCCAAGAATTCTCTTAAACTGCATAGTCATCCTTCCAAAAATTCCTCCATTTTGCACACAGAAAAATAACATATAACCCAGTTAAAATGTGGTAAGATGTTTGATTAAATTTGTGGCCACTGTAGATCCTCATTTCTTTCTTGAATATATGGCAAGACTTCTTTTCAGAGAAATTTTAGTACTTAGATTTTTAACATGCACTAACCCCTGTCACTATCAAAGGCACTATTTTGGCATTTTACCAATGGTTTTATACAGAAAATTCTTTAGAGAATGTTTGTGTGCCTTTTATAATTTGTATTACTGTAGAATTTTTAAAAGGCAAATGAATTACATTTAATTTAACATTATAGAGATATGTAAATATTCTGTTGGAAAGTTATTTGTTTGATTTATTCTTTTAGAAATTTTAACTATATTTTTGTTTGTTTATTGATTGTTTGCACTGTAGCAGGCACTATATTGTAGAATTATTTTTGTAAGAGCAAGCAGACCCAGCTGAGAAAATATACGAACGTTTTGCTAATGTTCCCATTATGTTATAAAAATGTTATTTCTGAATGTTTCTGAACGTTCACAGCATCAAGTTTTTTAATAATGTTTTAAAGACATTTTCTCGGATTGTTAAGGGAACGTTATATTTTGCAAACATTACGGGAATGTTACTTTTGAATTACTCTGAACATTCTGAAACAAGCAGTAACATTTAAAAAATGTTAGATGAACGTCCAACCAAGGCCCTGTTTACACTAGTGCGTTTTCGTTTTAAAACACATACGTTTTGCTACGGTTACGCCTGTCGTTTACACTACGCTGTTTTTTTCAAACCTCGAAAACGGAGACTTTCGAAAATGCTGCAGACCCCATTTTAGTTTGAAAACGCCGGAGTTGCATTTCAGTATAAACAGACCAAAATGGAGACTTTTGAAAACAATGGCATGGCTGCCCACGTTTGCTCTGCGTATCTTTGACGACCGTGTAAACAAAAACATGGAGACTGAACTGCAATCTTTGCTGGCTTTGTTATAATTTTTAGCAGCCATTGTGCAGTTAAACTCAGAATTTTTTTAATACTGCAGCTGCCTACATGCGCAAGAGGCAACTGTTTACACTTGTGTGCATGAACTGTCATATGACATAAGTTTTCAGCCATATTGTGTAGATGGAGATCGTTTCTGAAACGCTGTGGAAACGCCAGTGTAGATGAGGATCGTTTTCATTATAAATTTCGTTTTAAAACAAAAACACTAGTGTAAACGGGGCCTAAAAGTTTCAATTAAAAACGTTCCATGAATGATGTTTAAACGTTTTTGTGCTAATGTTTTGAGACCAGATTACTTTGAACGAATGGTCTATTAACGTTACTGGAAGAATGTTTGTTCCTAACTTTGAGAGAACTTTGCCACAAAGTTCTGGGAACATTCCCTGTTAGATGTAGAGGTGCTGGAATGTGTCTATTTACTTGCTTTAAAACTGCATTAAAATGCATTTGATTAATTTGCAAATGTACTGTTCTTATTTTGAACTCACCCTGAACAGATCCTTCATAACATTTCCCGCTCCTTTACGTCTTATCTCTAAACACTGAATCCCTATCTCTCACTTTTCTCCTCTGGCACCCTTTTGTTAATCTATACAGACTTAATTGAAAGCAGAGGGCTGATCTGAAAGGGACTTTTAGAGTTTTCTCATGTTATACCAGTGTGGAACTCATCTGCTTCTGATTTCCTTCCCCCTTCAGTCCTGCAGGGCCTGATTGGAGGAACGTCTCCAGCTGTGTGCGATGACTGCCGTGCTGTGGTATTTGTCCTGTTGCGGGGAGGTTGGCTCTGCTGCTAGGACAGCCAGGGCCGCCCCCCTCTTTCAGTCTCCATAGGGAACACAGCTGGAGGGATGGTGAGAGGAGACGCTCAATCTGATCTCCCTCCTCCCTGAGCGTTTACAGTCACTGGATACTTCGATCTCTTCAATGTCCCAAGCATTCACCAAGCTCAGAAATGTTCTGCTAAGTCCTCAGAGGATGACCCCACAGTTATTTAAAGTCACTAGGATTAACAATGTAAGGGTTTTTGGGAACAGATTCACCTTACTCTATGTTGACAGGCAGTAAATATTTTGTGTTGCGTGTTTATGGCGAATTAGTGTTTTTGTCCACTTTTACTCTAAAAGATAAATAACTCCCTCGAACAGCTGGATAGTGAGGTCTTTCCTCCAAAAACCCTTTAAAGCTAATGCATATTGCCTCTGAAGTAAACATTGACTTACGGCAGGATGGGAGAGACATATCAAACATCAGCTATTCATTCAGTGTTGCACTTATCGATACCCTTTCCTGTGTTTAAGCTCTGTTTTCATTGGACAAATAGCCAGATTGATTTACACAAACCTGCTGTGTCCATTAAGCTCGGGTTGGGTTAAAATGGTCAAATTACTTCTAGGGCAATGCACTGGGTAGAACTGTGTAAACACAAATCTGCAACACACAGGCTTCGGTCAGGATCTGTTTAGACTGTGGCGTTACCGTTAACGCCATTAGTTTGTCATTTCCTTGGTGGTGGCTGCAAGTAGAGCGTACTCGCCATTGCCTTATTTCCTCTGAGATTGTTGCATTTGGAAAATAATGACCGTTTTGTTTTGCGCAATTGCTTATTTTGTGAGAGGAATATTCTCAGAGCTAAAACAATAGGATAATAAATTTTGGCTTTTTGGGTTTGTGGATTTCAGATTCGGTGGTTAGCGCAAGACTAAAGTGTTTCAAATGAGCAACAAATAGTTTATTTTCTCTGATTTATTTAAAGAAAAAAAAAATCCACCTTTTCTCTTTCAATCATATTTAAAAGTACATAATTTATTTGTTTGTTTGTTCTTTTTTTATTCCCTTTCCATGAGCTCCAGAATGTCTAAATGTCAAATTTGCCAGGTTTCTTTCACAATGACAGTGTACCCCTATTGGTCTAAAATCTATTAAAAACACAACCAAAATAGGTCAGGCTGCTGTAAACAGAATATCATGTGTGTCCTCTGGCACTTGTCCAGGACCTCTGCAGTGCTGGATATATAGAGCCTTTTTCACAGAGTTGTGAATTCTTCAAGACTACTGATCAAATCTCTCTCGTAGAGATGCTGTAACTTGCAAATGCCTGTCCAGTTGCGATTCGAGGCTGTTTGCTTTGTGGTATAATTTTTTTATGTAAGGTGACCCAGTTTTGTATTCCAGCCCGATATATACACTCTACTAGGGCTGCACGGTATTGGAAAAAACTGACACTGCGATATTTTGTTTTTCTGCGATATATTGTGATATGAAAACTATTCACCAGATGACTTGAATAGCTCTATTTGGAAATAATTAATCATTCTAGGATCATTGGTGTGATTTTGTAGGTGAGTGAATACATATAGAAAATAATGTACTAATTACAAGCATATATAAATATAATAGAACAAAGATATGTAAGCAATAGGGTATTCGAGGCTGTGCTGTGTCATGAATAAGTCACAGCTGAAGGACGTTGTTAGGCACGACACGAGGTGGAGTGCCTGCAACCCCTTCAGCCTTGACTTATTCACGATACAGCACTAGCCTCGAATACCTTATTGCTTTTATAAAATACAGATATTAAAGCCAAAAATATATGGATCAGCACAACTTTCATGAAGTTAAATCACTAAAAGCCTTCCTTCCGCCGGAAAAAATAGTCCCTGACTGTGAACAGCAACAGAAGTTACATTATTACGCCATTAGATGGCGGCAAAGACTGTCTTTATGAGTGAGTCACAGTAGCGAAGACTTTTATATTGAAAAGACTGAATTGTTGTGAACACGGAACAAGACGCAACTGACAAATGCTTCGACTAGCGCTGTCAGTCACGGGAAAACCCCGTAACTGTTAAAAGGACAAGATTAAACAGATTTTTTATTATTAACATTGGACTGACCTGAAGGAAAATGCTAAATCTGAATGCAGGTAATAAACTTGCTCACTCAATCTCTTTCTCACGATTCTACATAATACAGTAAGCTTCAATGAACAATATCAATTGAGAACAAAGAGTTTACGTTGCTTAGAGTGGTTGCTAAGGGTGTTGTGTAGTGATACACAGAACCGTTGGGTGAAGCGGTCATAGCCGTGTTATATCGTGAATATAACACAGCTATTGACCAATCAGAATCAAGAACAGGAACTAACCGTTTTATAAAAATTAAATAAATAGTGCTTTATGTATTTCAGGTAAGTCTAACAGTATTTAGGTGCAGAAATTGAATAATCAAATGTGAAATAATACTGCATAGTCTCACTGTATAAATTAAACATAATTAATCTGTGTTCAAGAGATTTTTCTCTTTGTCTTTTGTTGTTTGATTAACATTCATGACACAGAACGCAGCAGGGGCTTCTGTCACTTTAAGACTGAATGCGTGGTGCGGATCCAAAATACTGTTACACATCTGGATTTTCTTGCTCGATTGTTTCGTTCACTAAGCCATAATCAATTGCGTTTACGAGGATAGGCGATCTTTTATGTGCATTTTGACAATATTTTTTGCATGTATGTGTCCGTTCAGGCACAAATAGACGTGGAAGAGAACGGCGTTCACGTTCATCTGCGCGGCTCTGTGTGCGCGCAGCCGCATGTTTAGAATTGAGTTCTCTTTCGCGTCTTTGCGCGCTCAAATGGTTTAAAATCTCTTGAATGTTTAAACTGACAGGACCTAATATTCAAATGATAATCTTTCATTGTATGATTGTCAAACTTTGCAATTAATCAGAGAATCAACGTGCGATGTGACTGTTGCGGATGCGCACATAACGATTTCAATCCTTAAACGATATATCAACTCTATATTTGTTAAAATGTATATTTTCATAAAAATAAATAATTAATATTATTTGAATGTAAAGAGATATGATATTAAGCTTTAACTAGAGTGTTCTCAAAAACAGGTCATCTGGCACACACCTGAGTTTCAGACCACGGGGCAACCCTTGACACCAAAATCATACTCCATGCTGAGTTAATTACTGAATGTTTGAAGGACAGCAGTGGTTCTGACACCAGATATCACTGATTGTTTTGCCTGTTCTCTGATTTGGGACCTCACCCATATACCAGACCACCAGCATTACGATAGCGTAGGGATTGGCACCATCACAGGGGTGGCCTTACGTCAGACTTTCTGTGAAGCTTAAAAGTATCGGCAAAACAACAGCCACAACCGTCATGGTTTCCAGCTGTTTTCGACAGTTCTGTTGACAGTGGTTGACTCATGGTGTTTAAGGTTGGGGAGGAGAGCCTTTTGCATGCAGTGTGTCAGTTGGCCAGTTGGCTCTGGGTGGATGGGAGCAGATGCTAATAAATGATATCACCTCTTTTTTTACTCATATGGGACCTGGAACTTCATTTCCAAATCCTCTCACTAGTAAAGCAGCTTTAGGTCTGCCTATCCTCTTCAGAGTGTGGAATAAACACTCCGGTAGCCATTAATTTGTTATGCGAGATTACAGATGGTTGGATGCATGGATTCACATCCTAAATCCTGTTTAGTGTCACAGCAATTTAGCAAAAAATCTCAGGCACTCGTATGTGCTCAAAAATGCACTATACCATAGCCACTTTTCTGTTCTCTTTTGAGAGAGTTGAGTCAAAAAGGAAGCAGAGAGTATGTAACAATGACCAGAAAGTATATTGAGACCCCACCGCAATTATCTGTTGAGGTTTGAATTCACTTACATAATTAAAATCATTAGAATTCCCCATATACAGAGTTCTCAAATTTGTGTAGTGGTTTGGAGTCTGAACTCTCCAGCAGAAGTCTGCCATACCACACATAGCATGTCGTTCAGTTTAGGGAAATGCAAAAAACTGGTGTAATATTTCAAGTCAGCAGCTCTTTGTAAGTATCAACATTTTGTTTCGATGCTTTTTTCTGTGTTTTTGCTGCACAGCATAGGATCAGTTGTGACAGGGTTTGACAGAATTGAGTTTAAGCATTTTAAGTGTGTTTGGTTTGGACAAACTTTGACAAAAATCATGTTTGTGATGCTCAAGGGAAAAACTTAGTCTTTTTCTTTTGCAGTTGTATAGAAGCCTAGATATTGATGTCAGCATTGACTCACTTGTTGAAACTACTCCCATAATAAAGTCCATATGAGACTCTTATACCTCCTGTATAAGAATGAAAAACAGCCCCTCCTATAGATTTTAGTAATTTCTCTTGCTTGCTATAATTGTTCCTGTTTTATTATTTAAGAAATACAGCATGTAAGACAATGGGAATATGGACTGAGGGTAGGGAATGCAGTGGAAGTGAACATGCAGTTCTGCACAATATTTTGTTGTTTATTTTGTGCTATTCCATTTATTGGTAATATTTGCTGTACAATTTAGAATGTTTTTTTAGTTTGTTATAATCTCAACATTAATATCCAATTCGTCATACTGCAAGTTATAAGGTCGTGATGCCCAAATTCACTCTTATTTTAAAAGAAATCATTTATCAATCATTGGCCATAACATGAAAATAATTATTGGCTTATCAGTATCAACTACAAGAATTTACTCAAAATATCACAGAACAAAAATGCGTGATGATCACCAGCTACCATTTCAAATGTTTTAAGAAGAACAGAAGAATATTCTCTTGTTCTCCAATAACATCATAGATCATGCACAGTGCCTTACTTATTTGCATAAATTTTGGTCACACAAATTTATGCAAATGTTCCACAACAGAAACTTCAAATTGTTCACAAGCTACACTAAAGTCGAAACTGTTTCAGATGAATGTAGATCTTCTGATCTGAACTCTCGTTGATCAAACTCTCTCTCTGACTTGCCCTCTCAGGCAAGACCCAAAGGCGAAGGACTGACTCCATACCAAGGCAAGAAGAGGTGCTTTGGTGAATACAAGTGCCCTAAGTGCAAGAGGAAGTGGATGAGTGGGAACTCCTGGGCCAACATGGGACAGGAATGCATCAAATGCCATATCAATGTTTATCCTCATAAACAGGTATAGTATTCATCTTTTAACAGCTCATATAATGTGACACTATATTACTAAAATGATACATGCAAGTTTTTCTAATTTGTCAGTCAACTCTGAGCACAATCTTCCAAGAAGCTCTTATGGCTGGGGCCCAGCAGGTACTCTTGAAACCTGAGACACAAACCCAAGCCATCTGTCTAACCCAAATACTCCTTGAACTCAAGAAGGGGTCCTTTTTCAGGAAGTCAAACTTATCTACATTGTAAAAAGTGGTAACCTACAATTGTTACCTTAAGGAGCTGTATTTAGATTGATTTGTTGGAGTTAAATATTGTTTTTGATCTGAATAAAGTCAATTAATTTAGATATTTCTCCACAAAGCATATATCTCCATAAAGGCAAGAATGGAAAGCATCATTCTTAAATCACATGTGCAGTCTCGCTGGTTAACCTTGCTTTTAAAGAGTCACTACACAGTTCTAGGCAAGTAAGCATGCAAATGGATATGTAGCAGCTCTTGGGAGGGAACCATTGATTGCAATTACCTTTCCTACAAGTAGTTTTGTATCCAAATGCATTAGCAGCCGTTGTGCCGAAGGAACCAGCTGTTGAGAAGGCCAGCTCTTCCACAGGACAGAGTATTATGGTTAATTCCCTTCTGACAAGCAAATACTTTAGCTTTTCAGTCTCACCCACTTAACATGTTTCCTGCAGTAAGCGTGTGAGAAGTGCAGCTCACTGCAATATATATCAAAAATCCTTTAAGGGTTTGCAGCTGGCCCTCTTTCCCTGTAACCCGAGCAAACATATGAAAAAATCACTTTTTATTGTTTCATTCTTCCAAGTCGTGCAGTATGGAAATCGCTCAATACTCCAGATCGTACACTGTAAAGTATTTAATATCTCCAGTCATTCCCGATGGATGATTAAGTGAAAGTATCTTAGTAGTGCCAATGCCACACTGCTGTATAAAAAAATCAGACCTGCGCCAGAATGTGCTCGAGAAGCAGGCGTCCGGAGATCCCTGCTTTTATCATTCTCATATTTAACGACATGCACAGGGAACATGGCTGACATCTTTACAGTATGAGAGCAGACATGGAACAGAGGTATTATATGAAGTCCTCCCCAGCTTCCTGCGCTTTTTCGGTTTTGGCAGGAATTTGTTCTGCTTATTAGGAGCATCAGACCACTGTTGCCAAATTATTAATTCACAGAGGTATTAGACATTTCCTCTTATTATCATTCACAAAAGCCTTTGGCCCACGAGCAAACACTCCCTCGGGTCGCAGTGCTGTCTCCTCCCAATGGCCCGTTGTAACCTGGTTTTCCGTAATTCACGAAGCGCAACTGAGATGTACAGGAAAGAATAACACAATTGTAAAACGATCTTTCAAAAGCAATGGGTGGGAAAACAAATAATTGCAGAAGTATTATTTGTGATCAACAGCCAAAAAGATTTGGCTCGCGCACATTCTCAGTGTCTTTTGCGTTGCGTCCAAGACAAAGATTCACTATAGAGTCTTCCCTCCCTGGTTGTCGTCCTGAGCGATAGAATCCTGTAGGCATCTAAAATTACTTGGAATCTTCTTGTATAATAAACTGTGCAAAATAATTGAGGGAAAAAAAAAATCAAATGAAGTATTAATAACAAAACATGGTCTGCTGGCAACCATTACAAACACAACAAGGACGAATTGGCTCTTGATAGTGGTCCTAAACAAATTTCTGACACACCCCTGCGGTTGGTCCATTGTGGTTTGAGACTTGGACCTTCGAGTTCCTGATACTTCGTCTCCAAAACCATATCTCCAAAGAGTCTAGCCAAATGCTAAAAGAAATCTCCAGTTTCAACCTGACTGATGTCGTGGACAGAAATACTGTACACATGCGTTCAAAGTGTGATTCACGTGTTCTGCTCCTCTCAGCGTCCTTTAGAGAAACCCGATGGCCTGGACGTTTCCGACCAGAGTAAGGAGCACCCGCAGCATCTGTGCGAAAAGTGCAAAGTCCTGGGCTACTACTGCCGCCGTGTGCAATAAGGAGGATCCTGAGGTCGTCTCCCCTCTTTCCCATCACTTCGCCTACCAAGTGCTCCAAGAAAAAGTGAAAAGTGCCAAAATATTCATGTAAATATCTCTAACGCTAGTAATGGCTTTGTGTATCAGCAGCATGCGACGCATTTATTGTGTATAATGGACAATTGAATATGTTTGGAACAGTATTTCTATCCGTATGGGATGCAGTGGATTACCTCACCATTGCATCCCCTGATTGTGTGTTTACAGACTCTCCCTTCATTCTCCCTACCAAGTGAACTATGAGGATGTGCCAAGCACTAAAGGTGTTGCGTTAGTCAAACAAGGGCCCAGTGTGCCTTTGCAGAGTTTTTGGGTCAATAGCACATCATGTTAACTGTGAATTAACAGAGGGATAATGGATTTTCCATCCCTAGCTTTTGTGTCACATATTTATTTATGTTTGTATATCGTATCGTAGTGCAATTGAATTAACTAAACTGGGATAATTTCATCTGTGTTTATATCTGGACAGGTATCGTCTAACCCCACATCTTGCCATTAGAAACTACTGTAGAATAGAACTTTTTAATGCTTTGGTTTAGCGCGTCAGGTAGTTTAAGTCTTTCACATACATTTATGAATTGCCAAATGCGAGATATTTTTGTCAGGTTGGCTAAAAGCAGCCCTGGAGGCAACGAGAACATTTAAATCGAGTTGTTGGCAACTATGCAAAACCATTGCAGCTTATGCAGAGTCATCAGTTTTGTCGCATGAAGTCGAATGGATGATCGAAACAAAGCCACGACTTGCTGATCATCACTGTCCTTTGAAATGTGATATATAAGTATGTCGTCAATTGTTGCCAGAGAACTGCTTCAAACGTCTTATAAAGTGTTTTGGTACAGGGGTCAAAATGTGAGCTTTTCAGTCCATGTGCAAGCATTCAAAAACATAACGCCTGTTCTTCACCGAGATATTTGCCTCAGGATAAAGAGTGTGTTTGAATGACACATCTCAGATGAAACAGTGTGCATGTGTCTTAAATGAACACTGCTCATTCATTTTTAAATTCAGAATTATTCATTATTTCACTCTTAAAAATATAGGTTCCATAATGGGGTTTGCATAGCAGTGCCATAGAAGAACCATTTTGGGGAACCTTTCAGTGAACAGTTCTAAAAAGAACCTTTTTTTCAGCATGAAGAACATTTGAATAATCTGAAGAACCTTTTGTGCAGTAAAAAGGGTCTATGGATGTTAAAGGTTCTTCATTAAACCATTGTTGCAAAAAGAACCTTTATTTTTAAGAATGTTGAATTTGACCCTTGCACTAAAATGTTTAATTCAAGAAATTTTCCGTTGTTTACACAATCATTCTGATCATATTTCAGAATGAAATCCTTAATTTTAAATGTCTTTTTTTTTGTGTAACCCCATATGTGTATGTTTATACATTAGCTGCAAACATAACTGATGAATTACACCCTGTTTAAACTGTGATTTTTGGGAAGCATTTTCTATCTGAGTGGACATATATATTAGTTGTAAAGGGAAAAGAAGGACAAAGTAAGTAATGCTGAAGAGTTTTTTTGAGATGTAATGAGAACAATTTGGGTACATTTGATTGGTCAGAAGACGTTTTGGACAGAGACGTATTACTGAGAGGATTATGATAGGAGCATGTTAATATTTGTATGGAAGTAAGTTTGTACAGGATCTCATCTATGTGCCGTTACCTCTTGTTATGGCTCACACAAAGTACTAATCAATCATATTTGAGTGTGACCCAGAATTATTGAACAATAAATGTAGCTTTACGTGTTCCAGTGGGAAGTCGTAGATGGATATTGTGAGAACTGACATTGCGTTGTTAATCCTAGATGTACATATGAAGTTAAACGCATTTATATGGTAAATACAATGTGTATAATTGTTTACTTATCTTTGGAGTCCACATATTTTGTTGAATATTAGTTGTTTCATTTATTGGAATAAACTCAGATCGATATAAATCTTCTCTGAAGGGAACATCTAGTGCCTTAACACAGTTTGGTTTTGGAAAAATCAGGATTTTTGCTAGGGGATGTCATGTATGATTTTGAGTTATAAAAGAGCCGATTAGATGTCTGAAAATGTAAACCAGCTAATTCTATTTCAGTAAAGAAAAAATGGACTTGATTTTCTGATGGGAAATTCAAGGAGTAAAATCTGCCAAGCAGTCAATCATTAGATCACTGTTAAATTAAAAAACAAGGCTGTTTCAGTAAGTCGCTACTTTCTTTTTTGGATGTCATCATTGTTTCTGAGACCCTTTATTTCTTGGTAACTGTGTTTTTGCCAGTGTTGCTAATGGCTTCACTGTGCATAAATTTTTACACACCAAGGTTTACTTCAGGCCTCATTTAGGCTGGAATGAGATATATACTCTGCTTTTTGATAAACAGTAATGAATGGCGTCATGAAAATAACCAGTGAAATAAACGATTACTGTGGATTCATCATAATCATTGCTGATCACCCATAGCTGGTAGTCTACACATAATGATTTCCTTGCAGTTGTGGGATCAATTCAATTTATTGTCAATTCTGTATGCCTGAACTGAATGCACCACTATATCAAGGCCTCATTAAATTTGCTTCACTATTGCAAAATTGCATTGCACTATATGCATGACTAAAAAGATAATAGCCGAGTTTTGCGGATTTGTGTAAATGAGCTTCCCCTGTTGGTTTTTGTTATATTGAACGAAAGACAGAGATTGTGGTATTGACAGTGTCCATGCATTTAAAACTATACAAAGTGCTTTTTTGCGCATGTGTTTTTGTCTTGAAATACATATACTTGACTTTTATAGCTCACTTTCAGTATAAACGTGTTATTTTCTATTAAAGGTATGTGTATTTTGGAAACAATATAGATAATGAAGATTTTGGAGCAATTTGATATCCAGACAAGATTTTTTTTTCCCTTACAAAGATACTAGTATGTGTTTTATGTATATATTCGATTGCCATCATCAAGTTAGCTATTTCAAAATGTTATGATGCAATATTAAAACTTTGTATGTGAAAAAGGGCAAAATGCTGAGATGCAAAAGATCTGGGAGGTTTTTTTTCTTTTGATGTTTTACAATAATCTTTGGTTATATCCTACAGAAATATTTATGGAAGGATTTTGTTCTTTTTTTAACAATTCAATTTTTTGTATAAAATATGCAACAGAAGCTACTCTATGAAGAAAATATTGATGACTACATAGAATATTATTCAAAGGTTGGTACATAATTATTATGCCCTTACAAGCCATTTTATTTGTGTTTTGTTATTCTAGATGTTATTGGTATATAGTAACCTTACCTGTTACGAGCATACGTGTGCTTCAACCTTGTTTTGAATTGTTGTGTGTCTGCTATATATAGCATGAATGTTTTGATTTGCATTTATAGGAAACCTATAACACTCGCTTTAACATCACCGCATCTGTTTTTAACATAACAGAGACTGACTCACACACTGTAAGTCGTAGGGCCTTTTTACTGAGGTGTTTTATAGATGCAAAACAGTGGCAAAAAGACGTGACTAACCGAGTCATTGACCATAACACTGAATTGCACGTACAAACCTTTTACATGGTCAAAATGTGTTAGTGAATCAGGTCCATACTGTATGAAACTGTGAGCTCTAGTTAGCCGTTTCCAGTTACTGCCAAGTCCAGGAATGATGTCGAAATGTTTTCTTCACATGAAAAGAAAGAGGAAAAAAAACGAAGGCTATTTTTTAAACAAGTGTGTGGGACTGAAGTTTGCATGTGCATGTTTTTTAAACGATTCAAGAAGTATAATTTGTGCAATGTATTCTTATTTAATATTAATGTTATACATGATTAATTCTTGCCAAGATATCTTTTGTAGAATACACCTCTCTTGTTAGTCATTAATAAATGCCTCTGTTCACTCCTAGGATTTCCAGTACCATTAATAGATTTACTGAATGTACTGATTTAACACTCATGTTTGTAATGTCTGTAAAATATTTGTCATCATATTGGAGTGGACCGAGCAACAGAAAGCGTTGATTATGGAATGTACTAGAATGTGAGACAAGATGAAATCTGTAGCTCAGTGTCCATGAAACGGCATTCCGATATGTGCCTTATTTGTTAGTTAGGAAAACTGAAGACTGTGCTTTTAGAAGTTTATTCAATTAAAACATTGACTAAATGAATCATGACTCCGTTTCGTTTCTTGCACACATGTCTGTTCAGTTTGAGCCAAATATACGTACAGCCTGTTTTTGGGTTTTAACCTATTCTTTGGCCCATCTCTGGGTGTTGGGAAATTGCGTCCATTTTAAATCAGTCACGCTGAAGGCAGTATGGACTGATTAATTATTTAGATACGGTCCTTAGGAATGATGCTTGCGTAACTGAAAACCAAAGCCTGAAGCCGTGGGGAACAGCTGTCATTCTGACATCACATTCATTTTTTGAAAAGTGTTTCTTTAAGTTTAGCGTTCGCCCGGTCTTTACAACAGCGCAGGTTTGAAGACACAGATGTGTATTTTTTCACTCGACCTAATTACTTGTGATGATTGTAAACACATGAGCGCTGTATGTGAAGGTTAGGACTTGGCACTGGCTTTACACTTGAAGCCAACTTTAAGTAATTGGTCTACACATTCCAAATCCCTTAAACTTCACTAGAGGGTGGAGGCCCAAATTATATCAAGTTTGTTGCAACAATGCAGACTAAAACAGAACGGGAATGAGAATGTCTCTATAGCAACAGTGCAATCGGAGAAGTCAAACAAATCAGTTGTGAGTTCAGACCCCATATGGTTTCATTTAGGAGAGAGCACTGTTCTCCACAAAGGTTCATAATTTACTTTCATAAGGCATTACTATGATAAGCTACACCTACACACCGTCTAAAACAGACTGCTCATTTTCATTTCAGGGTATGTGGATGTCAGCTTGCTGCAGTTATAATGGAATACATCTGACAAATTTGTGTCTCCACAACTATTGTATTAACGTGTTTAGAAGACTCTTGCTGAAAGTTTAACGTTGGAGGTGGAGATGTTTCATAGCCAAACAGGATGTCATATCCTGCTTTAGGGGACAGGAAATCTTGTCGCTGGATGGAGTCTAAAAAAAGGTTTGGGATCATTCTTGGGAAGATTTAAAAAGCATGCCACGCAACTAGATATACTGCTGCAGTTGTAGCCGGCCATCATCTGGAAAACAGCCTTGAGTCATTAAAACAAAAAAAATGGGCACAGGATGCAAATATCCTAGAAGAAATTCCATATGTCAAAACCAGTTTCATGTGCATTTATTTACTTAAAATACCTCTTGGGGTTTCTCTGGCATAGCTTTTAGAAGATAAACAATCTCCATATAGCTTTTATAAAATGGCTTTAACAGTATAAATTTCCTCATGGCCCATGGTATTTGACCCATAAGCGAGATTTCTTGTGTAGGGGTAAGTAATAACCATACTTACTGAGTCGTTTGCTTACGTAGCAAGCATAAAACACCTTAATGAATCCACAGACTGACAAATTAAAATGGCAATAGGTAGGTAGGTAACATAAATGTAGAAAAAAAATATATAGTTAATTTCAAAACACATGTATAAGCAGTTTCAATTGTGAAAAAGTTTGATCATATCAAAATGAACAGATTTTTCCTGGGTTACTTGAGTTCTCCACAGTCTGTAATGACAATCTTCTTTACAGTTCCTCCATCATGTAAGCCATAGGACTCCATAAGAGAGACTGTATCCATACCTTCTTTGACCTGCCCGAACACAACATGCTTGCCATCAAGCCTAAAAAAAAGAATGTCAGGAACATCAATCTCATAAAAAGGAAAACACTTGGGATGGATAATAATTAAATCATCTCTCCACCAGCATACCATTCTGTTTTTGCAGTGCAAATGAAAAACTGGGATCCATTTGTGTTGGGCCCAGAGTTTGCCATAGACAGAACACCTACGAGAGAGAGAGAGAGAGAGAGAGAATCAGACCACCTACTGCATGCTTTATATAAGCAAATTTGTCACTTTGAATAATTTAATGATATAGAGATTCAAGGAAAATCTAACAATCAACAGTTCCACAATAAAAAAAACAAGGAGAGTTTGAAAAGCAGCAGGGGGTACTGGATGAAACACAACATCTGGGTTGGGTAAGTTACGGCTCTCTACTACAATTACATCCAGTCACGTATTACACAACCCTACACTATTTGCCCATATTAATCTATCAAGACGCTGTGCTGGTGTAGGATCCCCCTGGCACCAAAAATGCACTAGGATATGCTGGCTTTGACTTGCTTAGAAAGTAGGTCATTTGTTTGAAGATTACAAAATCTGTTTCTGCAACTGAGGGATCCTTACCACCACCTTGTGGCTTTACACAGATGTGCACATCTAGGTTTTTGCATATTTTGACAGACTTGTAATGATAAAATTTTGCTGAATCAGACCCCAGAGGAACTAGATACCATTCTAGCTGAATGGATGAAGGATTTCCACTGATTTGTACCGTCTTCCATTCACAAAGTTTCCATTGCATTATGAAATATTTTGGGACCAGCAACCAATGTGACTATAGATAGTGACTCAGATCTGTTACTGCTAACACATTTAACATTTGATTATTTTACAAATTCTTAAGCACACCCCCCACCGAAAAAATCAGCACAGAAATGCAAAATAAATAAATAATTTAAAATAATCAGACGCATGGATAAGATCACGTGTGTAGTCAAAAGCTGTAATATCAGCTTTAACCTTCTATTTTTGTGACAGTACAGTAGTGACATCACCTGGTCCAGTGTGTTTCAGCTTGAAATTCTCATCGTTAAATTTCTTTCCATAAATAGATTTTCCACCGGTGCCATTATGATTAGTGAAATCTCCACCCTGTCAGCAAAACATCAATAATTAGATGGCCTTAGGACCAAAACATATAACTCATAACCAATAAAAAAACCAAAAACATAAAGAGACACGATGACAATTTAAGCTTAGTAACAGACATAGCAATGCTAAATGAGCAATAGCACTAATAGTTACCTGACACATGAACTCAGGGATGATTCTGTGGAAATCTGAGCCCTTATATCCAAAACCATACTCTCCTGTACAGAGGGCCCGGAAGTTTGCTAAAAGACAAGAACCATGAGAAGAACTGATCTATTATATAAAACTGTGGAATTTAGCTTTTTTTTTTTTTTTTTTTAAATCATCAAGTATTGTACATTATAAATTGTATATAGTATATATCGTACATTCTATGTTTTTATGTACATTTTCATTTATATTTTTTGATGGACCCTATACATTCTATATGAATTACTTAATATCATTATTTTTTATGAAACCCATGTTTGCTTACCAGCTGTTTTGGGTACAGCGTCAGCATAAAGCTGCAAAAAAAATATGAAAACCGGCCTTCAGAATATTATTACAACAACAATTATTATAATTACTATTACTGATAATATTATTATTAATAAGATTATTTATAATATTTGTCATTAGGATAGAAAACAACTGCTGAAAACATTTTTGCATTATTCATGTCATTTTCCCTAACTCTTTTCATTGTACCATGCACTTTTATATTAATTTCGACTTTTCACTCTCTGTTTCATGCATTTCTGTTACATGACAAGTAACTATAACATTATGTACTATTCAGCTTTAATAAATCATGACTTGCCTCAATAATAATTCTTCCAATGGGCTCGTCGTCAGCTGCAATGTCCATAAACACAAGAGGGTTTTTCATCGGCCCTGAAACCAATCGTTTTCCAGCGATTGCGACAGAGCAATATTTCAAACGATTTTTCAGTTGTAACATTCTTGCTGTAGAGTTGTAAACCCATCAACAAATACATGAAATGCGTTCAAGGTTTAGCCACAGTCATGTGACGGTGACATGTTCTTCTATGGTCAAGGCAAGAAGAGCTATAAAATGGTCAAGTTAAACTCAACAGCGACACCATGTGGTCTGACGAGTCGACATAAGTATATTATTTTGATGCGATTAGCCTACTTTTTAAGCCCTTCGAGGTCATCAGTATTCAGATGTAAACTGTTGTCCACATTATTATGTTACTTATCCGCGCTAGTCATTATAGACTAATCACAAACGTTGTGGCTAAATTCGGTTTATTTAAACTGGACTGATAGTGAAGAATTCGTTCACAGCCAGGAGAGAAAAGGGATTAGAAAATTATGAATGTGTACTCTTTAAAACGACTTTCTGGCTTCTTTTGGTAGATGGGTAATAATGTTTGTTTCGGTCTTGAAGCACTTTTTTTTTTAAAAGAATCAATTTAGTGAATGATTCAAAGAATCACTCCCCAGTATATACTGGGATTTTCTAGTGAACCTGCTTAAAAGATTCGAGTCACTGAGATGAATCAAACTCCTCACAACTTTGTTATCCCCCATGTGCTCCCTTGAGGAAGCCTTTTTATCCATAGGAAACATTTGCCTCCCTGTGGTTACAAACCAACTCTGCTTGCGTTGTTCTTTGTGGTTGTTTTCTTGCAGTAATTGTAAAGCTTGTGGTTTTCACAGCTATACACAGCAATGCACATCAGAAATGAAATGAATGAAACATCAGAAACACTGCAAGATTGTTTCATCTGAATACATATTTATTAGATAAATATTAGGATGTCACAGCATCTAACTACATACAGTTTTGCAAGACTAAAAATCACAATTAGTTTTTTGTTGTTTTTTCCTCTGACCAGTTTAAAATATGAAATGATTGTACAACAGAATGTACAAGCAAAGACAACTGCAACATTTGGTGCCAATCACTTTAGATTGTACCTCATTTTTGTTTTTAATTTTCCTGATCATGATATCAAAATTGTACAAACTCTGGATTTTGGTTACAATCTTTTGGAACCGCTCCTGGCTCCATATCCCTATTGTCCAAATTATTTCCCCAGGATTTTCTTCATTATCTTCTGTAGCACCTTATTAAGTACACAAGAAATGGAGCAATACACATAAGCTAAATATTACACAAATGTAAAACAAATGTGTCTCTTTTTTATCCCCTCCCCAAATTCCTCAGTCATGTGGGATGAATATTTTACAAAAGTGAACAAATGCTTAGAGGTTCCACAGACGCTAACAAACACAGATTCATTTTACCCAATTTAGATTCTGATGGGAGGATGCAAGCTTTACAAATTCTAAATACACAATGCACATTCCCCTGGGGAAAATGAATACATTTCTGTTAACGTGTCTCTATTTATCATTTACATATGTACATGCATCCCTAATGTGCCCCTTCCCCCTTTTTCCTTCGACTCTCTCTGAACCCTCACCTGTGGCTGAGTAGTGAACACACAGTCTAATTCATTCAACCCCTTCTGTTCCTGCCTCAGCGCCCACTGTCTCTTCAACGACTGTACATCGATAGTATGTGACAGCTCCGAGCCGACAACTTCAGGAGTCTTAAAGTTCAGTTTATGCCTATTTGCGTCTACAAAGTGGGAACGAATATGTGGCAGTGCATCTTTGAAAAAGGATATACAAGTGAACTACAGACAAACGCTATAGAACTTGAACCCACATTTTCCTGTTGGAGTTCTTAGTATTTCAATTGTCAACGACAAACATCATTTTTGTACATAATTCTACACCAAGAAGAACAGAAAAAAAAAAACCCTATAACCTAATATTGCAATTCATAAAAAAATAACTTAAAATGGAAACATGTTTCAAATGGTGGTGTTTCATCAACAAAACACATCCCAAACAGTATTCAGATGCCAGCCTTCTTCAACAGTCTTTGAGTAACATCAGTATCATGGAAATGTCATTATTACAAATATCATAAATACTGACAATTATTTGAGTGGGCTGTTTTAATTTAAAAACAACAACAACAACAACAAAAATTTTTAAAAATCCATCTTGTATACATGGACAATGTTAGCCTTCACTGAGCTGCTGTTATAAAAGTTTTACTGAAATGTACAGTTGCTGTAATAATTTTATGCACTGGCTAATGCATTTATGGGTATTGAGATAATATATAGCTTAATTATATAATTGAATTAAAAAGTAAAATCTATAAATATAGAACATATTCTAAAAACACTTTCTTCATTGTTTGTTGTATAATAACTATGATTTTACATGTAAACAAAATGATAAGAGTGGGACAAATTACATATTAGATCAAATTCTATGGGTAAAAATTTGAAAATGGGCTTGTCAAAATAGGTTTGGGCCATCTTTTCAAATCAGGGTGCATAACTTTGGTATTCCATGGACATCTTGTGATAAATGTACATATTTTTGTACATTTTTACAACAGCAAAAAAAAAAAAAAAAAAACATTATATGAACAAAATATTGTGCATTATAAAATAAAACTTTAACATGACAGTTCATGAATAAAAGGCTGAATAAAAAAAGAACAGAAAAAATAAATCAGTCTGTCACTAAAATAAGGGGCGATTGGCAACGGTGAATGTTTCAACATTGTATGCAGTTTGTCAGAAGAGGGGTACAAACATCAAGGACCTAAGACGACCAAGCCTCATGCATGAAGAGAACTCACAGAGAAGACAGATGACACACGACTGACTACCCTTTGAAATGTGAATTGCTTTCTTCTTGCACTGTGACCACTAGTGTGGAAAATCCACAGGACTTTGCGGGAGGAGGAACAGTCTGTAGGAAGATGCACAATGATATGGGTACAGTGCTGAAATGTTTGCTATTAGGTAAAGAATGCATGCCGTGATGCCCTCAAGCATTTGTTTAGAACATGATGCATATGTCTGAAGGTGCTGGACATATGAATCACATTACAAAATGAGGTGGCAAAGCTGCATGGTGTACCAGAACAGAACACATTCTTGTGTCCTGTGGCGTGAGAGTTTGGAGGACTTTTGCAAAACTCCCATCGTTAGTCTCTGGGATGGGAGGGTTAGATCGTTCTGGTGATTGCGAGATCAGCTTTCTTCCCTTTTGTTGTCTCCTTTACAGGCTTCCAGGTGCAGTTTGACGCATTCTCTTGTGCTTTTTCGAGGGAGATGGACAAACAAACAGTGTGGACATCCAGCTGGCTAGGATTTGGGAAGCCGTGGTGGTAGAGCTTTGGAAGAACAAACCTTCAAGAGATTGCGGACACACAGAGGCCGGTACAGGAAGAAATATATATATATTTTTTTTTTCTATTCAGGTCTTCTTTTCACAAAAGGAAAAAAATCTGAATTAAAAATGCTACAATACTTTCCTAGTGAGCACACACACAGTTCTGTGTGACGTATTCATATGAACTGATTATAGCTGCACATGTATTTCCATTAGTATTGAAAGATATCACTTTAGTGCCAACCAACATGGCTGCCATATATGTGTGGAAAAGGTTGCTTGTAAAAGAGTGAGATATTTACACGAGGAAGAGGCAAAAGGATGGCTGTTTCCTGTTTATAAAGTAGAGTCAGTCTTCAGGTGCCTCTTGATTCCTGACAGCCAAACAAATTAGGGCCTCTCCAAAAGGCCGACTGAAGGAAGTCAGTTGTTCTCAAAGAGGGAAAGCAGATCGTCATTGCTGCTGCTTGGGAGGTCTGGAGGGTCTAAGTATGACAGCAACTCGTCTGGGTTTGCCAGTTCTGGCAGAAGCTGTGAAGGGCGACAGAGAGACACATTTACGTTACAAATTTGCAAAGAACCTTAATGGAAATGTACTAGGTTCAATACAAGTTAAGCTTAATTTCGACTCAACTCTCTCTCGAAAAAAGTTAAAACCTACCTACGGTGAGGCCTTTATAATGGAAGGTTTTAAAAAGCAGAAACATGAAGCTAACAATTTTATAAAAAGCAGGTTTTAGAAATTAAATCTGTCAAAAGTTGTGCATTCTGTAACCTTTGGTGCTCTGGCGCTTAAAGGGTCAGTTCACCCAAAAATGAAAATAATGTAATTTATTACTCACCCTCATGCCGTTCCACACCCGCAAGACCTTCGTTAATCTTCGGAACACAAATTAAGATGTTTTTGTTGAAATCTGATGACTCAGTGAGGCCTCCATAGCCAGCAATGACATTTCCTCTCTCAAGATCTATAAAGGTACTAAAAACATATTTAAATCAGTTCATGTGAGTACAGTGGTTCAATATTAATATTATAAAGTGACAAGAATATTTTTGGTGCACCAAAAAAACAAAATAACGACTTTAGTGATGTCCGATTTCAAAACACTGCTTCAGGAAGCTTCAGAGCATAATGAATCAGCGTGTCGAATCATGATTCGGATCGCGTGTCAAACTGTTGAAATCACGTGACTTTGGCGCTCCAAACCGCTGATTCCACACGCTGATTCATTATGCTCCGAAGCTTCCTGAAGCAGTGTTTTGAAATCGGCCATCACTATATAAGTCGTTATTTTGTTTTTTTTGGCGCACCAAAAATATTCTCGTCGCTCTATAATATTAATACTGAACCACTGTACTCACATGAACAGATTTAAATATGTTTTTAGTACATTAATGGATCTTGAGAGAGGAAATGTTATTGCTGGCTATGGAGGCCTCACTGAGTCATTGGATTTCAACAAAAATACCTTAATTTGTGTTCCGAATATGAACGAAGGTCTTATGGGTGTGGAACGACATGAGGGTGAGTAATTAATTACAGAATTTTCATTTTTGGGTGAACACTTTAAATCATGTTAACACGCATTTTTATTTTATTTAACTATACTATTAAAATGGTGAGTATTTTTTATGTTTATCTATTGATGCTTCACTGTAACCCAGATTTTTGAAAAAAAAGGAATGACAAATGGAAATTAATTTTTGTGGTAATCCACATTATGCCTCAAAATGCTGTAGATTGAGCTTAACTTGTACTGAATCTGAATATTCCTTCAATCAGATCTTATTGGAAACACTTTGGACATGGGAAAAGCGTGACGCTAACATGATTGTGCAAGTAATGTTAGTAGCACATGACTCCAGAAATGAAAGAAGCCTAAAATAAACAACCATTGCTGTGGATACTCACATCCAGAGAAGGCTCGGGCATGTCTGCAGGTCCCTGGCCACCTGCCTGCCCATCAGCGGCAGGGTTGAAGGTCATGTCGGCATGTGGGTGACTGTTTTGGCCTGGCTGCTGTGGGGGTGGGGGCTGGCGTGGGGGCTGGGAGGATGGGGGGCCGCTGTGATGCAATGGCTGAGCTGATTGGCTGTTGGGGTGGGGGGATGCGTGCATGCCTGGCTGCATGGAAGCATGGGATTGATCAGCGCTCACGGGATGGGGCATCTGCGGAGGGAGGAAAGAGGAGCGATGAGACTGAGAGAGCTTGAGTGGCGGCCATAGACAGACAGAGAGCAAGACAAGTGCCATGCAGATGATTCCAGAGCACATACACCTTCAATTAAACTGAGATGATTTGCAAAATGCCATATTTTCATATTCAACTAGTCAGATTGTTAAAGATGTTTGGTGAAAGTAAAACTATTTAAGAACATTTTTATCACTCATGGCATAGGCACTAGATAAGGATGAAACTTTCTAGTATGCATGTGCTGCCCACCTGTGTTTGCGGTTCACACACACTGAAATCAAATGATGGAGTACACCTTTAAATACAGTGTTCGACTGTGCAAAACCTAAGTATACATTTGGCTAATACTAAGAGGAAATGGTTAATTTAGGTATTTTTTTGGGGGGCTTTTTTTCTTTTTTTAGTTAGAAATCAACACACAAAACAGATATATTTTTATATGTTTAAAGCTGAATAAGGTCTGGACTATTTATGTTACGAATGTGGGACTTGCTTCACGTTAAAATGATAGTTCACCCCAAAATGAAAATTCTGTCATCATTTACTCACCCTCAAGTTGTTCCAAACCTGTATGAATTTCTTTGTTCTGCTGTACACAAAAGAAGATATTCTGAAGAATATGGGTAATCAAACAGTTGTGGGGCAACACTGACTTCCATAGTATGGGTAAAAAAATAATATGGAAGTCAATGGGGCCCATCAACTGTTTGGTTATTGACATTCTTCAAAATACATTCTTTTGTGTTCAGCAGAAGAAAGAAATTCATACAGGTATGAAAAACACTTTAGGATGAGTAAATGATGACAGAATTTAATTTTTTGGGTGAACTATGCCTTTAATATTAATAGTCATAATGGTAACTGTGTGAACAGTGAACAGAAGAGCCAGCAGACAAAGTCTACAGTAATTTTCAAAATGTATTTTTGAAGGTTATGGATTTGTTACACAAGCAGTGTTTTGATAGCCGTAGCAGTGATGCTTTAAAGGGGATGAATAACATGCTGTCAGCATGATAAAATTCTAAGAAGTTGCAAATTCACCCCTTAGACATCACAGAACTGCAGCTAAAAATAAGTGGAAATTCAAGTCCACTCACTAAACAACTAGTTGTTGGGTGGATACATCCTTCTACTCCTTTTAATGAAGGCATATAATTTTTACTCTAGTATTATTGGATGCTTGACTAATATAAGAGACTGTGATGGAGTCTCTAACTTTTGTCCCCAGGTTTAATACAAAACAATGTAGTAAAACATGTCTTAAACATCAGTGCTTGTTGCTTGAAGTGATTTACCGAGTCGGGCATGCCGTGGGCGAGAGGCTTGTCAGGGGCCATGAGGCTGTTGGGCACGTCTGGTGGATGTGAGAGCTGGGGTCCATGCATGAAGTCATTCATGGGAGCTCCGCCACCAGAGTTACTGTGGGAGAAGTCAAAGTTTCCATGGCCCTGGTAACTATTGCCTGATGCACAAAACAGAGAAACAGCAATGAGGAGCGATGACCTCAGAAGCACAAAGACAAAGAGCTAGAGAGATTTAGACAGCTTGGAAGGCAAATCAGCCTGTTAAAAGCTTGCAGGCGTAAGTTCTTCTGACTGTTACGATTGAAGGGAAAAAATTAAGCGTGCCTAAACAATGAAGCTTGTAAAACACTAAGGACTAGTTTATGAAACGGACAGAGTGGAAAGAGCAGAAAGTCTGATCGGGTGCTGACCTCTACCTTGGCCCCCATATTCGCCATTGTTTCCTCCATGCTGAGGGGGGAGGGGGGTGTAGGGTGAAGGGCCGGGACCCAGCTGGGCGATCATATCCATCACATTAGGCATGATCATTTGACTGGGACTCATGGTTTTAAAACGCTTGGCCAGAGGGCCATCTGGGTCCTCCTTTATATGAATGTCTGACTTTATGGCCACCGGCCTCCAACTACACGTAGGGTCGATGGTGACCTCTTCAAACTCCGAACTGCAAGAATAGAACAACATTCAAGACTGTGAATAACAGAATGTTTATAATTTAACAATCAAATCTCAAGTGCATTTAATAGGACTCAATGTCACTGAAAAATTGTGGGACCCAATGTGTAAGTAATAAACTTACTTTTGAATCGCATTGAGAATTCCCCACATGTACTGATCCACTTCTAGCCCTTCCAATAATGCTGTTTTACTGGGGACAGACAGAAACATATAAAACACACAGCCAAGAGGAACAGCGTATCACATTTATTTGGCTGCCCAAAACGATTCTTGATGTGGTTTGCCACGTACTTGCATACAGGACATCTCCACGTTCCTCGCTCACAGTTCAGCTGCAGATAGGACTCCAAGTCAAAGCACTGCAACAGAAAATTAGCTCAAGTGAAAATTCAATCAATGTAAAACAACAGATATACATATATAAAGCTACAATTTTATTTAGGGACTGAATTGTAGTGACATGGGATCATGGGTATTTTGCACAATTTGATTTCATACAATTTGCACTATGAAATCCCAACACACATTTACATAAATATGTAAGGGAGAATTTGAAAAAAATCATTGTCAGTATTTTTAGAATTTTGTAGTAAAAATGTCTAAACATCCAAAACAAGAAAAAATTACCTGAGAAGGAAAAACAACAAGATATTAAAAATAATTTTCCTTTTAAATAAGTTTATTTTACTTACGCAATTTTAATATAAGTTATACTTGTAATTATAAACCTCACTAAATTTCATAAAAATGTAAAAAGAACCATGTAGATGTGAATTAACATGTGAATAAACATTAACTTAAAGTGCCCCCTATTTTCTAATTTTATTTTGGAGGTCTCCTACAATAGGTTTACATGCATCCAAGGTTAAAAAACATTTTAATTTTCTCATAATATACATTGCACATCAAAAATGGTTCATTCGAAGATTCAGTCTCTCTAAACCCATCCTTTCCATGAGCCTACTCTGCTCTGATTGGTCAGACTGCCCAGTCTGTTGAGATCGGTCTATCGCTTACAGTGCGTGCCCGGAAATGAAACGCCTATAACCATATCTGAATTTCAGCTCCGAAGGCTTCCTCAGCACTTGCTACACAGTGATGCACACAATGTTGTCGGTTTTTTCATATCAATTCCAGCACGAGTCCTCATCCTTTTGAAGTGCATGAAAAGTGGATTTGCAGCGCTGAAAACAGCATCTTCTCGACATGTCAACACGAATCAAACTTTTCCAGGCCTCAGCTACAACTACAGTGTTTGAGGGCGGGTCAAAGTAGACATCATTTGCGGGCAGCCAATGAAGACCATAGGCTGCCATTATGCAAATTTGTTACATTAGCCCTATTCGGACGGGACTAGTTTACATGGAGGACGTTAGAGAAATTTGTGTTTCACAGACATACTTTGTGATTTTAATCCTGTCCGAATCTGCCATGTCTGTGTTTTTCTCACACAACCTCAGTAAAAATTCCAGAGCAAATTACCTACTGTTTTTTGGTAAACTCAACGGTCCTCTGAGAAATCTAATCCTGTCCGAATGCGAATGTTTGTGATTGCCGATAATGTATTAAACGAACACTTCCCCTCGTGTTTTTTGACCTACCTGAGCTACAGTCTGACACCAAGCTTTTGCATGCTTTCTTTTCATTTCAATTTGGATGGTATCCGACAAAAAATAAAATGACAAAATTAATAAATAGAGCCAAATCATGGAAACTGTGAAGACTGCTTATTTTATCAGTGTCAGGTAGGATACTTGTCTAGATGTCTCTGCTTACTTATGTGGGCTTTTATATGATCATGTGAAGTTTATTTAAATGGGGTTTTTATAATAAATTAAAGTTATATCAATAAGTAATTAGTTAAAAAATATATATATACGCCATACGTGATGCAACCAAGAACAGCAGATGACCTTCTGTAATGCCCACATCTAGAAAACACACACTCCCACCTCTGTAATAAACAGAGATGTTAGTCCGGTTAGTGCACATGTTAGTCCACAGACATCGGGTGATAAGAATTGTAACTCAAATATCGCTTAGAAAATTAATCCCATCTGAATAGGACTATTGTTATGTAGGTATATAACAGGAAGTAAGACTGGAACTGGTCACGGCTCGTTTAAGCAGTTCAGAAACGACTGGAAAAAAGGTATTTGTTGTGCACTTTGATCTTTAAAACTTTGTTGATCATTTATATTCACAAACAACTACATTACACACGGCATGAAATTCAAAAAAGCATAAACCAATGAACCAAGCCTAAACTAAAAGTCCAAAAATGCTTATAATAAATGGACATGGCAACACTGCAAGAGTGCACTTTTAGCCTTTCCAAGCATAAGCAAAACACGACATCTCCGTCAACTTTGCTTTTGTTGCTGTAATTTCTTTGGTCAGAATAGCAGATACCAAATACATGAGACATCAGAACGTTGCTATGGTTACCACAGTGTCAATCATCACAGTTTCGGGAGTACTCACATGGAACTATAATTTAGGGGACTCACTCCCACATTTAAATGCAGTTGTCACTCCTGAAACTTTACAGTGTGTACGTGGCTAAGTAAATATTTTGTCAAAGAGGTATGCTCACAAAAAATTCTGTGAGTCACTGTCTTATATCATTTGAATTCAGGAAATCTTCAGATTTTGTTTCATTAAAAAAAGATTTAGAACATGATTAAGAACATGAAGACACACACTTCAGCAATGCTTACCTGCACATGTTTACAGTCATGTCCCCTAGCAGGGAGTTGGATCCGTCGGAATGTGATTGGACACTTGAGGGACACTTTGATGGCTGTCTGCTCTACTCCATCCTCTCCATTTAGTGTGGCATTCCCAGAGGACGCTGCTACACTACTGAAGTTTCTTTTAACTGCAGAAAAACAGACAAGAGACATTGCAAAGATTAGGGGTTGATGAAGATGATAATAGAGAGTGACGGACATCAGCAGATTCCAAAGAATGCAGCATTTACTTACTTTTGGTAATGCAGTGTTCGGCAGGAAGGAGCCTCTTCTTCAGGAGCCCCTGCAGGACCGATCTCACCGACGGCCTGTGGACCAGCTGCAGCACGAACAAGTGCGACTGCAACAAGACCCCGAACATGTAACAACTCGATAGCAAGCATCTTCACCACAGAATATCCTTCACGTGATACACTATCTGTACCGTTCATCTTACAGACAGGGATGCATAAAACTGATACCAGCAAATGTAGTGGGAAGGCAGAGAACAGAAGCTGCTTCAAATCAGTGTTATCTGATTTCGTATCAAATGCTGTATAACAGCCCTCCGACATGGCCGTTAAATGACAGACTATACATTATTGAAGGGCAGCGGAGGAATACTCACACAACAGCAGGCTGTGACCGTAATCTGGATGGTGTTTCTCCCTGGCTGACACACATGCTTTAAGTGCAGGGGTTTGTGGGATGTCTTATTGTCGCCTCTCTCAATAGTGAGGGGGGTGGCGTTGACGCTGACTTGGACGGATGCGGGCCAATTGGTGTTCATTTGTCGGTCCTCGTGATGATAGCACTTAAACTGCAGCTCCAGATCAGATCTGTAGGACATGTTGTAGAGTTAATGTGTTACTGGAATAGTTTACAATGCTGCTATTTTCCTTTAATAAACAAGAATGGTGACCAGAAACTGAACTGACTGAAACTCTAAAACATGACAAAAAAAAAAAAAACAACTTCAACAATTATAGTTTAATATCATAGTTTCCACAAATTTTTAAAAAAATGTTAAGTCTGTTTTGTATCGAAAAGAGCAGTGTGAACGGTCTGCTAAACAACTTCTTTTGTATTCCATGGCAGAGAGAAAATCATATGGGTTTGGAACCACATGAGGGTGTGTAAATAACGACAGAATAATGCTTAAAAATTTAAGGGTTGCCATTGGGAAGAACCTGCACAGTTTATGGCAGTAACATGCACACATCACGTACCTCCACATGAGCGTCTGGTGGACGGAGGGGCGCAGATGGAAGACGTGGTTACTGACGGCCAGGTTGTGCTCTAATCTGAAGGGCTCCAGCACCACTCCATCCCTCACGGGGAACGTCAGGCGAAGCTCCTCATTGGGGTTGGCTATGGGAACAAATATTGAGATTAGATGGATTCATAGTCATTCCATGTAGACTACAGTATCAATGCTTTCAAGTTTGGCTTTCACTTCACCTAGTATCACCCTTTCCCACTGAAGCACATATATTATGAATGAGCTCTGAGTGGATGTGAAAAATGCATGAATCTCAGACAAATGTGCAATGGGACTTTTTCTCTACTCAGCTGCAGGTGGCGGATCAAAGGGTTCTCAGGGGTTTATTCTGATAGACTGTGACCGAGCTTGTAATACAGACAGAGCGGAGATCAATGCAATATTACGGTTGTGCGTGTGGTTTCTTTGCGGGACTCACTTGGAGGCGGAGGCAGAGATGTCATGCTTGGCTTCATGTCTGGAGGAAACGGGGGCTTGACATCCTGATTAGGCGACAAGTATGGAGGGATACTACTTCCTGGAGTCATGGGTGGCGTGGGGTTCCCAGGAACCGGTGAGTGTGGATAGTTCACCACCTGCCGAGGAGGCTTTAGCCAAAGAGACATACAATTACTGAGCACAATCACTAAATATAGAGCAGATCTGTACATATTATATAGTACAAATGGAAGATGATTACACATATTTGTGTTTGTAAACACAAAAACCTACCCCATTTCCTTGATTATACCCATAACCACCTCCAGAGAAATTGGTGTTCTGACCATTAAATGGCTCTTGCTGAAATAGGAAAGAGCATAGAGAGTTAAAAGCAAGAAAGCAAGTTAGCTGCTATTAATATTCTATTTCTTGTCTCCTAACAAGCAAAAATAAACAGTCAGGCAAACAACAGTACTAAAACTTTGTTTTCCATGACAGTTTAACTGGCAATTTTCAGAGCGAAAACCAGAGAAAAATATAATAAAAGATATTAATATTAAATCCCAAATAACATTTTTTAAAGAACTGAATGAAAATTCACCCTATTTTGTAAATGCAGGTTATAGATATTATTGTGAACATTTTTTAAAAAAAAATTTTACCTCATAATTTTCAATCAACTCAATCTTCTGATAAAACGACAGACTCTTCTCTGGTAACGTATACCAGACTTCTCCAATCGTTTACTCCAGTTAAACTCTGAGTGCAATGCCCACATATCAAAATCTAATCAACAACTGAATGCATAGAACCAATTTCCTGTGCTACAATCTTTCTTTTCATTAATCCGTTACACTTGGATGTACATCACAATACAGAAGAAAAGATCTGTCGCTACTTTCTTTCATCGCAAATTTAAACTAAATGTGGCCTTTCAAAAAAAAAAAGTAGCTGAATTAAACAATTACCTCAAGAAAATTGTGTCTACTAACACTGTAAAATCCAACTAATATGAAATTACCTTATAGTATTGGCCCATGGCTACCCCTGTTGGGGGGTACTGGCCAGAGCTCTGTTGTCCTGGCATCCTCTGCCCAGGGTAATTGGGTGATGGAAGAGCTCTAGAAGCATTTGGGTTAGGGTACTGCCCTTGCTGGTTGGGAAACTGGCCATTGGGTCCAAACTGCTGGCCTCCATAATTAGGCTGTGAAAAAACAACAACAAAAACTTAGTTCACCAACACAAATAGAGAATACAGAATGTCTGCTGAAAGTCCATTGATGAGCCAATGATGGATTTACCTCTCCTGGATAGGGCCTCTTAGTGCCCTGCATGGGCATAGACTGAGGTCTGGGTCCAGGGTAACCCTGTTGAGGCATCCTTTGCCCATGGCCACCGAATGGTCCCATCCCTGGGCCTCTGGGCTGGTTCATACCCATCGGAGGGCCACTCATGTTGGAGCTATTCATGCCCCCACCCATACCAGCTGGGTTCATGCCTCCTGCCATGGACGGGGGGCCGCGGGGCCCTGGCTGGTTCATGAACTGGCTGTTGTAGCCTTGCGTCGGCCCCATCTGGAAAGAGGAGCAGACCTGTGGAGAAGGCCAGCAGCATTTCAGATGAACAAGTGGACTCATTTAGAAATCCAGGATAAGAAGCCAAAACCAGAGAGGGACCAACCTGGTTGTACTGGTTCATGTCTTTGTTGGTCTCTTGCAGGGCAGCTACGGTTGCTGTGGCAGTGGCTGTTGCCGTGGCGGCCGCAGCAGCGACAGCAGCGGCGGCCGCGGCAGCAGCAGGTTGGGTGAAATCCGAAGGTGGTCGTGTATGAGGGGGCATGCCTATACCACCTGCCGCATTCGGCCCGCCCGGGTAACTGAGTAGAAGGAATACACATCACATAAACGTCTATATCACAACTGACAGAGACAGAAATGTCTATTTAACGGAATAAAGCTTGTTGGAACACCACATAAATCTTTCCTGGATTTGCACTTGGCACAAGAAGAAGGTGATATCATCCCTTTTCGAGAAAAACATCCTTGAACTGAGTGTCGGCTTGGCTTTAAAACCTTGTGTCAAGTATCACTAATGGGAGAGACTTCTATAGCTTATTGAATCTCCCAGAGTGATGCAAAGCAACTCTGTCAAACAACTTCCCATCATCCTGTCTGGAACCGCCTCTCTAATGCTTGAAACGTCTTGAAACATTACCTTGCACCAAAGCCGCCTCCTCCCGGGTGCCCTGGACGCCCATACATGCTTTGCTGCATGTAGGCCTGGTTGGATCCCCCTTTGGCTGAAAACTGTTGTTGTTGGCCAGGGAACTGAGGTGAGTTGATCCCTGGGTTGTTGGCTGACATACCCGACCCTAGTGCATTGCCTCCAGGGTTCATGGGATTGTTGGTATTGGCCATGGGGTTACCCAATACCTAGATCAAAAGCAACATTTGTTAAAAGATCAATGTTATCGCTATCAATGTTACTGTTTCAGTGACACTATATGTGTGACTCACCTGACTTTGTGACGTATTGGTAACTCCCCACACCGTTGTAACCACTGACAGCGAGCCCGGGGCCTGGTTAGTGTTTTGTTGCCAGGGAACGCTGTCATATGGAAAGGACCCATCACTACAAAACAGTATTCAAATAGTAATGTGAGATCAGTGGCATCAAATATGCATTGAGAAAAAGTTGACTCCAACACATCCCTCTCCTGACTACAGAACATTTGTTTTTCCATGAAAATGAAGTAGTAATGTTTGCAAAAGAGGCCAATCACCAGCCCCAGAGCACAAAATGTTCTTTAAAACATCACTAAGCTAGGGAATTTCCTCACCCTCTCCAGCACGGTAACATTTTCTCTGGCAATCTGTCAAACACTAGTTGATGTACCTAGACAGTAATGATACTTTTAATATGTTTAATATGTTTTTATCTGCTGTTGTTTGGAACGTTGCGAGAACAAATTTAATCAGCACAGCTTTGTGGTGATGTCATCATGTTCACATGGCTGTTATTGAAAGCTTGTTCAATGACTTCTAGGAAAAGCCTAGTTTTCAAGATCACATGCCACATAAAAACAAACAATTCTTTGCTGGATGAGTGCACTAGGACTCCATTTTGAGAGGAAATTCTGAGAGAGCAGAAGGGGTGAGACTACTGTGAGTTTTCAACAGTGCTTAGAACAGCATCAGTAAGCATCGGGTTAGCAGTACAGCAGAGTTTTGTCTGGGTACTGACCCATGTGAGAGCGAGGGCTTCATAGAGTTCATGGGCGGCTGCAAGGGTACTTTGCCCTGTGGATCACTCTGACGATTCTTCTGATGTCGCAACAAGAGTAGCCGTCCCAGCTCCTCGCACCAGGACGACAGGAGTGCTGGAGAAAAAGAGACAAACAAAGAGAAAGAGAGATCAGGAAGGATCTTTGGAAAAGAGACAAATCACCTTTTAGCTGAACAGCAATCCTCCTTATTCTATCTTCAGAATGCTATTTAGTGGGAGCAAAACTCATCGCCATTAATCTAGATTGGATGTCATGTAGTTTAAAGAGTTCTGACTGTTTTTTCAGTGTGTTGCATTGTGGTTGCAAGGGTGTTCTTGGTGATCCAAGTCCAACAAGCTCATCTGGTTCCTCCTTTAATCCAAGTCTATGGAATTTTTCACGAGTTTTAGTGTAAATCATAAGGCTGATCACTTAGAAAAGTATTGTCACATGCACATCTCTCCTGAAGTCGCACAATTTGAGGTATCATTTATGTTCGAATTTCCGTATTTTTAAGGTAAGGGGATTGTTCAAATGTCAAACCCCCAGTATAAGCAATGGTTATAGTGGTGCCAAAAGTGTTGCAATATCTTAATCAGTTCATGTCTTTCCCACTAGAGGTCACTACAATCACAGTACAGGTACAAGCATGCTTGGGATCCTCTATAATAGCTTGTCAGTGTGCTTCTCATAGGATCATATGCTTTTCATCTGCAGTGCACTTTAAGCAGTGATCCTACTACAGAAGACCTGTCTTCCCCTCTCGTGAAGGGAGGATGATGAAGGACGGGGAGAGAAAGAGCGAGAAATGGGAGATGAGAATCAGTGCTGAGGTTGGTGAATCATGCCTGTGATGTGTCCTGGCAGCACTTTACTCCTAAGAGGGGTGACAAAACAAGCCTCTCACCATGGTGATGGAGTCGGTTCGGGATGGCAGCAGCTGGCACGTAGCCAGATTCTGGTTTAATCCATTTTACATGCTGCATACGGCTGAAACAGTAGCACTGCATTTATGTGCTCTTCATACAAACAGTCCTCATACTTTCCAACTGACACTATTTAGATAGATACTCACTACTAGCTGAGTCATTCCATGACAAGTGTACCATTTGTGTCCTCAACATCTGATCAAGTGCACTAAAAACACAAACAACTGCTATGAAGTGTTTTATAAATGTAAGCATATTTGTTAAAAATAAATTACAAATGTATTGTACTAAAACATTTTTGTAAATATAATAAGGAGGATATGCAGGGAGAACAGTTCATTTTTGTTTGAAATGTTCCATCACATTCCCAATGTCACAAGTTCAGAATATCTCAAAATAATATTTGAACTTGAGGTGGTACAATGCAATTTATTAGCTCTTATAGACATTCTTTGTCTGAGAGAATATTTAAAACCATAATGTACTTTAAAATTCACCATTCTAACATGAAAAAGGTGCCTGTTTCATAGAATGACTCAGAGCTGCACATAGAGAACAAGTAGGGGAAAAAATATTCTCTAAAAAACTGAATCACACGCCGACAGAACAAGAACAAAAGCCGGGAACTGTTTCAGTGGTGCTGTACCTCTAGTCTTTCTTTGCCATCAAACAGATTCTGCAAGGGACCTTATAAAATATTCTCTTTCCCCTAAGACGAGTTCATACATGGAACAATACCTCTCTTTCTTCTCTAAATCTACTTCACAGACAGTAGATGAGTAAAAAAAAAACCTGCTACGGCTATTTGAACAGAGAGGGTGGTGTCAAGAGTCCAGAATCTCTCTCTCTCTCTCTCTCTCTCTCTCTGAGTCTGGTGCAGAGAGACAGACGTCTGTCTTGGCTCTTTCCTCTCTAAATCGATCAGCCAGTAATGACTATGAAGACTGCTCAGCTGTCTCCAGCGCCTTTATTGCTGGGGGAATGTAAACGAGCACACAAGCTCCTGAAGAACACTACAACACACACATGTGCCTCAGTCTTATTTACCACAGATTGCACTTTAGGGATAGTTCACCTAAAAATCATTTACTCACCCTTTATGTCAATCCAAACCTGTATGAGTTTATTTATTCTGTGAAACAAAAAAGGAGTTGTTTAGAAGAATGTACATATTTAAAACAAATGAGATTTGGGAGTTGAGGTGGAGGGGAATAGCGAGTGTAATTTCGGTCAGTTCCTCACACAAAGTTATGTTTTTTTGCTTTATGGTGCCTTTTTTGGTTGCGATATGTTTGCAAATAGGCAGTGTGAATATCCAACCTAACATCTAACACCCTTTGTGGTCTAAGGAAGACCAAGTCAAACAGGTTTGGAACAACATGAGGATTGAAGTAATTGAGTAAAATGACAATTTTCATTTGTATTGGTGTGACAATAGTCTTTTAATGCCTGTATTAATAACCATTTCAGAATACAATTCATGTACCCTTAATGCATTACTGAATCCTAACTGGAGTTCTTCCAGGAAAAGGCTTTAAGTTATTCAATATCCCAGCGGCACCTGACGCACTTTCCCTTCCAAGTTCAAACACACAATTACAGTGAGAAAATCGCGTTTGTGTAAATATATCAAAGGGGTCTGTTTCAAAGAGAACGCTTCTCACCTCTCTGCGACAGGCGTGAAAGCCGTCCCAGCAGGATTGGAGCGGGAGGCTGGAATCACCCACCTACTTCAATGAGAATTATTCTACCCTGCCATTACAGAGAGCTTATCGGCCAGCTAAATCACTACCTCTGCATGCTGGCAACTGCTATTTTCTCACAAAAGACCAACTTAGAGCTCATATGACAGGTTACAGCCAGACGCCGCCTGCCAATTTTCAACTGATGTTCCCCGCCTAGCATGCCTCCCACACGTAACAAAGACTAGAGCTCTCCTGCCTGCAATTTAACCATTCAACCAGTAAACTCAAGGAAAAACAACCTAATCAACACGGCACCTTCCGGCAGCGCACAATATCTCTCTCACCAAGCTGAATACAGCTACACGATTTCTCCCGCAAACATCATCGTCTCCACCACTACCCACGGGGCTGTGTTGTCATATTAATGCACAGCATTTACTTTATTGTGATCTCTCTCATCAGTAGGCATGCACTGATTTTGGTCTAATATTGAGCTCATATACTCATTAAAATGCTTTAGTAAGAAAAAAAAACAATATTGAGCATACACATGATATACTCTTTATATCGAAACACTAGCAGCAGAACAAAATGTCTCAAGACTGGAGAAATTTCAAAACTAACGACAATTAATCTGCAGCCGCGTGAAGCTCCTGTTGTGCAAGTAGACAACTGCGCAGGCGCAGGATATGCAGAAAAACAGAAGAGCTTTAATAGAATTTTTAGAATTAAAGTGGTCATAATCACGCATGTTTTATTATTCATATTTATTTTTATTATATAATGAATATTCATATTTGTATGAAGATGTTTTGTTTAACACAGTCATGCTGTCCTCAAATCATACGTCCCACTGTACATTACAACATTAACAAAAAGCAGCAGCGAGTACCAAAAAGTTTCTCTAACAAATGATATCATGCATCCCTACTCACCAGTAAATCAGCATTAATCACATTTCTCTTTCATTCCCTGTATTAAAACACCTCTCTCAGTCTCAGTTTTCCTTTCATCTGTCTCCCTTCCCTCATTTAGTCCTGCTCGCATTGCCAGACACCTGCTCCAGAAAGGGTTGTGTTGAGAGTTAAATTGGCAGTAGGCTACAGTAGCTCTATGCTGGGTCTGTGGCAATGACCATTTCTGTGGCATGGCTGTGTGTTGGGACTATGTCAGTGGGCATTATGGTGGCAGGGCTGGCTCACAGCGGTGTGCACTAGGCAGTGATCCCAGCAGGAAGAGAAGAGTACCAACACAGAGCACAGTTCTCAGAAAGCCATGCCAGATGCTAAAACTGAGGTTTGCTTACACCAGCCAGACTCTAATACAGTCTGAGACTTAGCATACTTTGTGTGCCATTTATCACCACAACACGGCAGCTGCAACAACTGTTGTTAAACACAGTGTAAAAAGTAATTTCAGAGTGAGAACAAATACATTAACAGTGTTTACAAATGAATGGGTTACATTATGTCATCATAAAACACTTAAAATGTTAATATTGTTAAAAAAAAAAAAAAAAAAAATCTCAAAAAAAGACAGCACTCCAAGTGAGCAGACAGCCACATTTGCTAGAAATGTAAGATCTGTGACTCATACTAGCCATGTTATGCCATTCCTAAAGGTGCCAGACTGCAGCAGAAACCATCTTACTGAGGGGACAACAGCCTGTGGCTCTACAGACTTCTGGCAAAACAGAGCAGAGAGACAGACACTACATAAACCAACCCAAACCAACCCCCCTCCCTGTCTGCTCATTGTCTAGAGAAGAGGCTCTTCAAGCAGGTTTAGTAAGCTTTGAATAACTGACCAGGGTAAATCCCCAAATGATCCGGTGTGTAGGGAAGCCAGGTCACCCCCGGTTACCCAAATCGCCTCTGAGGCCGCCCCAAGAATGTTTGTCCATCGTTCCTTCTAAGGTTGGCTGCTTCATCTCTGCCAGAATCCCATATCGACCAAACTCTCATTTCTTGCCCAGTTTTACTGGCTTAAATTATGAGCTTTTTGATTAAGATGTTGCTAATAAAAAGTGGATGTCAGTAAATGGAGGTTAGGGCAAGGATATTGGGTCAAAAATGGACAAAATCAAGCAGAAATTTTTAATGTTTAATCAAAAGGGTCTTTTCCAAAAGCCTAGTGAGCCACCATGCTGTCCTACTACCTACTGTACAAAGACAACATCCTAATTGAACTGGAACTTCATAAGTGACTGATTTGGGCACTCTACATACAAATAGCACTCTGCACAATGACTCAACTTCCTACTGATTCCATTGAGTTCATTCTTAGTACATTAGCATGTTGCTAAGCTAAAAATCCAATATGCAAAAGCATGCACTGTACACACAATAACGTCTAATAAAGATTTTTTTTTTTTTTTTTTTTTTACATATAATTTTATCGATTAACTTCAGTTTTGAATGGAATATAAGCATACTTACAGTTCACATTTCTCAAATTTCATCCACCTTGTTGGATTTTTTCCATTGAGCTTGTGGCATTGCATTTATTTAAGGATTACCATACTTGCCTTAAATTTGGCAAAATGAGGCATCTTAGAAGGCAGAAAAAGATGCTTTCACTGATGCTTTAAACCCATGATGTTTCAAAATGCTAGGTAGGCAGCTCAATAGGACTTGGAACTGAGCTAATGTTTGGTGAAGTTAAATATCTGATTTCCTGCCAAAGGCCAAACCTCACTAAAAGAATTACACAATCTATGTCGTGCCCACTTCTTATTCACAGACTGCATTAGATATTTGACTAGTGCAGCTTTGGAAAGTGGGAAGATTTCAAACCCAAAGAGGATGTCTAGAAAGTAAATGTGGCTGGAATTCATCTCACAAGCCTTATTTTCAAATGTCCACAGAGACGTTTTCTCTCACCCTCTCCCTCAATCTGTGAGTCTGTGAGAGTATCAGACCGATGCCACAGTGAATTGGCAGACATGCTGACTGACCTTCCTAGACCACTCAGTAAAAAATAAGCAACCCTGCTGTCCACATGGCCATACTGTGTCTGCCCTTCGTCCTCACCTCACTGAGACCATCACATAACCTTACCTGACCTAAAAGCAATAAAACAGGAATCCAACAGCAAATACTGCCCATGGGTAATGGAGAACACTATAAATAAAGTTAGATATATTTTTTACTGATACCTAGAATGACAAAAGATCAGTTATGCAATAATTTAGTTTTTTATGCAACAAAACGAAAAAAGACAACAGAATATGATTATGAATTGTAGCTTAAGTCACAGATAATCAGTTTATTTGAAAATACTAGTCCCTCAGACTAATTTTCACAAATTCCTCCACAATTCATCCATCCTAAATACTTCAATCTGTTAATGCACGTCTTTTCCAGTGAGTGTAAGCAGCTTAAAGGAGAACTTCCCAACAGTCTTCATAGAGAGATTTGTGTAATGCCGCCACAAACAAGCCAGAAAAATGCACACGTGATGGGTACACAATAAGAGACAAGAAAAACGCAAGGTGTATAACAAGGAAGCTGCATCCCAGAGCCAAAATTCTTAAATAATTCTAAATAATTATTTTAAGAGCTATATATGCACTTTCCGCCAAAAACAACAACCATCATTCACAAAGTTCTTTACATTCCTTGCTAATTATATGTTCAGTAAATAAAAATGTTGGCTTATTTGCTTATGCTTCCAGCTATCAAAATGAGCATAGTACTGTAAGCTCTGCTAAATACATTTGACCATGTTTACAAAAATCAATTCAACAAAATTTCCTCCCAGTGCCAAAAAAAGTGAAGAATGGCAGCAGATGCTGTCTGGGCCTGCGAAGAGGGACGGTTTAACTGTAAAAATGCACTGCTGATGTGACTGTTTCTTGGTGAGGTCTATAAAACAGTCTTCCCTTAGTGCTCATTGGCCGGCAGTACAGCAGGCATGTGCTCAAGCAGCGCACTACTATTAACTAATGACACAGGGCAGGTCCTCACGTATGAGAGGCTCACATATTAATTAAGGCCAGAGTTGAACCTGAGTGCAGTCTACACACACACACATACACACACAAGTAGGAGTTATTAACCTTTAACTGAGGCTAACAGGCCACAAAGTGACCACCGCTTACACCGAGTGACGTAACCACTCAGGACACTCTCCAGCACAACACACACACGCAATGAAGCAAACACACACACAGAAAAGCAGTCAAATACTTGCAGATTAAAACACTTCACACAGATTTACACAAACACAACCACAGAGGAGCTGCCTGAACAGATGAAACTGATATTTCTCATTTGAATACATAAATAAACGATCACATGTCGGTGTCTGTTTCTGTCAGTGACAGATGTAATGCGCTTCCTACAGTGCAGTAACATCCGCACAACGTGCGATCGCTGACTTTCTGCTGTCTGTTTGAGAGAATCGAAACAGCTTGATGCTCTTTTGAATTGGAAAGGATTTTGAAGCACACGGCACAGTGCATTGTCGCTACAGATTCGGCTAAAATGGAAATGAATGACTGCGATGAAAGAGGGAAGAGCTGACAGAAAGGCCGGCACACAACACAGGGCAGCCCTAGAAGTGAGTGACATACGGATGAAGGCTATGTTTTGAACATAAAATACCACAAAATGGGACGTCATTCCTATTCAATGAGCTGCACAGTCCGGAAAAAAAACCTGGGCTGTAAACCTACAGTGCCTGCGCAATAGATGACGGGAGAAAATCCCGGGATAATCTGAGATGACAGTGCAGCCCATGCATCTGTGAAACAGGTATGGATGCTCAGTCAGAAGCCAATGACCCCCCACATACACACCCCGCAACAAAGGAAGCACATCAAAAGCATCTGCGTCACCGTGATTCATCTCCTGTGACTGCGTACAAATGAATAATAATAAAAAAAAAAACAGAATGAATGCCCAGGGTGATGATGAAGAGAGAGAGAAAGAGAGAAAGAGCTCTCCACTAGATGTGTTTCACAAGCCAAACAATGCTAGAACACAGAAGAGTACCTGTGTCACTCTGACATCTCCTGCAGGTGGTGGTTTCTGTAGGGTTCAAATTCAACATTTTACTCAAGGGGGCAAAGCAATATTAAGACAAGATAGTATTAGTAAGCAGAGTTGACGTCATCAATGGGTGAGCTGATGTTCTGGTTGAATTGATGGGACTTAACTGGACCCTTATTCTGTTCTGGTCTGCTGTGCGATATACTGACTTCTCATCTTAGAGGAGGAAATTATCTAAAAATCAATGGATTCGCTGAAATATTCCAGGTGCTTGCACATTTGTCAGAAATTTCAAGCTCAGAAGAGTTTTATACAGATTTTGGCCCATCACAATAATATAATTACTAATGAACATAGATACATTTAAAAGTATTTGATTCTTTTGAATTTGATTCTAAAATCCTAACATGACATTCCAACATCTACAAATCTAAATGTCAAAAATACACCACAGAATATCTCATGACACATCATTTTAATTACAGTTATGATAAATATGCATAAATCTTCATGATGCTTCATATGACTAACACACTTGTCACTGTATGAGGAAACATCTAAATATCAAATTAGTCATAACATCGCTACTCAACTGTCACTATTTTTTCCTACAGGCTCTGACTACTTTATATTACTAATAAAATTCTCTCTTAAACTTTAAAACAGGTCCTTATGACGAGACAATTCAGGCACAGATGGTTAATCTTATCTGTTCATTCATATCCTTATTCACATCTTTTTGTGTGTGTGCGTGTATTTTTACAGAAAACGTATCAATAGAACAATTTAAAATAGCTGTTTTCTATTTAAATATAATTATTTGTATATAATATAAATTATTCCTGTGATGGCAAAGCTGAATTTTCAGCATTATTACTCCAGTCTTCAGTGTCACATGATCCTTCAGAAATCACTCTAATATGCTGATTTGGTGCTAAAGAAACTTATCATTATCAATGTTGAAAACAGTTTTTTTGTGGAAACATCATACTTTCCCAGGGTTCTATGATGAATAGAAAGTTCAAAAGCACAGCAATTTTTTTTTTTAAATAGAAATCTTTTGTAACATTATAAATGTCTTTACTTTCATATTTGAACTATTTAATGCACCTTTGCTGAATAAAAGTATAAAAAAAAACCTTACTGAATCCAGAATTTTTAGCAATAGTGTGTGTTTCTGGAATTAGTACAAATGCAGCAGATTAAATATATCAGCTTGCAGTGATTTTTACCCAAAACCATAAAATGGAGGCAATAGCAATAATATACAAGATAATGTTTTATAAATAGTTATACTTAGGAATATTATTAATAATACATGTACTGTAGTTCACTAGACTACTGTAGACTGTTTACGGTTGGCAAGCAACATATAGCAACTTAGTACATTAATATAGAAAGTGTTATCTGTATTTTTACAAAACTTTTAAACGCAGCTCATCCAATCAGAATTTAAAATCTAAACTATTCTATCATAAACCTTTATAGTAATCAGACTGTTTATGGTTTGTTTTGTTTTTTAACACAGCCTATGTCTTGTGACGTTTACCTTGCATCCACTTTGTAACCATGGGCAACAGGTAAATGTTTACGCTGGGGAAATGGCACTTTATCGGGGTCTGTGGAAAATTCATGACATGCATTTGCTAGTTGGCTTTTTGCACTCAGTTGAACAAAAGCTAGAGTTTTAAAGCTGTAAAATATAACCTGTGATGTTTGTTATCTTAAGGGGCCATTCACACAGAACACAAGGTCTAGAGATGAGTTGTTGTTTTTTTAAAGTTATTTAAAAAAAAATAAAGTATTATTATTTTTTATTTCATTTTAACTTGAGCGGCATGATTTTAGAATGCCACATCATGCACAAGATGCTGCTAAAGACTCGCAAGCACAACAGTCAAACATGTCCATCTAGCACGTGATTACATTGAAAAACAATGGAAAAGTAGCGCAGTGGAATGGAAAATGCATTCTGTGTGAACTGGCCCTAAGACCTACATCTTTTTTTTAACCTAAGCCACTTACTAAAAAAATGCAGCAATAAAGGACATGTTTAAAGTGATTGTGTGATGGTATTAGCACTGATTTCTACAAAGCCCCTCCTTCCGAAAAGCTCAGAGTGCTCTGATTGGACAGCAGACACAGTGCATTGTGATTGGCCTAACACTACAAGCATGTGTTGAAAATGTTACAGCGTTTACCATTATCGCAAGCTTCAGCTTCCAAGGCATTAAGAAATTGTAAACACACTTACAATCTGCATGTTGTCGGTTTTACCGTATCAGTTCGAGCCCGAGACGGATTATGAAAATGCGGATGATCAAGCCGGGCCAAACTTTGAGCATGACTTAAGCGGAACGTTTCACAGTGGTTTCACAGTAGTTTTCATATACAGCTGGTGTTGTGCTCTGCCAGATTCAGGAAGCTGTCCCCCATAAAATGCACTGTGCACAAGCAAACTTTTGGGTTGTACAGTTTTATAAATAAATCTTAACCTCTGATTCCTAACAGTTTTGCTTTCGGAGCATCTCCACGGCATGATGACAACACTACAATTCACATAAGCCTCGTCTTCTTTCTTTGTATATGCCTTTGGACAGGCATTATGCTAATATTTCACATTGTGACATAGATGTTTGAGGAAATAATATCTGGACTTCAATCGATGACTTTTAGGCAGATCTGGAGCAATGTTCTCTGTTAGATAGCTCAGTCTCCCACAAAGGGATTTATTCTTTGTAACTTTGCAGATCCTATACATACACAAACAGATACATTACACACTAAAGGTAAAAGGAAAACCAAAAAGCATCATAGGACCCCTTTAAGTTGATAATTTATTAAAATAATTCTAAATGTACTGGGATTCATTCTAAAAATCCCAATACTATACCTCTCAAAATGACATTTTCTAATAAACATGGAAATCCAAAGAGGTGTCTTATTGTCTTCTCAACCTCAAGAGAAACTAGCGTAATTTTAAATAGCTTAAGAAGTTTAAACTTGTTTAAAACATTTGTATGCCAAAACATTTGCACAACATCTGCATGTTTAAATAAAGTAATTCCAACAAACACAATCGACACATGGGCAAAAAGTACCGAGCTATTAAAAGCTCCTCACCACTGAGGAGGAAGTTTCACACATGAACAGCAGGATCCTCATTATAGCAAACTGCTGTTTATTTCCCCATCAGCATGCACTCAGAGGCCGAGAGTTTTAACAAAACTTCACAGGAACCTGTAGACTTTGCTCCAGCAGTATATTATCCTTACGACACTTTAACTGCCGCCCTGTAGCAGTTACAAGAAACAACTACTTACTATAAATATCTAGGGATTGTGCCTAGACGCAGACAGTGCTGTAGAAACACAAGAGATGAAGCCAGCTTTCTAAATATACAAACAGCAGGGGCACAGCAAGCACACATCCCCCCACTTTCAGAAATTCCCACGTTCATTCCCCTTTCAAATCACCCCTACGGCCCATAGAACAGAACCTCCAATGCAATGCAAAAAAACTTTCCTCCCATCCAATGATTTACAACCCCGTAAAGAACGAACATGCACTCGCCACCAACAGTAGCCGGTGAAGAGCAAGAGCTGCTCCATGTAACGGGCTGGAGCCAAGCTGTCGCCAGACTCACATCAAACTGCTAAAGGACTGACAAAAACACTGTGCCTCAAGTAGGTCAGCTCTCCTCCTGGAGATAATCAAGCCCACTCTGACCCTCTATGTGTGAGCGTTTGTGTAGGACAGAGGGAACTAGGTCAAACGCACTCAGTTGTTACGACTCAATCATGCGCAGGTCTCTTTACGAGTTAGTTCCTGCGCATACATACACCTGCCTGCAACTCGTCTGCATGCACTCCTGCTGTCACGTGACTTACCAACGGTCGAGATCGGGCTCTCATCGCAGTCTTCTCATTGCACAGAAAAAAATGGGATTTTACCAGCAGGCAAAGACGAACCCGTGAGAAATCTACGAGCTTTCTGTCTATCTCGGTCTGATTGTCTGGGGCTCTCTCTCTGTTTTCCCTCTCTTCGCCTGTCCAGCGACTGCACAATGCACATCAATTATTCAGCGGCGGTCTCTGGGTTTCCAGTGCAAAGCCAATCACAGATGGAGTTCTGTGCTAATGGGCTCCTGCTATACCTGGCTCCTCTGCTCCAAGACGTAGCCCACAGGGAATCAGGTTAAGCTCTTCGAAAACTTCAGACACACACACACATACACAATGACAGCCTGTAAACTGTCTGCAGTGCAAAACCACAAAATGAACAGGAAGCACTGTTGTTTCAAAAGGGTTAAAAAAAAAAAAGAAGCAAGAGAGAGAGAAAAAGAGAGAGGGACGTGGGGGCAGGAAAAAAAAGAAGGGAGACAGAGGAAGAAAAAGCAGCAAATGTCCTCTCACCTCAGATTTATGGTGTTGTAAGTGACGTCCACATGCCTAAAACCCTCGCTCATTCGGAACTGATGGAAGCCACACATTCACACAAACACACACGCATGCACGCGCACACTCACACACACACCCGTGCAATGCGACGGCCACTTTGCCAGAGGGCGGAAGGGGGGGGAAAGCAAGAGCGGCTCACATTTCAAACTTGCAAAGAGGGGGGTGGGGCCTATCACAGCAGATGGGCTGTATCTTGGCCAGTGACCAAATCATCCAGAGAAAGACTGAGAACAAACAACACGCTCGGATCAATTCAGTTAAAGCTGTGTTCGCAGCCCCGCGATTACTGCTATCAAAGCGGGTGAATCCCGTCCATTGGAGAGCTAATCACATGACACCGATGTATAAATCCATCAGACCGTGCACGCTAATTAAGCCCGGGGCTGGTGGGCGGCCCTCTTGAGTGTCATGTGAGGGTGAAATTAATGGAAACTGTGTTAGCTTTTAACGCTAAGTGCCTAACTTGACACTTGCTAACACTGTTAATTACACACATCTAAAAGTGTTGAATATCAGAAAGAGATCCAGCACTTCCCCGGGCTGTCAATAGTGTGCGTCTATTAATGAATTAATACATAGCTGTTCTTCAGTCCTTGAATTAGTGTCACTTAATCTGCTAATAAAAATGCTGTATCAACAGCAGGATTTTTCTTGACGCTGCAAAAAAAGCACTGTAATAAATTCCACTGACATCAAATTAGCAATAATTCATTAGGCTGCCTCAAAGACTTACAAAGAAGCACGAAGCATCAAGACCTCAGCGTGCACCCCGTCTCCGCGGCCGGCATTGAAGTGCTGCGTGTGACAGATACCTTTAATATCAAGCTACAAGGGGATGAAATAACTCAGAGAAAATGAGAGATGTCAAGGCTACGGGCTACATGAAAAAGAAGGTGAAGAGCTAAAGCTGGCTCAAACAGGAACTTGAGCTTCCTTCAACTTTTACTGCAAAGCAGTGAGTCATAACCCTCCACCAACACAAACACACAACTCCAGTCATTCTCTCTAGCTCTGAACTTCAGTACTTTACAAATGAGCAATCTTATGATAAACTATTTAGATTTTTCAAATATAAGAATTCAATATAATAAAGCATTATCGCTGCAGATTATGAGCTACAAAGAAAAAAAAACTGGACTGCTGCTGAGTGATTACATCAGAAGGAAAGAAAAGAATATAGTGAAAAGTGTATTTAAAATTAACAATGGTTGACTTTTGTACTGAGCATAAATATTTCTTAACTGCCATAAAAATTATATATATATATATATATATATATATATATATATATATATATATATATATATATATATTACACATATATACACAGTATCTCACAGAAGTGAGTACACCCCTCACAATTTTGTAAATATATTATATCTTTTCATGTGACAACACTGAAGAAATGACACTTTGCTACAATATAAAGTAGTGAGTGTACAACTTTTATAACAGTGTAAATTTGCTGTACCCTCAAAATAACTCAACACACAGCCATTAATGTCTAAACCGCTGGCCACAAAAGTGAGTACACCCTTAAGTGAAAATGTCCAAATTGGGCCCAAAGTGTCAATATTTTGTCTGGCCACCATTATTTTCCAGCACTGCCTTAACCCTCTTGGGCATTGAGTTCACCAGAGGTTCACAGGTTGCCACTGGAGTCCTCTTCCACTCCTCCATGACAACATCACAGAGCTGGTGGATGTTAGAGACCTTGTGCTTCTCCACCTTGCGTCTGATGATGCCCCACAGATGCTCAATAGGGTTTAGGTCTGGAGACATGCTTGGCCAGTCCATCACCTTTACCCTCAGCTTCTTTAGCAAGGCAGTGATCGTCTTGGAGGTGTGTTTGGGTCATTATCATGTTGGAATACTGCCCTGCGGCCAAGTCTCTGAAGCGAGGGGATCATGCTCTGCTCATTCATGGTTCCCTCAATGAACTGTAGCTCCCCAGTGCCGGCAGCACTCATGCAACCCCAGGCCATGACACTCCACCACTATGCTTGACTGTAGGCAAGACACACTTGTCTTTGTACTCCTCACCTGGTTGCCGCCACACACGCTTGACACCATCTGAACCAAATAATTTTATAAATAAAAATAAATTTATCTTGGTCTCATCAGACCACAGGACATGGTTCCAGTAATCCACGTCCTTAGTCTGCTTGTCTTCAGCAAACTGTTTGCGGGCTTTCTTGTGCATCATCTTTAGAAGAGGCTTCCTTCTGGGACGACAGCCATGCAGACCAATTTGATGCAGTGTGTGGCGTATGGTCTGAGCACTGACAGGCTGACCCCCCCCACCCCTTCAACCTCTGCAGCAATGCTGGCAGCACTCATACGTCTATTTCCCAAACACAACCTCCCATCTTTACGTAGAGCAACAATTCTTTTTTTCAGATCCTCAGAGAGTTCTTTGCCATGAGGTGCCATGTTGAACTTCCAGTGACCAGTATGAGAGTGAGAGAGCGATAACACCAAATTTAACACACCTGCTCCCCATTCACACCTGAGACCTTGTAACACTAACGAGTCACATGACACCGGGAAGAGAAAATGGCTAATTGGGCCCAATTTGGACATTTTCACTTAGGGGTGTACTCACTTTTGTGGCCAGCGGTTTAGACATTAATGGCTGTGTGTTGAGTTATTTTGAGGGAACAGCAAATTTACACTGTTATACAAGTTGTAGCAAAGTGTCATTTCTTCAGTGTTGTCAAATAAAAAGATATAATATATTTACAAAAATGTCAAAAAGTTTATCAAAAGTAAAAGTACACATTTTTTAAAACAATGTTTTGGAGTTTTTTACAATTCTTAATATTACTATCAAACTGAAAAATAACTATTTTACTTAAAAAGCCAAAGCCAACATTCAATAACATTTGTTGCTTAGCGATTGTTAATTCTCGACCCTGGATATGAATGCTCATATAAAGCCAATAAATAATGGTATATCTTTCGATGTTGCAAACACAAAGACACAGTGGATGTCTGAAGTATAAAGTGAAAACTCTACGCAGACAGAGGAAAGCAGGGTTTGTGGTTATATCAAACCAAAGGGGAGGTCCCGGTCTTGAGTTTCTTGTGTATGTGTGCTCGCGTCTTCTCTGTAAACCATGTGCGTACATGACGTGAATTACGGCTGGGTACTGGAAAGTGATCCGTCACCCTCGACATGGCGGATTGGTTGCTCTCCTGACGTGCCTTCCAGCTGGGCTGATTTACAAGCTGCTGACAGACTTCCTATGTAGAGCAGGAACATTCCTCACCATTGCGTTGAGAGATTAATTTCACCCCACAGTGTGGCTATTGGCCAACATAATATTTTTACCCATCCACTACTCAGAGAAGAGACATGTGTCAGCTTTACTTTGAACAACTATATCTGTAAATAAAAAGCAACAATATGGTGAAAGGTCTCTCACTAAAATGTGATTAAAAGTGGGCACCATCACTCAATGAGATTGTTTAGTGTTGAGTGTTTTCTATTTTGATATAATTTTTAAATTTTATTTATTCATGTGATGACAAAGCTGAATTTTCAGCATTATTACTCAAGTCTTTAGAGTCACATGATCCTTCAGAAATCATTCTAATATGCTGATTGCTGCTCAAGAAAAAAATCTTATTATCATGAATTTTTTTGTCTTGTTTTAAGTAACACAAACTCTAAAATTCTTCTTCTGCCAAAACTGCTCAATAACAGACTTTAAAAACACTTAAATTGAGACACACCTTGCAATTATCTTGTCGCAACATCTCACTCTGAACAATGGCACACTATCTCCGCTCCTGTGTGCAGGCACAAACGTGATGACTTTTTTTTTTTTTTTTTTTTCAGGAAAACGTTTAAATAATAGCAGGCTTTCTGAATAGGGGTATGCGAGTCAGAAACATGCCCTAATAGACAAACACATTAGCTGTCAGTCTCTCAACTAACCTGCTCTCGATTAAATATCAGCATGACACATACGGAAGGAAGAACTCGATTTTGATCTAAACGAGGAGATTGTTGTGACTGACAGCACTATCAAAAGCAATTGTGATGCTGTGTATAATTAACATATGCTCAATAAAAGCGTCTCAGACAAGGTATTTAACGTTTCTTGGTACAGACACAACTGTGCGCTCTAAAGAGGGAGATTTTAGACTAAATTATCTTATTGGACTGGCAGTGGGGTGCCAAACAAAGCCTGGTTATAAAGTCTGTCAGTAGCATGTAAGCAGAGAAGATCAGACTGAAGAGTGCACACACAAAAACACATGCAAACACACCGTGGACAGATAATTCCCATAATCACAGATTAATACTGCCAGATAATCCCACTGACAGAGAGGTCAGCACTCACAAACCAGCACGCACTGACAGACTAGACTTCATTCACACACACACCACATCTCTGACACATTCCTGAAGATCACATGGTGATTATGCCAAACATGCTTTCATCACTTTGCACTGATTATATCTGTCTTTTATCACTGCATGGTAAAAATAATTTCTCAATTAGTATGTTTGTATTGTTTTCCAGTATAAATACATAGAATAAACATCTTTACAACTAGAAACATTTACTGTACTACGAAACTGCATAAGCTATTAAGACTTTTTTCTCGTCTTAAGCATTAATTATTAAAATTCAATGAGGTTTACACTTCAAACAAGAAACTGATTTTCAATGGGGTAATAATAAATTAAACAATAATATAAAATATATAATAATGTAATATATATATTTATATTATACTATATTACACTATTATACTATATTTAATACTGTTATATTTTTTCATATAAAATTATTAATTTTTTTATCATTTATTTATTATTATTTATTATTATTGATTTAATAAATATTTTTTATTTTATTTTATTAATTTACAATTTATATAAAATTATATTTTGTAACTTTTGTACATATTTAATTAATATTTATTAACTTAATATTTAATTAAAAATATATTATATGTTTCTTATTTTACACAATTTTGTTTTTCAAGTAAATTCTTATTTTTAGTGGAAAACAAGACCAATATACCGATTACATTTTTTTTTTTTTTTTTTGGCAGTGACAAATGCGTTCTCATTACCTTTGTCAATGAAAAAAAAAATAAATAAAAATGACAGGCTCTAAGCTCAAGCATCTAATGAGGTTCAAGTGTGTTTGATTTGCCAAAATCATATATCAAAAAACAAAGGAATCCAACTGACCATTTTATAGCACTATAACTGTTTAAATGTAACATTAAAAAGAACTCAAAGCATAAATATATGAATTACATTTATCTTACAAGACGACATCTGGCGTTTATCCATAACAGGTACTTAACATTCTTTTACGAGAGGCAAATAAAAGCGTAATTCTGAGTGCAAGTGGATGACTTTTGGCTATCCTCACAGGCAAGTGTCAGCTGCATTGTATATCACAGAGACAGCAAAACATGACGGATTCATCCTGCAGCCGGTGACTGCCTCTCCACGGCCGCCTGATTGTGCATTGATCGTGTAATGTGGGAGTGTCTCGCTTCTCTAAGGCTCTGAGCGCGCCAGACACACTGAACTCCGGTGTGTGGTGTCGGGTGGCCGCCCCTCTGTCGCCATCCTGCCTGTCACTGGGTTTTCGCTGGGGCTGCACTTTCTCAACAAATCCCTGACCCGACGTGCATATACTTTCTCTCTCTTTTTCCATTTGCATTTTCTGTGTGTGTTTGCGTGAAGGATGTAGACCGATAAAGAGAGAAAGAGTATGTGGCATCAAGGAGGACAGAAAATGAGAGGGACCAAGAGTGGGTTTATGAGACTGAGCTCTGCCACTGTCGTCTGCTTGTCTGGGGCAGCAGACGCCCTTATGATAGAGGTAAGATGGATGCCCCCATGATGCACTGACAGAGAGGAAGTCTGAGTCATATCTGCTTCCAGCCATTTCTTTATCACCAGCTGCTCTGAATGTAACCACTGCTATATATACAGTCTCTGTTTGAATTGAAATGTCTGAGATATCACTGTAAATGATTCATATTTCAAAAAATATCTCACACAACTTTCTCATGCAACATAAGTGTTATTAACAGCAATACTGCCACAATCACAGCTGTTCACAGCAAAAAAAAACATTTCTTTATCAGTATTTTTGTCTTGTTTTCAAGAACAAATGTCCAACCATTATTAAGGCAAGATTAATTACTGGTAACCTACATTTATAAATCTATAAAATTCGTAAACCTAAGGGTAAATAAATAAAAAAGTTAAATAAATAAATTTAAATTAATAATATAATAAAAAAACAATTAAAATACAATTTAAACAAGTTTCCCAGCATATTGTTATTGTTAACTAAATCTATTTAAAGTTTTAATTTTTGTTAATTGAAATAAAATTAAAATATAAATTTTATATGGAAAAAACTTAAATTAAAAAAAAATTTGAAGTACTAAAATGACTAAAACTAAAACTGAAATAAAAATAAAGCTAAATAGAATTTAAAAAAAAATCATTTACATTATTATTTACATTTAATTAATTTAATTACATTTAAACAAAATTAAAATGAAAAACGTAAATATAAGAATAAAAGCTATTTCAAAATATGAATAAATACTGCAACAATATATAAATAATACTAAATAAACAGTTTTCCAGTGTAAATAAGACAAAAATATTGATTAAGAAAATTATTTTGCAGTTATCTAAAAAGAGGAACAGGAAAATCAAACACCCAGAAACATTTTTTTTTTTTTTTTAAAGGCTCAAGGTGTCCCACAGTAACCATGGTTCAAATGGACAGTTTATCTTCATTTTGAACAGCGAGCCGTGTCAGGCCTTTCTCAAATAAAGTACACTCACACACCTCAACCTCAGCATTTGCCGGCCATCTATCTCTGTTTGGCTGATGCCCGTCCGCAATTCACTTTGACAAATGTACAAGAACAGGACACTCAGCTTTGGCTGAGAAGGTCAGGATTTCAAACAGAGCTGATTACAAAGCGATGCTGCTCTGCTGATGGATGATTGTTGGAAAGTGAACTCTGGCGGCTTATCAATGAATTATTTGGGGGCGGTTCTGGCATGCCGTGAGCTCCACGTGTAAAATCGGCTGGAAAAGACAACCTCTGGAAGTTAAATCGCCTCATGACGTCTTAAGGAGATGGGTGAGTGTTGGACAAAGGAGAGTGAAAGGATGCTAATGCATGGCCGTGCGCTGTGATTGCATAATGCCGCAATTAAAAGATTTCCTGTCACATCGCTAAATGATAAATGTGGATTCATTACAGGCAGAGCGTTTCTGAGTTTTATTAGCAATGATGAGTGAGAAGAAACCGTGCATGAGAGGAAAGGGTCTCACCTGCCGACTTTGGAGTGAACTTGTCGCGGTTTGCCGCACACACGGCCAGGAGCCGATAGCCGAGGTCCAAGTCGAAACCCTGCTGCGCTGCCACGCGGCTTACGACCTGTGAAAAGAGACCACATGAACGTTAAAACGGGTCTTTGTTTACTCATGTGGGTTTGGCTGCATGTTTGGCTCCATTATTTGCATTCACAAGAGAGGCGCAAACACAAAGTTCTTCGATTAAAGACTGAAGGAAAATCAAGCTGAAATGTTCTAAACACACTCTTTAACATTAAGGCTATTGAATTTTTCAATAGTCTACATGAGCTATGTGCAATTAAGCTTCCTTGAAATTCTACCCCAGACTCCCATGAGAGACGCGAGAAGCAGCGGTACACTCGCATCACCCGGCTACCACCCCCTCTTCCTTGTACACCAAATATCTCTCCAAAAACTACTCATAAAAGAGCAATTTCCCTTTTTTAGTGCAATCATATCAAATATTTATATATGTGCATGAATAATGTATTCAAAGATAAAACAGCCACCTCCACTGATGCAGAATAGTGTTAAGACTGTGTTGATATTTGCAGGGCACGATTGATGAGCTTTCCCCAGAGATCTGTGTGACTGGTGCGCAGACGTCTCTGTTTGTTCTCTGAATACCCTGATCCGCAGAGACCACAGCCCGCACTTGGCCCCTTGAACTCGCAACTCCAGCTTCTTTCAAAGCATCTTGTGATCTTTCGTGGAACAATTCAAAAGCGTGTAAATAAAACTCTAAAGCCACATGTAAGACAGAGACGGTAGGTGACAATGTTACCACACAGAATACAAAACCGAGGCTTTACCTCTGGAATCTCTTAAAGGGACCGTTCACCCAAAAATGAACATCATTTACTCACCATCAAACCTGCATGACTTACTTTCTTACAGAACACAAAATGAGAAGTTAGCCAGAATGTTCAAGCTGCTCCATTGCATACATTGAAAGTGAGTGTTGACCAGGTTGCCATCAAGCTTCAGAAATGACAAATAACTACCAAAAGAAGTGGTGACTAGGGCTGTATATTCCAAGTCTTCTTAAATAATACAATATCTTTGTGGAAGGAACCAGGGGTGTCATGACGAAGAGGAAGATTAGGACGATTCTAAGATCCCAGGTCAAACAGAGCGAAATTTAAATTATTATTTACTCCCAATTCCGTTCTGCCCTATATGAATAATGGCTAAGACAAACAAATTAATGAATGTACCATGAATATGATTTTTTCAAGCGCGTTGCACTGAAACCTTATCGTAATTGTTAAAATTTCCAAGGATCAGCATTCTTCACTAAAAGCAATCGGGCAGATCAGTCATAGAGACTTGAAACTTTGAGGGCTGGTAGTACTCACACCATCTACAACGTCACCAAGGCTCACCCCCATTGGCCTGACGGGGGCACTACAATGGTCAAAAGTACGAAATGGCTCATAACTCCTAAACCGTTAGGAATAGGCTCAAGTGTCTTATATTGTTGGAATCCTTGGCTCAAGACGGATATGCATTAGATTCGCACAATTTTCAGGTATTTTGGATTTTTTGAAAAACTTACTTTTGCGAACTAGTCCTAGGTTTTAGACCCGATCGGAACCAAACCAGTGCAGCAAGATTCTCTGGAGTCTGATTGTTAATAAAATTGATTCATGGTCCCTAAGGGCCGCCAAAACATTTGAAGCAGGTGGAGCCACTTTTACTAAAATGGCTATAACTCGTGAACGGAATGAGACATTTTCACCAAACTCAGCGCACCCATGTAAGAGCTCATTCTGTAGTTGAGTGAAAAAGAACATGGCGACTGGCCACTTGGTGGTGGTATAACAGGAAAAAAACATGAAAATGGCTATAACTACTTCAACAGTTAGTCCGATCGACTAGAAAATGGGCATGCAGTGTCTTCGTACGAGCTGTCATGACTGTCTATGAGGACATTGATGCATCTCAAAAAACAAGTCTGCCATCGGCCACTGAAATTTGAGCAGCTGTCAGACAAGTTTAACGGAGGCCGATCGGAACGAAATTTGCTGGGCCTGTTTGACTCACGTCCTTAGAGGTCCGTGAGAAATTCGAAAGAAATCGGCAACCGGGTGGAGCCTTCGCATTTTTCAAGTGCGTAAAGGGTCATGTATCACACGATTTTTCATGCACGCCCATGACATTCATACCACATGGTAGAACTCCTCATTCTGAGAAACTTTGCCTCTAGGACCGCTGCTGTCCAGCAAATCTTTCATTAAATATTGGAGATTATTTCAAAAAACAACTTTGGCGAACTAGTCCTAGGTTTTTGGCTCAACCTCAATAACCGTTAAAAAGGTAACGGTAAATTGTATGGTAAACAAATGGTAAATTGCCTGTATTGGCAGTAATTGGTCTGTTCCATCTATGATCGGTATGGTTACAGGCTTGCTAAATAAAACATTATACCTGTAGGCATGTGCTTATAGGCCTTAAAGCACTTGAAACCCGATAATTGCTGCTCACAGCTATATATATATATATTGGGAGCTTTATCACCCCAGTCACCATTTACTTTCATTATTTGAAAAATAGCAGTGTGAACATTCTGCCAAAAATCTCATTTTTATTCCATAGAAAACAAACAAACAAACAAAAAGAAACAAAAAAATATATATACAGGTTTGGAGCATCACAAGGGTAAGTAAAAGGGTAAATAATTTTTGGTAAACTATTCCTTTAAAATGATACAGCAGAGATAGAAATACTGAAATACTTCAGACTGACAATGAGATAAAAAAAAAAAAAAAAAACCTGGTTGCACTGGTTAAGATGCCTATTTTCAGCTAAGTTATGGATTTAAATATTGCTTTGAATAACATTCAATTTGAAGAATTTCACTTTGTCTCCCCTTTCACTCTCTATTATTCTATCCATCAAGAATGACACAACCAATATAGAACGAGAGGCATTCAACCTTTTGTAATATCTGCTGTGAAATCTGAATGAGGCTGCACATGATCTTTAATAACTCATGTATCACACTGCTGCAGCTGTGCGCTGCATTTATCCACTTACTAACCTTCTCAATTCTTAACACCCAGCACTTGACGTGCAATTTATGTCCCACATCGAGTGCAAACGTGACTCTTCTTAATCATAAATTGTCATACATCTGCTACCAAGGTGGTGCAACAAAAATGACAAATCAACCCTGCGCTGACAGATATCTATTTGTGATTTAATGGTCAAAAAATGGCTTAATGGGATTCTAGGATGGCATCTATGAAACTGAAAACCTAAAGATGTTTTTTGTCCTCCAGTTTTGGGGATTTTTGGACAGGCAGAGCCACTGCATTCTTGCCAAACTTTAATTTCCTTTCTGCAGCTGCACTTGCCAAACGCAGCAGCCAGGCGTTCTGCCATGAGGGCTGGTATAGATTCCACTGGCGTTTAGAAATGCATCCTCTCATAAGCCTTTTCCACATAATCTCTCTTCTCAGAATGCAGGCCTAAAATATTAAGTGATTCAAAAGAAAAAAAATTAGAATCACTGAGCCACGCAAATGTCTTGTCTTACAGTTTTGCTAAAGGGCCGAGCACATAAACAGTGACAAGCAATATAATACACAAAGAAAAAATGTCTGTTTATTTCTTTTCATAGCGAGGCTCATAGCACTGCAGATATGCAAGGGTTGACAAGAAAAGACAGTGGAACAGCAGAGATAGTTGTCATCGCAAAAACTACTGACAGTTTGGAGATGTCATTTATCATTTGGCTGAGTGCTGATATTGTGCAGCTGGGAGACAATGGAAGAACAGCTCCATATGTAGGTCTGCGGAGAGCAGAGAGCTACCTGCTGCCTGAGGGGAAATGTGTAAGACATGTCCACATCTGTCAACCAACATTCTTATCTCCCCAGTTCTTTCATCCCTCCACAAACCTCACCGCTACATCCTCACCTGGGGAGAAGAACCTCTCCGCTGCTCTCTGAGGGACCGCACCGCATCAGACAAATTAATTACAATATACAGAGCGCAAACATACCGCACATCCTTTCAGAGTGAGCGTGTGTGAATACGGTGTCTGGGGACACATTGTCATGTACACACGTGACATTAACTGCAGAGAGAGAGGGAGGCTGAACTAAACTCAGGCTTGTCAGAGCCGTGCAACAGCAAGGAGGTCTGGAATACCTGGAGAAAGCTGTCCGTTAACATTTGCATTCATCTCAAGGGCAGTAGCATGGCTGGCGTAGAAAGCCCTGGAAATTTGCGATGCAGCCAGGTTGTTAAGAGCTAATGCCATGTGACTAATCAAAAAAATGTGTCATGAAAATGCCAAACAAGTGACTATCTTGAGCTGTGACATAAAACAGCATGTACACTACCATCAAAAGTTTGAAATAATTGTGATTTTTTTTTGTTTTTTAAAGAAGTCTCTTATGCTCAACAAGGCTGCATTTCAGTAATATTGTGAAATATTATTATAATTTAAAATAATTGTTTTCTATTTTAAAATGTAATTCATTCCTGTGATGGCAAAGCTGAATTTTCAGCAGCCATTACTCCAGTCTTCAGTGTCACATGATCCTTCAGAAATCATTCTAATATAATGAAACATTTCTTATTATTCTTATCAAATGAAAACAGTGTTTGCTGCTTAAGAGCATAAGAGACTTTCAAAAACATTAAAAAAAAAATTAAAAAAAAATAATTATTCCAAACTTTTGACCGGTAGTGTACGTTCATTCATTAAAATTGAAAAAAGCTATGAAGGGGTTCAATCAGTAATTTAATGGAATGTTAAATATGGGGTTTACAGGGCAGGCCTGTATTTATAGAATAATAATTACATTGTCGTTGACAAAAAGTTGTCATTTAGTTACAAAGCTCAATATTAATCTAGAATTGTGTCCTAAATGACGCACTTTGCACTATGTACTCTATTGTCTAGTGTATGAATATTATTAGGTTATTTTATCATTCAACATCAGAGTCTGATACTGATTTTTTTAGATTACATTTTAATTAAGATTATGTTAATATGACTAAATTTAAATAATTTTAAGACTTACAAGTGTCCCCCTGGAGGTTTGCTGTGGCCCCTTCGTGGGCCCCGGCCCCCTGGTTGAGAACCAGTGATCTAGGATATATAATGGCAGCTATTTTAAAGAAATCTCAGTAAAGATAACTGATGTCTAGCTAGATCAAACGTATTCTCAAAGCCTCCCAGTAAATCATTATCTGAGGAATTTAGATCACAGAGTGGGAGTGGGACTGAAATAAGTCCAGTGAAAATCAATGGAAAATGTCTGTACACCCATGAAAAGCACCTGGACTGGAGGCCTGAATCAGACTGAAGGTGCTAAACACTGGCAGTGTGCCATAATCAATGACTGTCATGGAGAATGTGGGACAGGGGACTACTTTTCAACCTACTGTATGTTCTGGACCACTAGCATCACCAAACAGAATTAAATTTGAAAAAATGTTTTTCAAAAACATTTCTGGGGGAAATCAGCCTACTAGTGGCTTACTTTTTTACTTTTAGCTTATTGAGAGAGTAGAAATTATTTTAACATAAAAAAAAAAAAAAAAAAAAAAATTAAACCACCTTTACACACCAGTCTCTTTTATACACATATAAAAAAGAGAGGTTACAGGAGGGAAGAAAAAACAGGGAGAGATGAGTGGGTGGGCAGAGGGACACATGAAGCGTGACTGTTGCTTTAACCTTCGTCACTGGCCCCTGACATGAAGACAAGACTTGAGCAGCTGCTGGCTTACCGTCAAGCATCCCATAAGGCTTTGCTCAAAGGGCCGCTGGAAGGCTCGTGGGTCTCCGCACCAGTCCAGCAGCTCTGTGGCCGCCGTCTGAAAATTGGCCGGATTCTGTAAGTGCTGTTTGAAGAGAAGAAATCAAATAGCGCATGGTTAATATATTGAAGTTTTTAACCATAAAACTTCAACACGACACGCATTAGCACGTAAATATCATCATTTTCTGTTTACACAGAGACACATGCAGGAATTCTAGGATGAGCATTAGTAAGTTCACCCACCTAGAAAAATATTTCCACAAAATGATGATTTAGAAAACCATAAAATAAAATAAAAAATCATTTTCTCTTAAAGGGAATCCTCTTGTTATTCTAAACCCATACAATGGAAGTCAATAGTAACCAAAACTGACTGGTTAACAACATTTTTAAAATATTTTGTGTTTCACAGAAGAAAAAAAGTCATACAGATGAAGGTGAGAATGATCACAGTGACAAATGAAGACAGAATTTTCATGTTTGGGTTAATTGTCCTTTTAATTTCTTTTTTTTAATAAAAATATGAGCTTTATATTTTTAAATATTGTATATACTTCAGTCAGCCCCTGCCAGAACCAAGCCGGTAACCCAAGGCCTCCTGGTCTGAATGCAGCTGTGCATTCTGGGACAGATCCACTCTTCTGACAAAGAGCTCAGTGTGCTTCAAGGCCTCCTCACACACCGCAGTACGTCCTAATCCAGACTCTTCATCATCTTTTGTCCACTGATGTAATAGATCTGCACCTCTGAAAGCCATAGTCAAGGAGGCCGGCCAATAAGGCGTGCACAAGAGGGAGGGCTTTGTGGCAGAACTGAATGAGAAAAGGCTTATTCTCTTTTCCCTACGATTTTTTTATTTATTGAGCGCCGAGGTTGTTTATCCTCCCCTCAGGACTGCCCTCCCCCCACCCAAACTCTCCTGCGACTGGTGGCGCACAAGACACGACAGGAAATTTAAACAAACGAGCAATCTGTACACCCTCTTCAGAGCCTTTGCACGTTTAATGCTCTGGCAATGTTTAGCCGCTCAGAGGAGGAGACTGTGCACTTTGAAGACCATTATACTCCGACGGACACCTCCTCTTCCCCGGCTTGCAGCGAGGAAGCGGCATTGTCTTCCAAGGGCGGCAGAGGTCGCCATTTGAATGAGCGGCTTTGGTGTGTGTGTGTTGACAAAGAGCTCATCTGACAAAGAGCCAATGTCTACTGCTGCAGAACCCTGCTGAGTAAATCCTACACAGCATAAGGGATATGCGGGTAGTGAACGTTCAGCCCTCTCACCAAAAAAAAAAAAAAAAAAAATCCATTTTGAGGAAGGTAATTCTTTGTTTAAGCGAACATTCTGATGTCAGGGTCCAACCGCACGATTATGAGGAAAGAGAGGAGGGGATGAAAAGCTCGCCGTTGTGATGGTAGGCACTCAGAGCGGTGTGTCAGCAATGAAGGCTTTTTGGCAGGATCGCAACACAGGTGTTAACGTAACAGTGGCCAAATCTCAGCACTCCACCTTTCCCCTGCCAAGCACACGGTGTCCAAACAGGACCTCTCCACCTCAGGGCAGCTCTGTGTGTTGTGAACAGTCACTCCAGAGGCATTAAATCATGTTGCGTGACCAGGTCTGGACATCTACGATTCTGATCATCTATACTGCAAATCACTGTATTTAACATAAAGTGGCAGTATAATGGAAGATTTTTTTGCTGTTTTCTTGCTGTTTTCCCAGTCCAGTTATAGTAACTAAGATGCAAAAACACATCACTGTGAAGCAAGCATTACAATATTTACTTGACGTTTACACACACAGTTCACATACATGGAAAACCTGGAAATATCAGAGTATTTTAAAAGTAGGATTTCCAGGAATGGACAAGTCAAAAAACTGATAAAATCTTCATTTAAAAAAAAAAAAAAAAAAAAAAAAAAAAAAAAAAACCACCCCACAAAACAAATTTCTATTTCTATAAATATACCTTTTTTTTTTTCTAGAAACACTTCACTAAAATATTTAAATCACAATACAATTTCTAGAAAATTATTTTTTTTAATCCAGCTTTGCCTAGTTTTCCATTTTTCAGGTTTTTCAAGTGGACTATTTATAATATATGTGACAATGGTCCAGTCATAAGGGTCAATTTTTTTGAAATTGAGATATATACATCATCTGAACAATATCTGGCTGAGATACAACAATTTGAAAATCTGGAATCTGAGGGTGCAAAAAAAAAAAAATTTACAAAATATCTTCATGGAACATGATCTTTACTTAATATCCTAATGATTTTTGGCATAAAAGAAAAATCAATAATTCTGACCCATACAATGTATTATTGGCTAATGCTACAAATATACCCGTGCGACTTATGACTGGTTTTGTGGTTCAGGTTCACATATAATAAGATATTATAAAGTATATAATAAGATGTACAGAACATGACTCTAAATATACTAAATTTAAAATACTAAATTAAGTAAATGAAACTCATATTTGGTCAATTTCTGCAAAGAAATCTTCAAATTATTCAACCACATGCAAGACTTCACTCAGACAAAAGACAAAAAAAAAAAGGGTGGTGGTGGGGGGGGGGGTGGCTGGGATCCTTAAATCTTAAGGGCAATTGCTCTCATCAACTAATCTGTCAGAGGAAGTCCCTGAGCACGAGCTCATTTCATCAGTCCTACACGGGACATGGACCATGAATAACTGCCTCCTCCAGCATCAGAATACTCTTCAGCAAATTTGTATTCATGTTCCATGTGAATGATAATTTCTTCTTGCTTAAGAAGAAAAGAGAAAAGAAAGACTCTAATTAAACTGAGTCGCTGTGGCATGTTTCACTTATTATTTCTAATCATTAAATTCCTCCTCATGTTCTTGATGGAGAATGAGCCAAGACAATTGTTCTGATCATCCAAACGTTTATCATGCATTCAAAGGTAAACAATGTGAATGATAAGAGTTTCAGTTTTAGTTAGTTAGCAGAATAAATTAAAGCTGCACAAATAAGAAAAAGAAAACGGGGCCACTATTCAATGTTTAATAAGTAGTTAAACTGAACAACAAAACTGTAGGAAAATTGATTTGGGTGAGTGTGAGATTCTGTTGAATGCAACAGTTCTCCTTGAGTTGATTGTGATGTCAGTCTGCTCCTCTCAGACAGAAGAGGATCTCATTTTGTGTGATTGACAGCTATTGGCTGCTGACTGCTCAGCGTGCGGGCTTTAACTGCTGGTGAGGAAGCCCGCAATGAGAAAACAGAGGAATTCTGTAGGAAGGGCTCTGTAAATGAAACTCAGATGGCAGTGCGAGAGACTGGTTGTATGAGAATAGAAAAAAGTCAAAGAAGTCAAGAGAGAAAATGGTCCATTTGATCGACATTACAATCACAACATGCTGATGGCTTCATGTGGGTGTTAGTCATGAGATTGGACATAATGTTTTACACTTCTGTCATTATAACCAACTGAGTAAAGTTGAGGGAAGAATAGATTGTATGACAGGCAGGCGCATGATTGAGTGACAGGATGACAGAATGATGAAAAGAGGGAAACGGGACAGAGAGAAGAGGAAACACCCCTACTAGATTGAAAGAGTATAAGGTTTTTGACATATTGACATCACAAACATAGCAACATTTAGAAATTGTCCACATATTGGCATTTACATATACTGTAGATGCAGAGGTCATTTACATATAGAAGTCTTAAAGGTACAGAGGCAAAAACTGCTTGGTTATTTTTAAGGGTCAGAAAAACAGTTGTGTAAAACTATATTACTGATGTTGGTGCTAAAACCTTGATAAAAATAATATGTGGACATCAGGGGAAAAAAATAAAATGATAAAAGTACAATTCCAAATACAAATACTGTGTCTGCTTAAATTGAGCTCACTGGGACAACAGTCCTGGTGGCAAAACAGACAACTCTCACCACACTAAATGTGCCATATCAATATGATTAATGAGCAGCAATCGATTGAGTTTTGTCTTTAGTTTTAATCAGGCTCAATCTGCTATGCAAAACGGAGATAACAGTGTCATTTGTAACCAATTAAATAGGCTCAGAAATTCAATGGATTCTTACATGCTCTAGACATGATCTTATTAGTGCTAAGACTTGCCTAATTGATGCAGAGACAACAAAGCCTAGCAGAAAACTGTGTGGACATGAAAAATCCTGAACTGTCTGTAATTTACAAGTTGGTATGTCAAATATTCCCATAAATCTGTCAAGAGAAGTATAATGTCACACCTGCATAGCACACTGCAATTATCAGTCTAGAATCAAAAAATATAGTGTTAGGTTATACCTACTTTTGTGTGTGTGTGTGTGTGTGTAAGTTTGACTATAGTTGTGTGTTTTTTTTTTTTTTTTTTTTTTTTTTTTTTTTTTTTAAATTGTCCTCACCAGTATAATGAAACATGAGCACATTTGAAGTGGTTCTCACAAAATGAAGTGCTCTTAAATTAGTCAAACTTTTGCTTTAAATGTACAGATACCTACTGATAGGTTTACGGTTTAGAAAAACATTATATATATAAAACTGATAAAAACAATAGAGTGTCTAATTATAATTAATTGTCTGCATATAGATAGATAGCTATGTAATGTGTCTGTTTGTGCACACAAGAACAAGTGATCGGATGATAGGAGATGCCCGGGGAAAATACCCGGGGAGGACAACAGAGTTCAGACACCAACCATATTCAGCAACCTGATATGAGCCAAGTCTGGAACAATGAACAGAAAGACAAACAGACGGTCATTGTGTCACTGTGGTTCTTTTCTCCTCACCTGTTTGATGCACAGCAGCCTGTCATTGGTCTGCTGTATGTGCCTGTCCATCGAAGGAATCGAGTTCATCTTGACTGCTGCCTCTTTCTCTCTACCTGGAAGCCATTAAAGTTCTTCTCTCTGAAAAATGGACAGACAAAGAAAGGAGTGTGTCAGGCTGAGAGAAAAACAGGAGAGCACTTCAGCACAAATCTGTGATCTCCTCACACGCTCAACAAGGCCCTGAAAGACACTGAGTGCTCGGATGACATTTCAGTAGTGGGTGAGGAGGAGCCGTACCATCCATCTTTCATGTTGACGGTGTAACTTTGACACTCCTCTCAGTTTCTTACAAGTAAAGCACAACCGTGATCTTCATAAATAGCCAGCAACGTCAACACAACTCATTAATGATGTAAGTGAAGTATGTGTGCTGAATGGATGTGTACTTACACTCCAATCACACCTCTACAAATGCCTGAACCCCATCAGTGTGTCCATTACACGCTGCTAAAGGTATCAGGCCTTACATTCAAGGTTATCAATTTAGCCACTGCGGGCTGATTTACTGTTGTGTTCACTGGCAAATAAACATGGGGCCCCGTGGCCAGCGCTGTAACTCACTGCGCCGACACGTGGAAGGATTAATTGGTGAGGAACGGGAATGCTGGGACTTCATCTCTCATCTGACCACTTTACTGCCATCACTTTTAAAATTCCAAGGCACAAATGTGGAAAAAAAGAGCCAGAAAACAAAATTCCCCCACCACCCCCTGCAGCAGTCTGATAAAGCGCTCTTCAAATACCTTGGCTGTGTGTGTGACAGGATGGGGAGCGTCTCTGGCTCTCAGGAGGGTTAGATAGTGCCCTATATATGTTAAAGCAGTCAGTGCATTTCAGGAAGTGATGTCGGGACAGGTATTAAGGGTGCTTTCTTAAGCCTGCATGAAATGTTTAAGCATGTAAGTCACGGATGAGACGGCATGCCTGGTACCTGCATAATAGAAGTGTGCTGAACCCACAAAGCCAGATTCATACAACAGCACAACATGCTCCATTTTTAGCCTAAATCACCACCAAATGTGCAACTGACTGCAATCACTGCAAAATAATAACAATAATAATAATAATTATTATTATTATTATTAATCAGTATATGTATTGTTTTCCAATAATAATAAAAAAAAAAAAATCATTCTCAAAAAATATAAACTCTCCTGGAAGAAAAATTGTTTCTTCTGTAAACAATATAGACTTGTTGTAATTTTTTTTTTTTTCACCTTCATTAGCATAAACACTACATTTTGTTCACTACCGTTCAAAAGGCTGGGGTCAGTAAGATTTTTTTTGAAAGAAAGTCACTAAGGCTGCATTTATTTGATCAAAAATACAGTAAAACAGTAATATTAATTATCTATATTTTTATATTTTAAATAATATTTTGGTCAATTTAATACATCCTTTCTGATTTAAATCTTACTGAAAAAACAAAAACAAAACTATACTCTCTAAACAAATCATATCTTATGCAATTTTGCTTCTAAATTAAATATTATTAAATTATATTTTTAAATTTAGATTTTTTCAAACTGAAAACTAAAAAGGGATGGCACTAAATACAGCAAGGGTGGGGGTTCAATTCCCACAGAACAGTGCGAACAGAAGTTTGTCCCTTGAATGCAATGTAAATCGCTCTGGATATAAGAGTACACTTTTGGCAAAGATGCTCTGACAGGATTTGGGTCGGTGTGGCTGCAGTGACGGTCAAAGGCCAGCAGGTGTCTCTCTCTCACACACACACTGCAGCCCTGCCACCCTGACCATCAGCACCACCACAAATAACTGCTGAGTGTTCCTTTAAGCCTTTACAAGCGCTACAAATCCTCTGCTCCAACCCACTAACAGGGAACGCTCAAATCAGAGGCTCGCCTGTCTGACCTTGTGGCTATTGATTAACTATTTCCCTCCTTACCATGCTGTCACTCTCACCTCCAGATACGAGCAGTGAGAGGAAGAATGGGGGGTGGGAGAATAGAAAGAGTGCTCTCGTTCTCCTCCTCCTCCTCTCTCTCGTGAGACGGCTTTTGTTTGGTGTGCAAACTCGAAGCTACGGGCTTCAAGAGGGTGATGATGACATGAAAACATCATTACAGTGGCTGCTGAACATCCTGATCTATGACGTCAGAGAGCCGTAAAGCAGAGCCTAGAGTCCAAAACTCCACACAGCTTGATCACGCATCCCTCTCTCTCTCACTCTCTCTCTCTCTCTCTGTCGCTCTCTCACCCCTCAGGCAATGAAGGCTGGAAAAACACCAGTTATATAACACACCAACTACCTCAATGAAAACAAACTCTTGTTCTCATTATTCAAAGAGAAGCAGAAGCTAGCGATGGAGTCACTCCAAACAGAAAGTTTACAGTCAGATACTTGGCCACGATGGCAGCATTTCACAATATTTCACTGCTCTTGGCCCTGACTAACTCAAATCACATATCCTTTAGATATAATAATAATAATTATTATTATTATTATTAAATACACACACACGTTACTTAAACACTTTATACTTAAACTCGTTATTCATTAAAACTACTTTAAAAAAAATACGTTGACAAGCGTGACAAAACGTGAAACCAATGACTGTTCCAATTAACCAATATTAGTTGTATAAAATCACATTTTATGGAATTCACCGTCAAACTGTACAAAACGAGATTATCCAGGTATTCAGAAGTAAAACAGCAGGGTAGAGAAACTAAACCTCAAAAAACAGTAGGATAAATCATATCAGATGAACGAGACTAGACAAAATTCATACTGTCAGAACAAAAACAAAAGCAAGGAAGTGATGTATAAAAACGCATTGTGTTTAATCTTCAGAAAGGTGAGGTCAGAAAGAGGGCTGAGAGAGAGAGAGAGTGAGGACTTATTTTGTGCAGGGAAAATTATCTCTTCATAATCAGACACACGCCGCATGAGTGAGTTTTGCATTTCCACTCACGCTTGACTCCCTTTTCAAAGGTAGCTCTCTATAAATACCATCAGTCACTCTCTTGGGTTAAGGACAGGGATTGAGAGACTGATACCAGCCTGGAACACAATTCAAGAAAAAGGCCAAGCTTAAAAGACAGATCATAATTACAGCTCACGCTCTGATCCGACCAAGAGATCTTCTCAAAGCAACACGTGGTGTAAACTTCTCATTCGCCACTTTAATGCATGCAGAACAATAGTTCTACACAGCCAGAAATTGAACTCAATCAGCATAATGTCTTTTCAATCCTATTCTGGCCAAGAGCTGCCCACATAGGCAGGAAAGATCTGTCTGACCGACATGTAAAATCAACAATCACAACTGATCTTAATTTTACGACATTAACAGGGACCCAAAAATAAAAATTCTGTCATCATTTCCCTTCATGTCGTTCCAAACGTGTATAAGTTTCTTTCTTCTGTGGAAAACAAAAGATATTTAAAAAAATATTGGAAACCACAGAAAGTTACTGACAAAAGTACAGACATTTCTCAAAATATCTTTATGTTCCAAAGAAGAAATATACAGAGGAATATATACTTCTGCTCTAACCTAGTTTACTTTTCTTCTTCAAAGAATCTCAAACACAACTTTTTCATATTTAACTATTTCCATAGATTCCAATGACCTGTCAAACTAATCCAGTGATTAGTTCTCCATCAAAACAGTTCATAAAACTCATCTTCATTTGTGTGTGAACTGGTTAACTCTTGATTACAGGGTGTTGCATAGCATCAGCCAATCAGATTGGAACTTGTGATTTCAGGCAGGTCTTGTGCACAGTATGCTTCAGCCAGTCAGTGCATGGACTGTGGGCGGTCTGTGGGTGTAACATATGAAACTTTCAGCTTGGCTGATCAGAGCGCAGTCATACTAAAGATCAGACCAGACTGCCAGCGGAGAGGAGACAGAGGAAAGTGTCTCAGCACCTGTTGGTGTGACCGCCGCAGCTGAGTGGCAGAGCATTTGGGGCTAAATTCTGCCGTCTGCTTCGATCGATCACCACAAACTAACCTTAAGCCACATATAGTGCCACAAAAAGTATTTGGACACTTACATTATCATTCAAAAGTTTGGTGTCAGTACATTTTTTTATGTTTTTGAAAGTCTCATGCTCACCAAGGCTGCATTTATTTGATTAAAAATAGAGTAAAAACAAATATTGTTAAATATTTGTTACAAGTTTTTAATTTAAATATATTTTGATATGTATTAATTTATTCCTCTGATAGTCATTACTCCTGTCTTCAAAGTCACATAATCCTTCAGAAATCATTTGAAAGAATCAGATCGAATTTGCTGCTCAAAAAAACATTTCTTATTATTACCAATGTTAAAAACAGTTGTGCATCTAATTAGCACAGAAGGGCGCGTCAATCGATCGCTTAACGCCGTCGCGGAGGTTCTATTTTTCCGGTAAAACCACAAAACAAATGCACACAAACATGTCCCTGCTCTTGATATACAACCATTGATGGACATCTTTGATTTTAATGAGAAAAAAAAAAAAAAACTATGCATGGGCGGATTAGAACACGCAACCTTTGATACTGTTAACAAAAATTATACCACTAGACCACTATAGAATTCAAATATTTATTGCGGATTGATATATTTATTCACTAAACTGAAGAATCTCAGAACTAAAAATAAATTGTACTGTGAAACCATCACATTAAACATGAGTTCTCAATGTACTATTGAATTTGATTTCTGGACATCGTAATGTTATTTTTTTTTTCTACAATTGTTATTGTACATATATGATATAGCATTGTATTAGCAGCAGTTTCGTTCACTGTTTTATTTCTTTATGCTTTATAAAAAAAATTAAAAAAAAAAAGGTCCCCCCCAATGTTCAAGACGTGGTTGCGGCCTTGCATCTAAAAATTTTTGTGGAAACCATGATACATTTTTTCAGGATTCTTTGATGAATGGAACAGCATTTTTTTGAAATCGAAAGCTATTGTAACGTTATCAGTGTCTATTAATGCATTCTTGCTGAATAAATATATTAATTAAAAAAAACATTTAACTGAACCTAAACTTTTTTGATGTTATTGCATGATTGGATAACAAAACTTAAAACCAAATAGCTTGGCAAACAAATTATGCTAGAGCATCTCTGAACTAACACTATTCCATTCAAGTGGCCCTAAATTTGTTTCTCATAAACAAAGGCAGCATCTAAAATTTAAAACCCATAAAATCTATTTTTAGTCAATTAATTTGCATGAAAAGTGCATGAAAAGTGTGCTTGTGTTGCTTGTCTCCTAAAGCAATGATCTTCTTATATTTTAAGTCTAACTTAACATTTTCAAGCCCACTGTGTATGAGAAGTACACAAACTTTCCCAAAATTGTTTTGCTATAATCAACTAATTCAAACACCTTTTATGAAGATGAAATTCAAAAAGTGTGTAATATGCAAATAGTGAAACATAACCAAGCACATAACCATACTGTTTTTGCTCTGAAGCCATTTTCCGTGTGTGTGGCGAGGAGCAGCGAGCTGGACAGTGGCCCCTGCAGACAACACAAGGCAGCATTTGTTATGTGAGTCCAGAAAGGCAGCGTAAAGGCTCTCCACTGCTCTCTATTGTCCTGACCTAAAATGTGCCGTAATCTCCCGAGCAGTCTCTCTAGCACCATATGTGTGTGTGCTGGCCTCCTCCTGCCCCCATCTCTCCTTTTTCCCTCTTTTTCTCCCCCATTCTCTCCTGCCACTCAATCCGCCCCTCCTCCCTCCCTCTCTCTCTCTCTCTCCTCAGAACCCAGGCAGCGCGCTCCTTTAACAGGCTGGGGAATGGATTCATTTCATCTAATGTGGTTTGGTCTGAAGCAGAGCCACTCACCCTGAGCAAGAGGCTCCCCACTGCAGTCATGTGTTTTCATACAAGCCAATCAACACGGCCGCACCGGCTCACCATCTTCCCCCACCACCGCCCTCCCTCTCTCTCTTCCTCTCATGCTCTCTATTTATTTCTTTCACTCACTCTACCTTCCTCTTACTCTCAAACCGAATCCCCCTTTCCGCTCCCTCCCCCCTCCCTTTCTGCCACCCCCTCCTTTTCTTCTTTACTCTTTACATCTGCCTGAGGCTTTCTTTTTCATTCTGGTCACAAGGTACTTAGCTACTGACTCAAGTCTGCTTTTCTGTCCCTTCACCTCTCTCCTCACCTCATCCTCCACCATATCACAGTCCCCATCCTTCCTGCTCGCTTTAATTTGTCTTTTCTCTTCCTCTTTCTATACCTGTCTCTTTCTCTCGCTCTCTCTCTCTCTCATTATTTGTTCGGAGCTCGGATCTGTTGGGATCCCTGCTGGAACAGAAGGTTGGTGTGGCCCATCTGTGAGCGGATCGGAGAGGGGAGGGCATATGTACAGACAGACCACCCCTCACCACAAACTCCCCTGAACTAACAGACTATTTTAATTAGTGGTCAACCATTAAGGTGGTTTTAAATAGAGTGCCTCAGAGATGACGTGTTTTTGTATGCAAAACCCGGAAGCGAGTTAGCATTTTAGGACTTCCGGTTCCATCACCCTAAAGACTATGCTAAATCGCCTAAAATAAGGTCTGTGGTTAACAAAGCCTTTAAATGTTTTCACGTTTTGATCTATGACATAAAACACACCAGTTATAACCCGCTTGTGATTTTTTAAACCTTTATTTGTGTCTTAAAAACGGTGGTTGCTAACAAGTTGCTAAAAGGGACTGCTTTCTTTTGGCGGGGACTTTAGACGTCATCATGACAAACAGGATATTTGGACAGCATTTCTCATAAAAAAGTGGATAAGTATTCATACACAGCGCAGATCATAATCAGCGAGCATGTTTTTTTTAAAAATATATATATATATATATATATATATATATATATATATATATATATATATATATATATATATATATATATATATATATATATATATATATATACACACACACAACCAGTCAAAAGTTTGGAAACGGTAAGATTTTTAATGTTTTTAAAGAAAAGTTTCGTCTGCTCACCAAAGCTGCATTTTTTAAATTAAAAATACAGTAAAAACAGTAATATTGTGAAATATTATTACAATTTGAAATAGCTGTTTTCTGTTTGAATATATTTTATAAAGTAAAATATAAAGTAATATATAGTGCGACTTATGACTGGTTTTGTGGTCCAGGGTCACATATATGATATATAAGTATGCTTGGAACATTGCCTGGTCCATCAAAATTGAGGACCAGAACTAACTAACTATTGCAAAATCCAAGACATATCATTGGGTAGAGTATAGGCTACTTCTTTCCAAGAATGGAGAATATGGAACTAAGAGATATTATCTGTATAGCCACAAATATTATCATGAACACTCACATCTGAAAATGTTCAACCCTGTGATTCTTCACGCACTGTATTTCTTCAAGATTCCTTTACACCTCTGTAGAAAGCGGAACAACCTCAGTCGGTTTGACCTTGCCCTTGAGTAGGTGAATGAAAAGCACATCACTAACAGAGGCCGCCCCTGAAAATAATGTCAACCCAGCGTTTCCTGTGTGAAGGGAGCAAAATGGATCCTGGCCTCATACTGAACTGCTGCTGGGCTGCTGCACAGATAATATCCACTTTAATTTCTCACCTGAGGGGAAGTTCTCACGAGGGAGCTGCTGACGCCAGGTTGGGGATGTGACAGCCATTTTTCATCAACTCACCACACGATGCCAACACAAAATAACCTTTTTCTACTAATCTGGGGTCAGTTTTGATTTTTATATTGTGTATCAGTGTGCTTTATCGCAAAACGTTCTTCCACAGTGTCCGTTTAGACACCCTGAACCTCACTACACGGAAACAATTACGACATCACACTTTAAAATCAATTAATTACCCAATATAAAGAGAGTGATGAAGAAAATGAACTCTTTTACACTGGCAACTATCCCTGCGGCTTGTGCACTTCCCAAAACGGGCAGCCAGTTTTGAAATTGTCCGCAGCTGTTTAACCATTTGATATTTGAGAGCGTTTGGCGTCTATAAATATTGAACAGCAGTACGGTGCCAGGGGTCCCTACAATGGCAGGTATGTGTCACCAGATACCTCAGGACAATCTCGTCATGCCATGAATACGTTGGGGGGAAACAGAGATGGTGTTTCTAAGGCGATTTGTGAACTCACTCTCCCTTCTGCTCTCATTCCTTGGTGTCTGCTCACTTCAGCTCTGATTCACTGCGCAGGGCAAGACCAGAGCTGTGAAAAACTCCAGCTATCTCAGATAAGAGCTCCGTGGGTCTGTGTGGCGCTCGGCCTGTCCAACTCGAGACGGCAACAAATCACTGTGTGCGTAAATCACAATTTAACCCTTCGCTCTTATCAACAAACTGCCCAGGACTGCCAATCACGGCCGCTGGTGTGTGTGTCTTTGTGAGGCTCAGCAAAAGCATGTCCAGCATTCCAAACAATTTTCTCTCACCCTCCTCTGGCTCATCCTAAGATTCTCTCATTTGTCAGAGTTCGCCAACTGCCAGGCCTGGACAGCCCTGTGTAAATAAACTAGGAAGTGTGTCCATCTCACAGTGGGTTAGAGTGGCAGGAGCAGTAAGTCCCCCCCTGGTAGGACTGCTTCTGTTACGTTCCTTTGCTTCCTCTTGCATTATATGATGAATATAAAACAGTGGTTCTTAAACATTTCAGGTAGTGGACTATGTCAATAAAACAATAATTGTGGACCAACTAAAAAAACAAATTAGGGGAAACCACAAAACAAAAACGAACACAAAACAACTTCCTACAGTTTTAACTAATGTACATTACAGCTCAGAAATCCCTTGAAGTAGTCTCACTTTTACCAATCCATAATTTTGCCAAAATGATGTTTTTCACTTTATTTCACTGAAAATAACTTGACCGGTAAATCTAAAATTAATCACAGGTTAATTCATAATAAACCTTCATAATCATTTAATTAATTTTATTGATTTAATTTAGACTACCATTCTAAAGTTTGGAGTGATTTTATTTTAAAGAAATTAATAAATAATTTATTTAGCAAGAATATATTAAATTGACCCAAGTAAAGATCATAATAATAAATATTTTTAAATTATTACAAAAAAATCAAATACAACAATGTTTTTTTGTAGATTTATATTCATCAAAGAATCCTGATGTCTTAAATGTATACAAATATTAAGCAGCACAACTATTTTCAATATTGATAATAATAATGAATGTTTATTGAGCATCAAATAAGCATATTAAGAATAATTTCTGAAAGATCATGTGACACTGAAGGGGCCGTTCACACAGAACATGATTTTCCATTCCACTGTGGTGCTATTTCCATTATAATTTGGAACATCTCACGCATGACACAGTGTTTTAAAAACGTGACGCTCAAGTTAAAGTCAGTTAAAATTTAAAAAAAAAAAAAAAAAAGTGTCGAGACCTCACGTTTTTTCCCCATTCCACTGCCCGCTTCTCACGTTTTTCAAAGCAAAAACGTGTTGTTTGTGAACCGGCCCTGATGATGCTGAAAATTCAGCTGTGAATTGTCTGCTTGATCAAATTTTACATTATTTTACAGACCTCAAACTTTTGAACAGTGTATCAGTTGATTAATTCAGTGTTGGTGGGTTTTGTCTACTAATATTTATCATATACTTAAAAACAATTAATTAAAAATTAAAAATACACTGTAGTTTTATATCCATTTCTGTATTTTTTCATTACCATTACTCCAGGCAGTGGTTATGAATGGATGGTCAGTAAGTCTTCAAAAATCAGGTCACAGTGAGACACATGATTGTGAATCTTATGTACTGTTCCCATCTAAAAATAGCCCCTAATGCACATCAAGGCAAGGAAGCTACTGAGCATCTCTCAGAGCATAAAAGACGCCTTCACATAGATTTAGAAAGCACAGTTGTGTGAGATGAATGCTTGTCATGTGAAAGTTACAAAGATTTCATACGTTTACATATCAGTTTACTTCTTTAAAAAGAGAGAAAGTTAGACTTGGCTGCAATATGAAAATGACAGAAGTTTACTACACTAATTTATTATTTCTGTGGTATCACTGAAAGAAAATGCGGTCTTTCATAAGGATGTATAAATTCTGAGATTTCTAATTTAGGGTGACAGCAGAGAAGAGGAATTCCAGGCCAGGCTTTTTAGAGAGAGAGAGAAAAAAAAAAGTAATTTACGTTCCTACACTGTTGGTAAAAGTGAATAGCTGTATTTCAGACTGGGGGATGAAAGCTCTGGCTCTGTCTGAGAGCTCAGCATAACAGAACATTGGGTTTGTGGACCATGAGTGAGAAGTAGAGTTGACAGACCGGTGTAAACCGAACCCTGCAGGCAGCAGACCAGCTTGGCTGTTGCTGGACACCTCAGACTGTTGCTGCGCTCCTACTGCTGAATAGGTAAGCTGAGAAATTCCACGTCCTTCTGTTTCAGGCCTGCCCTAAAAGTGCTGAAACATCAGCAACTGTAGTCTACCACTGGGTTCTGAGCTCTATCACACACACATTGAAGGACAGGAGTCAGAAGATCCAAAAACAATACAATTTGTACAAATGTTCTAGGCATTAGTGCTTTTTTCAATGTCTAATGCCAATACTGTAGCTACAGGGAAGGGTGGTGGCCAATCTCTGAACACAATTTTATTTATCTCACTTAGGTTTCATTTATGCATATACTTTGTCTCGGATAAAGAAAAGAAGCAAATGAGACAATTGTTATTAATAATATTTTTGTGGAAACCACAATGTATTTTTTCAGCATTCTTTAATCAACAGATAGGAAAAGCATTTACCTGAAATAGAAATCTTTTGTAACATCATAAATATTTTACTTTCACATTTGATCAATTTAACGCATCATTTAAAAGGTAAAAAATTTTTATTGCCAAAAAATAACTATTCATTTGATGGGGATTGAACAGCTGTTTTGGATCACTTATGTCAGTAAATTTACATCCAAATGAAAACTGATCACAAAAAAGCACATTGTGTAAAACACACTGCCCTAAATTTATACAGCAAGATAACAGATGAAAAAAAAACAGTGATTCAAACACAGACACACGCTTGCATACTGTTCACAACCGAGACTAACATTTTTCAAAAATCTCTCAACATCCAACCTCCTGCTCGGCAGCTCCTGCTGTGCCAGAGTTTTCTTGTGTTTTATAAGACAAATCTAATTAGTGTGAAACTCCAATTAAATGAAAAGAAAACTATTAGAGGCAAAAAAAAAAAAGCCTTCAGGAATAGAACTTGTCAATAGGGTGTAACTCTGCTACTCGGTATTGGTTTAAAAAAATATGGTGATGAACCCAGCTGACTGAAAATACAGTGCTTTAATTATCTCACTCTCTAATTAAAGAGACTGATCAATGGCACAGCGCTTATAGCTCATAGCTGCTACACCTGTTTACACGTGCTTTGTCTGGGGGCTAGAGAACTGAGTACAGCAGGTTAGAAAAGAGGTTTTGCTGCTTAGAAAGCACTCAGAATGCACAGCTAATGGGATCAATTTGAAATTGATTGAAATCAAACTCACAATTAGCGCATGATCTTCTGGCCAGGCCCTGTCGGCATTAATAGTGGTTAAAAAAAAAAAAAAAAAATTATTATGATATCAGGACAGACCCTGATCTTTAACTCTGATAATGTTAAATCTGTATAATAATATATATACACACACACAATTATAATGTAAGTATTCTTAATATCTTACATAATATTTAAATAAAATTATAAAAATAAAATGACAGACACATGTCAGGGTGATAAAACTGTCCTTGTACTATAACGAAGAAAATATTTATACATACTTTTTTCTTTATTGCTAACTATTAACACTGCTAAATACATTACAATAAAAATGAAATTAGATCCCAACAACAAGCCTGTTTTTCTTCAGTTAAGAAATGAATCTCCAGTCATCATGTAGAAGTGGCTTCTGGCAAGGGAGAAATACATGAACAAAACAGAGCTAGAGTGCTTTTGTCATCTGTACATGCCAGTGAAGACAGAAACAAGCACACGGAGGGTGGCGGCAAAGTGTCAGACTTTTATAAAGAAAATCAACTTGTGCAGCGTCGCCTGGAGCACGCAGTCGCACACGCAGCGGGCTAGAATCAATCCAGCCGACTGCAACTCAGCCCCCATGGATTAAGATTTAAATTGAGGCCCATCTACACTGTCACTAAAATGGATATTGTATCCTTTATGCAGGAAGTAGGGAATTACAGCGTCCTTCTATCCCCTCTTTACTGCTCTTGACAGATAAGTGGTGCAAGCAAAGCTGCATTGCACAGGCGCTGCTTTTCAAAACCAGCAGACGTTTTCATCTAGGCACGGGCAAATAGAGCACGGGACGGCCGAGTCTGCGAGGGACATATGCTCCGCTGTTCCTTTTAAAACCTTGCATGCTGTGAACCGGCTCAAATAAATATCCCCAAAGGCATCCTTCATTCAAACACTCTCCTTCAAACAGCGGAGAGCCAAAAAATAGCGCCATCATGGCACTCAAACTCTGTTTCCAACACACTCCCATCTTTTTCCCTACCCGTTCGCCTCTGTGTGGCCATGTGGTCGGTGTAGCTGAAAGGTCAGTGGTGGGTAATTTGTTTTTAGCTATGCAGACAAGCCTCACAACACACACGGCCAGGTAAACCAATTACACCCTGACATGAATTGCCATGACAAACAGCCTCCGCACACATGCGCCACGGCCATTAGCGGTCAGGCCACTGTCCTCCCTCTTGGAGAAGAGCACCTGACCCACCTCGGTTAGCTCTTTCTCATTAGCTGACCAGGAGATCATTAACCAACACCTACTGTAACCAACTAGACGGTCCATTTTTGTTATACAGAGTCATTTAAACACATCATTTTTATGGAATATTGCAATATTTATAATAAATGATTCATCCATGCACATCATTCTTTTTTTAAATGTGCCCTAGTAACCTTTAATAATAATAACTTCCTTTCCCAATCTCTTCCCTGATGTTCACCGGCACAAGGGCAGGACAATCGGTCACTTTTTTGAGAGGCTGTTTCGCTCAGATATTTGTCACAAAAGGGAAGAAACAACTATCGCAACTTCAGCTTCATGTCGACTTTAAATGAACCAAGCTGTGAGCTGATTGACACACATGTTCATGCTAAAATAAACTGTTAAGACCCGCCCATTTGGCAAGACCTTTATCATTTGGATTCCCAGAATTACAGCCAACAGCTTGAAAAGAACATCCTTTTGGTATTCAAAATATGTGACGAGATAAATTCGAGCACAGGATGGATTTGGTCTGGATTTCATGGCATTAGTGATATGAACTGATGCTATTTTTCCTCATATGATTTTTAATAAAGCTCTTCAGCCTTTTTTCGGTCCGTGCATGTGTGTGTGTGCGCAATGTCTGGTACCACCTCGTGAAAACAACAGCTTTCTTGGCATTCGTTAAAAATCCTCCAGAGAAAAACTCAAGCTATGCCTGGCAGCCACAGCTTTATGGATGCAAGCAATTTCAGCCGCATGTTTGCAAAACAGCATGTCATCATCGCTGCTGTTAATCAAACACACTCCCTCATCTACCCCCACCGCACGCCCGCATACTGTCCTCCTCTCTCATGCTCGGGGCTGCCATTTGACTCGTGGCTCCTAAGTATCCATGTTAAATCTGTTACCTTGCATCCCGGCCCCCCCGCACACCAATCCTCCTTGAAATTAATTACATGAGTGAGCAGCACTTTTACACTCACTAACTGGCCATTTCTGTAGTCGGCTCGGGAGGGCTCTCCTGTACTCCATTCACTGGCCCTGAAGCAGCCCTCGGCCTCCCCTGCCAGTTACTATGGCAACAATGTTCTTTCAGCACTTGCAAAATAATGAAGACAATGTGTTTTCCATTTAGATTAGTTTTTGGCGCGGCGGTGATACAGAGTGTCCATCTTAGCACCTCTTTCACGGCTGATACGATGCAATAAAAATGGCTCTCCCAGCCTCAAACACAGGTTTACCTTTACTATCGGCCAGATAGCTGGTGTACGATACTGGTGATTTTTTTCTTCACTTAACACAACGGTTTAATTACTTGCTGAGAGAGTGGAAGATCAAGTCAGAGCAAAGAGAACAAAGGAGGAAGACTGTTCACTTCAGCTACTGTGAGGGGAGGAATATCAAGATTTTTTCAGTGAATTAAATAATATGGTTAGAGTCACAAAACAAAAAAGGGAAAAAAATTAATTATACCTTACACTAAGAAACAACAAAATTTTCCAGTTGCAACAGTGAACCATTAAAGGGTTAGTTCACCCAAAAATGAAATTTCTGTCATTAAGGGCCAGATTTACTAACAGCTTGCGCCAGCACAAACCCTCTTTTAGCGTTAAAAAACTACTGTCGGGATTTACTAAAGACAAGCAGTGCAAAATTAGCACTGAAAAGGCGTGGACTGAGTTGTTTTGTGGCTGACCTTATTGCATATGCATTTGTAGGAGTTTCCCTTCAGATGCAAAATTTATGGGAGGAGAGTATTTAAATGAATCACGCAATGTGATTTACTAATGTTTGCGCTAGTCAATTTACTGGTATTGATACTCTTGATACTCATAAATACTATTGTTTCATTACTGGATGAATCAGTGTATTTAAAAGAATCTGTTGAATGAAGATTCAACGTCAAATAAATTTTTTAAGTCACTTGTCGCCACCTGGTGGTGAAACAATGTAATCGATAAATGCACCGTTTTCAGCGCCAAGTTTCTTTCAGAAACTGATTTTGATCGATAACATAGACATTAGTGCTTATATCTGAACTATAAACTTTTATCTCAGTATTTCTGTGATAATTTGAATATTTGTAACAGAAATAAAGATACTGTGTGGTTGAAAACACTGTGCAGCTGTTAACATACATGACAACTCCTCTCTCAAGGCGAACTTTGAAGTAGATCAACTGTAAGACGTAAGGAAACCAGGTAACTGCCACATTGATGAGCTGATATGTCCTTTTTGATTCACAATCTCCTTGTCGCCAACAGGTACAGCACTCATTTTCATGTGTTTGTGTGTTCTGATTTCACGTGGCGATTGCGCAACTGAACTCCACAGCAACTTGTTTGCGTGTCACTCTGAGAGTTGCGTCTGTGAGAGTTGTTCATGCAACTGAACTTCATGTCTGTTTACATTTTATTGCATTTAAGTGAAACTATATCGAGAGTTATATCGAACATTTTTTCTATCGTTATCGTTTAAGACGTACCGTCAGGCCTAAATTGCGCTCTCATGCTAATTTCCCCCATTTGGTAAATCTGACCCCGAGCACTCACCCTCATGTCGTTCCACACCTGTAAGACCTTTGTTAATCTTCAGAACACAAATTAAGATATTTTTGCCCAAAGCTGTACATGTGAACACCACGACGCATGTATGTGATGCTGACGCAGGAGCTGGCATTCAGACGTAAAACATGGAATATGACTATAGCAATCGCACACAAATGTACGTTTCACGCATTGAATAGAACTTTAAAAATGTTTGTTTGCATTTCTAAATGTATCTTTATTGTGAACGATACATCCATGAATGTTTCATTTTCTAAAAATGTTTTGAGCAAAATATAACTGAACAGACTTCCCTATGGTGACGTATGCTGCTTAATCCCCGTCCCTTTCTTACAATTGATTGTAAGCTCACATTTGAATCTGCCACCATCCAATCAACAAATAATGGACAGAAAAAAAGTCCCCGCTCTACTTTTTTCTTTTGATAATCCGTTTTACTCGGATGTACGTTGCAATATAGAAGAAAAGATCTGTTTTAACTTCTGCTACATTAATTTTCTCAAAATTAGGTAAAAAAACTCAATCGGTTTCAGTATTAAAAATAGAATAAATCCAGTTTCTGAACAAGAACAGCTTCTCACTACCCGATTTTTCTGAGGACACATTAACTCTACATAACAGTTTGCATAAACATCCACACCCTTGTAGGGATAGCAGTTAGCAATGCTGCTATAAAATCCAAACAAAGTTCTTCCCTGGAAAATCCTTCCCCAGAAAAAGGCCTTAGGCAGACCCAGCCGAAAGCCACTGCTGTGGATGGAAACAGCACAGAGTGTTTACAGTGGAAATAGTGAGTCTGGGACATATTCTTCAAGTCCCTTTTCCACTGTTTATAGAAAAAGGAGAGGAACAACACTTCCTGAGAGGAAAGCCAGCTTTCCAAGCCCAAATCAAAATCAAGCGTTTTGACAAATCTGTAGACGGAGGAAACGTTTTCCACACGTCTACACACTCACACAAAAACAGTGGTGTCAACGATAGATCTTGAAGATATTCTTTTAAATGTAAAAGTGTTCAATTGCACTAATAGATTTGAGTCGCGCATGAGCCACAGGATTTATGAGTTAGCAGCAACAGTTTATCCGTAAAATGTGCTGTAATAGACAGTTTTAGATCTCCTCTAGCGTGCAGTAATTGAGTTGAGTATGGCCCGACTCTGTTTGTTTCTCACGGTATCTCTGGCATGATTGAAATAGAAATGCACGGAAGGCCACTCTAGCCCTTAATTACATGGAGATAAGATGATTAACCAGCGAGCACTACTTCAAAATGGCTTCTGCTAAAAAGAAACAAAGAAAAAAGAAGCTTATTTGTAAACTGCCCTCGTTTAGCGACGTGAAATACGACTGCAGTAAACACAAAACAATATCACTGCACTGAACCTCTCTTGCAGATGTCGTCATTGCTAGCTAACACCACCTGACACTTTGTGTCTGATTGTACATGGTTAACGCAGGACTGTTTGATCCTGGAAGAGTGAGGACGTATCTGTAAACACTATTTATTCAGCTTTGATGACGCAGTTTAGCATCAAAGCGTCAGTGCTGTTCCACTGATGTCTGAAACCCATGCTGCAACCCTCACGATAGAGATGACACGCACGCGCGGTCGACACTGATGCACGGAGGCTGCTTCTACACAGATCACTTTGTATCATCTCAGCCTTCATCTACGAACCTGCTCTAAAACATGCGCACACAGACGAGTGTGATAATGAAGTCAGGCTGGCACCTGCAGAACGAGGCAGCTTGCATTCGAGATCAATGTCTGTTTGAGATGCTGCCTTTTGAAAGAAGGAACATGAAATCCCTGTAGCTAGGAGGTACGGACCAGTGGAAGTGTTTTTTAGTGATCACATTACAAAGGATACTTTGTTTGGAACTTAATCTCATTTACTAACAAGTGCGACTCTAAAATTGTCCTGTTTGTCTAATAGTTTACAGAAACGGATTGAATCTAATTAATTGAGTTCGGTCACACAATGTGGGAATGTAACTGTATTAAGCGCTCTAAAACAGGACTGACAATTGACTTTTGCTGCTGTGTGAATGTAGCCAAGCAATCAAGTCTCAAACAAGCAAATGAGAGGTGGAGTTTGGTGATATTGCAAGCAGCAAGCAATTATTAGCGATCGAAAGAAAACCCGGCTAATTGGCTTGCTCAGCTCAATACACAGCATGTATATTTAATGAGGCTCGAGTGCTCATCTGATCCCCCCAAAAACATCACAAGGGAAACAACGGTCAATTTCACATGCAGTAAATAATCATTTAGGACGAGTTGCTGCTTATGTTTTATTTCATAACGATTGAGTTTTTCATGTTGGCTTTTGAATTTCTTCGATAATTACTGCTGTAGTGTTGTTCTGTTAGCTTAGTTTTTTCCATGTTATTCAAGACAACAAATGGCCTTGGGCCAGTGCTGCTTGTCACTACATAATTTTTTACAGAAAACTGTTTAAAACAAAATCAATAAGATAATAAATTTAAATAAATGAAAATATCTTTTGTATCTTGTACTATAATATTTTCTGTAAATGTAAAATATAATTTGTAAATGTGTAAATACATATATGTATGAAAAATTTGGTTCCAAAATGCGATAAACGTCATTTATTTTTCCTCCAAAATCAGTATTGTATCTGGTCGGTATTGAAAAGTCATTTATTAATTAATTTTGCGATATCCGTCGTGTTATTTTGTCATGTTTTCCAAAACGTGACTAACTTTTATTTTCTTTTATTTTTTTATTATAATTGCAAACAATTCAAAGATGACATTAATGAAATACAACTTTTTAAGAACATAAGGAAAGGCAGGAACAGAACAAAAAAAGAAAAGAGGATAAAAAAAAAAAGTATTAATCATGGTACATGAAAGATCTCATCATCTCTCTTCAAAAAAGAAATACATTTTTTGTACACCCGGCATCCTAGTTTTCCTTATCTGCTTTGTACTTTGTGAACAACAAAAACAGAAAAATGAATGATTTTGACAGCATTGATGCACCTGTGGTGGTTTCTGCAGTGGGGAAGAAACGCAAGCCATCAAAATCTAATCATTTACGCGAGGAGATTAAGAAGATGAGGCACTCGGGAGGAGAAATAAATGCCGGCTGTTGATGGTTCCACGACAGCATCAAACTTCTGTCACGGTCCCCAAAACTGAATCATGAACAGTTTTTAAAAGCCGTTTGACCAAGAATGATTAATTCTTGAATCTGGCATTGCTAGTTTTGATTTTAAACATCTGCCAGATACTCTTTAATCGGTAATGACAAATAATTTATAGCATTAAGCAGATGACTTGTTGAATTCATTTTGGGAGCAACTAGTGAATGTATTTTTAGTCAAATGCCTGTATATAACAAAGTTCAGAGGCTGTCATATATGTGAATCAACTTACTTTGCTGTGTATTTCTAATATGAAAAATAACTTTTATATTGATGGATTAATTGCATTTTGAAAAATACATTCACTAGTTGCTTATATAAAACGTACAGTATATATATATACTTGGTCAAACTTGGTCAAACTGTCAAACAGTAGTGCTGCACAAAAGAGGGTTTTATGACACTCCGTTGTTATTTCTTATTTATTTACACACTCGTGCCGTCGAACTGTTGTATAAACGCAATATCACACTTGTAGCCATGCGATATGGCTGGGATTACCTACGGACAAATCACAGCTGTGCTGTTATACAGCCATATCGCACGGCTACAAGTGTGATATTGCTCATATATATATATATATATATATATATACACACACACACACACACACACACACACACACACACACACACACACACACACACACACACACGCACACACTACCAGTCAAAAGTCAAAAGTTTGGACACGGGTAGATTTTTAATGTTTTAAAAAGAAGTTTCGTCTGCTCACCAAGGCTGCATTTATTTAATTAAAAATACAGTAATATTGTGAAATATTATTACAATTTAAAATAACTGTGTTCTAATTGAAAATATTTTAAAATGTAATTTATTCTTGTGTTGGCAAAGCTGAATTTTCAGGATCATTACTCCAGTCTTCAGTGTCACATGATCCTTCAGAAATAATTCTAATATGATGATTTGATGCTCAAGAAACATTAATTGTGTACAATTGTACAAAATATTTGTGTACAATATTTCTTTTTCAGGATTCTTTGATGAATAGAAAATTCAAAAGAACAGCATTTATCTGAAACCTACTGTATCTGCAAAAAAATATTTAGTTTACTATTGTATTACTATTGCCTTTTTTTTTTTCATTTTGTATAGCCTAACAAAAATAACTTTATAAAAAATACAATTATAAAATTTCTCATATTATGGTCATATTGCCCACCCATACAAACCAGCTGATATACCATGTAATTTTGATAAGGGTGGTCAATCTGCATCTGAAAGATTGAAAACGTTTTAAATCTAGCTAAATCAAGTAAAATGAGTCAGAATCAAGTAATTTTAGCATGCCAAAGTCAACTTTAATCATATAAAATGTAATTTCCCAATCAGCAAAATTGTGGCCAGTAAAAGTGCTGAGTGGCTAGTAACTTTGGAAAACCACTAGCCACAGTGGCTGGTACATACATACACACACACACACACACATTATATATATATATATATATATATATATATATATATATATATATATATATATATATATATATATATATATAAGCAATTGTTTTTACTACATAATTAAATAAGCACATTTATATATATATATATATATATATATATATATATATATATATATATATATATATATATATATATATATATATATATATATATATATATATATATATATATATATATATGTGAAGTTTGAAATGTTCAATGTATGTTGTAAAGAAAACTATTTATGTACAATAGTGTAATTTATTGCTTGCATATTAAGTAAATATTTGCGTGAGTAAATATTTGTATATTTGTGTGTATATACACACATATTTTCTCACGCATTAAATATTTTTTTTATGATATTACATATCTAAAAATATACATAAAATGTTTAAAAAAAAAGTAAATAATTATTTCACATATTTGTCTTTCAGATATTCAGCAGGAAAAAAAAATCTTTATTGCTGAAATGATCAAATCTCTGAAATGGATCCACGCTAAGCAGCGGGCCCCACTAAGTACCCAATTATGTGTTCAGTGACCTCAAAAGGAGGTGTCACTAACTCTAGCATTAGAAAGCCAAAGCTGTTAAGACTTCAGAGCAGGGCAAAGGCCTACCAATATTAAGTGCTAAAGTACCCTTAGTCTATTTTAGCTTTTATACATGCTACCAGGCTTGACAGGGGAGAAGAACGTTTGCCTTGCCGTAATAGCATTAAACACCTAGTACATGAATGTAAAAAGAGTCCAAGGTTTAGCTGTAAAATGGCCACTGTCAGACAGACTGGCCTTGCTCTGGCTCTGTTCAAAGACTCATTGTTCTGCACGACGAGTCTGATGGAGAATGTGTAAAGAGACGAGCAGGGAGAGAGCAAGGGAGACAGTGAAAAAGAGGCAGGTGGAGGGTTTGATTAATGTGGCCCTGGCTGCTGCCTCCTGCCACACGCTGCCTGGGACAGGCTGGTGGGAGACCCCCACAGCGCAGCCTGCCAGCCCTCACAGAGACCACCAGGTGAGCCCCATTCATCATCGCCCATCCAACACGGCCAGTCCCAGCCCGACAGCCCTAACCCAACCCAACCTGCTCTGGCTGAGCCCACTGCACCACCAGGGCCCAAAGCGTTCCAGATAGGGCATCTGCTCACAGAGGGATCACGTCTCTGAGTGCGTTTGTGCGTCGTTCTACTGAAACAGTGGGGAAAGATTATCCCACTGGGTGGATTGCATGCGTCTGTGGTGGGGCTGCGAGTGGGGCAGGGTGGTTTCTGGAGGAGCACAGGCCGGCATCCAAACCAAACCAGAGAGGGGCCGAGCTTGGCCAAGTCTGGCACAGCGAATGCTCATTAAGATGCTGCAGCCTCGAGACGAACAGCACTGACTGATGTCAAGGGGTCTGCGCTGCCATAAGGTCACACGGCGGCCCACGCCAGATCATTTACATGACTGCAACAAACAATCTAGAGACAGAAAGGTGAATATAGATTAACCAGCATCTGTTAGAGAAAACATGTTTTGTTCTCAAGATCAAGTATTTCTATATTCTAATAAGTTCTCTCGTGAATCTAATCAATGAATTAGCCAAATAGATATCGACAGCCAGGCCTCAACAACAATGTAATATACAGGTGCTTTTAGCCGCATTAATTGGTTTACAGAACAAATCAATTAATTCTCTAGCTAGCATCAGAATAAAGACACTGAAGTTGAGCTAAAAGGATCAGAGGCGCATTTTTCATAATGTTAAACAATAGCTACTGATCAGCAGCAGGTGTGTGTTTGTTCATTGTCAGCGATGATGCTGATGAACGCATGAACAGTAGCTCTGTCGAGGTCTTCGGCACTGTGCAAACACAAAAGCTCACCCTGAGCTGCTAAAAGCTGTTGACTGCCGGCCAAATACCAGACACACAAACTGAGGAAAACCATCTGGATTACCTAAATGAATTCTATTTTCTGATGGTAGACAGACTGGGACAGTAACCCCGGACCTAATCTTTTTTATAATCTGTATCAAACGCTAAGCGAGAGGGGGAAAGGGAACAAATGGGAACACTTGCATAACAGAAAAAGATGCCTGATTTTATCCTCGGACTGGACTAAACTGGACAGCCTATTTAAAGGGATAGTTTACCCAAAATGAGAATCATGTCATCATTTACTGACCCTAATGTCCTTCCTGTACTACTTAATTTCTTCTGTGGAACACTATATTGAAGAACATTGGCCTCCAAACTACATTAGACCCCATGACTTTCATTGTAGTATGTACACATTTTCAAATTGTGTGTACAGAAGAAAATCATTCACACAGGTTTGGAGTAAATGATGACCATTTTCATTTTTTGGTGAACTATCCCTTTAAAACAAGCAGATCTTTAGCACTTTCTTTTACACAGACACCTCATTTCCACTCTTTAACATCATGCAGACTGAACATTATCAATGGACAAATGCATATTATATTCTGTTTTTCTTTCCATTCTCAAGCGTTTGAAGCATAAAGGTCATAAAATGGAACAATGATGACATTCAAATCCCTATTACGCCATCCCAGCGTTCATAAGTGTGGCAGAATAAACATTTAAGAGATGTGAATCAGCTTCAGTGCAAGTTAGAAAGGTAGTTTGACGCACAGAAAGACAGAGAAAGAGAGCGGGGGGGGGGGGGATTGAACATTGATTTTGCACACTGCCCTCTCTCTATTACAAGAGGCTGATCAATATGCTTGACACTGTGCAGAGGCAAAATACTGCTAGGCCTGCATATCTGCAGCGAGCATGAGGCCTGTCTGGTAATCATTCTTCCCTTATTGCCTCTCTCCCCACCCTCAACTCTGTTTAAGTGCGACCACACACACATGCAGAGGCAAACACTTACACTTGCGAGCACAAACAGACACAAAAATACGGTGTGCAACTGGGGCTGGCTATGCAGTTAAAACATTTATGTTCATTTATGTTCAAACCTATTATGCAAAATTCACTTTTACATGGTGTTTGAAAAAATATGTGTCGTCAGTGTGTGTACACAACAGCAGTGTGTACTAATGGTAAAAATCCACCCACTTTTTTCATATTCCCTCATAAACAGCATCTCACAATGAGTTGTTTGCATTTTCTATACATTGTGACATCAAAATGTATCATGCCCCTCCTACAACTGGTAAAAAAAATCTGCCCTGTTAGCTTAGATCCTCCCTTGAGTGAGCAGTACACAGTCCGCTATGTTTATCTCCTCGCTAGAGCAGCTAGTGGAAACACAAGAATGTCTCAGCTACGTTATAAACAATCTAAATCTTCTGTTGTTGGTTGTATCAATGAACACAGAACACGGTTTTCCATTCCACTGTGCTATTTTTCCAATTGCTTTTCTATGTAAACATGCTAGACGGACGTGTCTGACCGTCGCACTCGCATATCACATCTTTTACCATGTCTCCCGCAGGAAACGACATTCTAAAAACGCAGCTCCCAAGTTAAAAGAAGTTAAACTTTTTAAAAAAATGCATCTCGACATCTTGCGTTTTCCAATGCCCACGTTTTTAGACGCAAAGACGCATTGTGTGTGAATGGCCCCGAATCGGAGAAAAACAAGCAAGGTCCATCTAGAGAGTGTTTACATAGAAAATTATGGAAAAGCAGCGCAGTGGAATAAAAAAGTGGAATGTTTCTCCTGTTTTGTTGTTGCCGAAGTATCCGAGGCATGAGCTGTAATGCTACATTCACACGGGGCCTCGGCGTTAACGCTTCTCATTTACTTTGAATGGGTGATGTCATGCGTTGCCGAACTGAATTGTGGGTTCCGTCGCTTCACTCGAGTTGCAAGCGGCAGAAGTTGAAGATTTCTCAACTTTTCAAGCGTCAGCGCAGGCATCAGCCAATCAGATCGCTTTATGCAAACACCCTAGAGCAGTCGCTAACCAATTGCATTCGTGTAACACCAGAAAGTAATGTGATTGGCTGTTATCACTATAACGGTTGCGTCAACACAAGCTTCAGACACGCCCTCCGTCAAGCATTGACGCTGACGCCCCGTGTGAATGAAGTGTAAAAGCACAGCCCTCTTCTGGAAAGTGGGTGGGGAGCAACAGCTCATTTGCATTTAAAGATACACACATGAAAACAACATGTTTTTGCTTCAAGAAGAGGTATTTTGGGCATGATATAATAAATGATCTAGGTCCCCTTTAAGTTCATCATGATATTCAGTGTTTATATTGCCAGCAAATCAACAGAAAAAAAAACACATATGAAACATATATATTGCATATATATTGTGAATACTTAACATATCACCTAGTCCTAACACATAATCATGCATAAATTAGATGAAATATGCTCCAATGCAATATGCATGAATAAAAATACATATTTCAACAAATCTATGCTTGTCAGATGGAGACTGCAAAAAAAAAAAATCATTTTGTCAGTGAGTAGTGATCTTGTTTTTCAAAGAATATCCAACTATCCATAAAACGAGATAAATTTACCTGAGAAGCAAAATACATTGACTTGTTTTCAGAGAAAGAATATTAAATCAAGTATTTTTCTTACCCCAATGGCAAATATATATATATATATATATATATATATATATATATTTTGTTTCAAGTGTAAATCTAACAACATTTAGTGAGGTTTACCCCTAAAACAAAAAAAAACAATTTGCCAATGGGAAAATTCTCTAAAAAAGGCTTAATATCACAATTTTGCTTCAAGTAAATGTATCTTGTTTTAGGGTTGATTAGCTTATTTTAAAGGAAAAAAAATAAATAAAAAATTTTAATGCATATATCCTTGTGAGCATGTTCTCTGACCGCTGTCTCCTCTTTTTCTTTTTTTTTTTGAATGTGTGTGAGGATGTGAGTGGAGTGGGCTCACGTGGATCAATAGAGCACGAGCTGAGAATCCAACATCTACTGGCCGGAGCACGGAGGGTCAATGAGCCTGGAGCAGAGGTCTACAAAGAGCTTGCTCTCTATCTCTCATTCACTCTGTCTTTTTACCCAGCAATAATCTGGACCTCTAACATGTACATGACCTCTAACATCAACTGATCACAACCTCGTGAAAACACGCTCCACTGTCTAACACCTGGACAGGAACATGTTTCACTAATCTGTTCTCTCCGCACCCTCAATCAGTGCCTTGGACCTTTAACAGACAGCAATCACCTAGGTGTTCATTTGATGAATGAAACATCAACCTCAACTCAGGGATCAATTAAGTAGCTTAAACCGAACACAGGGAGTTCTACACCATGTTCTAGCCCCACCCACCGTGAAATCTCTTTGGTCTAAACTCCCTTTCCATTTCAAATACATTCTGATTGGCTGTGATTATGTTGCATTTTCGCATTCAATGTGGACTAATAAATTTCTTGTGCGCTGGAAATTTTGTTGCTACTGGTTAGGAGATAATGATAGTCTGTGTCAGCACATGGATGTTAACACACACATGGGTTCATATTGTTGGCACTTCTACAGTTGCTAACTGTGGCCTCTGGATGGTGACACCTGAGGCTGTGTGTGTGTATGTGTGTCTTTAGCGCAGGAGTAAAATGGTGAGGGGAGTTCAGGAAATAAGGGAGTTCCTGTTAGCTGAGGAACGTTGGGTGAGAGAGAGGCCTCACGCCACTGAGACTCACATAACGGTGCAACACATTACTGCTTAACCCAGATAAACAGTTTAAAAAGTCTTATAATACAGGAACGATGAATTTGATAGGCCCAAGTAAGAGCTAAATATAAGTGTTATACATTTATGTATAATTATTGGTATCTCGGGGCCTGTAAACTAACTTTAATAGGCTTAAAGCTGCAGAGTGTAATTTCTGTGCCACTAGCGGCACCAAATGGAATATATAATGACTGCTTAACGGTTTCAAAACCAGGTTTCCTGAACTTTCACTCAGTCCTCCATTGTTCAGCCAAACAGGAAGTTCCATCCAAAACTCGGTTGAGCCAGAAGTCAACATGGTCAACCAAAGCCAATGTTTCTCTTCAAGAAAAACAACTTACAATTGGCTTACTTATAGATGTCTTTGAACACTATTCAAGGATAAGACAAAGCATTTTTGTAGGTATCATAACTTAATCATAAAAAATTTTGCAGTAACCAAAAATCAGGTTAAACTTTTGTACGCTAAGAGGAGCACCAGAGCAAAAAATGCAAAGTGTGCAAAAATGTATTTATAAAACATTTTGTATAAATTTTCACAGTTTCCATTCCCTTTTTTATTTATTTATTTATTTATTTATTTTATTTTTTTAAAATTCAAATTTTTCTGCATGAATGCATGAAATTGATCAAAACTGACAGACTTTTTTTTACATTGTTACAAAGTAATGTACAATGTACAATCTTTTGAAGTTTCTGTTTATAAAAAAAATTTTAAGCAGTGCAACTGCTTTTAACATTGATAATAATAAGAAATGTTACTTTAGCAGCAAATCAGCATATTAGAAGGATCATGTGACACTGAATACTTGAGTAATGATGCTGAAAATTCAGCTGTCATCAAAGGAATACATTACATTTTAAAATATATTAAAATAGATAGTTAACAGTAAAACTGTAATAATATTTCACAATATTACTGATCAAATAAATAAAACAAAAACAATAAAAAGATCTCACACACCCCAAACTTCTGAACAGTAGTGTATATTTTAAAAATTCTTCAAACTTCAAAAAAAAAAAAAAAAAAGCCTTTCTAATGGTGTCATGAAGGAAAAATGTATGCTGAGCAAAGGTAAGCATACTTCTTCAGAAGTCGACTGGCGGACTGTTGTCCTAGCCTGCCCAGAACATCAAAGGCAGTCATTACATAAAGTGTCTGAAAAGCAGTCTCTCTCTTATCTTAATGAGGCTCAGACTTCAGCAAGATGATATTTCAGATATCACCTGATGATGTAGTCCCCAAACATACTGTTGAATCTGAATGCAATGACAAAACTAATCATCCAGGTTTATACAAGACCAGCAAAAGTGTTTTATTTGGGGCTCTTAAAGGGATTTGATTCTTGTAACAGAGCAAGTGAGGACGTCTGCCCTGTCTTGTTTAGGTGTTAATCATTTTTCTTACTGTTGGAGAGGTCTGAGTGCGCACCTCAAGCTCTGGTCGTGTCGTGTCTATGTCTGGCTGTTGAAACTTGTCTGTGTGCTTAGGTCACAGCCTGGAGCTTTCAATGAGGGTTTTATGCTGCGGTTTTAGCTGAAGCTTTACCTGGACATGCTCCCAAAGCAGCCCTCCGCCTTCAATCAAAATTCATACCCTCTTCATTATGATTTAATGCTCCTCGCCAGATTCTCTAAATGAATCCTACACAAATAACATGGCCATTAGGTCATTTAATATCCTGAGTCTAAACGTGTGGGGCCCCTGGGATTCCACTCTTGTCTAGACATATGGAAGCACTCACACATGCACGCACTAGCTCGCACACATGTACACAGAATGCATGGGTCCCCCAGGAGCAGCAAAGGCAAAAGGACCTGAAGAAGAAGAAAAAAAAAAAAGAAAAAAAAAGCAGGAGCAAAATAATCAGGCATGCCTTGGACACCACGCATTTATCAAGGCAAACAGAGCATCCGCACATAACCCTAGGTTCTCGTACCATTACCCGGGCTCATCTCCCCTGGCAACATTTCCTTGGATACAGAGTGGGGACTTGAGCAGTTAAGAGGGGAGAAAACAAAGAGATTTGCTGACGGACATATTGTGTGAGGCTGGGGCCCCCAAACTGAGTCCCCCCCTTCCACACACATGCCTCACAAGTGTGACCTCTGAACCCTGGCAGGGGCCCAGCACGCAGGGCCATGGCACAGGTTGAAACTTAAGCTCCCGTGTTGCCGTTCAGTTAAGATGCAGAAGACAACTGGCCAGGGTGCGCATCCCAGGAAAGACACATGCAAGAGCTTTTCTATAAAGTTTCATTTTCACTACAAAACATCTTATCAGTATGTTTTTGTAAAATGTAAATCTAATGTAAAATACTGTAATTTTTCTATTTATATACAATCATATTTATATTATATTTATTATATTTTATATTTATATTATTACATTGAATATAAGTAAAAATAATTATATATAAAAATATATTAAAAAAATATAAATATAAAATAGTGATTATATATACACATCTATATATATATATATATATATATATATATACACATACATACACACACACATATATATACACACACATATATAATTATCCATTTTTTTTTCTATTTATATGAATTCATATTTATATGTATTATGTTTTGTATTTATATTACATTTAATATTATATTTAAAAGTAAAAATAATTATATTAAATATTAAAAATATATATAAATATAAAATAGTGATATATATATATAATGCATTTATTTTTATTTATATGAATTAATATTAATATTAATTAATATTATATATTCTATATAAAAGTGATTTTATATATATATATATATATATATATATATATATATATATAATTAAAATTTATATTTTATTTTTATTATATTTTCTATTTATATTACATTTATAAGTAAAAATAATTTTATTAAAATACATTTTATATATATATATATATATATATATATATAAAAATAAAAACTTTTTTTCTCCCCAGTGTAATGCATGCAAAAATGGAACACAAAAGATTTGCACTATTATTTATATGCTTTCACTGAAACTGGCTTTTTGACACAGTGTCTCAATGCAGGAATGTGGAGTGATTTTCTCTGCTTTTCACACCTTCATAATAAGCTGTCTGATGCTTTGTTAACAGATGAACAGATTTAAGATGACACAGTGGGGGGAGGAGGGACAGAAAAGCGGAGGAGTGACAGTCAGCTTGTCCTCTGCATGGCGCTACGTCAGGAGACGCGCTGTTTGGTGGTTGGTCTTCACGTCGACAGAACGCCGCGTGTCAGCTCACCGCCTGAGCAGGCGAAGGGGGGAACAAAGGCTCAGTGAAGGAGGCTGGTAATGATCTGAGAGCCTGCACAATGTCTGCAGAAATTCCCCCTGATGCAGACGGCAGCCACCCAGAGCAGGCCCCTGAGAGCCGGGTTAGAGCCAGTAATATGTCTCGCACTGTCAGAGACAACCAGGCTGAGAAAGCAAGAGACAGAGGAGAGGGAAGGAAGAGACTCTTTCAGAGAGATCCAATTGCAAGTGTAACCATCAGAAAGGTGGTTGTTCATGTAGAACAGATGACATAGACACTTTCAGAAAGCGTTTACCAGATTGGCAGTGAAGAAATGAATAAGTACACAAAATAAGATCATTGGCCAGTCTGCCATAACCCAACCAGTGAAGAGGGCAGTGTGTCTGCTCTCTGGAAGCTCCTAACAGCAGAGGGAAGTATAAAGCTCAATATTGACATGACCTCATTACACAACAGTTAGTGGACTAACACTAATTAAAAGGAGAATGCAGCACGTATTGGGTTGTCACTCATTACCTCACAGGGAGTACATTTAACTTACAAACATTAGTGCACAGTCTTGGTACATTTAACAGGGTGCAGGTGGACTGATAATTGTTAATAGGATATAAAGTGTGGCCTGAGAACAAACCCCCCCAAAAATCTAATTTTGATGGAAATCTAATGAAAATGTAATTGTATTTTATTTTGACGTAAAATCAAAACAAATGTCAGATTATGCACTATTTCTAGGTCGCTAATTAAATAATCAAGTGTATGACATTAGCCAGATTCCATCCATTTTGTATTTTTATGCAAATTTTCAAACAACCAAAAAAGGCTGGATGAACACAAAAGTTGTGTTGTTTTGTTGACTTTCATTGTATGGACAAAAACAGTTCTTTTCTATTGAAAAAAATATTCTCCAAAAATATCTTTTGTGTTTCAAGTTTTATTTAGTCAGAAAATGTACATAATCTACGATGGAAACACATTCACTGCATAAATTCCCAGAAAACCTCAAAAAAGTGTGTGTATGTGTGACTGAATAATGACCCTGGATCACAAAATCAGTCATAAGGGTCAATTTTTTGACAGTTTTCTTCAACTTTCCATTGATGAATGGTTTGTTAGGATATGACAATATTTGGCCGAGAAACAACTATTTGAAAATCTGGATTCTGTGCAAAAAAATCAAAATGTTGAGAAAAATCGCCTTTAAAGAAGTCCTTAGCAATGCATATCCACTCACAAAAGTAATTTTTTGATATATTAACAGTAGAACATTTACAAAATATCTTCATAGAACATGATCTTTACTTAATGTCCTAATGATTTTTGGCATAAAAGAAAATCAATTTGACCCATACAATGTATTGTTGGCAATTGCTATAAATATACCTGTGTGAGTTATGACTTATGGTTTTGTGGTCCAGAGTCACATTTGCTACTATTACCTGCCAGAACTAAAGACATCTTTTGCCATTCGCTAGCTAACATGTAAATTCTGCTTTATTTGCTAAATAATTTCAATATTCAAATATTGAATACCGCAATACTCAAATTAAATTAGCAAACTGAAACATAACAATTGAGCAATGGAAGCTGGAAATCACTTAAAAGTTGATTTCAAGTTCACTTAAAGCACAAGATCCTTGGAACATCTTAAATTATCCTGGATAACACAGATGACACTTTAAATAGCGGGCTTCTCCAAGTAGTGACACTTTAAAGTCTTAAGCAAATATGAGGAGATAAATTGTAGACTGATTCTTCTAAGCAGTGGTGGATGAACTACACTGCGTCCAAATAAGTTCATTAAAGCAGCAGGAATAGGCCTTAAAGACCAGACGGACCTGACTGAATGGATGTTTAGTCCTTTTTGTTGAGTTAGTAATCTAAAGTCCTGTCTCTAAGCCCCATCTCCTCCCTGAAGGCTAGCACCCTCACTTCGACCCCCTATTCTCACACACACACACACACACACACACACACACACACACACACAGCCCTCCCCCTCCCCTCACAAGAGCAATCTCTAGCTTTCTGCACTTGTTTTATTTTTTCACTTTGGCACAGGCATCTCCGGTGTGATATTTTTGCCTAAAAATGATTAAAAACAGCAGAGAATGAAGGCATTTGTAGTAATGAGAGCACGTAAGCTGCGGTTTGTGGCCGCAGGAGTAATTAAACTCCCACATGGCATCTTGAGGGGCTGAGGAGGTGTGCTCTCCTGAGGCTGCCGCCCATTTTCTGTGGGCTGCTGGGAGCCGCGCCGCACAGTGCTGCGTGGGGCCTGAGGGACGCTAACAGATGAATCCCTGTCATTAAAAAGGATCACCCGCCTCTCGGGAATCGGCTCCTTGCACTGAAAACATATCTCTTAAGGAGGAAAGGGCTATCGCAATCTCTAACCCAGACGCAAACATACAAGCACAAATACACACGAATGCCCGTGCTGTATTTATGCGCTCTGGTTTGTAATCTATTTTCAGACTTTTGTTCTCTGTCCACAAATAAAATGTAGGTTTACACTGGTTGGAATACAACTTTCCTAGCCCAGCAATCCCCGACCGTGAGTATACACATCCCTGGGGCTCTTATTGAAATAGACATATATAAAGATATTGAAATAGACTGCGAAAAATGTTCATAGTGTTCAGTGTTGTTTTGGACCCCATTGACTTTCATTGTATGGACAAAAACAGTTTAAACATTCTCCAAAATCTCTTTTTTAAATGCATATAGGTTTAAAACAAGCATTTTTTCTCCTGGTTGGGGCAAGTAGGCTCCAAAGGATATTGGAAAGATTTAATCTTAGAAGCCATCATTATATTTTAATATTAATAAGAATAACACTAATAATATCAAAAGGTAGTTATACAGTCTCTATATTCTCCAGAGAAGTGTTTCTCACATCAAAGTTATTGAAAACTGGTGTCTTCTTTCTTTCTATATGGAAATGAACATGTGGTAGGTCATATGCATTGTGGCCTTTCCAGCTGTCTATCTATACATAGATGAAACGTCCATCTGATTCATATTCAGGCAGCAGCTGTGCATCTAATAATTAAAAATGATCAATGCGATGTAGATTGCGCTAACATTTATACAATAACCTTTCCCGCTAAGCACTACCATGTTAACCGAACACAAGCCGATCGGGACAGATTGGTGTCGCAGCTCAAAATGTGGTGCATATTTAGAACATACTGAGGTACAGAGATAAAAGAATGTGCTGTTCTCCATGGCTTTTCAGTGAGCGGGATAAAGCCCTCTTTAAAGGGGATTTGGCCTATCAGGAACGTCTATATCTGGAAGCTGATACAGCCACAGAGATTGTAGATCATTTTTCATGTACAAATCTGCTTTGGCTCAGACAGACAGGCAGGCAGGAGAACAGCAGAGGGCAGGGCAAATGCGAACGAGGATGCGGATGCATCCAGGGGGAGGGGAGGGTGACTAGGGCACTGTCCACCACCATCACCCCTCCTCACATCCACGACTCCGCCTTGGGCCTTCCTTCCCAGTTGCTCGGCCAGCTGAGCAATCAGGTCAGTCGGCTCTTCCTGCGTCCCCCCTGGTCAATTGTTCCCTCTCCATGCCTCGTGTGCGGCCCGCAGCTGTGGCTAAATGATGTCATATCTGATCCTAAGGCAGGCAGAGTGTCTCGGCGTAAACATGAAGTGGGGGGTGGAGGGGCTCCAACCGGACACAATGAGCCGGGTGAAGTTATGCCAATATTTCTGATGATCTCTGCACTTCTCACAGGAAACGAAAAAAGCATGTTTTTTTCCAAACCCACGTTTCCATGTCAGCATCAGGTGGGCTCAGCACAAGACGGCTTCGGAATAAACAAAAAAACAAACAAAAAAAAAACAGCTTTTTATTCTTGCATTCGTATCTTTATTCTAGTGGAATAGGGCAATATTATTGCCACAATCAATACAGTCTCTCAAAGGACTGGTTATTGGGTTGGTGTGTATATCTGCTGCAGTGGGGCCATTGTAAAGCCATTATTTTCACTAAATCATTTCTCTAGGAGATAATCCAGGCATTAGCCATGCTTGGGAGCATTTAAACAAGCAGCAACCCGGCCATTTGTAGTCTGTCTCTCGGTGAACAACTAAGCGCATACAGAGACAATATTGTTGTAATGCAATATCCACAAACTCTCAGCCAGCGCATTCAGGAAAGCCACACTCCAATAACGCAAGTATAACAGAGCGGAAAATGTAAGTCAGCTCCCTCCACTTGTGGGGTGATTATGATGCCACCGGCTCTAAACAAATCAATCGCTGCTTCAGAACATGAGAGGATTCCTAAAGCACGCGGAAAACAGTTTGAACATGTTACAGTGCATATGGATTTAGAGTCCACCAAGAAAGAGAAATTCAAATCCAGCAGCCTGCCTTTGGGAGGAAAGCACAGACCGCTGGGCTTATGGATATTGTTTGGTGGTCCTCTGAGAAAAAACGGGCAGTATGAATGAAGCGTAGCTGCTTTTCTGATGCAGGAGTACTGAGCGTATAAACAAGCAGGTGATTTGATTAGGTGCGTAATCGAGTGAGTACAAGAGGCCGCACAGGTCCTACTCACACCAACACTTAACTGGCACACTGACAAGCTTCCTGTGCTCCTAATGAGAGGCTTTTGAATGTAGTGTGTACTTCAAATACACACACATGCACACCGTTGGGATTCTGGAACTCAACTCTTTTGTCTGTTTGTTTTTCTCAGGTTTTCATGTTCTAGAGGTGCACAATATATAAAATATATAATGAAATTATTATTGATACCAACAGTGAAATTGCAATAATTTTAACCAAAATGTGGTAAAGAATATTTTCAGAAATGTGCCTCTGGTTGCCTGCTTTTATTCAATTAAACTATTTATGCATCTTGCATTTCAATAACATGCTTGTATTCTTCTAGTCGAGACCTTTTCAATGATAAATAACACATCTCATTTTATGACGTCTTTACTGATTCCAATTATGATCCAATCCAATCATGAATATATTTTAGAAATTATGAAATGGAATTGGACAGCAAAATAAAAGCAGAAGAGTTGCTCTAAATGCTTATATGCAAAATATTTTATTAATGTAAAGCCTTTAAATAACATCTATTTTGTGGAAAAAGTATAAATGAGTCACTCCAGATGAAAGATTTCAAAATAATATAAAATAATAAAATAAAATAATATAAAAAATAAAATAATCTGAACTGGCATTATCGGAATTTCGTTATGGGTGCATCCCTGCAGCTCACAGAAACAGATTTTTCCATTTTCCTATAAAATTCCAGGATGGTATAGTAGATAGTGGATTCCATAATGCATGAAGTGATCTTTGTAATGTTGAATGGTGTACATTATCATGACTTGGATCCACAAGTTGAAAGACATCCATAATTGAAAGTTGTTTAAAAGAAAAACATTTAATCATTGATTCCTTTACTTTTCCAGCAGACTTTTTCACTTTATACTTTTTCAATATTTATCTGATTCCTAAAACAAACTGAGAAAAGCATCAAATGTAACACCTGGTCAGAGCAAACATGTTAGAAGGAAGGAGTCGACAATAAAGACATTATACTATAAGTATGATCCATTTCTGCACCTGCACTAAGCTCTACACACCCCTTTCATAAACAGGAGCTTCTCTTTTAACACTTTACCTTGGAGCGCTATTGTGCAGAGCGGTTTTGAACAAACCTTTCAATGATATCTGCCATCTTTCGTCTGTGTTGAAATCCAATCACCCGGAAATCACTGAAGAGGCAAATAATGGTGCAATGATATGATAAACGCAAGAAAAGGCTTTCTAAATTGGCAACTGTTCTATAATTTAGATGTGCACACAAGTTCAATTTGTCCAAGAAATTCAACAGGATCTCCACAGAATATCCTCTGCAAATAGAGGGAGGAAATAAGCTTCACTGGCAGGTTTCTCCAGCTCGATAGGGCACAGAGAGCACACAGTAACCAGCATGTTTCACCTCATTTCTCCAGGGCCCAAGGAAACACAGCTAATGATGTAATGAAGTAAACAGCGATTTACATCTGCGGAGCCTGTGCCTACACGCGATGTCCTGGCAGAAGCGAATGAGATCATGTCTCGGCCTGCTCCAAGGACATGAATATTTACAGTTTAGACTGGAACAGGGCTGTAAATAACAAAGGGCCCCAGGTAAACTACAGAACCATTACATGTCTTACTGTCTAAGGGTCAGTTGAAATAACAGTTAGGTGCTGAGACATAACTAAATAGGCAGCAACACTACTAACTAAACTTTTTTTAGTAGCATGACAATAGCTTGTTGTGTTCAAAACAATATTTTTGCAGTATCAAGCTACTTTTTATATAACTAGCAGTGTAGCGTGACAAAAACTAACAACCTGAACTAAAAATCAGTTCATTCAAATGGTTCATGTAAATGAACTGGTTCCTAAAAAGATTCACTGATTCATTTGAGTAACTGAGCAGCATTTTATGTCTGTTATTTAGCAAAATATTTAGATAAAAATGGTTTATCACTATATTAAAAAAAATATTTTATTCATTGATGTGTATCTATTCAACTTGTCACAATAGTTAAGACGTCAATGTTTTGTGCTATTTAAAAAGAAATTACTCTCTTAAATAGCTTCAAATGTAATTTACATCAAAAAGTGTGGCTTAACTATGTTAAATTATGAGTAGCTTTCTAAGCTATAGCTTCAAAGCAGCTTCCTCAACATCTCTCAATTTATGATTTATGGCAAATTAGATCGGTCGGAATGTGTGGTTAACTGTGTGTCGGTCTCCAGAAAACGCAACCTCCTCTGATCTGCTTTTGCCCTCTAATGTTATTTGTCTCAGCTCTCTTCAATCTCCTTTGGATGGTCAATTCTAGTGCTCATCTGTCTGCACAAGCAAGGTTAAAAGTACACAGGCGTGGACCTTGCAATGGCCGAGCATTAAGCCAGAGAAATCAAGTGTGTTATTTATGAACCATTCAGCCATTGATTATGTTCACCTGAGCACAGGGTGAAGCATGCAAGGTGCCCGTAACACTGGTGGCCCTACCGGGAATTCATTTTTTGTTTGAAATTGGTACAGTAGACTTTATAATACCATTAACATGGTCATACAACGGTCACAACATCAGGGACAAAACAGAAGCTAGGCTATTTTTTATGCTATGCTACTTATGCAAATCAGATAATGGCACAAGCACACCAAAAAATCTGTAATGAAGGCAATTTGCATGCCAGGATTCCTCATTTTGTACATGGTTCTAGGTGACACGACAGACTACCGCAATCTGACATACTTTAATGGGACTATCGCTCCACCACTGCAATCCAGACACCTTAATCAGTTCTTTAAAATGACAAAAGTAAGGATTATAGACCGTTCTAATGCTCTTGATCATCATATAATATATTTACTGCTCACAATGAATAGAAAATGTAAGTAAAACTGAGTTTACAGCGTGCTTTGTGTGGGTACTACTGGCGCAACATTAAATCCACTCTGCAAATAGCACTAGCTTAAGTGAACAATGTGCAAAAGTGAACAATGTGCAATCTACAATGCAACAAAATCCTATTCTTAATGAGTATTTATCTAATTTTTCACTTAAAATGTTATGTAACACTAATTCTCAAGTCAATTTATCTAGTTTTAAAAAGACCCAAAATTGAAAATTCTGTCATTTTCTCACCATCATGTCGTTCCAATCCTCTACAACATTCTTTCTTTGGTGAAACAAAAGAAAGTTTGGGTCAAAACAAAATTGCACCCAATTGATTTCATTCAATTTACAGACAAAATAAATCATCTTTTATATTTTACAGAAGAAAGAAAGTCTCGTAAAACTAGATTGCGAGTGGTTAGTGAATAATGCAGAGTTGAAATACTGCACATTGGATGTGCAAATTCATTCCTAAATGAATTCATTCCATCAGTTTTGAGAATCAAAACACTAGAGAAACAGCATAAATTGTTCTGATTGGAGTTATGTCAGATATGTGGTCTCTAGAAGAAAGAAAAAAATAATCTGATATATTTTGGATGTTAGTTTTGTTTACTGATGTCACTCATTGGCAGACTGCTGAGTTTAAAGGCCTTCTGTTTTCTCAGCTATGTAGTGCAAGAAGCAGTAAAATTAATCACTGAAATCATGAACCCATGTCAAACATGTGACTTAGTATGAAATCATTCTGATTATAGCTAAAATAATCTTGACCGCATAGCTAGTCCAACTAAATGACTTTTGAATCATTATTAACAAACACCCTGACAGACAACCTGCTAGCTCTCTGGATCTGCCTGCCTTTCATGCACACAAATTTGTGGGTTTGTGGTATGATACGGAAATTTATTCCTGCACAAATGTCAAAAGGCTGCCACGTTTCACTATTAGATCAAAATCAAAACATGATTAACTTATTACGACTGGATGTTTTCCTGGCTACAGCAAAAATCTCAAGGACTCCATAAAGATTTCTTTGATGCTCTTGGTCAAATGGCTAGTGTTTGGTGCGCAGTCTCAGCTTTGCTTCTGACATTAGAGGGTTGGAGCTATTTTAAGGAGACCCCAGTGCCTCTGGCAGGTCCACCACACGCCACTGTACAGCGGCTTCCATACAGCTGAAGAATGGCTCCATTATTCCCCCACAAACTCATATACTTTCACAGAGGTCCACCCACTTCTGACCTGATCTCGCTGAAACACACCACTATCGGAAATTCCCCCGTTTTGTGAAGGTGGGAACAAAACAGAACAGAATGAATCACTGAATAACAGGAATAAAGGTTGAAAATAGACGTTTTTAAGAACATTTTAAAGAATTTGAGCTTTTTATCTTAAAGTCTTAAAGATTTTACCTAGTGTAAGGCTTTTATAATGCATGCAGCAATTAATTAGCCATGGAATTATTTTATACAGCTTCTTTTTTCTTTTTTTGGGTGAAGATTGTGTCCAATTACCAAACTAAATGATTCATAATCTTTCAGTTCAACAAAATAATTGCTTGTCACATGCCAGAGCAGATGGTACGGTTCCGTGCGATATTTCAGTAAATAAAACAAATAAAGTGCCTTTATCAGAAAGAACATTAATTATCTATATACACTACCATTCAAATGTTTGGGGTCAGTAATACTTTTTTTGAAAGATATTAATACTTTTTATTCAGAAAGGATGCATTAAATTGATCAAAAGTGACAGTAAAGACTTATTTCAATAAATACTGTTCTTCTTAACTTAATATTCATCAAAGAATCCAGAAAAACATATCATGGTTACCATAAAATAATAAGCAGCACAACATTGATAATAATAAGAACAACTTATAAGAAATAATAAGAAATCAGCATATTAGAATGATTTCAGGATTCAAGGATCATGTGACACTGAATACTGGAGTAATGGCTGTTAAAAACAGATAACAGTATATTAAATTGTAATAATATTTCTGTTTTTACTGTATTTTTGATCACATAAATGCAGCCTTGGTGAGAATAAGAGACTTCTTTCAAAAACAACACCACCAAAACAAATCTTACTGATCTAAAACTTTTGAACGGCAGTGTATGCAATAAATAAAAAATTTTTAAAATCCCTAAAATCAGCTGATAAACCATATGGTAGCTTTGTAAAATCCTCTACAAAGCTAAAAAAACAAAATCTGTGTTTCATCATTCTGACACTCGCTTTGTCACCAAGTCAAACAAGAACACATCCACAAATATATAGCCTGCCCTGTGTGTTTATGCGAGTGTGTGTTTGTGTACATGTGTATGTGAGAGCATCAGGAAATACCAGGCCAAGCATTCCAGCTCGTCAGCACCTCTGGCCCTCATGTGACTGGAGATACACAGCCCAGATTGTGTGTGCAAGTTTGCTCAAGAAGCATGATAAGAAAATTTAGTAAAAGAGTGAGGGAGAGGGAGGGGTAAAGAAAGGATAATCTGATATGCATGACTTGTGGTTTCTCCTAGCGCCTCTCTTTTCTTTGCCCTGGCAGAAATGGCAGTTTGCATCCATAATTTACAGGCTTCTCCTCTCCCTCTTCTCCTGGCAATCTGGTCTTTATGGCTCCACCCCATCCCAAACTCATTAGCATATTGTAGATGCTACCAAAAAAAAAAGCACACATTTTCACCTTCGAGCCGTTCTACATATCATCAGTACACAAGACCAGGCAGAAAGCGGTGAGTGTGTGTTCCAGGCTCGGGATGAAACACTTTATGCCACATGTGCTGTTTAGACGAATGTCTCTGACTGCCTGCTAAAACAGATTTTTTCCCCCAAAGAATCTCACATCTCAGTAATTGTGCCTGCCTTTAATAATCACATAAAAAACTGACACTGATGTTGTAAGGGGGAACAACAAAGCAGCGAGTGATTTGAGAGGCCCCGCTGCTAATTATGACTCATGTTATACAGAACGTTCTGTTGCTGCTCAAAAACACTAAATAAATTCGTCGTTTGACTGCGCTGAAGAAATATGAGCGTCTGACACGACAGCGTGAATGTTTTCCCGTTTTTAGCACCAATTAGCCATTCGAGTTAATTCGGGAAAGTTGTTTTGAAGATAACACCATGCGAGCGGCACATGTGTGTGCAAATCTGCGATTAGGTGAACAATCATTAGCAGAAATGAGCAGTGAAGGATCATCAGTCAAAGCGCTTACCGGAGGATGCAGTAGATTTCTTTGTTCAGTGTTTGGCAAATTCACTCACATATCTTCATCAATCATAGAAGTGATCTGGAATTTAAAAAAGAACACATTATATTAATCCTTTGCCAAAGTAAATGATGTGCACGGTTACACGTGTTCTTCTTAGTATTCATAATCCCCCGTTCTGTACCTTCCCTGCTTGATAATGTCACACTTCTAAATAAAGGAAGCACACGGTTAGGCTTATTCTGCACATGGGATCATGTACCATTATAATCTGTGGCATTTACCAGCTAGTGTAGGAGACAATCTAACTGTTATAGTGACGGTACTGAACAGCAACTGTTTATATTTTTCATAAACATCCAAATCAAACTAAAATTGATATCTTTAAAAAAAAAAAAAATCAAATTGCTGATTCAAACAAAGAGATGCAGATGCAGAAACCTAAATGATTGTGTATTTTGGAACTTAGTTTTGCCTTTTAATTTGCATTTTAAATTTTAAAAGTTTATTTATTTTAAATTGATGGTCTATTTAATAATGATATTTGTTGTCACAGCAAAATAATTCTGTGTTTTCTATGACAACAGTCTTTCAATAAAAGTTCAACAAAACAACAAAACCTATGATATCCTAGCACTGACAACATCAATGTTGGAACAACATTCATTTCGAGCACTTAAAACACCAAATTCCTAAAAATATCATGTTAAAATGATTTGTGCATAACTTAAAATGCATAACCAACTAGAGAAAACAGAGAAGAAAAAAAAAAAAAAAAAAGACCGTTGTCTTCCCTTTCGCCAAATAGGTAGGAAAACTTCAACACCCATAATGCATTCCAAGGCGACTCCCACCAGTCTGCTATGGATATGCTTGCCAGAGTCAAATATCGCTTTGCTTTAGTTGGAAATACTACATAGCAAACTTTTAGTCATAATGTCAAATTGTATTGTTCCCATGTGCCAGAATTGAAAGAGTAAACGTTCAGCAGGAGTAAGATATTTTTGGTTTTCACGAGTTGTCAAAATAATTTGCTGACAAATAAATGTGAATTTCTCTGTCCAGGTAACACGGAGAATGAGTAAACATTGTCCATTTACATATACTAACAATACAAAGCAGTTTAAAAATCAGTTAAGTTACACTTAAATATTCTTGAGAAGTCATGTCACAACCAGCACTCCCCCCACCACCAACATTAAACAAAGTAACAGCATAAAAAAAATAAAAAAAAACATTTATTGGTTAAGTTGTGGAAAAAAGTTTTCTTGTGAGGGTCCTAATCTCCCTGTTAGGGTTTGCATTACATTAAAAACAGGCTGAATGTGTACTATCCCTTACTGTGCAGGGGGTGTAGTTTCAGTAACAACAATATTAAAGGGCACCTATTATGCCTCTTTTCACAAGATGTAATATAAGTCTCTGGTGTCCCCAGAATGTGTCTGTGAAGTTTTAGATCAAAATACCCCACAGATCATTTATTATAGCTTGTCAAATTTGCCTCTATTTGAGTGTGAGCAAAAACACGCCGTTTTTGTTTATGTCCCTTTAAATGCAATTGAGCTTCCCTGCCCGCTTTCCAAAAAAGGGTGGAGCTTTAACAGCTCACGCTTCGGATACTCAACAACAACAAAGCTGGAGAATCTCAGGCAGCCAAAATGATGATTGTCAGTAGCAGTGTTCATCCTTACATTGTTCAAACCGGAGTCGGACACTGATGGAGAGACTCAGGAAGAAGTTATAACTTATAGAATGCAACTGGACGTTTCTGAATGGTTAGTGGATTAATTTATGTAGTTGCTGTTGAGTTAATTCAACTGACTAGCATTTGCCCTCATGTTAATCTTTTGTGCAAAACCCATATGAACGCCCACTATACATAGCGTACCTGTTTGCCAAACAGAGCCATACACACCAGAGTAACGTTTATGATTGCTATCAAATGCTGTGAAAGGTCTAATATTTTTTCCAAAATACCGCTCGGACAGAAACACTCCTTTTTTAGTAATCGAGCTTGCCAGGATCAACTTGCAAGCTAACGAGACTCTAAATAGTGTTCTGTGCTCATCTGTGCAGCCAACGACAGAACGGTTAGCATGCTACGTTTTTGCTATGGCTCTGGTACACCATTGTCGTTGGCAAAAACAAACAGGGATAATAAGATCCCTTTCTACGTCACTAGGGGAGCGAAATCTGAGCGGGTCATTTTTTTCACATGCTTGCAGAGAAAGGCTTACCAAAACAAAGTTACTGGGTTGTCATTCATTCATTCATTCATTTTCTGGGTTGGTAGATGCACTGGGGACCCGATTATAGCACTTAAACATGGAAAAAGTCAAATTTTCATGATATGTCCCCTTTAACATTTATATCCTGTGTAGACCAAAACACAAGTTATCTACTACAGAATAAACAAAACGCTAAGTGATTTAACATATAATATCTAGTGAGTCTGAAGTAATTTTACAACTTGTACAGTCAACATTCTTAATTCCAGCTATTATGACCAATAAGCATAATTTTCCACCATGGTTATGGTTTCAGAACATTTGCATTTGAAATGGACATATCCTCAACTAAAAAAAGCCAATGTTCAAAGAAAATCCAGGACTTCCCACTGGCACTTACGACACATGCTCTTCTCGTAAATACGATAATTCTGACATAACTTGAAGGCAGCAATAATCTGTTCATATAAAACTTTGTCTTCATCTTTCTCATCAGCTTCTACAGTTCCACCATCCATATCCTGTCATGCAACTGTCACTGAGCCTGAATGAATGGGCTTATAATCTAAAGAGAAAAAAGTGACAATCTTTCTGATTCTCGGCCCTCTGCATGCGACTGGAGTGCTGGGTCTATTAGGTGTGTTTATTGCTTGAATTCCTGCTATCACCCCCTACGGACCCCTATAGCTGTAATTTCATATGAATATTTCAAGTCAGCTTTTGCAAAAGCAAAACTACTGATATCCTAATGGGATCATGCTTTGACTATTAATGGACTTGTTTATCACGACAGTATTAATAATACCTACACACCACTTTTGATATTCTACCAGAATATTGTAATTGTATCAGGTCATAGTGACTAGGGATACCAGAATGATGATGATGATAATAATAATTTCCACATAGTATGCCATTAAATTACACTCAAATCTGGCTGGCTGCTGTGACCCTCTCATTTATTTTCTTATGTTTGAGTCAAATTAAATTGGACATATCATTTTAATTAACAAAACACTCTACAGTTCTTGCATTAAGCATTGGAGAACAGACAAAATGTGAAGTGCACGTTAACGTCCTACTCAGGGAACATCCACCAGTGTTATTCCGGACACGATGCCCAAGGACTTACTGAAATAAGGTTTAGACACGAGGATGTTATAGGTTATTCCTTAAGGACTGCCACTGCTCCAGTTTTCAATGGGCTACTACCATTTTAATTGGTACAATTAGGTTATCGAAACCCACATCTGATGAAACAACCATTAAAAATATCTAAAAAAAAAAAAAAAAAATACATATATAAAAAATAATTCCATTTATATTTACATATATATATTTTTTTTTTTTTTGTAAAGAAAACTTCTTTACAAAATAATAAGACAAATTTTATAATAAAAATTATTATTAATAATAATAATAATAAAAACACAAAACCTTCGTGACACAGTGAGTATAATTTACTTATGAAGAAAATATGACCTTCAGGCTGGATGACTGATCTGGAGTCACTCAGCGTGAGAGAAACCCATGAGACGGACTGATACTAACAATAAAGGAAAGACACAGTCGGGATACAGGAGGCCGAGACAGCAAAGGCTTGATTATCCACACTTTCACGGTCACGGAGCACAAACTGAGAGCTGTCTATAGCTGACCTCCTCCGGTTCTTGGACTGCAGTGGCGCTCAGATGGGCTGTTGGATTGGGGTGTATTGTCTGTGCTCCACACTCATTAGCTGAGTCAAGGAGGGACTTACTGGGGTGTTTAGCTCGCCGGGTTTGTGTGGCAGCTCAACAAGCTCTCCCAGCTGGAGTACGGCTCTCACATCACAGCTGCACACTTACAATTAGTGCAGGTGCAGCTGAGGAAAGACCAGGCAAAACACAGACAAAACACACAAAGGTGTTGCACACCGCTGTAGAGTGCTGTTACATGTAAAACAAAGCACTGATGACTCAAAAATCAGCTAATTATAAAAACCAACAAGGCAAGAAAACCACGTTTATGTCAGATTTTGAGTTTTATCTGGTGTTGACATTGTCAAGATGTGCACATTTAAAATTGGGTTTGCTTAAACAGTTTATAACTTTAGATGATAAAAAGCTTAAAGGAACTTACATCAACTTACACATCATTAAGAATAATCAGTGCAAGATTGAGCATGTAAAGAGAATTTTATCAAATTTTAATATGAATTCTCTTTAATTTGCATGTTCAAATACACTTCTGTTCTTCTTATCTGTACAAAAACTAGCACTCCATTATGAAGCTAAATTGTTCTGGATGAGATAATGCACCAACTGCATCATTTTCCAAATATTTGAAGAGAAAAATAGAAGCCAGGCTTGTGTTTTTCCCCCTCAATCTCATATTGATCCAAAGAGCCTTGCTTGCAAAACATTATCACAAAACTGAGCACGGAAACAAATTACATGACAAAAGCAGCCATTGATTTGCGAATCGTTTATTAAGGGGACACTAAAAGTGAAATGAATTCCAGCATTTTAAGCTTTGTTTCTCGGCCACATAGTGAGGCAATGCAGAAACCTGGAATGCCGAGGCTGTCTTGCATCTGGAGTCGTCTCTGATGCATGCCATAAAAGATGCCATTAAGCAGAATGGGCCAGCAAAACACACAACATGTAGATCTGAATAATTCATTTAGGGCTCAACCCGCTGGAGGGACATCTTTTTTTCCCAATTGGTTTCCTGCATCAAAATCAGAGCATATATTTGCTCTGACTGAAAAAAAAAGTACAATACGAGCATTCTGCGGACATACAAATTAGCAAGCAGGTGTCTTTACATGTGGTGCAGACCTTTATTTTTCTCTGTACAGTTCAATAGAGACTGCAGACTGTTGTCTGCCTTATTAGGCTCTTTTCCAGGAGCAGTGGGTAATGAGACTTCACACAGACAATAAAAAACTCACAGCCAATCACATGAGAGTGATGTAAGACATCTGTCACCATGTTTTCCGCAGCTCTAATTTACTCAGTAACTGCAGAAGGCAAGATAAACTCTAACAGGGTCATCAGTGGGGAAGAAACAGCTAATGTCAGTGTGCAGGTTAAAAGTTACATGTTTTTTAATGTTCACGATTCTGGATATAGATTTTAATATAGACAAATTTCATAAAAATAAATAAATAAATAAACATTTTTGTAGATGTAAAAGTTTTAAAGGTTTAGCATAAAAATATTAAATATTAATATTTAAAAAATATATATTTCATGGTGTTTTTTTTAAATATATAAATAGATATAAAAAGCATATAATTATTATTATTATTTATTTTAAATAATATTATTAGTAGTACTACTCCAGTAGTATTCTTAACATTCTTATTATAAATAGTTTATACAGGTTTTATATTTATACTTTTAAAAATATTATCATGATCTATATATTAGAATTTCTAATAATAATAATAATAATAACTAATATAATAATTAAAATTATAATTTAATTTAAATAAGTATTAATTCAAATTTTTTTTGTTTTTTATTTGAGAAAATCTGGAAATATGAATTTACAAATCCAAAGACTATAGATATAGAAAGATTGTTTGCTCCTATTAGTTATGAATGGGAGAAATTGCAACGCACAATATGGCGGAATACGTCCCGCCTTCTAAGTAATGCCTGGCTCACACTATAGGAGTTTTTAAATCCTAACTGAATATGAAATCTGGTTGCAGCACACACATAAGGAAAATCTTCACAGATTTTGTTCTCACAAATCTCAAACATGCACACACTACAAGATTTGAAATTTGTAGTGCAGTACACACTACAGGATATTATTAAGTTTATCATACCCAGAAGAGCACCTCACGTGATTTCATTGGGAAGCTGATGTAAACATATTCGTCACTGACATAAACAGGCATGTTTACATTTGCTAGCAGCTTTCTACACTCACCCGGTATGTTCAAAACCATAGTGATTTCTCCTCAGCTTTTCTCTTTGTCCGTATGGTTAGTGTCATGTTTTTGAAGATGCGTTGCAACACTTCAACGCACCGTTCCACCATCTCCACTGTCCAACGGACCCATACAGCAGCTGGTTTCGAGGTCGCAATTTCAAAAGCACTCTCATTCACTTCTCTCATTGGCTGTTGTTAAAGAACTGACGTAATCTTCCCGATTTAAAATCCTAAATATCAAACATGTTTGATATGATCGGGGCGGCCCCAATTTGTGTGAGAGCAGATCGGGAGGTGCAAGATTCGATCTGTGAACGCCTCACATTACTAGACAATCTGCGGCGAACATCGGAGCCGATCGAGGTCTTCTACAAGATTTTTTCTCAGATTCTCGGGAGGGCAAAATCGGGCATAAATCAGCCTAAAACTCCTGTAGTGTGAGCCAGGCATAAAAGAGCCAATCGCTGATTGATAAAGTCATTACGTCACTGCAGCTGTCGTTAGAAGCTCCGGTTCCAATAGAAACCTGAGACTCACGTTTAGGATTGCACATGCGCATTGGCTCGTCTAGCCTGAAAAACAAGCTTTTTTTAATGCTATTTGAGCATAAGAAACAACATTTTTGGGACAGTTCATGTCAGATTTTGTTGCTGATTTGAAATATGTTATTTAATTGTGAGTTCACCAAGCAGTTTTTGAGATTTCAGGATTCCCCCATTCAAATAGATAGGACTTGGTCTTGGATGCCCAAAATAGCTGCCTGGAGGCGCTGCAAATATGGCCGCCAAGTGAACAGACTGTCCTTGAAAGGGACTTTGCTAATACTTACAGGGTTAAATCCTAAAATGTACTGTAGATGAGTTTTAACAGAACAATCAAAAAGCAGAGACAATAGGAAACAAGTGCAAAACAACATTATCAAGCACATTTAAAAAGCATCACTGGCAGTAAACAGACTGACTAAGCTGAAGATTCAGCAATGCAAAGTGTAAATGTGTGCACATGAAACCAAGAGACAACCATGAACAAAATCAAGAGTAGAAAAAAAAAAAAAGGGGGCAAGGATCAAGATTTAAACAGAAACTTAAACAGAATTTCTACTATATCTATAGTCACACAATGTGTTTCCAGCAAACCGAGCGCACTAACTCCACATGTTTCAGCTATATAGCTAAAGATTTTTAATTACTTCGCTCGGCAGCTGGAAAATGCCACAGTAGCCCAAAAGTTCACAAGGCCCCTTTCATTCAAACTCCAGTTATACAGGCAAGCGGCCAAGCCTGCCAACCACTAAGCATTCAGCTGGGCCTCCAGCACCAGGCCAAGTCGAGCAGACAGCCACAGCCATGCGCACAAGAGCGAGGGGTTCGCTGACACATCTACAGCCCTGACACAGGGCAGAAAAATGCACAGGCTCACTCTAGTCTTTTCTTTGCGGCTGAGCTTGAACGTACCCAACAATTACCAAGCTATTTTCTCTGGAAGGGCAATTCCCTGTTTATTGGTATCCGTCTGTCAAAGGCTCTCCCCGTCAATCCTCAGCAGGAACCTTCGCAATGGTCAATGGGAGAAGATGAGTGGGATTCCGGTTCAGGATCCACCAGTATTACACAGGAGGGAAGCGGTTTCCAAAAGGATTAAAAACAAGATGGTGACTTGAGCAGTAGCTTGTAATTTTCCAATACCGCCAGTTTAAAAAAAATACAGTAAAGCAAAGGAGTGTTAAATGGAGGGAATAGATGTGCTGATGTGGCATACAGACTAGTGTTGTCACGCTTTTTAGCCTTTTTGACAAGTAGTCCCGGTCTCCAATACTTGGTGCCAGGATATAACTCAAATAAATATGTAAGAAAGACTTGTCTTCATGAGAAAGCATCTACAGAAACAATGTTTACTATAAAGAAACAGCATGAAATGTTTCTGAATCAACCTTAATAGAGCTTCAGTGGAATTCGGCATCTACTGCTCCCACAGAAAAATAATTTGGTGCTTTCGGAAAACAGCTTCCACCCTAGTTTCATCACCTCACTCTTTCTTTGTTAGAGCTCGGAAATGCCTGAAGTTAGGAATGAAAATACTGGCATGTCCCTGCAGCTCAGTGAGAGAGAATATTTCTGCAGCTGCGGAGTGAAGTCAGCTCATCAGAACAGAGCCAGCAGGCCAGGTTTCCTCCACAGATAACCATGTTAACCTAAAGAACATAAACACCCACCTCACGTTTCACCACGAAAGTATGTGTGCCATGAGGTTACGATGCAATCTTTAGGAAGCACTGAACGATGTTTCAATTTCTGACAATAAAAAAAATTGTCATGTATGAGTCAAATGATAATCACATGTAATTTGAGATTTTATTTTGGTTTGCATGGTTTCTGGCACAAGACATTTCTCAGCATTCTGCTTTCAAATGTCTCTGATACTTTGCAGCACACTGCATATTTCAGTGGGACTATAAAAGATTTTTATATAAATATAAAAGCTAAATAATCTCATTGTCAAAAGAATATAATATAAATAGGCCAATACATACATTTAAAAACCAAAAGTATAATAATATTATTATTAATATTATATTAAAAATTAAATAGAAAAACATATATAAAAATTCACAATAGGCTAATACACATAAATCTATTTAAAAAAAAACAACAACAAAAATATTAAATATAATATAATATGAATAATAACCATTATTATTATTGCTATTATCATCATCAACATAATTTTGGAGAAATAAACTTTGAATAGGCACAGTAGCTAAATATATTACATTTTCCACTGAGGTTGAAGTTGTAAGACGATGTACGAGTAGCAACAGATGTTTTCTTTCCCATAGTAAAAAAGTAATATATTTAAAATACATTTATTTCATACTTAACCCTAAGTATAGTTCAAATATATTAACATATTTACTACCATATCGCTTACTGATATAAAAATTATAATTAACTTTATTTGGAGTACTTCTTGTGAACAATGCAAATTTCTTAATATTAAGCCTAAAATGTGTTTTAATGTCAATATTGACAAGGACTGTATGAACTTTGAATAATATCAGTCTTCAAATGCAAGATATTTAAAGTGTACCTAAAGTTTACTTGAAATAGTTCCACTTTAGCACAATAAAATATACTTAAGTACATCTTTAGTTGGACCTCAGCATTAAGTATTAAGTATTAGTTGTTCCAATTTAAAGCAGACTTTAAGTATATGAGTTTAATATACCAAAAGTACAACTGCAGGGTATTTTTATTAAGTACATAAATACGAAAATGTATTTGTAGTACACTTAACATGAAATAAATGTATTTCAAATAAATTTTAGCAAATTTATTTTTCACTAGGGTTAGCAGATGTGCGATTAGATTTGCTCATGCCACTTACATCAGCGAGGGTCAGACTCTTCTTACAATTCAGTTTAAACCACATATGTATCTGTCCAATTGAGTTACTATATACTCACCAAAGCCTTTTTTTCTTCCATTTGGCACCAGTGTTATTTTTGGACCCTGACTATATCTCTAAGACAGGGCTCATTTTGAACGCCATGTGACCGTCTATCATCGCGTACGCCGTTAGCATGGGGTGCTCATGAGATATAACTACTGCAGCCCTGGAATGTGATCGTTGCCATTGGATGTGGTGCTATCATGACCTTATTGTCATTCCTCTCTGCTTTCCTATTAAGCGCACTGCTCCCAGTAATTTTCGATGAGTCAAGCTGCCTGACTGACGCACTCCAATTAGGCCTGGGCTAGCAGAGCCCTTAACTCCAGCACATGCTGTTCTTCAGGCACGCACGCAGCCAGGCCTTTTTAGCCAATGACAGCAGGGTGACGGTGATGACATCGAGATGGCCTGCTTGGAAGCCTGCGGCCTGCACTAAGGAGACAGAAATATCTTCCTTTGACAGACATGGATACATGGCACTACGCGTGCAGCTGTCTAAATGTTGCCTCTTTTTGTCTCTCGCTCGCTCTCAGCTATCTTTCTCTCTTGATCCCGCGCTCACTCTCTTGCTCTCTCTCATTCAATCAACTTAAGCACACTGACTTTTTGTCTGCAGCAGAGGCGAGAGGTCAGTGTTCGGAGGCCAACCTTTAGACACAAGCATTTGAGATGGATGAGGTTAGGGTGGCGACTGGAGCCTGAACACAACCCACAGACAACCTCAGACATTCTCAATTAATCAGGTCACGGTGCAGGGAATAACTCACTCTCTGGTATCTGGGTCTGGATGGTACAACAATCTTTTGCAGCTCATGCAGCCATGCAGCTATTTGCCTCTCAAAACAGTTGAAACTGTGCTTATGCATGTGTGAAATATCTGAGAACGTCAACGGATAGCTTGTGACACATAACCTTTATAGCAGAATGTGTAGTAATGCTAAGCGTTACAACTTGACTTCAAAACTCCAAATGGTAATATCAATCTTACAAAAAAGAATCCAAGACATGTTTCACCCCAAAAAGAAAATGAAGCCTATTTTAAGGGCCATAAAATTAGATTTTATGATAATTCGTCCAAATTCCTATTAACATAATGCACAGGATTAAATTAAAGGCATAACATAAAACACTACAATTAAGTATAAAAATTTTACTAATTAAACAATGTTATTCTTTTTTCACATTGCAGAATTTATAGGTAAAATGTGCTTAATTGTAATGAAAATAATGTTTAATTGGAATGAATGAATGAATCAATACATTTATAAATTATTAAATATAAAAAATACAAAATAAATATGCAAAATTAGTATATCTAATTTAAAACAAATATTTAAAAATATATTATAACATCTAAAATGTATAAATATGGTGCCAAGAGCCAGTAAGCAACCTACTACTAAAAATAACCCCAACAATTGTTCTATTCTTGCCATTATTTTCATTCCAAGAGTTCTCAAACTCCTTAATGTAAGTGAAATTCCACACTTTAATCAGAAGTTTAAAAGTCAGTTAGCTAGACCCTCTAATTAAACATATCAGAGGCCCCTTCCCTCTCTCTCTGTTCTTCATTAACAGGAGAGCACAGGCCTTAAACTCAGTCTGGATGTCTTTCAAGCTCTCCTCCTCTGGAAGGCGTGGGGCTACAGGTCGTCTCACTGGAGGTAGGAGCATTTTCATTCAGATCTTGAATGACCTGCTGCTTTAAAATGCTTACCACATTCCTCCTTCACCGTAGACATTCAGAGACATCCTTACTGATACTGTAAAATTGCCCTATCACTGCAGCTCTTTAATTGCTTTGTTATGGCAGTTCTGAGGGAGCGGACACCACCCCACATATGCAGGTCCTTCTGGGGGCCTTGAACATAAGATGTCTCCGAGACCCAACCTGGGGAGTCTGGGGTGGGGGAAACCAAGAAACCTGGAACATCTGTCTTTCTTTATGAAGTCTATAAAGATCACAGTGTTGGAAGGAGAGAATGAAAATATATGATTGGAGGAGCAATATATGTACGCTGGATGTAATGTATTGAGATGACTGCTGTCAAATACAAGCAAAATGGAGGTTTGTCAAATGAGAGCATCCAATCTGGTGCAAGCCGCCTGCTACGGATCACACATAAAAACTGGAAGTGCAATAAATACACTTTTTAATGTCGGTCTGGGCAGAATCATAATGACCTCAGATTTTCTATCCAACAGTCTGTATCCATAAATCAACTCCAGATAGTTCTGCCAGCGAGCAACACCAACACTGTGAACGCCCTAAATCACCAGCAAATAAATGAGAGAAATTCACATAATCAGTGCAGCTAGATTAGACCGTATGTTCTGATAACTCAAGGCTTTGTTTGAGTTCAGTCTCCACCCCAATAGATCTCAAGCTCTTCCAGGGCTCCAGACCAAAACAACTACTATGAAGCCACCGGCTCCAAAAATGAAACATTTCTGAGCCAAATTACTTTTTTTTAGATGTCTGAAGGAAAACAAATTGAAGGATCACATACACTGATTACAGTTCCAATATGCGAATCTGCTGTTGCAGTATCTACATCATTTGCTTCAGTTTTTATATATATGGCTCAGAATGATTCACAAAGTAAATGAGTCTGTTTCAAACCGCTAACCCTTTTGTTAGTCATTTTGATTGACTCAGTGAAAAAGGTTAATTTTAGATCATCTTATATTTTATACTGTAATATTACAATTCAACAATATATACAGTAATATGAAGCTAATCTTTGACAATCTGTATATTTAAATAACACTCTTATTATGCCAGCCAGATTCCTCTTTTGCATATGCACAGCGATCTGCTTCAAGAACCTATATCTCAAACATCTCAATCTGTGCAACACTGTGTGCTAGTGATAATATCTGGAGACGCATTCAGATAAGTAATTCGCATATCCTGTGCAGATGAATAGTATGCAGGTTTGTAATTGTGTAAGCAATGCAGTGATTTGTTTTTGTTCACTCAGACCCCGAGGGCTGGCACTCTTCACACTGCACAGCCCAGGACTGCCAGGAACTACACAATTTGTGATATTATTCAAATGAGCACATTGTTTTCCTGTTTACTGACACGAACGGGCGGGAGACAACTCAACAAGATTAAATCATTCAGAAACAATCAGTCTCTGAGTGCAAGTAGCATTTGAAATGTATTGCTCAAATTATTGAGAGCCATTAATGCATGTGTCCACTCTTGATGCACTGTATATTACACTCATTCATCATGGTTGCATGGCCTGGCAGGCTAACAGAAAACATCTTTTGTAATCATATAGCTTCCTGTCAAGGGCAGCACACACATCTGTACATTTAATGATTCAATGATGATTACTGGTGAGTAACTGACAAAAGAAAAGTTTATATCTCGCTGCTATGACAACATATGCGTAAAACAATTGCTGTTTAAAGTCCACAGTGTTACATAAAAAAGTACTGATTAATAACGCACTACTCGTTCTTTTCCATGTAAATCACAATGAAACCTACAGCTTTCAAGTTCCAAAAAAATACAAAAAAACCATATCTTTCTATTGAGCTGTTGAGTCTCTAAAATCAATAGGTTACAAGACTACTGACCCACTCAAATGTATGCTACACCGAAACAGTGTTCTTGACTATCAGTTTTGGCATAGTGTCAAACTCTGAGCCCTATCAGGATGCTAGCTGTCATTGGCATAAATGCAACACAGATGCACAATCCTCAGCCTCTTCACCTCCAAAAGTGAGATGAAGAACATCCCAGCCTAAGCTTTCATTTCCCTTCCACACAAAAGGCATATTTCCAGAGGAATCCCCACATCTGTCCTGCATTGCACAGTCAGTGCTCTTCATGAATGCACTTTTGGCATAGGTAGAAGGGATATTTCAACTTGTTTCAACACCTTCCATTCAAAAAGGGTGTTGAACTTAATCTGAGCCAACAATGGAAAAAAAAAAGTAAAGTAACTTGATGGCAAACCTCCATTAACAACAACAAAGTGCCAGTATATAGGCAATTCTTGGCAAAGCTGTATTATTTGACTGAGAGTAAGGCTGATGTACTGTAGCAGTAGTTTAGTTTCGTACCATTTTTGTGATTAATCCATTTTTGGTAGGTGTATATTAGGCACACAGCTTTACAGCCAAAAATAACTGCGGCAATAAATCAGTTTTACCAACCCCAAACTTCTGAATGGTAGTGCATATGTTTAAAAAGATATTGCCCCCTTTAAGGGATAGTTCGCCCAAAAATGACAATTCGGTCATCATTTACTCACCCTCAAGTTGTTCCAAACCTGTATGAATTTCTTTTTTCTGCTGAACACAAAAGAAGATATTTTGAAGAATGTCGGTAACTAGTTAATGGGCCCCATATTTTTTTTTTTTTTTTTCCATACTATGCAAGTCAAAACGGGCCCATCTACTGATTGGTTACCCATATTCTTCAAAATATCTTCTTTTGTGCTCATCAGAAGAAAGAAATTCATACAGGTTTGGAACAACTTGAGGGTGAGTAAATGATGACAGAATTGTCATTTCTGGGTGAACTATCCCTTTAAATAGCTTTCATGTGATTACTTTTTCTGTAGCTAACTACGTTTTTAAATTATAGCTTTACTGTAGTTTAAATACTTAAGAGTATAAGTAGATTTTAGGTTGGAAAACTAGTTTTAGAACACTTCTACTACTAGCTGAGGCTGTGCTATTATCAACGGAGAACACAGTAATTCACAGAGGTAAAGGAAACCTTCCCACAGATGGAAAAGAGAAACAGAGAATTGGGAGTATTCCTCCTCTCAGATGCGTTTTCCACCCGTAACTGTGCAGGCTAGATATCAAAGAGAAGTGAAATCCTGGGTGCTACAGGAGCTGGGATGTTGATGTTAATTCCTGTGGTGTGAGCTAATCCTGCGAGTGCTGACATCCTTTTTCTTTATCAAACGCACCATAGGGCTTGTACACACGCCCAGAGAAAACTTCACCGTCAAAGTCATGTCTTACTGTGGTGCTATCATGTGGTATGGGAGACAATGAAGGCATAAATATCTTCTAACTGTAAAAACATCTTCATGTCTTCATGTCACAATATTGGTTGAGCCGAAGTTGTTGTTTCATGTTGCTCAAACAGAGCAATATATAAAATAGGGCTGAACGATTTTAGAAAATAATCTAATTGCGATTATTTTCACCAATATTGCGATTACGATTTAATATGCGATTATTTTTTAAGCTCCCTATCTTTTGTATCATTCAACAAAGACAAGCAATAAATCATTGGGGTGGGATTTTTTAGGCACCTCACGATTCGATTCCGATTCTGGGAGTCAGTCCGATTCCGATCGTTTTTTCTTATTGATTAGTCTTATTAATAAAACTTTTTTATTATTTAATTACATATGTAATTATAAGTATAAGTAATAATTACACATAATACATCTAAGTAGCTTTTATAAATGTGCCTTAGAAAAAAAAAAAACATTACTGGTGTGCATCTTAAGACAAATCAATGGCACTGACATATTTTAAGACATGTCAGTGCAAGTTGCTTTTAGTTAAGACAGCTCATACATTTATTGTAGTCTGGGACTAGCTTTGATAAGAGATTTAATTAGCTGCATTCACACTAATGCACAGATCTCTTTTAAAATATAAGATGTGGTTTGTCCTGTAAGTTTGATCACCTAAGACATAACTGTGTTTACATTAATTTCGCATCATTAAAGCATTTTGAAATGCAAGTATATTTAACCACTTAAAAGGAGTCGCGCACAGCCGTATGACCGAGCACTCTTCACAAAGTGCACATCAGCATTTGAATTTGACATAACATAACTGAAGCAGCGTTCGTTCGTAGTACATTTGTAAAGTAATATACTGGAGACCGGCGTAAGCAACCTCAACCTTTCTGAACTTTATTAAAGATTATTTTGTGGATAGTTTGAGTAGATGATTACTTTGTGGATGGTTTGAGTGGATTTGTGGATGGTTTCATTTTTGGGTGAACTATCCCTTTAAGCAAATATTATAACAAATAAAATATTAAATATTAATACTTTAATAATTTAATAATATTAATAATGTTTTCATAGAATATTTTTCCATAGAATTAAATATAAAAAATTATGAAAAAAGGCTCAATATCTTAAATATTTTTATCTTGTTTTAAAAATGTTCAGATATTTTACTTGGAAACAAGATAAAAATGTTAATCACATTTAAAAGAGAAATGAAATTAAAAGGAATGAACTGAAAAAAAGAAAAACTGAAAGAAAACTGTCGAGACCCCTTTCAGGAAATATTGCCCCTCCTTTGCTTTAATGAGGTTAACTGTAAAAGCATGTGCAGGATACATACTCCCTTTACACACAGCAATGGAAAGGTCACCCGTTATCACATCAAGGCCCCTGTCTCGGTACAAAGCAAGTGTAAAATTACAATTACACCTTAATGAATGGCATATTTCATTACACATATGTTAATTAGGAAGTTTCATATACAACTCTGGCTGTGATAAGCATCTGCTTTAGTACCACGACAGATTGTTCAATCCTCTAAACTACATGTTGCTTTGTTCTGAGAGAGAGTAAAAAGACAGAAGATTAAAAAAGGGTAGCGTTTGTGAGCCGGTCCTTGCGCTGCTGTCGGAGCGGGGCCTCTCGCTGCAGTGTCAGTGTTCCAGGTGGAGTGTGGGAGGAAAGGCTGGTGTTCTGGCTTTTGTAACGGGCACCCATCTCCACAGGCTGACGTGAGTGCGCTAATCGCTTTAGCTGATCCCGCTCGGCTGTGTGTGAGGCAGATGTTTGTTAGGCCACAGCACTGCTCAGCGTTCACACTGCACTAAGCGAGATTAACCACCACCTTTATTTATTTATTTATTTCCCTCCTTGCCCCAGCCTGCCCCAATTCTTAATCCCTGACTAAAAAGCTGGGAGAAAAAGAAAAAAAAAACAAAACGATATATTAAATCATTGTGTAAGGCACCCTGCAATCGTTCCACAGAAATGTATTTTCCTCCATGAATTTTCAAGAGTGGCTTTTGGGGAGAACAGCCAAACACGCAATAAGACAAATGTTTATGAAACAGCGACAAGGCCGCTCCATCATATCGACGTGCAACTCTCTAAGGTCGTTGAAATATTTTCCTGGTATAAGTCAAAAAATAAGAAACATTTGAAGTGAGAAACCCTAGCCCTTGTCATTTGATCTTTTTCCCCTCTCTTTCTTCTCTGTTGTTCCATTATGCAGGTGCTGGAGGCCTAAGGGTACAAGGCATTTGCAGGACTGGGCTGTGCGCAGATGCAGCTACCCTGCGCATAAACACTACCAGACGTTCATCCAGCACGGGTCTGCTCTGCCGTATATTACTCACAGGCTTCCAATTTGGCCAAATCAACCCAGCATGTTCCCTATGCTCGCCGTGCTTCCATGAAAAGTCATAATCGTCCGGGATATGTAAACATCTCTCAGCTTATGGCAGAAGAAGGGAATGACCCGCTGCCAGTACAGAGGACAGTGTACAAAGGTCAAACGTTATCCAGATGTTACGTACTTTGTTCTAAGCTGCTTGAAATGTTACTGTTTGGTCATTTGTCATGCTTTTTGAGACAATGGGAGTCATATTTACACACACTCATACTGACCACATAAAAATCTCCTTATCAACATTTTTGCATCAATATAGGGGGTCAGGCAGTATTTCTTTTTAAATAGTCAATGATGATATGTAAAAGAACATACATAAACTGCAGAAATCAGCAGAGCTGTAGCACAGAAAGTAGTGTGTTAGAAGTGACATACAAAGAGCAGTTGTCCTTGTGCCTGGGTTACATCCCAGTGCCATTCTCCCTCATTTCCCCTTTATTTTATGTTGGTTATTAACTGTCCTAAGTCACAAGAAAATAAAAATAAATACATTTTTTTTTATTCTTTATATTTAGAATATATACATAGTTCTGTCATGAAACTCTGGATGACACAGGCTGATGGGTCCTAACGCAAGCTGATGATAATTACAGTGTTAACTACTTGGCACAAGCTGATTGGTCCATGTCACATCTGGAGCCAATAAGCTTGTTGCTCACACATTTAAAATTTCCTCACTACTAAATATTCCACGGTCAAAGGTTAGTGGTTTCAATTGGGAACAACAGCAACTCAGCCACAAAGTGGTAGGCCACGTAAAAATCACAAAGCGGGGTCAGCGCTTCAGCACTTCAGCACAGTGCACAGAAGTCGGCAACTTTCTGCAGAGTCAATAGCTACAGACCTCCAAACTTCGTGTGGCCTTCAGATGAGCTCAAGAACAGTGCATAGAGAGCTTCATGGAATGGGTTTCCATGGCCGAGCAGCTGCATCCAAGCCTTACATCACCAAGTGCAAAGCAAAGTGTCGGATGCAGTGGTGTAAAGCACGCCGCCACTGGACTCTAGAGCAGTGGAGATGTGTTTTCTGGAGTGACGAATCACGCTTCTCTGTCTGGCAATCTGATGGACGAGTCTGGGTTTGGTTGTTGCCAGGAGAACGGTACTTGCCTGACTGCATTGTGCCAAGTGTACAGTTTGGTGGAGGGGGATTATGGTGTGGGGTTGTTTTTCAGGGGTTGGGCTTGGCCCCTTAGTTCCAGTGAAAGGAACTCTTAATGCTTCAACATACCAGGACATTTTGGACATTTTCATGCTCCCAACTTTGTGGGAACAGTTTGGGGATGGCTCCTTCCTGTTCCAACATGACTGCGCACCAGTGCACAAAGCAAGGTCCATAAAGACATGGATGAGCGAGTTTGGTGTGGAAGAACTTGACTGGCCTGCACAGAGTCCTGACCTCAACCCGATAGAACACCTTTGGGATGTATTAGAGCGGAGACTGCGAGCCAGGCCTACTCGCCAACATCACTGCCTGACCTCACAAATGCGCTTCTAGAAGAATGGTCAAAAATTCCCATAAACACACCTTGTGGAAAGCCTTCCCAGAAGAGTTGAGGCTGTTACAGCTGCAAAGGGTGGGCCAACTCCATATTAAACCCTACAGATTAAGAGTGGGATGGGATGTCACTAAAGTTTATGTGCATGTAAAGGCAGGCGTCCCAAAACTTTTGGCAATATAGTGTATATCGCAGAAAAACAAAATATCGCAATGTCAGTTATTTTCAATATCATGAAGCCCTATCACACAGTATACAAGATCTTAGAAGTCAGGAGTTTATCACACTGAGCATCTACAGTGGCGCAAGCACCTGTAACCCTGGTTTCTCTGTTTGCGATCAGATCTTTTTAAGCCGCTAAACTCCGGGAAAGTTTTCAGTACAATTATCCAGTAAGCGAATGCATTCAAACAATCATTTCAAAACAGCACTAACATAAAGAAAACCAGGCTGATTAGAAATGGCAGAGAGAACAGTGACTCGTGACCCGTTTTCAGTGAATTATGCATTACAGTGTCTGTTTAGCATTAAAACACAAGCTGTCATATTCTGTCATTGTTTCTGAAGAGACTGAACAAATGGAACATCAAAACATTCCACTGTTGCCTTGATGATATACAAACTACGTCTCACGGCTGGATAAAGCTATCCAGCATCTTGCTAGTAAAGTTTTGATGGATGCTAATTGTTATTCAAGGTAAAGACAACTGCGGTGATGTACAGGAGCCATACAGTAAGCATGTGTGAGTCCGTTATATTGATGTGCAAACAAACAGTGTATGTGCGCTCTCAAAGCGCTGATTGCACATTGTTTAGTAATTCTCAATGGATTTTTTTGTCATCTCCATGTGGTTCTGCGCAGCACCGCAACTTGACATGTCTAAAATGTAAACAAGCTCTTCGTTGTTGCACTGTACACATTCTGTACACTGTGAATTCTTAAGTTTTGGTCTGTAATGTTTTTTTTCATGGGTGCTTTGGTGTGCATACATTTACAAATTATATTCATAAATTTGCACAAAAGAGTGCGATTAATCACGATTAAACATTTTAATCTATTCACAGCCTTGTTGATAAATATAACAATGAAAATAATTAGTATGTAGTACACATTATTTATACATTTTATACGTTATATAAATTAAAACATTAAACCATATATTTATTTAATTATATTGAGTTTTTCTTTCTTTTTTATATATAATTTCCCACAAGCACAGTAGCTCTAAAATGTGATGAGCAAAGCCTCTGTCAAAGCTCCAACATAAAGCAAAAATTGTGATCTAAAATAAATTTAGGCAAAATGTTTAATAATTAATCACAAGTAATCTCATGTTTTTTCTACTTAATGCCAGAGTTAAAAGGAACATGTCGGGTTTGGTGCCAAAGAAGAGGTACTTGAGCCTTACTAATGTGGTTGTAAGTATGAAAAATAAAAAAAGCACAGGAAACACTACCTTTGAGTCAAAATGCAAAAAGGTACAAAATGTAAGACTTTAAATTATCTGTACTGAAAGGATGAACATCTAAATTTAAAGCCACTAAAAGTGAACAACAATAAACTTCATGACATTGCAAAAACAACATGTCAGATTTAAAAGGCATACCGACCTGTGTGTTCTTCAAGCTGGGAGTAACGTCAGCAGCCCCCCCTCCCCCTCCCCTCCCTTCCCTTCATATAGTCCGTGGGGAAGGTCCCTCCGTAAGCTCCCGTCCACACTAGGGTCCACTGCACCTGTAAAGAAATAAAAGACACGTTACACCTTCAGCTTGAAATTAGAGTATCCTCCCAGGGCCACTCACCAAACCAGAGTAATTCACTTCACACGCGGTGTGAAGACGATCTGACATTTCCCGCTCTACTGATGTATCCGCACAGGTCTGGTACGGCATGTTTTGTTTGTGTTGTGTTGGGGAGTTTTCAGCTAGAGTGACATCAAACGCAGCCACCCTGGGGTGTCTGGGAGTAGACTCCTGCTATAACCTGCTTCCCTCTGCTCACAAACTGCGTCCTTCCGAAAGGTTATCATAGAGCCGCTTTGTCTCTCCTAATCCAAAATTCATTACGTATAGCAGTTACCACACTTTAATATGATACGTTTCCTGAATGGCTGGGTGAGCTCCTTCACAGTTCGCTGGGAGGTAAGGACAAAGAGAAACAGAGGGTAAAAACGGACAGCAATGCTTTATGTAATTGCGAGAGCAGAGCACCATAAACATGTAGAGTGGTATGTGTCAGCACCAAATCTAATTTACCGACCTCACAAGTGATTGCACGTTGCCAGGTAAGCCAATTAAGGGGCTATTAACCTTGTATAAGTGATAGGGGTGGAGAATCTTTGGGTTCTTGGCATGAACGTCCACAATGTGACAGGGTACTGAGGCCGCTTTTTGAGTGACAGCGATGGGAAGGTCAGACGGTAATGTGTGGCATGAATGTCCAAGTGATAATGACAGGGCCCTCTCATCGTACCCGGCTCGGATAGCTGCTAACTGGATTGGATGGCCGATCACCACATCTCTCTGAGCATGATACACATATGTCCTAAGCTGCTGGGAACAGGCTCAGCAAATGGCGATGTGCAGCAATGCCCGTGATGGAGCGAACACAGGAACACCGAGTCTCTGTTGTGCTGGTCAGATTGCAAAAGTAAGACTGTGAAAAGCCAAGTTTCTAACTTATCCAAGCAGCTGTTTCCAAACAGTTTTTTGGACCTCATATTAACCAAAATGGATCCACATCAGCTCTGATATGCATATCATTTGGGCATTTCTAAATTACCAGACGAACTAAAAATCTGAAAATTACACTGAAGAAGCGTTTGAGTCACAATTAGAGACCAGAATATCATAGAGACTTTTGAGTGGGTTCTATGACTAGAGTTCTGACTAGAATGTATTTTTGTAGGCCCGAAATTTAGAATCAAATTTGTTCCCTTAACAAACTGGCTTTTGGGTTATTGCAGAAAATAAGCTCTGTATCAAACAAAAGTTTGAGCCTTAGGCCTACATGCACAAATGAACACAACCTTCATGAATCTTGATGCCTAAATACAATCGGCAGAAGTAAAAAGCTTAATGAACTACACCATGGTCTCATGACTTCTGACAACACTTTCAGTCGTAATTAAAAAAAAAAAAAAAAACATTTTCCCTGAAAGTTTGAGTTCGAAATAGTTTGTAAGAGCATGATTATAAACACAATGAGGCTGTAAAAGCAGACTAGTGAGTAGATGAGTTTAACAGTTTGGTGTGTCCTCAACAACCTCTGTAGTATTTAGCCACTTGATAGCAACCACCTTTATCAAGACAAGTAACAGAGGCATTTTATCTGGTATTTTATGCCATAGAACAAAGTGTGAAAATATCTTGAAGTTGTGGACCACAGACCTTATTTCAGGAATTTAACCAAAAACTTCATTGGGTTTTCATCTAGGTTTTGGCCTACAAAAACACATCATCACTGCAGCACTCTATAGAGTGCAACAGACGGGTTCCAGGACTAAAAACTCCAATCTTTTTCTCCATAGGGAAACTGATTTTTAACTATAACTTTTAAACCTTTAAAGATAGACCTACTGTGAGCTACAAGTTTATTAATTGATAGTATTTGCTTCTGTTGAAGCCGTCAGCCCACATTATTTCAACTTAATTTTAAAATAATCATGTTTGACAGTGGAACAGTCAAACATGATTACCAGTGACAGTGGACAGTGTAGAAAAACTACATTACCCATGATGCTTTACAGAACATTGCATCAATAAGATTTGAAACAAGCAAAACACACCAAAAGATCTCTTTAGTCCCGCCTACTCCCATGAAGCACTGCTAATGACGTAATTGAGTCTGTCTCCGTACACTCTCAAAATATTTAAATATTTCAATATATGCATATATTGCAATAAAATTAAAATATATTGTTTATTTATTTATATAAGTGGGCGGGCACTGTTGCACTCTATAAGCAACCACCTACCAAACTCCCAAAAGACCCTAGCAATCACATAGCAACATGCTAAAAACCACTCAGAGCACATCAGCAAAAATAAAGCAACACCGTGGCAACCACTCATAACACCCTGACAACATAGCAACAACTTCTTGACAGGTCAGTGATCAAATTTAGATTTCAATAAACTTAAGGAATTATGTTTTGCGTGTGTGAATGAACTTACATATACTGATATGAACGATCAGAGCAAGGATTACACTTTAGTCTACTTCAGTCTTTGTGCAAGTGGAACAATTGACCATTTTACAGAAATGCAATTAGAGGCTGTGAAATGAGTACATGCTTCATTCCAGGAGAGGAAGATTGCCATTTCTGCATATTTGAATCCACTAGTAGGCAATCACGGAAATATGCAAACATTCATGAGAAAATAAATGTAGTGGAAAATTTGGTGCATATCTGCAATCAAGTTTCATGTGCAGATCTAGAATGAAAGAACAGAGCTAAGGCAAATCAACCTGATATCGAGTATCAACTGTTTCTCAATGAGGTTTCAAAAAACCCTCAAAATATTCCTGAGCAATAGCATGCGTTTCAAAATGAGACGGATTATTGGAAGTGTCAATACCGTAACTGGTACAGAGCAAACATCTGCAAATGCTTTTAAAATGTGTTGATCCTCTGTGATAACTCTTTATGGAGTGCTAGAAACAAGTCACAAACATTGTATAAAATGCTTCTCAACTGCTTGCAGGCCTGTTCTGACAAAATCATGGACAGCAATGAGGAAAAAAACAATGCTAAATGCATTTAATAAAATTCAGCTAATCATACAACTATCTGTTACTTTATAATATGGCTTATACCAAAACTATTTTTAGCCCAGTATTATATGGATTTATCAAATAAATAAATAAATAAATATGTATGCATAATATAATATGTATTATAATATATTATATAATGTTGAAATTATTAATATTGAATTTTTTTACCAGTCATTTAGATGATATGACATCCCTAGACATTTTTAAACATCTGTGCTCTGGTGTGCATGTCCATCAACCCTGCACAATTCCACTTATTTGCTTCAACCCTTCAAAACCATGACCCTTCTCCTTCCTCTAAATGCTGTGAACTGCAGCAGAAGACACGCTCCTGCATGCACGTAATTCTCTACATCCGAAAATTCAGGCATAATTCTGAAAGAACCAGTCATTTTCACATAACACACCCTCAATTCAATTTAAACAACTAAATGTTGAGTCATGACATGCAGAAAGAAAGAAAGAAAAATCAATGTAGCCAGCAGTCCAAACAGTTGATAATTACAAATGGAAGTGGGGGGTGGAAGTGCAAACATCATTTGTTACGGTGAAACAGTACAGTTCCTCACTACAGACAAGAATCGGGTGGCAGAACCCTGCCAAAAGCAATAATTGATCATTTACATGCAAATAGAGAAAGCAAAAAATGGGTTCAATATAATAAAGAAAAAAAAACACACACCAAAAAAACAGCGAGCATTTTGAAGTACCACGTCGCACAGGCATCCAGCAAAATCAATTCACACTCTGAAGAAACCATTTTCCTCAGCCAGAGATAATGTGCCACACTATGGGTTTTCAGATACTTATCAGAGGGAAATTAGCTGAGGAATACTATTCCCACCCAAAAACAAACAGGTCAAGCATTACACCTCGCTCCCAAATCAGTGATATCATCAACTGGAGCTCCAGAGTAAATGTCAACAATTGAAACGATTTGGGCACGGTTCCCTCTAATTGGTCATTTCTAAAATGTCCTGAGGATATAACAGAAAGCAAACACTGCATTTAAGAGCAGAATGAGTCCTGTTGTGGAGCCACTTCTGCAGCACACTCTAAAGGCATTTAGTGCTGTAGAGCATGTCAGATATTCAGGGATGATCTGATTAAAACATTTCATTTAATTTTTTTTTTTTTTTTTTAGAGATCCATTTAAATACTGGATGTCAAAATTTTTCTATGTGAGAAGTTCAACAAAAATGTGTCAATTTCACTAGCTTTTTTTTTTTTTTTTTTTTTTTTTTTAGACTTTACTTAAAGCTGAAGAGTGTCATTTTTTCAGTGTTGAAACTGAATCTTAATTTGCAGAGACAACTATAAGTAAGCCATTCGCAGGATGAATCCCCTGTGGCACTATCAAACATTGTTCTGTTTGTTTGATTGAGAATCCCTACCAGACCAAAACTGCAATGCTGTCTCAGCCAATCAAGTGAGTTTGGGAGCGGAACTATCTGTTCATCAACCAATAAAAGACAGAGGGGTGTTCAGGAAACATGTTTGAAAACAGTCATTTATGCTTCTAGTGATGCAGAAATAACACACTTCACCTTTAATGATGCA